>JBAMBK010000176.1:0-1229836 GCA_037043435.1 Drosophila suboccidentalis
CAAACGATGCCTTTTAAATATCTAAAATATGTAAATATGAAATGATATTTTTTTGTAATTATTTTATTAATATTTATTTTTATTTTTGTTACAATTTAGAATTACTGAAAAATATAAAAATTAATTTTTAACTTTCGAGGTCCATGACATCCACACATACATAGTTTTCCGTCTTTTGTGTGCTGTGCATGCATGTATGTATGTATTACATTAATACGTAGGTTATTATTTACTTACTTCATATTATAACTCGCCCACAGACCATGTGCAGACTCCCGGCAATAGCCACAACACGAAATGCACAAAGGCAAAGCAAAAAGAAAACAAAAACAATTGCAACTCAATATCTGTCGTGTCGTTTGCCGAAACTACTTAGTTTCTGCCGGCTCGCAGCAGCGACGCAACGAGTCACACACAAATATGTATGTTGCGTGCAACATGACATGACTTCGTTCGATCCGCTTACGATCCGTTTTCAGCCCGTTTTATGGCTCAACAACGCATGTTTAGCGAAACTTCGGTAGTCGCACGTGGTTTGATCGCAACTTGTCCGTTTGTAAGCCATTTTACGATCGTTTGGCGAGACTCGCTCAACGTCAGTTGCTTGGTCCCTTGAGTAAGTTAACTTCGGAAACACAGTATGATTACATTTAATTATGTTTATGTTTGCACACTTTTGACTTCGTACCCTTAAAAAAAGTCGAGAAAACACAAAATGACAAAAGTCTAAGTTTTTTGTTTGTGCAGGGCTGCACGAGACCTTGGACAACTTTTTAAATTGAAATTGATGCAATAAGTTCCTAATTTTTTTTTCAAATTTCCAACGCCCGCAAATGATTAACCGCTTAATTGATTTACAGGAATATTGGCTTGACAACTCAGCTGCAATTTATTTGTTAAAAAAAAAAATTTCTGTAATTTTTTGCAAAATTCACATCTATTTTTTTAGACGCAACACAATTTCAGAGCTCCGTGGAATATCCGCCCTTCAAGCAAATAAAATGACAAATTTTTGTTGAAATGAAGTTTTGTGTATTTTTTAAACCAAAGGTTCATATTAAGTAAACATTAGTGATACGAAAAAAAATATTGTGAAATACTTTGAGTTTTAGTTTCTTCTTTTAGTTTTTATCGTGATAGTCTCCTTCATAGACGCCAGCCACAGCATGACGACAAGTTATCCAAGTAGCGATAATTAGAGCCCATAAAAGGCAAACCATTATTATTTGAGTTATAGTTGGTGTTGCGGGTGTATGTGTGTGTGTAAATATATGGGTTGTTTAAGTTAGCCTGGTTAATTTTAAGTGACTCATAAACACTACACCAGGTAGTCAGGAACTAGCCCTTGAGACTGGTCATTCCCGCACGCATCACTTCGTCGACGAGCAGCAAATTGCTGGCAATGATGGAGCAGGAATTGAGGATCTGCTTTTTGACGATGTAGTTGTCGTAGACTCCCAAGTCGGTCGGCTTCATGGGCTCTCCAGTAGCCAGATCAAGACCCACCAATTCAGGGCTTAGTCTATCCTCGACAGTTAACTTGACAATAGTGTCCTGTGCATCGTAGCCGCTGTTAATGGCCAGCGTCTTGGGAATGACAAGCAGGGCATCGGCAAATGCCTGCACGGCCAGTCGGGCCTTGCCCTTGACCGTATCCTTGTACTGGGTTAGCTCGTTGTAGGCGCGAACCTCAAAAGCTCCCGCACCGGGCACCAGAGCCTTGTCGCCAATGGTATTGTTAATCGCCCGCAGACCGTCACGAATGGCGTCCTTGATTTGAGTGATTGTATGCTTGTTCGGGCCCTTAATCAAAATCGTTACCGACAGCGGATGCTTGCAGTCCTCAACGAATGTGTACTTGTTTTCACCAAGCACATGCTCGTAGACAGAACCAGCATAACCCAGATGCTCTTCCTGCAGGTCATCAAATGAGTTCATAGCAGTGCCACCGCAGGCCAAAGCCAGACGCTCCATGTTGCGGCGCTTAGCACGACGTAGCGCCAGGATGCCCTCCTTAGCCAGAGCGTCCAAAGAGATGGGGTCAATGCCCTTCTGATTGATAAGCACAAAGGTCTTATCGGTGCCATCGCAGACAGCACGCTTCAGCTCAATAACCTTCTTGACACGTTGGTCAATGAAGTCACGCTCGGCACGCACAAACGCCTCGCGTTCAGTGGCCGTCTTATAGAAGAATCCAGAGTTGACTTCAGCTTTCTCGTACTCCAGCGAAACGTTGGCAGTGAGAATGTATGCTTTCTCCAGGCGCTTGGGCATATCAGGATGGCGAGCGCCATGATCCAAGACCAAACCACGCACCAGTTGCGTATCTGTGTCGGTCTTATGTTGCATCTCCATCAATTCGACCATGTGGAGATCAACAGGCTGTTGCTTCTCGTTGGCAATAGTTAACACAGCATCAACGCACACCTCTGTGAGCAGATCGGCCAGCTGAGGATGAACTTTCGTCTTTAAGCTTGTGTTGGCAATTTCCATTAAATTCTTTTTGTTGATCTCGACGGGCACCTTGACCTTGTCCAGCACTTCCAGAGCCTTGTCGCGTGCCTTTTCAAAGCCCTCAGTCATAATACGTGGATGCAATCCCTCCGACAAATAGATGTCGGCCTGTTTGAGCAGCTCTCCAATTAGCATAACAGTTGTAGTGGTGCCATCGCCTGTAGAATCATCTTGTGCAGTACTAGCACGTGCAATCATAGAGGCGGTAGGATGCTGAATTTGCATGTCATGCAGCAGCACGTTGCCATCCTTAGTGATTTTGATGTCGCCGGCTCCGGAGACCAACCTGGAAAATGACAAATAGCATACAAACAAATTAAATTACTTTCAGGACTCTGTTGCTCGATATATCAACAAAACATTATCGATACATCGATTTCAAACAACAAAAACTACAGCGAACGTTCGAGAATGCATACAAGACTTGCTCATACTCCATCTCTGTCTACATGAATTTACATACATATGTACGTATGTGTGTTTGTATGTGTGACAGCGCGTGAGGCATGACAGGCCCGGCCCAAAGAAAAAACAAATTGAAAGAGCTATGCACCTGGTAGACAAATTGTTTCCTTATTCGTGTCAATAATATCATTAAAGGGGTACTTTCATTAAGCATATACTTAAAAAAAAAATCTAAAGTTAATTTTGTCATGTTTTTTGGATGAACGGGGTATTGCTATCTCAGTCACCCGATGACGCATGCCGCTATTCACTATTGAGCGAGTGGTTTTAACCTCACTTCGTGGCGAAGCCGCAGCTGTCGCAAATTGTTTATTAACTTTGATGATTTAATTACTTATTTTCAGTAAAACTTGTGAATTTTAGCGAATTATGCTTAAAACGCATATTAAAACAAAAATTCTTACATTTTAACCGTTCCTTTGGGTCCCAAATTGGTGCGCATCACATCCTGCAAACCTTTAGCAGCGCTGATGTTTATCGCCAACGCCTGTGCGGCACGGGCAAATTCGGCCTTTGGGTTCAATAAGCTAATCGAAGCCATTTCTGTGTTTCACGTTTTAACAAATATTAAATAGTAAAAATTAAATGCAGTTGCAACAAACACGCCGACTTGCCAGAGAAGAATCACAATGTAAATCGATTGTATCGTGTGAATCGCTAGTACCAACGATATGCTTACGATTTTTTAAGCAATCGATTGTGCACAATCGATATTAAGGATAGTATGCTGACCACTTAAAATGTAAACCACATAAATTGCCATATTCGCCATAGATCATTAGAATTAATGTTGATATACAAAACTTAGAACAAAAATAAGCAGCCTATCAAATAAGCACTGCATTACTCTTAAATAATTTTACTGAATAATTATCTTGTAAACTATCGATATTATTGATGTCATCTTTAAGCTGTCGAAATTATCGAGTGGGCAGTATCTAGCAAAAACATGTTTGCATATCTTGTTGTCCGAAAATTCTGTAATTACATTAATATTATAACTCTTAAATACGTACTATGTATTTAATATAAAATGAATAAAGGTGTTTGTGTATTGTATGCTATTGTAGGTTACGGGGACTGCAATTTAACCAATAATAGTGTTGATATGATGTCGCATTAGCATGTTTTCAATACAAAAAAAAAACTATTTAAATATTTGTTGAAATCCATTTTTTGTTGTCAGTTGGTGAAAACATGCTAAATGCGACATCATATCAACACTATTATTGGTTAAATTGCAGTCCCCGTAACCTACAATAGCATACAATACACAAACACCTTTATTCATTTTATATTAAATACATAGTACGTATTTAAGAGTTATAATATTAATGTAATTACAGAATTTTCGGACAACAAGATATGCAAACATGTTTTTGCTAGATACTGCCCACTCTGATAATTTCGACAGCTTAAAGATGACATCAATAATATCGATAGTTTACAAGATAATTATTCAGTAAAATTATTTAAGAGTAATGCAGTGCTTATTTGATAGGCTGCTTATTTTTGTTCTAAGTTTTGTAAATCAACATTAATTCTAATGATCTATGGCGAATATGGCAATTTATGTGGTTTACATTTTAAGTGGTCAGCATACTATCCTTAATATCGATTGTGCACAATCGATTGCTTAAAAAATCGTAAGCATATCGTTGGTACTAGCGATTCACACGATACAATCGATTTACATTGTGATTCTTCTCTGGCAAGTCGGCGTGTTTGTTGCAACTGCATTTAATTTTTACTATTTAATATTTGTTAAAACGTGAAACACAGAAATGGCTTCGATTAGCTTATTGAACCCAAAGGCCGAATTTGCCCGTGCCGCACAGGCGTTGGCGATAAACATCAGCGCTGCTAAAGGTTTGCAGGATGTGATGCGCACCAATTTGGGACCCAAAGGAACGGTTAAAATGTAAGAATTTTTGTTTTAATATGCGTTTTAAGCATAATTCGCTAAAATTCACAAGTTTTACTGAAAATAAGTAATTAAATCATCAAAGTTAATAAACAATTTGCGACAGCTGCGGCTTCGCCACGAAGTGAGGTTAAAACCACTCGCTCAATAGTGAATAGCGGCATGCGTCATCGGGTGACTGAGATAGCAATACCCCGTTCATCCAAAAAACATGACAAAATTAACTTTAGATTTTTTTTTTAAGTATATGCTTAATGAAAGTACCCCTTTAATGATATTATTGACACGAATAAGGAAACAATTTGTCTACCAGGTGCATAGCTCTTTCAATTTGTTTTTTCTTTGGGCCGGGCCTGTCATGCCTCACGCGCTGTCACACATACAAACACACATACGTACATATGTATGTAAATTCATGTAGACAGAGATGGAGTATGAGCAAGTCTTGTATGCATTCTCGAACGTTCGCTGTAGTTTTTGTTGTTTGAAATCGATGTATCGATAATGTTTTGTTGATATATCGAGCAACAGAGTCCTGAAAGTAATTTAATTTGTTTGTATGCTATTTGTCATTTTCCAGGTTGGTCTCCGGAGCCGGCGACATCAAAATCACTAAGGATGGCAACGTGCTGCTGCATGACATGCAAATTCAGCATCCAACCGCCTCTATGATTGCACGTGCTAGTACTGCACAAGATGATTCTACAGGCGATGGCACCACTACAACTGTTATGCTAATTGGAGAGCTGCTCAAACAGGCCGACATCTATTTGTCGGAGGGATTGCATCCACGTATTATGACTGAGGGCTTTGAAAAGGCACGCGACAAGGCTCTGGAAGTGCTGGACAAGGTCAAGGTGCCCGTCGAGATCAACAAAAAGAATTTAATGGAAATTGCCAACACAAGCTTAAAGACGAAAGTTCATCCTCAGCTGGCCGATCTGCTCACAGAGGTGTGCGTTGATGCTGTGTTAACTATTGCCAACGAGAAGCAACAGCCTGTTGATCTCCACATGGTCGAATTGATGGAGATGCAACATAAGACCGACACAGATACGCAACTGGTGCGTGGTTTGGTCTTGGATCATGGCGCTCGCCATCCTGATATGCCCAAGCGCCTGGAGAAAGCATACATTCTCACTGCCAACGTTTCGCTGGAGTACGAGAAAGCTGAAGTCAACTCTGGATTCTTCTATAAGACGGCCACTGAACGCGAGGCGTTTGTGCGTGCCGAGCGTGACTTCATTGACCAACGTGTCAAGAAGGTTATTGAGCTGAAGCGTGCTGTCTGCGATGGCACCGATAAGACCTTTGTGCTTATCAATCAGAAGGGCATTGACCCCATCTCTTTGGACGCTCTGGCTAAGGAGGGCATCCTGGCGCTACGTCGTGCTAAGCGCCGCAACATGGAGCGTCTGGCTTTGGCCTGCGGTGGCACTGCTATGAACTCATTTGATGACCTGCAGGAAGAGCATCTGGGTTATGCTGGTTCTGTCTACGAGCATGTGCTTGGTGAAAACAAGTACACATTCGTTGAGGACTGCAAGCATCCGCTGTCGGTAACGATTTTGATTAAGGGCCCGAACAAGCATACAATCACTCAAATCAAGGACGCCATTCGTGACGGTCTGCGGGCGATTAACAATACCATTGGCGACAAGGCTCTGGTGCCCGGTGCGGGAGCTTTTGAGGTTCGCGCCTACAACGAGCTAACCCAGTACAAGGATACGGTCAAGGGCAAGGCCCGACTGGCCGTGCAGGCATTTGCCGATGCCCTGCTTGTCATTCCCAAGACGCTGGCCATTAACAGCGGCTACGATGCACAGGACACTATTGTCAAGTTAACTGTCGAGGATAGACTAAGCCCTGAATTGGTGGGTCTTGATCTGGCTACTGGAGAGCCCATGAAGCCGACCGACTTGGGAGTCTACGACAACTACATCGTCAAAAAGCAGATCCTCAATTCCTGCTCCATCATTGCCAGCAATTTGCTGCTCGTCGACGAAGTGATGCGTGCGGGAATGACCAGTCTCAAGGGCTAGTTCCTGACTACCTGGTGTAGTGTTTATGAGTCACTTAAAATTAACCAGGCTAACTTAAACAACCCATATATTTACACACACACATACACCCGCAACACCAACTATAACTCAAATAATAATGGTTTGCCTTTTATGGGCTCTAATTATCGCTACTTGGATAACTTGTCGTCATGCTGTGGCTGGCGTCTATGAAGGAGACTATCACGATAAAAACTAAAAGAAGAAACTAAAACTCAAAGTATTTCACAATATTTTTTTTCGTATCACTAATGTTTACTTAATATGAACCTTTGGTTTAAAAAATACACAAAACTTCATTTCAACAAAAATTTGTCATTTTATTTGCTTGAAGGGCGGATATTCCACGGAGCTCTGAAATTGTGTTGCGTCTAAAAAAATAGATGTGAATTTTGCAAAAAATTACAGAAATTTTTTTTTTTAACAAATAAATTGCAGCTGAGTTGTCAAGCCAATATTCCTGTAAATCAATTAAGCGGTTAATCATTTGCGGGCGTTGGAAATTTGAAAAAAAAATTAGGAACTTATTGCATCAATTTCAATTTAAAAAGTTGTCCAAGGTCTCGTGCAGCCCTGCACAAACAAAAAACTTAGACTTTTGTCATTTTGTGTTTTCTCGACTTTTTTTAAGGGTACGAAGTCAAAAGTGTGCAAACATAAACATAATTAAATGTAATCATACTGTGTTTCCGAAGTTAACTTACTCAAGGGACCAAGCAACTGACGTTGAGCGAGTCTCGCCAAACGATCGTAAAATGGCTTACAAACGGACAAGTTGCGATCAAACCACGTGCGACTACCGAAGTTTCGCTAAACATGCGTTGTTGAGCCATAAAACGGGCTGAAAACGGATCGTAAGCGGATCGAACGAAGTCATGTCATGTTGCACGCAACATACATATTTGTGTGTGACTCGTTGCGTCGCTGCTGCGAGCCGGCAGAAACTAAGTAGTTTCGGCAAACGACACGACAGATATTGAGTTGCAATTGTTTTTGTTTTCTTTTTGCTTTGCCTTTGTGCATTTCGTGTTGTGGCTATTGCCGGGAGTCTGCACATGGTCTGTGGGCGAGTTATAATATGAAGTAAGTAAATAATAACCTACGTATTAATGTAATACATACATACATGCATGCACAGCACACAAAAGACGGAAAACTATGTATGTGTGGATGTCATGGACCTCGAAAGTTAAAAATTAATTTTTATATTTTTCAGATTAATTCTATTTAAAATTGTAACAAAAATAAAAAATATATAAATATAATAATAAAATAATTAGAAAAAAATATCATTTCATATTTACATATTTTAGATATTTAAAAGGCATCGTTTGTAATATTATACAAGGTTTGAAATCCGTAATACTATAATTTTCGATATCATAAATGAAAGTTTGGTTCACTGGGTATTTTTACTAAAGCAGGGCATTCACAGGCCAATTTGTTGATGCGAAGCAGTGGTGTCCAAAAGCACACTATAAATTATTTTTTCTTATCCCATGGAATCCGTTTCTCGATCGTTGGCCGGCCGTTGCTGATGCAGCAACTTGCTTGCAACACTGTTGCAACGTCCAGGCCGCACAGTGTAAGATTTTGCCAATCTAGGGGGACTTAATTGAAAAAAAAAAATTATTTTTAAGGTCAATGAGCTTTTAGAAGTCAATTTAGAAATGTTCAAATGTTACGAAAACAAGCTAAAAACAAAACCAAACATTTTTGTTCAGAAAATAACGGTTCTTAAACCGGTGCATGTGAAATGCATGCAAAATTGCATCGCACAACGAGCAACAGTGGACAAAGTTTAGTCTATTCAATTAGATCGCATGGTCACTGTGAGTAGTCAAATTTATTTTTTCTATCATTTTTGAATCATTATTAGTTTTTAGCAAAAAAAAGGTATTTTATAAGTGGCCTTGCAATTTTTTATTATTTGTTCGAAATAAGTGCCAAAAAGTAAGTAAATTTTTAACAATATTATATTTTTGATAGAAAAAAACTAACTGTACTCTATCGTATTCAAATCAACTAAAAAATACATCGTTTGGGGAATATCATTCTGAATCAGGATCAGAAATAAAATTTTGCCCATATTTTGCCCAGAGGACTTCAATTTAGCAATGAGTGCAATAACACGCGCACAGTTTTTCCAGGTTTTGTCAAGCACTTTAAGAGCCGTTAAGCTTAACTCAGTCCTAGAGCACGCAGCGATGATTTTTGGCAAAGGTATGGATTATATAAGGTTAAAGATGAACTTATCAAACATGTGCCATGAATTTGAGTCGAGGTAGAGTAAATCTAGGAGAGATATATCCAGATTTATGACCAATAATGCAAGTTGGCTTCAGGGCACAATAAAAGACGTTGATTATAAGATTGATGTCCTGCCTTTAACCTCAAACCGTCAAATTTGTATTTTATGATCTATCTAATGACAAAAGCTAATATTCCAGTTCAGATTTTGAATAAATTAGCAACAAATTATTTCGCCTAGCCCTTTTATCAACTTTATGTTGTTGTTTTTTTAATTTAAAAAATTGTGAAAAATAAAAAAATTTATATTTTCTTTCAATAAATCTATTATCTTTAAAACAAAACTAATTTTTAGTTTATTCGGCCAATAATTTTGAAGTTACAAGCAAAAGCACAAGCATATAACAAAAATATTCAATTTTAAAATTTTTTTTTTTTTTTATTATTAATTTTAAAAAAATATTTTTTAGTTGGCTAAAATTAAAACAAAAAATACTAACCTGATACTTTTTTAATAAAAAAATTAGTTTTTTTTTAATGCGGTTTGTGTGCTAAAAAATGAAAATTTTCTGGTCTTTCCATATTTTACGCCCTTTAAACTGCCACGCCCACTTTAAATTTTAGTCCAAAAATTTCTTTGGGGATATTCAAACATTCACTCCAAATTTCAAGTCGATATCTTCAAAATAACCACCTCTATTGAATTAAGTTCCCCTAGATTGGCAAAATCTTACACTGTGGGCCGTTCCGCTGGAATTGCTGATACCCGACACGAGTGGCTGACAGAGCTAGGCTTAAGACCACACTCATGTGAATGTAAACCAGCGGTCGGCACGGCCCTATCCCGTAGGCATAGGAAACTTGCGTAGCTACTGCGCTGCCGCTCACGTACGCTCACGTATGCGTCGCTGCTGCGATTTGTTTCTGTTACGTCGCTGTTATTCTGCTGTTAGGCGAACAAAAATGCACACCGACCACTGATGTAAACAATTATATAGCTTATGTACTCTTAAGTACGCTTATGTATGTACTATATGTAAAAGAACAAACCACAGCTCTCAGAAGCGTTCGATACCACAATAAATTCATTCTGTTTGCCAAACTCTAAGCGAGTGGAAGTATTCTTTATTCACTTGTTCTTTTAAACTTAACAATTGACTTGAATTCGACGCAACACTTAAATACATATATATATATATATCGAAGAGCCTGCAAAAGTTAAACTAAAGATATCCCTATATCGAAGATCCTGGAACTACATCTCACTGTTGAAATTTTTCCTTCATCTAAACCTGGCGCAACCGTCCGGAATGGAATTACAGCTCATCTTTATCCTAGTATCTGTGTAAGCATAGTGCTAAAATTAAGTAATAATAAAGTGCAAACGTGTATATACAGCTGTGTTCATAATAATAGCAGTGCTGTTTACTTACACTTTTAATATCGAAAAATCCTATTATAGAGCCCATTATGGGACAAAAATGAAAGGTCATCTAAATTCCGTTCGAATGATGCAAAAATTTCCTTAACCCATTAAGTACCCATTGAAATATTCGAATTTAAAAAATAGTCAACTTTCAAAACTTTTTTCCTCGATTTTTTCCAAAAAATGTTGGGATGCAAAAACATTCTTCAAACAATTCTAGGAGTAACTGCAAAAGAAAATTTTCAAAAATATTTTTGCTAGTATTTTTTATAAATTTTTGAAAACTGCAAAAAAGGCACTTTTTGCATGAAAATGAGGAAAAATGGGTTAAAATGGTAATTTTTAGGATTTTCAAAAAATTAAAAAAAATACTAGCAAAAATATTTTTGAAAATTTTCTTTTGCAGTTACTCCTAGAATTGTTTGAAGAATGTTTTTGCATCCCAACATTTTTTGGAAAAAATCGAGGAAAAAAGTTTTGAAAGTTGACTATTTTTTAAATTCGAATATTTCAATGGGTACTTAATGGGTTAAGGAAATTTTTGCATCATTCGAACGGAATTTAGATGACCTTTCATTTTTGTCCCATAATGGGCTCTATAATAGGATTTTTCGATATTAAAAGTGTAAGTAAACAGCACTGCTATTATTATGAACACAGCTGTACATACATACATACATACATACATACATACATGTATGCATATGTGCTATAGTAAAATGAAGAAAAAGAGAATTTGAAAGAAAATACAACAGTGCTGCGGAATCTAAAGAGATTACCGTCTTGATCCTATACACATCATGCATTTTATAATATCAAAAAAATTTAAGGAAAAAAACGTAGTGTATTCGGTGCAGAATCATACTAAGATCATCGTTACCAAGTTTCCTATAACTATTTGGTGCTGCATCAATCACTGATCACAGCTACCAAGTTCCTTAGATTGCATCCACATTAGCCACTAAAAAGACGTTCAATTTATACCCCCAACATACTTACACTCAGACCAACATTTATTCGTACACCCTTTGCTTTACTTTAACAGCTATAATAGTCGTCTTCACATTAAAAAAAATATATTTGGAAAGGTCGTTCAAATTCCGTTTGAGTGATGCAAAACTTTCCTTAACCCATTAAGTACTCATTGAATATTTTGAGTTCAAAAAAGTCAATTTTTCAACTTTTTTCCTCGATTTTTTACAAAATATATTTTGATGCAGAAAAATTCTTCAAACAATTCTAAGAGTGACTGGAAAAAAAATATTATTTAAAAATATTTTTGCTAGTATTTTGTAAAATTTTTTGAAAATTGCGAAAAAGGCACTTTTTGTGTGAAAAATGGGAAAAAGGGGTTAAAATTGTCATTTTAAGGATTTTCAAAAAATTATAAAAAATACTAGCAAAAATATTTTTGAAAAATGCAGGCACTCTTAGAATTGTTTGAAGAATTTTTCTGCATCAAAATATATTTTGTAAAAAATCGAGGAAAAAAGTTGAAAAATTGACTTTTTTGAACTCAAAATATTCAATGGGTACTTAATGGGTTAAGGATAGTTTTGCATCACTCAAACGAAATTTGAACGACCTTTCCAAATATATTTTTTTTAATGTGAAGACTTGACTCATATAGCTGTTGAAGTAAAAAAAAGGGTGTACGAATAAATGCTGGTCTGAGTGTATATGGGTAATTCTCCCATGTCGAATGCGACATTCGTACGCATTCAAAGTGAAATAAAACATATGACAAAACATTATTTTGTTGTGACAAAAGGGGAAACTTAAAGGTATTGATTAGCACTATAATTGGTGCTAAAGTAGATTTTGGGAAATTGTTCGTTTTCAAGATAATTTAAAAAAACCAAGGCATTCGCACGCGACTCAGATAGAAGTCGTTTTTTCGGCGACCAGTTCTAGCACCGATTTCGGCAAAACGTGAACGAATATTTTGATGCCATTTATTTTGAAATGTAATGTATTCATTTATCTAAAAAATGCTTTTTGTTTGATTTAAAAATATCAAGTCGTTTTTTTTTAAATTTAATTTGAGTCACTGTCGCATGCGACATGTCGCACGTGACATTTTTTTCCACAAAATATTTCTGTTGTTTCTGTCTCTCTTTTTTTAAATTATATATCGAAACAGCTCGAAAAACTTGTTTTAAATTAAACTTTCAATATATTTCTATGTATTAAAATGGTTTATGTTACAATCTTACTATATTACTTAGTGTAATCGATAGAATACAAACGGTCCATTTTGGAAATCAATTTTTAAGAAAATGGACATAAATATGGAAAAAGTGATTTAATTCCAATGTAGAATCTATATGTTCATCCTATTGAATTTCTTCTAGCGTATATTGCTTAAATAAATAACTTGAATACATTTTTGAAACATAATTTCCCAAGATGTGAGTTTTTGAGCAATTTTTCGTTTTTAGGCTCGGTTGACATTTCTGGAGAAATGCCCATATGCAAATTAACAATTCAGTAGTTATTGAATTGAAAAAAATATTTATTAGTGGGAGGCAAGTACTCCCGATGTATTTGATACCAAAATTAGAACTAAAGTACAATTGTGATCATATGCTGCAAGTCAGCTATGCTTATGATAAAGCTTCTTTTTCTAAAGCTCAAAAGCTTACAAGAGCGGCTTGTGTAATTGAAAGTTCAATATCGGGATTATGTTTACATTAAGATATGAAGCTGCGTATGGGAATCTAGAACTTTTCATTAAATGTTTATGTAAGGAACTGCGCAAAAGAATCAGTATCTTTGCACTTAGAAGTTGGGCTGTTATGTTTATGTTAAAGCTTTCAGTCTGATAGGAACTGCGCAAAAGAATCTTTATCTTTGCACTTAGAGGTTGCGCTGTTATGTTTATGTTAAAGCTGGGAATCTGATACTTTGAGTTTACGTTAAAAGATACAGCTGCGTGTTAATTAAAAGTGTTGAATGAAAAGGGTCTTATAAGAGTAGAGAAACTGAGCAATTGGAATGGAAAACTAATTTGAAATGTTGTTTATAATTGCAATAAGAATTGCTCTGTGACCTGGGTGATAACTCCTCCCTTTCTTAAAAAGAATCGTCCCCGATTCTTAATGGTTTCTTTTTAGGAATTCAATTTGTTGATTTAATTTATGTAACATGTCAAGCTCTAGCATTGTGGTTCGATTACCTTTTTGATTTTGATTATCATTTTGATTTTGATTACTTGGTAATTTTGATTTTAGCAAATTAATGGGATTTAAATTGACAAATGGGCAATATTTTAGAAGCTTAGTCATAATAAAAATAAAAATTATTATAAATAAAATAAATGTGATTTTAGAATGATTATTTTCAAGTTTTATAACAATTTTTGATAAAATATTTGTATTTTCTAATCGTAATTCAGTGTTATTGGTGGTTTGATATTCAGTGATTAGGTAATTTGTGAATTTATTGTGTTTTACATAGTTTAAAATTTTTTCTTTTTCATTGGTGTAGGTGATGTTGTTTGTAATTACTATGGTTTTAAAAGTAACAAGATAAGTACCTGTAAGCCAAGTTTCGTTAATACAATTTGTTCCTGACACTAAAATAGCGCCATCTGTTATAATTTCTATTGGCTTATTTTTCTCAGATAATTTTTTACAAGTTGTAAATTGTTTATTTAGGAGGTTTACAAAACAATTTGGAGTAAATATAATTTGGGCAAAACTGTTAAAAATTTCTTTTTTGAAATTGTTGATAAGATAAAATGTGTTGTTACAATGAGCAATTTTATTGTTGACATATAATTACCCATCTGATTGTGATATGGCCTTAGCGTGATATAACTTACAATTATAATTAATAGTTGGATATTTAATAAAAACTATGATTAAACCTTTGAATGAAATAATTGAAAAAGAGGAAACATCCAAAAGATCTATTAAGGTGATGTTGAATTTTTCGTGATTGAATATATTTAGCATGTCTTGTTTATTTACAATTTTTGGGTTAAGTATTCTGGCTTTTGAAAATGTGATAGTATCCAACAAATTTTGTAGGTCAAGTGACAATAGTTTAAGGCGATATTTTTTCAGTAAAAATTCCTGATTCAATTTAATGTCTTTTAAAAGGGTTGTGATTTTCGTAACTTCTTTGAAAATTGCAGAATTAATTTGATTTTGCTGATTATTATTTTGAATAAGTTCATTAACTTTAGTTTGAATAGTTATCATGTCATCATGATCTGGTGTTCCTGTAATCCATTTAAAAATGGTACCTAATTCGTTAATACTGCGCTTAAAAATTTTGTGGGGTGTAAGTTGTGAAAGAAGTGTTTGGATTAAATTTAACTCCATGGTTATTTCCCAATGTATGGTAGAATTTCTATTTTTAAAAAAATTTAACTCATTTTCAAAAATGTCATTATAAAAACTTCACCATATGTTTCGTAAAAAAAAAAATTATCTGTATCCTCAAGTAAGACATAGTCATCATTTGAGTAATTGACAATGTCAGAACCGCAAATCGGCAATAAAATAGATATGACACACAAAACGTTCATTCTAAAAGTACATAAGAAAAGAAATATAAATGAATTAAAATTTAATATTATCTTTATGAATTATACGATCTCTGTTATTTATTCTTACTTTATTTCCTAAGTCTTCTTTAACTACCTGCTTTTTATATCTAGGCTGTAGCTTATTTCGTTCTCCGTGTATTTTTTCATAAATGATTTCGCCTGTTTTTGTTTCGCCCTAACATTTTTGCTTGAGCTGATTCTAATTTATCTGGTAAATTTGCATGATTTATTTTGTTGAATAATATGTCGCAAGGTTTTTGTTGGGTTGTTGATTGGATTGAGTTATTATATTCTTTTACTGCTCGGCAAATAAGCTCAGAATGGTCCATTATATTGTATTCTTCGTAAATACAGCGAGATATTTCTACATATTAGTGTTGAATGAACTCTTTCTACCTGTCCATTACTTAAACTGTGCCGGGGATTGGCAAAATAAATTGTTATACCTGAACGAGACATGGATGATTTGAATTGTGCTGATGAAAAACTAGGTTCGTTATCCATCATTATTGTTTTAACAAAAGGGAAAGGTTGGATTAATTCTAACACTTTATTTGCCATGTCTGATTTGTTAGCGATTTCTTTTACGACCAAAAACTTAGAATAAGCATCTATACAAGTTATGAATGTTAATTTTTGGGCATAGAAAATGTCAATGTGAAGTGCTTCACCCTCTCTTTCTGGAATAGGTGCTTTAAAAATAGGGATTTGTTTAGGGTTTCTGTTATATTTATTTTTGTTACCATTTTCGCAATTTCGTATGTGTTCTTTAAGTTTTTTATATAATGTAGGCCAATAATAGAACTTCAATATTTGTCTAAGATTTTCGTCAAATCCTCTGTGAGCTCGAGCATGTGTTTCGTTGATAATAATTTCTTGGTCATTTTTGTTTTCGATGTCTTGCACAAATTTTCGTGTGTAAAGAAACTTATTGGTAAATGTACTTTTTAATTTTGTCTGAATCTCATATAGATCTTCGAGACAACAATGAATACCTGTAGTTAAATTTGGTTGGAGAAATTCTTTAAGTATGTTTATTAAGTTATCTACTGTGTCGTATTCTATAATATGTCTTGTTTTGTTGAACACGTCATATTTTTCGTGAATGGTGAATCTATTTTTTGAAATAAGTAACTGTTGTTTGAATTGATTCAGTGGCTTGTTAGTTTCTTCTAATACATTTTCATAGCTACTATTTGCAGAATGAATGGTTTCATTTTCGGAAGAAGATTCTTCTCCAGATAAGTGGTTTCTTTCAATGGATTCTTGACTACCTGTGATAGAAATGTGGTTAATGACTATCCTTGATAAGGCGTCAGCAACGACGTTAGTGGAACCTGGTTTATAAAATATTTTAGGGTTAAATTCTTCTATAAAAGCATGCCAACGTTTCATTTTTGGATTGGGGTTTCGTGCAGAAACTGCGAATGAAAGCGGTTGATGATCTGTGTGAATTTCTAGATTTGTAACGCCATATAAATAATTTCTGAGATTCTTTAAAGCCCATACAATAGCGTATAATTCTCTTTGATTTGTGGCATAATTTCTTTCTGTTTTGTTCAAAGTTTTTGATACAAAGGTGATTGGTTTATTTTCCTGTGAAAGGACTGCGCCTATGGCAATATCTGAAGCGTCTGTATTGAGAACAAACTTTTTTGTATAATCTGGTTGGGTTAACTCAACTTTTGCAATTAAGTGTGACTTTAGATTTTCGAAAGCAGAGAAAGCTTCTTCGTCTAATGATATTTCCGTTTTTTTAGACATATGTTTTGAAACCATGCCGTTATGTCCTTGTAAATTTCCCGTAATAACTGGTTAAACCTAGAAAACCTCGTAATTCTCTCAAGTTCTCGGGTGGGGGATATTTTATAATGGCTTCTATTTTTGTAGGATCAGTTTTGATTATGTTGTGTGATACTATGTATCCCAAAAATTCAATTTCTCTTCTGAAGAATTTTGATTTTTCCAAAGATATCTTCATGTTTGCTTTAAAAAGGATTTCGACTTCCTGTAAGTCATCGAAATGTTGTTCCGGAGTTTCTGAAAAAACTATAATATCGTCCATGTAAATGTGGCAAGTTTTACCAACTTTTTCGCGCAAGATATTATCCATTGCCCTTTGGAATATGCCTGGTGCATTTGCAAGCCCAAATGGCAAACGTAGAAATTCGTATTTACCATTGTTAATAGAGAACGCTGTTTTTTCAATGTCTTCATTTTTCATTAAAATTTGATGGAATCCAGATTCCAAATCAATTGTTGAAAAGAAACGTGCTTTTCCTAGGTTAGATAAAATAACCGAGGGATCTGGCATTGGATACCTATCGGGGATTGTATTGTTATTCAATTTTTTGAAGTCAATCACTAACCGATTCTTTGGTGTCCCGTCTTCGTTGAAACCTTTTTTCTCAACTACCCATACTGGGGCATTGTAAGGACTTCTGCTAGGCCTTATTATGTTTTCGTTCAACATCCTATTTATTTCCTGACTAACAAAATTGTTAACTGAGTGAGGATAAGGATATTGCTTGCTGTAGATTGCATTGTCATTTATTGTTCGAATCTCTCCTCGGATATCTGTCCTAAAAGGGAGACTGGTTTGAATCTGAGAATGCTTTTCTTCTATCTCTTGAACGACCTGCTGTTCAAGGATATTCAAATCTATTTTGTCAATAGAATGATTAACTTTACACAACGAAGAACTTGTCGTAGAGGATACCGACATCTTTCGACGTCTGCTCTTTTTTGATTTCTTCTTTGTGCGTTTTGTTTCTCCAGGTTTATATTCAATTCTTTGTTTTTTCATTTGTGGGCCTTCAACGTCACTTAATGACGATGATTCTGTATCTGATACATTAAATAGAGAAAATGTTTGATATTTTCCATTTTGGTAATCCAAATAAGAATCAACTGTGTAAGCTTCATCTGAACTCAATAAATTGCCTACCGTTTCTTGGGCATGTTTTATAAAATTTATTTTTTCTGTTTTATTATTATAATGCAAACTTCCCTCTGATAAATCGATTATTGCTTTGATTTCTTTTAAAAGATTGTAGCCAACCAATAAATCTGCATCGAGGTTGTTGATTTCGTAAAACCTGTGGCGTTTGCCGAATATATTTATATTATGAAAGTGTGTTATTATACTGTAGCCGTTTACAGTTTTTATTCTTTTCTTAATTGCTAACTCTTCTGCATTGTCGTAAATACCCTTGTTCACATAACAAGCGGTAGCACCTGTGTCTATTAATATTTTTAATCGTTTATTTATTTTCTTGTCTATCCTGTAGACGAAGGGGAGCTCTCCTGTTCTTCCTCTAAAAAATGATCTTCTTGAAGGTTGTTAACACGCATAAGCTTGTTAGGTTGCTGACCTGAAGGGGGACTCGGCTCCCGCTTTTTTGGTTGCACAAAATTTTGATTTTGTTGATATGGATATGGCTTGTTTTGCAACTGGATGGATTTGTCTACATCCATGGGTACCTGTGCAGGTTGAGGATTGCTATTGCCATGCGTAACATTCTGATTCTGTGGAGCTTGATCAAAGCGCAAACGATTATCAAATTTTTTGAATGGGTTTGTATTTTCAGTTTTCTTTTGTTGATTCCTTTGCCCAGAGCTGGGGTTGTTTTGTTGGGAATTAGCAAAATGATTGTATGCGAAATGAGCTCTTTGATAATTTGCTTCAAGTTCTTGTGCCTTTGCCAAAGCATTAGGCAAGTTTTCTGGTTTAAGGGAAAACAATATTTCCGATAAGGAACCGTTAAGGCCTGTGATAAAGATCCGCAGAGCATTGTCCCTGTTTTTGTTATTCATTTCGGTAATGATGCTGGCTTTGTCACCGTATGTCATGATAGTTTTGTTTATTAGCAAAGTCAATTTTTTATTGACCAAATTGTAGTAGTCGAGGACAGACAAGTTACCCTGCCTTAAAACGCTTAATTCTTGTTCAATTATGTAGACTGGTCGTCTATTGCTATACGCGAAATCCAATCTTGAAAGTATGGCTTCCAAACTAAGAACTGTACCATGATTGGTTAAAGTATCATTAGCTCTACCTGTCACTTTGTTCCGTAGAATTGTCAACGCACCTACGTACTTTCTACTTCCTTCTTTATACATGCGCATTGCGCAACAAGCTGCTTCGCGCCAGCTAACATATGCATTGTAACTACCCGAAAATTCTGGTATTGATTTGATAACATCGAAAGACTCATCGCAACGAAGGGTATCATTGATTTGTATAGCTGTGTATTCTTGTTCACTGTTTAGGGGCAAGGTAACCTGCAACCTTAATTCTGCAATTTGTTGTTCAAGTGCTCTAGTTTGATTCGCAATCAACTGAGCTACCAAATCAGCTGTCAAACTATTGTTGTTAGCCATATTTAAATTTTGAAAACTTTCGATAAGGTTGTCCAGTTTTTCAATTATTTTTTACAAATGTTTGAGTCACAAAATAGTAAATTTTATTGTATATTTATAGTAAAAATATTTAAAGTAATTATATAAGACTGCTGATGGCTCACGTAAACGATCTCTCCTAATGAGTGTAGGGTCGTCTAAGTTTTCCTTCCTTCTGTGTTTATTTGGTTGTTGTAAAAAAATTAGGTCTTCCTTCCTTCTGGTTTTCATTCGATTGGCCAAATTAAAAAGTCTTGAATTAATGGTTGATTTATTTTTTAAATAAATTGGTCACATAAAGTTTTTTTTTATATGTTATTATTGTGGCACTCGGTATTTCCAATTGTTGGAAATTTTTGATGCACTGAAGTTATTTAGAGTTCAGAGACTTTTTATAATATTCGTCTCCTTTGGTAATCAACATCGACACTTTGCATACTCGCGAAACACTAAAGATTTTGTTTCTTTTAATTAGATCTTTTTTTTGTGTTTTTAAACGCGAGCCCCACGTTGGGCGCCAATTAACAATTCAGTTGTTATTGAATTGAAAAAAATATTTATTAGTGGGAGGCAAGTACTCCCGATGTATTAAAGCTTTCAGTCTGATAGGAACTGCGCAAAAGAATCTTTATCTTTGCACTTAGAGGTTGCGCTGTTATGTTTATGTTAAAGCTGGGAATCTGATACTTTGAGTTTACGTTAAAAGATACAGCTGCGTGTTAATTAAAAGTGTTGAATGAAAAGGGTCTTATAAGAGTAGAGAAACTGAGCAATTGGAATGGAAAACTAATTTGAAATGTTGTTTATAATTGCAATAAGAATTGCTCTGTGACCTGGGTGATAACTTGCATATGTGCTATAGTAAAATGAAGAAAAAGAGAATTTGAAAGAAAATACAACAGTGCTGCGGAATCTAAAGAGATAACCTTCTTGTTCCTATACACATCATGCATTTTATAATTTAAACAAAATTTAAGGTGTAAAGTACATAAAAAAACGTAGTGTATTCGGTGCAGAATCATACTTAGTTCGTCGTTACCAAGTTTCCTGTAACTATTTGGTGCTGAATCAATCCCTGATCACTGCTACCAAGTTCCTTAGATTGCATCCACATTAGCCACTAAAAAGACGTTCAAATTATACCCCCAACATACTTATTAGAGGCTTGCACGAATACATTCGTTCAGGGCTACTTCCAAAATACTCCAAATACAGATTTGTTTGATACCGTAAAATTTGCTTCAAGCGAACGAAACCAAATGCAAACACAAAGTGTGCTTGGTTTTCAAATTGTTTCGTTGAACAAGCATCAGCAAACGAAAACAAAAAATCGGACGAGCACTATGAAATGATAGCAAAAGCAAACGAATAAATAAAATATGGTAGTACTTTAGAGTTGATTCGGTACTTTCAAGTACTTTCAAGCACTATTATAATTTTTGAGTAAATATACATTGTTTTTGTTTTACTTTTTAATAAATTTTTGTATTTTATTAACAAATCCATTTGAATGATACCCGGTAAAATTGTTTTTAGTTGTATATTTTCCCCATTCACATGTTCCGGAACTTCAAGTCTTAGCAAGCATCTCGTTCTTTAAAGTATACAAGGGTGCCACAGAAATCGCTTGAATTTCATACAAATTCCAGTGAAATTCAAGCGAAAGCGATTTCTGTGGCATCCCCGATAAACATGATGCTTACTTTATTCTATTCGGTTAGCTGAGTAGGCTGTGATTCCGGTCAATGTGAGTGTATGAATGTCTCGTTTGCTGTTTCGAATGGATTCGTGCAAGACTCCAATACTTCCTATATATGCATACAATTTAAAAAATGAAAAAATGGTGACCCATTTTCTTAATCTATGGTCAATTCTTAAATGTTTTCACCAAGAAACCATAGTTCTAAAATTAATTCCTGGTTCGCGCTATTTGAGTTGAGAATTTGATAATTTTAAAATTTTACATCTTGGGTGTTTATGGTCCGATCCTGACAAGCTTGGTGTCAACACTCTTGTTAGGACCAGGACTTTAAAAATTCCACATATCCAAATTACCAAATGTCCTTTAAACATAATTTTAATCCAACAACATATTTTAATAAAACAGGGAAATTTTGTTGTGAAATCAAAAACAGATCATTGCACTAAAATTTCTACAATATATTGTATGCATATGTGTATATACTAGTATATATTCTAGTATTTAAATAAGTACTCATACAATGACTGGGAAGAGAACTGAGCATACATAAATGAAATCCGATACACGAAACACTCGAAACACAAAAGAAACCAAAACAAAATTGTAGAAAAACAATGTCGCATTTGACACACAGCAAAAGCCGGCACACATAAAACAACAAAATGAAACTACCCACTGCACCACGAAGCGAGTGTCAAGCGAGAGTATCGTAAAACTATCGTATTCGAGCTCGAAGGTGATACGAGAGGCGAAAGAATCGTCAAATTATCGCATTCGAGCTTGAATATGATATATGAATAGGGAAGAAATGATATTAACGCAAAGTGAGTCGCAAAAGATATCGAAAAAGGCTCGCAAACACTATCGAATAAGGCTCGCAAACGAATCTTCTGCGAGCTATCGAGAACGAAACTTTCTCTGCCACAAACTGAGCGACGGGTGATTACTTTTCGGATCGTTTGCGAGTGTTTTCTCGATAGTTTTGCACGTTGATGTTTCGCATAAGTATCGTTAGCGATATTTTTAACGAGCTTTTGGTTCAGTGGGTAAGAAAAGAAACTTATAGTACATATGTGTGTATTAGGGTGTCCCTTATTTGGTCAAAGTCAATATTTTTAACGCATACGGGCTAGTTCTGTTCATTAGGTCCTAAAGCACTCAGAAATAAATTTTTACCTCAATCGGAGTAAGATAACCCGTGCCGACTTGGATCAGAAATTTTCAAAATTATATGGGACAAAAAAAAAAAAATTTTTTTTTTAATTTTTAATTTTTTTATTTTGTTCATTTGGTCCCAAAGAGCTCAAAAACAAATTTTCACCTTTAGGACCTAATGAACAGAACTAGCCCGTATGCGTTTAAAAATATTGACTTTGACCAATACACTGAGCAATTTGTTGCATTATTAACCAAAATAATAAAAATAAAGCCAAATATAAAAACAAACCAAAACCAAAATAAAAATATTATTCACAAATCTTGCAGATATTCGACACTCTAAAGGTGCATTTAGACTAGTTGACGCAGCGTCAATTTCAGGAAAGTCAACTATTGGCAACCAAGGTCAACGCATTATTTGCGTTTACATTAGTTGACTTAGTTGACCAAAAAACATGTTTGGCAACTACTTTTCCAGTTGGTCAACGCAAGAGCTAGCAACGCATTGTCGATGAAGTTGACAGCTATTTAAACTAGTTGACATTAAAACTCATTGACGTTCACGTTGCCAATGCTGTTAAGTTGACGTCGACATTTTGAATCTATCGAACGTGCTTGATTGGTAAAAATAAACAAGTGGTAAGTAGATAAAATGAGTTTAACGACATCAACAAGAAAGCGCAAAATAGCAGCAGCAATTATTTTGCATTGTTGTCTTGAGGAGGAGGAGGAGGAGCAAGAGCTTAAATTGCGAACCCGCACAACGTGGGTGCAAGAGCTCTATTTGGAGCGGGAGGAGAGTGGCTTTTTTCGATCGTTTCAAAGCATATTTCGATCCAATAGTCCTGATCGCTTTAAGGACTTTGTTCGAATGAGTCCGGATGACTTTGATTTTATCCTCGAACGTGTGAGGCCTTTGCTTGTTAGAGGTGGCCAAATATCGATGTGCCATCAATCGATAGCTTCCGATAGTAATCGGTTTCAACCATGCAACCCAAAAATATTCTCGTTTTAATATATATTTAATATATATTGTATAAAATATATTTGTAAATAATTAATAATGTATTTTATTAAGTTTATGATTTTATAATTATGATTTTTAATACATTTCTCCGCACAAAAGATGTTATTCAACCAACAATGATGGTGAAATCGAAGTGTTTGCCACCTCTGTCATGTACACAAAGTTTGTCAACACAATGCAAAAGAATGAACATGAAGTCAATTTGAATTTCCATTGTCAACGAGTCAATTACGAGTTCAATAGTTGACAACAAGTGTTTACACTATGTTTACACTCACAATGTCAACTGACGTTTTTCGCATTGTCAATTTATAGTCAACGCAGCTGTTGACCGTGTTGACCCCTGTTTACACTAGGATTGACTAAGTTGGCATCAAAATTGACTTGTTTGTCAACTAGTCTAAATGCACCATAAGAAAAAGACGCTCAGTCAACAACATCGATATATCTTTAAGTAAACATACGATCACATAAAATACACTTATATTAAAAAACAAACCTTTATATTATAAGTAAACATAAAAACACATAAATATAATTATATTATAATTAAGTGTTCAAACAAATTTTCACATTTAACATACTCTTACGTTTGTACACGATTAGATGTCCAGAAAATTTGGGTTCAGTCTATCAGAAATTAGGAAAGAAGTCTCTATAACACCTCAAAGGCGCAACTCCGAGATGGATTCAAGTAACACTTCAGGATTAGCCCCAATTGCTGCTCTCCCCAATTTGACCACAGCTGTTAGCACAGGTAGCATTGAAATTTCTCTAAGTCTCAGCGACATAATGGAATTTATTGAGATGTTGCCATCTTTTGATGGTAGTCCTGGGCAATTACTTTATTTCTAATGCCGAGGCAGTAATAAGGGTGATCAGGGAAACTGATCGAAGTCCTTTCGACCGCCTCTTAATGGGAGCCATAAGAAACAAGATCATAGGAAAAGCTGACAATGCATCGCAAACTTGGAGTTAAATTGGGCCAGTATTAAGGAAGCCTTGATAAAGCTATATGCAAGGAATGAAACCGAAGTCACTCTTCTATGAGATTTACATGCCTTTTCTATCGATATGTCTGTGGATCAACTATTCTATGGAATAGTTAAGATCAGGGCGCAATTGTCTGATCTACTACAGATTCACAGCATTGTCATCGAATCAAGAGCGAAATTGTATGCTGATAATAATAAAAGTTGGCTATTATAAGCAGATACAGATGGTTCGACTATTTTGTCATTAATTAATTTTTTGACTTGTTTTTGAATTTCGTCTTTTTGACTATGAGGATTTCTATAACTTTTTATGTATATCGGTTCATCATCCTTTAATCTCAGTTTTTGTTTATAAAAATTATTCGTAGTTATCGATTCGGTTTCTAGTCCGAATACATCGCTATATTGTGTGCATAATGTTGTTAATTGTTTATGAAATAGTGGTGGGAAATTTTTAGAAAGTTGCGTTAATACAGATTTTTCTCTGTTTTCTAAATTTGTTTTAACTACGTCGTAGTTTGAAAGTGGTTCGTATTTTAGGTTATTTATACTGACTACATGATCTGTATTTGTTGAATTTAGCAATCTTATGAATGCATTTTAGGATGTTGTATGTTATTGGAACATAAATTGGATATTTTAAATTATTTGGTCTAATTATTAGCCAGTCTTCAGATGGATTGAAATCTAATTGACAGTTGTATTTTCTAATGAAATCGATTCCTAGTATTCCATCACAAGAAATAGCGAAATGTAAATTTACGATATGAAAATCGTGTGGAATTATATATTTAGAAGTTTGTATTTCGATAGAAGTAAGTCCTTTTGATTTGGTTACCTCTTGACTTATTCCCTGTATATTAATTATATGATTAGTTTGGATGTATTGAAAAACATCGGAATTTTCTTTAAATATGGATATTTCCTGCACCTGTGTCTATAAAAAAGACTAGTTATTTTCCTGTTGTTACATTTATAAAAGTTACGAATGTGTTTTGGCTGAGATTGATGGTGTGAATTTTGATGTTTCCTACTGCTGAGTATCTAAAGGTTGTTGGGAGTTTCCCGAAGTGTTTTGGGCTACCCGAACATTGTTGTTGTGGTTATAATTGTTGTTATTAGGGTTATAACCTCCATTTTGGTGGTTATTTCCTCTATAACTTCCTCTGTTGTTTCCTCTTCCATTGCCTCTATTGTTTCCTCTATAACTGTTATTGTAGTTATAATTCTGGCCGTTATTGCGATTATTATTATTATTATTATAACCGCGACCATTGCCTCTACCACGATAATTATTTCTGTGATTACCACGGCCTCTTTGGGCGAACAATATTGAATTTGGATTGCCTGTCATTTCAGTACTACATTGTAAGTACTTTGTGATGGCTTCATTCATGGCTGTGAAGTTTCCTGCCTCAAGAATTGTTTTCAGTTTTCCATGTTCACAATTTTCAACCATTGTGCTAATGGCTTCTTTGGTGCTGAATTTATCAGCATGTTCGGCCGATAGGCCTTCATCAATAGTTATACGAAGCCTCCAAGAGCCTTCGTAAATTGTCAATTTCTGTAGTGAACTTTTCGGCAGTTTTTCTTTTCTGTATGGTTTTAGACAATTTGGCTTTTACTACGTCGGATGTTTCTATATACTATAACTATAGTATCTTGCAATTTTTTTATGATTGCATCAATTGTCGTTTCATTTTGGACCTTGTATAGTGTTGAGCCAATAATTTTTGATTTTATGACCTCAACAGCTACAGGGTGGCGCAAAAGAAGTCATCCGATGTGGTTTGGCTCTCATTTTTTTTCTAAATGAAAAATTTTGATTCTGTTTTTTGATTATGTTTATTCGAACCTTAAGAATTTTATTGGTTTAGGCGAGAAGATGACATCGGCCAAGTGTTCGCTGCCAGAGCTCATGACCATACGCCCGTTTTATGGCATTTTCCATCACTTTTGCCAGAACTTCGGGCGACAGGTTCTCGCATTCCTGGCGAATATTTTCCTTAAGGGCTTCAAGAGTTTGCGGCTTGTTGACGTGAACCTGCGACTTTAAAAAAACCCCATAAAAAGAAGTCTGGAATGGTTAATTCGGATGATCTGGCCGGCCAGTGCAAATATCAAAAACGAGAGATAAAGCGGTTATTATTATTACATTATTACAATTATTCTGCGTTCTTGGGGAGTGTATCGCTCCATGGCTTATTCACTTGTATTCTGTATCTGTCTAGTCCACAAATGTCAAAACAGATTTGACATTGGCGGCCATTTGCAAAAATGAGAGCATCTTCCAATAGGGTGACTTCTTTTGCGCCACCTTGTATCTCTTCAAATGTGCCTTTTGTCAAATTTACTAACTTCAAAGCTGTTACAAATCTTTGAAGATGTAATTTTTGTCCATTGAATTCTGGAATGGCATTCGAAATGTCTTTAATGTATGCCCGTTGGGCACTTGGGTCCGTCATTATGTTTTCTTTTATGTCAATTATACTTGAGTTTGAGTATAATTCTTCTTCCTGTTCTATTTCATTATCTTGTTCCGATAATGTGATTAGCGCAGGAATTGTCAGATCGTTAATTTTTTTCTTTTATTTCAGTTCCTTCGCTCGATTCGGAATCTTCGTCTTCCGCTAAGTCTATTTCTGTCTTGTCTTTTGATTTCTGCTCTTCCCTAGGATCTATTGCCAAAGGGGTATTTAAAATTGTTGGTATAAATATGTCTAGATTATACCTTTCTTTGGCAGCTATTAAATTTGAACGTAACTTGATCAATAATTTTGATATTTTTGACCAGTTCGTTTTATTTATTATTTCCCTATTTTCATGCACTAATATTCTTGCATCGTTAAATGAATCGACAAGAATCTTTGCATGTTTATTAATCGTATCTTTTTGTATTACCCTATTCTGGCTTACACATTTGTAAGACTTATCAAATGTTTCTTTAATTTCACGGATATGGAGAGTCAGTTGCTCCCATTCCATGCTAAAGATTTATTGTTTTTTTTTTTTTATATTATTTGTGTATAATTTTCAGCACAATGATTTGTCCTAACATTTCGTGTTTGTCTATTTCCGAGAATACTCTACAATTTCTCACAGTGGACAGTACTATGTATTCCTTTTTGGGTCCCGAAAGTACCCTATTCTTAAATTCTGGTTCCTTTTCAAAGGTAATTCTTATACAGTCATTTGTATTCATTAGTATTTTTATTTATTCTTATTTCATTTTCAGAAAAATTTCTCTTATATAATTATGCCAGAAGTGCTTACAGTGAACCACTAATGTCTTCATACACCATAAATTGGTCAAATTTGGGTATAATAAAGATGTTTTGATGCGGTTTTTTTATATTAATCTTTTGTTCACTTAAATTACGTTCGACTGATACCAAAATTTCTTTAACCCATTAAGTACCCATGGAAAATTTTGAATTAAAAAAAAGGCTATTTCTCAACTTTTTTCCTCGATTTTGATGCAAAAAAATTCTTGAAACAATTCTAAGAGTAAATGCTCCTTCGTAGGCGTAAAAGGCGGCCTGCCTTTTACGCTTGTTGACTCAGCTGCTGTTGTCCGGGGCCTATGAGCGCCTATGCGCTGCCAGTGACGCCGGCAGAGGAGCGGTCAGCTTATGTATAAATGTTTACATACGTATATACATATGTATAAAGGCTGGCGAAGAGTCGCCGCGGCAGAGAAGAAGTATTATGGTGCATTTAGACTAGTTGACAAACAAGTCAATTTTGATGCCAACTTAGTCAATCCTAGTGTAAACAGGGGTCAACACGGTCAACAGCTGCGTTGACTATAAATTGACAATGCGAAAAACGTCAGTTGACATTGTGAGTGTAAACATAGTGTAAACAGTTATTGTCAACTGTTGAACTTGTAATTGACTCGTTGACAATGGAAATTCAAATTGACTTGATGTTCATTCTTTTGCTTTGTGTTGACAAACTTTGTGTACATGACAGAGGTGGCAAACACTTCGATTTCACCATCATTGTTGGTTGAATAACATCTTTTTTTGCGGAGAACTGTATTAAAAATTATAATTATAAAATCATAAATTTAATAAAATACATTATTAATTATTTACAAATATATTTTTTAAAATATTTATTAAATATATATTAAAACGAAGATATTTTGGGGTAGCGACATAAGTCCGCACGACATATCTCCGCCGATCTAAAAACGACATATCTCCGCGCGAAGCTATGTCGTTTTGAAGCGACATAGCTCCGCGCGGAGATGTGTCGTTTGAAAACGACATAACTCCGCGCGGAGATATGACGTTCTTAGTTCGGCGGAGATATGTCGTTTAAAATGCGACATAACTCCGCGCGGAGATACGACGTTTTCAAAACGACATAGCTCCGCTGACTTATTAACGAAAAAATAAAAATTAATAAATAAATTTTTTTTTTTTTTTTATTTATCCATTTCTGGAAAATAGATGAAAAGCCCGGATAATTGAAAAATCTGAATTTAACTCTGTTTCATTTCTTTATTTATATAACGCACATTAATGTGCACACATTTGATTCCTTAGGTATATATAAAAATATTACGAATTGCCTCGTTTACTTCTTGTTGACAGGTTGGACATTTAGGTTGATCACTTTCATTGTTTTCTTGATTGTGGGCAAGAATTTGATCCCAACAGTCACAACAAATATTAACATGGTTGCATGGGCGCAACAAAACAGATTTTGGGTTGATAAGGCATACATTACAGGGATTCATTTGAACAATGGAAGCATTAGATAAATGACTTATGTTCGATTCATTCGAGGAAAGCGAAGATGTGGAAGACTTCATTTCGGACGACATTCCCGACAAACTTGATTCGGTATCCACACTGTCGAACAGGTCCTGTTTTGAAAACCTGTCATTTAGGGATACAGTCCGTGTCAAAAAGCCCTGTATATCAATTTCTCCCTTATCAAAAAGATCCATGGCATCCATAATTTTTTGAGCGCGATCCTGAGAACCAAAATTAATGTTAATGTAACCTTATGGACTTAATTATATTTTTTATAGACTTACACGTAATTTTAAGTGCATTCAAGACAGTTGAGAATGAAGGGAGACAGAGAAAATGTGTACTTTTGGCGCGTGCCTATGCTATTTACATACATACATACATACATATGAGAACTCATCAGAGTTGCCAATATGTGTCCGGACAAAACAGTAATGATTTGATATAATAAAAATGAAAAAAAGCTAATATAAAAATTTGCTTGTGTTTTTTAGTTTCCTTTATTTTATTTGTAAATTATAATACAAAGAAGGTAGAAATAAAAGTATGCTTAAAAACACAAGCATATTTATTTTATATTTAGCTTTTTTCCTTACATTTTATTCATTTATTCAAATCAGTCTTTTTTTTAACGGGCAAATCTGGCTAAAGTGGCACGCATATGCACATATATGATGATGTATGCAAGTGTGTGTTATACAGTTATTTGTTAAAACCAATTTGTTCCGCACTTGGAAATTTTTCGTTTATTCTTTGTGCTGTTAATTCTTTACACACTTACATACTATAAATAATATATTAAATATAATGGAATAAAATAAATTGAATAGAATAACTCCGTGCGGAGATATGTCGTTTTGAAGCGACATAGTTCCGCGCGGAGATATGTCGTTTGAAAACGACATAACTCCGCGCGGAGATATGACGTTCTTAGTTTGGCGGAGATATGTCGTTTTAAATGCGACATAACTCCGCGCGGAGATATGACGTTTTCAAAACGACATAGCTCCGCCAGAAAAAAGCGACATAACTCCGCTCGAAAGTTGTACCGGGCGGAGATATGTCGGCGGAGATATGACGCTATGCCGATATTTTTGGGTTGCATGGCTGAAACCGATTACTATCGGAAGCTATCGATTGATGGCACATCAAAATTTGGCCACCTCTAACAAAGCAAAATTGCACACTATTTAATTTGAATAAGTCAAAAGTTAACAAGTTTGTATTGAAAAAAATGGATCCAGAATTTACGGATATTTTTGCTGAAATAAGCAACGACGACGACATAACGACACAACACGCTGATGAAAAAAAAACGACGCGCCAGAAAAGTAGGTGCAAGCTGGACGGATGTCAACTAAACAGCAATTTCAATGCAAACGTCAATGAATTTTAATGTCAACTAGTTTAAATATCTGTCAACTTCATCGACAATGCGTTGCTAGCTCTTGCGTTGACCAACTGGAAAAGTAGTTGCCAAACATGTTTTTTGGTCAACTAAGTCAACTAATGTAAACGCAAATAATGCGTTGACATTGGTTGCCAATAGTTGACTTTCCTGAAATTGACGCTGCGTCAACTAGGCTAAATGCACCTTTATGTTCACTTGGTGACAGAGCCGTCGCACATGTCAAATATGCCGACTCAGCACTGTCCAGTCCCATGCATTCAAGAGCGGTCATATTACCGAATATGCTTGGGACTTGGATTTGTATATATGAATGTTGTAGCCAAGTGCTACAATGTATTTGTAATAATATTTATGCATACCACTGAGTACAGTGAGCATTCGATATGTGAACATACTACAGTCTACCTGTAGAATTTCCTAATAAACCTTAGGGAGCCCCTCGGACGGAATATAAGAATGAGACGTCCATCAACAATCGAAGAAGCTTACGAACTTTGTAAAATTGAGCAAGAGTGCAACTTCCAATGGAAAAGACACAACCAAAACAATAGATCACAATCTAGACCGTATCCTAAACAACAGTCACGTTTCAATAACACAGAAGAACACAGCCGTATTATTTAATAACATTGAACAACAAGACGTTTTTAATAACGAGGTTATAATTAGATTTAAAAATATTGTATAACAACACACATCAACAACGAACAAGAAATAATTGTAAAATTCACTTTGCACAAGAAAACAATCAAATACACACACTACAATACATAAATAAAACAAGTTTCAACATAGACCTACTAAGTAATCACATAAACATTTTGGCAGAGACTTTTAGCTAAACTAAGTATTTTATGTAATTTTATTTTAAATGAGAATGAAATAAACAAAATTCGAGAAATATTCACAAAACAAAAATTGTAATAAAAGCTAATGAATATACGTATGTTTACAACTTACTAAAACTGGAAACAAACGATAATATCGAATTCCCATTTTTGGAAACTAATTGAACAAATTTTGCAAGAATTGTATTGTCTAGTTTATTTATTTAGTTTATCGCTTGCAACAAAAATAACATAAAATGTATATCAATAAAGTTTTTAAGTGTTTTGACAAAATACAAATTAAATCTACTAATATTTTGAACTTGCTTCTTGTAAATTTTGCCAGCAATGGATAGCTCATTTAAATTCCATTTGAAAAACAAACAAAACTTTATCTAACTCATTAGGTACCTATTGAAAATTTCAAATTTTTGTGAAAGTCTACTTTTTTGGCTTTTTACCTCGGTCTCAAACAAAAAATGTTTTGTTTTTTTATGATTTTTTGAATTGGATGATCTCAGAAAAATGCTCCCTAATGAAGAATATATACGCATATTTTTTATACTCGAAGACCAAAATAAAAATATAATATAAAAATCACTGCGGACGGCAGTCCACGCTAGTGACGAAAGCAGCGCGAAGGCGACTATCACTGCGGACGGCAGTCCGCGCTAGTGACGAAAGCAGCGCGAAGGCGACTAGCATCACTGCGGACGGCAGTCCGCGCTAGTGACAAAAGCAGCGCGAAGGCGACTAGCATATATACACAGGAAGAATGGAAAATTTGCTATGACTGTCCGATCAGGTCGAATTATATACCGATCGAAAAGTAATAATTTTACTTAAAAATGTGCATACTAAGACTTTTGGAAACTCACCTGGTTCGTGAGATAAACAGGTGTAAGTGGGAGGGGCAAAATTTAAACGATTGGAGCTAATGGGGCCGTTGGAGCCTTTTTGAATTTTAGTTGAATTTTTTACAATTCTCATCAAAAATACGCGTCGAATGACACCTCGATCATCGAAATCGGACAACTGGTTCGAAAGATAATTAATTTTGAAATTTTTAGGGGCCTTCCGAAAATGAGATGAAAAGTCAGTCTGTCTGTTTGTCGTAGAGCTGGGATATAATCGATTCTCAGTGCATCGATTTTTTTCGATCTTTTAGGAAAAAAATCGATTAAATCGATTTATATCGAAAAAAAAACATTTTTTTTTTTTAAATTTATTAAGATCAAAATTCATGGAGATCATATACGTATACATGTAAAAAACAAACTAAAAATACATTTCAATAATATAACTAAGGAAAAGTTATAAGTTTAAGAACATAAATAAAAAAGAATTTGTTTTCATAACATGCAAAGCGAATTAAAATTACGCTTCTAGAACATAAAAAAAAAAGAAATGATTACATATCCAAAAGCCATTCGTTCTTGCTTGCAAACAGAAGCTTGTTTACAGTTTTTGGTTTTAGAGCGGCGCGTCTATCTGTTACAATGCATCCAGCCCTACTAAACACTCGTTCTGATTCGGTGGAGCATGCTGGAATGCACAGATAGCGTAGGGCACACTCGACTAAGTTTTCCATCTCCGAAGCGTGACTCTAATAAAAAGGAAATATTATTAAGATTTTTTCAGATTAACAAAATGTACAGACCTTCCAATAGTCCAGTGGACTTATATCTGGAGTTGTGTGGGGCTTCTCCAGATATTGCCGAAGTGTTATTATGGCATCCGATTTCGACGTCTTCACTTTTTTTTCCAATTTCGCCTTCATAAATGAAAACAAAGCGGTATCTTCTTGGGATTCGTGTGTTGGTGGAGAGAGGGCGGATATCTCTGCCTGCAGCATTTCTACTGCAAAATCAGCAGAGGTAGTGCTTCGAAAGCCCTCCTTTTTAAATCGTGGGTCCAAAATTGTGGCGAATTTTGGGGCAGTCCTCTGCTCATATGGAAACAGCCGGGTATTAATTTGCTGCAAAATATATTTGCATGCCTCGACACCATCAATAGTCTTGAACAATTTTAGCATGTTGCTAAGACGATGGTGGAGATCAGATGACAATGGTATGATCAAAGATACTGTTGCATGACTGCTTCCTGATGCTCTGTTGGTAGCAGCATCGAACGGCTCAAACAGTAGCTCAAGGTCAGAAAGGACTGAAACCTCATCTGCTGTTAGCGGTGGAGGAGCCTTTTTTGTGTCTAAGAGGACACGAGAGACAGCGTCTTTTATCTTTAGCATTCTGCTCACCATTTTGTAGCAGCTATTCCACCTGGTTGGCACTTCTTGAACAAGCCCGTAAGATGTGCCATTTTCTTGGGCAGATTTAAGTTTCGAGTACGCGATCGAGCTACTTTTGAAGAAGGTCACAATTCGCTTACATTTGGCGATGATAGGCTTTATATTTTCCAGCTGAAGGGTGTCCTGCATGATCAGATTGAGGGTATGCGCAAAACAAGGCATGTCTCTTTTTTGCAGAATAACGCAGGCCTTGATCATTGACGCTGCATTATCTGTCACAATGGCAGATACTTTGCTCTCCACGCCCCACTCAAACAAAATTTTTCGAAGGGAGCTGGCAATGTTTTCACTGTTCTGATCCTGATCGTTTTGCAATTTGTCTGTAGACAACACAGCGCTTTTCATTTGAAAGTCATCCGTCAGAAAATGACATGTGACGGTTAGGTAGTGGTCATTGGCCCTTGATGTCCATCCATCGGTGGTCACAGCGCAATGCCTTATTTTGCTGAGAATGTCCTTAAGCTTATTCTCCATATCCTCGTGCATATTTGTTAATAGTACATCATTCAGTGTCCTTCTGCACGGCAAGGCGTATTGCGGGTCCTGGACAAATTTGCGAAACCCTTCTTCTTCCACAATTCTGAAAGGCTGTAAGCCTGTAGTGATCATGCTGATAAGTGCCTTGTCAAGTAAAGTCTTTCTGGTTGAGTTACTTTCATACTTTTTCGGCTTTGCATTGTCGAAAAACTCTCCGAGTGTTCTTACAGCTTTTGGGATGCACACAGTCGGATGAGCTCTCTTTAAGTGGTTAAACAAATTAGTTGTGTTGCCACAGGTTTTATAAACGTGGCCACAGGTAAGGCACACGGCTGATCCACTTTCTAAACGTTTAAAATGATTCCATACATTGGACTTCGCACATTTTCGTTTCGGATCATTTTGTTCAGCTGAACTATCCTTGATATCCGATCCCTTGTGGTTTCCTAAAAAATGAAAAAAATAATGCATTACTTAACAATTGTAAGGAAACCGCTTTAAAGCAGGGGTATGCATAATATACATTGACGAACTTGCTTTGCACTTGCATGAGTAAGAAATAAAGAGTGGCACCACGCAAATATATAATATATAGTAGAAAACACGACTAACTTATATGAGCTTCGGTATAGGGAAACTTGACTGCATAATGGATGCACATATGAAATGCCCAACTCTAACTTTGCGAAACATGTGCTTAAAACCGAATTTACGAATATTTACCTGAGACTCCCAAAAATTTGTCCATTTTGCTTCCGATTCCTTGATCCACCAACACACAACGATCCTAAGGAAATTTAAAAACAATTATAAAGATCTATTTAGTCAGTTAAAAGCACAATTTTTTATTAAATTACCCTTATTCGCACGTTTTGTTCCTCTCCTTATTCACAGTGATGGAATTTACGAATTTTCACGATGCATCGATTCTACCAAAACAGAATCGATGTTTGAACGAAAAAAAAAGAATCGATAGTATCGATTTTATCCCAGCTCTACCGACAAACTTTGTCGGTTTGTCTGTTTGTGTGTTTGTCTGTTTGTTTGGATCAAATCGTTGATTTAGCTTAAAAGTTTGAATGAGGACTTGTTCCTGCTCAAAAATCTATAAACGTTTGTTCTACGACTTTTTCGAAAAATCGCTAGTTTAGCGGGAAATCGCTAAAAACAGCTAAAATATATATCGCTTAAAAGGTATTTTGAAGGGCTGTTATGCATACCTTTTAACTTTTTTTCTAAAGTACATAGGTAAATTTCTACAGGTGACATAAGGTATTTTCCCCCACATTTTGGCGGTTTTTGAGAAAACGCCGCTAACGATTTTTTTTAAATTTCAATATGTTTTAGTTTGTAAAATTTTGCGTTTTTTGATATATGACACAACAAATTTTACCGATAGGTTTGGAAGATATAACCTATTAACTGAATATGTACGTTTTACTTTGAATTGGAAAAGGGCAGCAGCAACAAAGTGTCATAGCAGCCAGTTTGTTTGTTTGAATCAAATCGTTGATTTAGCTTAAAAGTTTGAATGAGGACTTGTTCCTGCTCAAAAATCTAAAAACGTTTGTTCTACGACTTTTTCGAAAAATCGCTAGTTTAGAGGGAAATCGCTAAAAACCGCTAAACCCTTATAGCATCCAAACGATAAAAGCTACAGATGCGATCTATATATCGTTGAAAAGGTATTTTGAAGGGCTGTTATGCATATATACGTTTTACTTTGAATTGGAATAGGGCAGCAGCAACAAAGTGTTATAGCAGCCAGAGTTTGAGAGTGCTGATTGATTTTGCGATTGACATGTGTGTTCGTAAAACGAACCAGTGTTGCCAGACTGTTTGTTTTTGCTCGTACAAACAATAAACAAAGTTGACAAGTTATACTGTCAAAAAATACTGAAATTTTCAAAATTCTAATGTCTTATTCAAAAATATCTGATATCCTATAAAAAAACCTCTTTACGAGGTAAAAGTCTAGTGACGAAAACATTTTCTTGCCAAAAAATTTCTGATATCCAATTTTGTGACGAATAATGTTAGGTTTTACATATGAATTATTTTCAAAAAAATTTTTGTCACTCGGCACTGCGCAAAAAAGTAGTATTTATTAGGTATGAAGAACTTAGCGCAACGTGCCGAGGGAAAAAATTTTTTTTGAAAATAATTCATATGTAAAACCTAACATTATTCGTCACAAAATTGGATATCAGAAATTTTGGGGCAATATAATATATTTAGGTAATTGTGAAATTTACGGAGTAAAATTTATGGAGTAATTTTGATATCGACCATATATCAAATTCGTAAACATCATTAATATATGTATATTTAAAGTGAGTATCGGGTAACTTATAGTCAGGATCTCGACTATAGCGTTCATACTTGAATGGAATCTCATACGACTATTAGGTAGATAATTTGCTGGCCAAATTGTGTGCCAAAACTCAGTGGCGTTAGGAATCCCATAATATTTGAATGTTTGGGTTTTTGGGTGTTCTGGTGTCGGGGTTGACAGAGGGAAAGCAATCAGTACTGTGTGGACCTTTGCAGTGAATTATGCAAATATTGTTGTTGTCTTTCACATCAAAGCCGGAACTTGACCGGAGTGACCATGCACTATGGGGTATTTTAACGAAAAAGTGTTATTTTTGACTAACTCATACACTAAACAAGATATTTCGGTTTTTTTTATAGTGGTTTACAAACCCTTAGAATTTTTTTTTTTAAAGTGGGCGTGGCACCATCTTTGCCCCAAATTATTTTTTTTTGCTAAAAGCACATTTTATTTTCAATATATAAAATGTTTTTTTTATGTTGTGTTTTAAGCATAGTACGCAAACTCAAAAAAAGGCCTGGCGTAAACCCAAACTCCATATAAAAAAAACGCTGGCGTAAGGGGAAGAAGAAGAACTTGACATTTAGCTACGCTCGGGTGTCCGCAGACACACGAAAATAACAGAGCTGTAACATAGAGGAACACTGTTAGAAACAGCTGACTGGCTCAGCGAAACATCGAACTGTTTAGAGTTTCGCTGGGTATATCTATCTCGCTCACTCACATAAATTAAAAAAAAATGGCTGGAACTTCGACGAAAAACAGCGACGTTGACAATAACGACGACAATATTAATGAATTATAAGAAAGAACGAAAACTAAAATTGTTTTTATAGACATAAACCAAAGACTTTGCATTTTTTCATTAATATAGTGAGAGAATCCACGTAAAAAGTTCAAAAGCGATGGGTGCACCCAATACCCGCTGTGCTTGCGTGCCTCCTCCTCTTTTATCCAAATCAGTTCTGCATGTTCAAATTTAAAATAAACCGCCGCTGACGCATAGAGTTACCACTCAACTTTTGGTTATTTGTCCGTGTTGCATTGGCAACACTGGGCTTACGCTCGTCGACTGCTAAATATTGAGCACTTTACGCCGCGTAAAATTTATCTAGCTTGCGTACTAAGCTTTAATTTGAAAATGCACTTCAATTTTGCAGTTAATAAAAGCACACGCTCATCGGTTGCAACAGCGGACTTTAACAGCTGTTATCTTAAAATTCGACTGTTATGTTAACATTTCTGGTATGTAGCATAACAGTTTGAAGTGTATTATATCTTAGCATTAAAAAATCATACATTTGCATACTTGTGAAAAATGAATAAAAGACACTTTTTTAATAAAATACCCCATAGTGCCATTTCAGAAAAGGCTTAAACCAGCTGACAGCATCCAATTTCCCGACGCACACACGCACACAATCACGCACTGACGCACACAGGTACACAGCCAAACATACACACACACACACACATGTATGCACATACATACATAAATAGCTTTCCCATTTAAAATGAATTCTAGCTTGGCTGTCGCAAAGTTCAATGTAGGACATTTGTAAGGATTTTTCATGTCTTCACCGCAAGTGCGATTTGTGCGGAAATTGATATTGAAATGTGCATGATAATGAGCTTCAAATTTGTTTGGGTATTTTCAGAACATTTCACATGTCCACAACTCAGTTCTACATATGTTGTGTGTGTGTGTTTTTTAGGATACATATGTATGTATAAACTATTTGCCAAGTTGAATTTGGCATTCATATAATGTGCTTAAATGTGGCGCAAATGTATGGAATCCATTACAAACCAGGCACTTTTCAGTCTCTCTTTTGTGGTTCTATGGGTTGACCAGGATTTATGTTTGACATTTGCTTTATACTCCCTCTATTTGGAGTTCACAAAAGGCGTATTGTCTTAATATTCAATATAATTCATGGTTATCTGAGACGTAGTCATATTTTGTTGGGAGTCGCATCATAATAATAATAAATATTCATTCATTTAAATGTTCATTCCTTCTTTGCCGAGAGCACCGATGATCGCGTCAACTTTCGCCAGTTCATGAATGTGCTGGCCCATTTCAAGCAGAGCCAGCTGAACAGCCGTGGGGAGAAACTGAAGTTTGCTTTTAAGATGTATGACCTGGACGATGACGTCCTCTTATGACCTCTTCGCCACACGATGGTGGGTTCAGACATTAGTCAGGATCAGCTGATGAGCATCTGGAGGCGGATCTGGGCTGTCATGGCAAAATAATCGTTTGAGGACTTTAGCAAAGCGCTGGAACGCACCGATGTCGATCAGAAGATGTCCAAAGTCACTGTATCACCAAATACAACGGTGGCCAAAAGTATTTTGGCACCCTTTAAAGTTAGTTCTAGCCAAATTGTGAACTTACTTCATGTAATGTTTGGTATCAATGGAAAGGTCTTTTGAATTCCTTTCGAATGGTGCAATACTTTTCTTAACCTATTAAGTACCCATTATAATATTTGAATATTTGTAAACGTCCACTTTTTCAACTTTTTTCCTCGATTTTTTATAAGAAATGTTTTGATGCAGAAAGTTTTTTTAAGCAATTTAAATAGTAACAAGGTCGGCAAAAATCCTCGACTGAACCCTCCACGAGGGTGCCGACTGGAAATAACACTCCAGTAGCTCTTTAGAGCTGGTGTTAGCCAAGACTTTTGCTCCATGTATATAGTTTTACTCCTTAATAGTTTTGCTATATGCATGGTGGCACATGTCATGGTCCGAGGTACTTAGGGCTGGACTAAGGTGTAATGCGACCCGTGCCGATAGTCAACCTGGCTGGGGGCCCTAACCAAAAATAGCTCAGTCATAAACGGAGCGTTCGGATACCTGGCGCCCTCCGGACTAGCTAGCCTTACCTGCATAGTGCGGATCTCTGTGCAGGCGGACCACCCCTTCTCCGCAGCTCGTGGGACACTAACATGTATACAAATAATAACAAAAATAAAAACTCAAACATAAACAAAAACACAAATAAAACAAAGGAGCCTGGCTCTCCGAAAAAGCCAACCGGAATCCTGGATTCCTCCTCCTCAGCAGCGGCAGTGGCTCTAAAGCCTGGCCAATGCTCATTAAATGCAACGGCGACGGTCACCATGCCAGCCGTTTGCACAAACGGCGCTGGTCCAAGTAAACCCGTATTCCACCCGGGCCTTGGGGTAAAAGAAATCATCCTGCCGCCCCCCGATACCTCGGAACCGAAGCAGAGCGCTAAAAGCGCGGCCAAGGCTCCAGCTGGTACAGGGACGGTGGGTGAAGTTTCTGCAGCCAGCGTCGGCAGAAAGTTCTCCTATACGGAGAAGAGAAGTGCTGGATGGGTTCTCCAGCGACATGTAGCTAGCATAGGCTCAAACCGGTCAGCTGATTGGCTGAAGAAGGTTGAATGGGCAAAGACTGTGCTGCCAGACTACGACATGCAGTCACCTAGAGCGCTGGATCAAGCCAAGAGACAGCGCTCCCAAGATGCACCCGGGCCGAGTGCAAAGAAATCGAGAGTGCAGCAGGGCAGATCCTTTGCCCAGATTGCCAAGGAGAGAGTCCTAATTGGGGTTATCGACCAAGGCAACGCTGCAATCCCGAGGAATCAGTGGAAGTGGGTGGAAACGGCTCTAGCCACCGCCTGCTTCGAATTGCTGGAGCAGGAACCTGGACCTCCCCCTGTCTGCAAAGACGTCGGTTGGTTCCAGGGGAACGTGAAGGTTATAGCCTGCGACGATGAGCGATCGGCAGAGCTCTACAAAACGGCGGTCTCCAACATCGGAGAAGTGTACCCAGGCGCCAAGCTGGTCGCCGTCAACTGGAAGGACGTCCCAGTCCGCCCTCGGGCCAGACTGTGGATCCCATCCTCCATTAAAGAGCCAGAACGGCTCCTAAAAATGCTGCAGCGGTGCAACCCAAGTCTGCCAACCCATGATTGGAAAGTGGCGAAGATAGAGGAGATGCCGGGACCGACAAACCAGGCAGTGATGATCCTGAACAAGGAGTCACTTGCCCCAATCGACGCGGCTGGCGGAGAGCTAAACTTCGGGTTTAGCTCTGTGTACATCCGCGTCTATAAGTCAGACGCAACATCAGGTGAGGGTCTCTCGGACAAGCCATCCGAGGAAGACATCACCGAACTAGAGGCCCCAGAACGGCCCGAACTGGATGGATACGTTTCAGACGCATCCACTATAACGCGCGACCTCAGTGCGCTGTGCAATATGGGTGAGATGGAGCTCGCCTCAGATGTGGCGTCCGATGACGAGGACGCTAACACGACAGTGGTGGAGGGTATATCTTCAGATGTCTCTAAAGATTCTGCAGATAAACCTCCACCATTGTAAAGCAGCCTCTGCGGCCCTACTGCTCCGTTTGGCTGGGAACGGAGCCGACATAGCGCTAATTCAAGAGCCTTGGATTGTGGGTGGCAAGGTCTCGGGATTACGCGCCCCAGAATACAAGCTTGTTGTAGCTGAATCACAAGGTAATATTCGAACCTGTATACTAGCTAGAAAGCATTTAAGTATCTTTCTGCTCCATAGCTTTAGCAACGAGGATAATACGGCAGTAAGCCTGGAGCTCCAGTCAGCCCCGATCAGGCTACTGTCGTGCTACATGGCCTACGACCAACCAGGCCCTCCTCCTGAAGACATCACGCGAAGGCTAGTAAATGACTGCGTGACCAACAATATTAGCCTCCTAATAGGATGCGACGTCAATGCTCACCATACTCAATGGGGGAGCACCAACATAAACAAGAGGGGTGAGTTACTCTTAGACTATATCCTAACCACAAACCTAGAGGTCCTAAATAGAGGTACTGATCCTACTTTCGTCATCAAGGATAGGAAGGAGGTCATTGACCTGACCCTTGCCTCCCATTCCATAAGTGATCTTATTAATAACTGGAAAGTATCAAGTGAGCATTCTTTCTCCGACCACAGGTACATAGAATTCGTACTTAATCTTAGTCATTCGACTCCAACTCCTTTTTATAACCTTCGGAAAACCGATTGGTCAAAATATCAAGCCCTACTTAGGGAATACATTCCGGAAACAGCACCCAATGGAGTTCACTCCGTTCGGCGTCTGCATAGCCTAATAAAATCTTTCACTAAAGCATGCAACTCTGCAGGGAAAGCAGCATGCCCGATTAGCAGACCCAAGAAAAATAAAAAACCACCATGGTGGTCCCAAAACCTCGGAGACCTTCGAAGGAGCTGTAGAGCTCTTTTCAATCAAGCCAAAGCCTCAAACACGGAGCAATCTTGGACAAACTACAAGCTCGATCTTGCCCTTTATAAAAAAGAACTCAGAAAAGCCAAAAGATCCTCATGGCGATCTTTTTGCTCCGACATTGAATCAACATCCGAAGCAGCCAGACTTCGGATGATTCTATCTAAGTCAACCCCGTCTCTAGGTTATCTAAAGAAAGAGGATGACACTTGGACAACATCTAGTGAGGAATCACTGGATGCCCTACTAGCAAAGCACTTCCCAGGCTGTCGTCAACAAAAGACAGACAATCTCATCTCCCTACAAGAGGTGCCCTTAGGCCCTTCTCTCCTCAGCGTGCACAACATCAACTGGGCAATAAACAGTTTCAAACCGTTTAAGTCGCCTGGACCTGATGGAATCTCACCTGCACATCTTCAGCATGCAGGTAGCATCGCCACTAATTGGCTCCAAGCCATATTTCTAGAAGTTTTTAAGACCGGCTATATCCCGGACCCCTGGAGACTTTCAAAAATAGTATTCATCCCCAAGGCGGGCAAAGCTTCCCACGTTAGCCCAAAAGACTTCAGACCGATCAGTCTGACATCCTTTCTACTCAAAACCTTTGAGCGTATCCTTTCTCTCTATCTGAGAGTATCTATTCCGATAGAGTTTATATCAAGCTCTCAACATGCATACAGGAAAGGAAGATCCACTGAAACGGCTCTTCACTCAGTTGTTGCCATAATAGAAAAATCCCTCTCTATTAAGGAATACACCCTCATAGCCTTCCTAGACATAGAAGGTGCTTTTAATAACGTCCTCCCGGAGGCAATTACTGAAGCACTTACGAACCTGGGGATCGAAAACCGGCTAGTGGGACTGATCAGCCAATTGCTCACATGCAGGGCGGTGACATCCACACTTGGTTCCTCGACTCTCACCAGGTACGTTAGCAGGGGAACCCCTCAAGGGGGGGTACTCTCCCCACTCCTATGGAATCTAGTGGTCAACAGGCTGCTCTATGACATAGAAGGCGGGGGCTGTCAGCTAGTTGCCTACGCGGATGACGTTGCAATGATTTTCACTGGGAAATATCCACAAACTCTGTGCGACCTAATGACGGTCAAGCTAAGTAATCTGGCAGCCTGGGCCGACAAATGTGGCTTAGGCGTAAATCCAGACAAAACGGAACTCGTGCTCTTCACCAGACGCTACAAGGTTCCCACACTTATCCCTCCAAAACTAAAAGATTCTGTACTGTCCTTTAGTGATAGTGCCAAGTACCTGGGATTAGTACTTGACAAGAAACTAGACTGGAATCAAAGCACACAAGACAGATGTAGGAAAGCGACAATTGCCCTCTACACCTGCAGAAAGGCAATTGGTATAAAATGGGGCATGTCCCCGTATATAGTCCGCTGGCTATACACAGCTATAATCAGGCCCATCCTGCTATATGGGATACTAGTATGGTGGCCCGCTCTATCAAAGCAATCCATCAAAAAACAAATAAACAAGGTACAAAGAATGGCTGAAATCTGCATCACAGGTGCTCTAAACACAACACCGAATGATGCTCTTGATGCCATCCTAAATTTTCCTCCAATCCAACAGACAAGTCAAGCAGTAGCCACCCTTGCGGCTATCCGTATTAGAGACACTAGCAACTGGGGAGATTTTCTTTCCGGACACTCCCTTATTTTAAAGGAAAATACCATAATTCCCCCAAAAACTGATTGTTGCGTGCCGACTGAGCACGTAACAACTCCGTTTAACATACTCATTCCTCGCAGAGAGGACTGGATCACTGAGCCACCAGGGCACTCGAATGCTCTATCCTTCTACACTGATGGTTCTAAATTGAATAATCAAGTGGGAGGCGGAGTATTCTCTCAAAAATTGTGTATTAATCACTCATTTAGGCTTCCGGACCACTGCAGTGTGTTCCAAGCTGAAATCCTAGCAATAAATGAAGCTCTAATCTTTTTAAAGAAATCCCAAGCCACTCCAGGCAAAATTAACATATACAGTGATAGCCAAGCGGCTATCAAGTCCATCGCATCGACCACTTCAAAGTCGACCTCAGTCTCGAAATGCCGCAGATCTCTACATGAGATGGCAGAGTTTTTCGACATATGCCTAGTCTGGGTACCTGGGCACCAAGATATCCAAGGCAATTGTATTGCTGATGAATTAGCCAGACGGGGCACGACTGATACCCTCCTTCCAGACAAGGAGGACATCAGTATGCCCCTGGCGACCTGCAAGCTGATGCTCCATAACCTTTTCGAAGAAAAACACAATGTACAATGGTACAGCACACCAAACTGTCGCGTGGCACGACAGACCTGGCCCCATATTAACAAGGCCCGATCCAAAGCACTGTGCAACCTAAGCAGAACCGACTGCTCTCGCGTGGTCCGCTCCATGACGGGCCACTGGCTAGTGGGCATACACGCCCTCAGACTGAAAGCCCCCTATAATGATTTCTGTAGGAGCTGCAGAGATGAGGAAGAGGAGGAATCCCCAGAGCACTTCTTCTGCTTCTGCCCAGCCTTAAGCAACAGAAGACGAAGAGCTCTGGGAAAACCCTTCCTCACCAGTCTAGGCGAACTCGCTACGTTGGCACCAAGTAGAATAGCCCTTTTTGTTAAACTTTCAAATTGGGCTCCTTTTTAATTTAGTTTACATAGTGTTCCTCGCTGACAAGGGGGAAATGATCTCGCGGCATCACAATGGGCCTAGCAAAGGCCTAAGTGCGTCGACTTTTGGTCGACACCGCCCTAACCTAACCTAACCTAAGTTCACAATTTGGCTAGAACTAACTTTAAAGGGTGCCAAAATACTTTTGGCCACCGCTGTATGTATGTATGTTAAATATGTATTGTATTGTTATTGCTGAACAGCTTAACAAATTCACTGCACTGCTTTACTAAGTAATCGACGCGTCGTTTATTTAATTTTAAAAATATAAATTGGGGTTGTTATTTTTTTTAAATGGTTTTTAATTTTTACTTTCATCAAAAACCAGAGGTAAAATTAATTTATATAGTGTTACACATCCAATAGTTTATCAGAGATTTTTGCATTTATTCAGATATTTTAACTATGTTTTTAATTTTCTTTAGCTCATAACTCCGCTGCTACGATATTAAAAGCTCAATAAGAAAAGAAATAATATAAAATTTTAATGAAATAGTCTAAATAATGTAAATTCAAACCTGATCATAGACATTACCTTATGTTGATTTTTCCAACTAAATATGTATTCTTTTCGTGGCTTCAAATTCACATTCAAATATATGAGTTTTATTTTATTTTGCAAGTATGTATTTTGATTCCAACAAATTTAATTTTATTAATTTAATTATTTTATTCATCATTGTATTTGGTTGACAAATTACAGGGTATTTAAATGCCACGGATTATTGTTATGCTGACCTGCGCTTTTGTTACCTCCTAGGAGTTTACGTAGAAGTTCTCGATTCGATTGGGGTCAGAGTTCACGAGCTCATCGAATTGGCTTTTGTGTAGCTTCCAAATTAATGGGCCCTTGCATAATATAAATGGTTGGGCATTTTTAAGACTTCTGGTGGGTGCAAATTGGGTGAGAGGTTGTAAGTAATCGCTGATGGCGTTGAACTTTCGTTAGATGCAAATTCCTGTTGCATACGCGCAGGGGCAAGTTCCAAGTTCAAAAGTTTCCGTTTCCATTTCGCTGACTTTCTGCAAGATTCCAATATTTTGTTTTTTTTTTGTCGTTTCTCTCCCAAATGCCCCCAATAAAGACAGTGACTTTATTACCAGTTCCCTGGCAAGGAAAAAGTTGGCCGACTTCGACTTAAATGAATTTGTCGGCATTTTTGCGCAACTTTTTAGTTTAATTAATTTTAATGCCGGATCGTGGGCAAGAACCCAAAAAGAAAAAAATAAAGGAGAAAGCAAAGCAAAGAAAGAATAAGACTAAAAAAAGTTCAAATTTATTTTTATTTGCTTATTTGATTTATGCTCTTTGCTGAAAAGGCAGCCAAAGTAAATAAATTAGTGCAAAAAGGATTAGGCAGCCAAAACGTACAATGAAATATCAAATTGAGGGCGCGTACAGACCAACCCCCCTCGTCATTTCCCGCCCCGCGTCCTGCCCCTGACATAAATCATTCATTTCCGACTTGCCGAAAGGCATAAAAACCGGGCCAGGCACAAATTTTATTTAATTTATTTGTCGCTGCTGTTGGCCTTGCCTATTGTGGAACACAATTTGCCATATTTGCCCCTTCCCCTGCCCACCCTTCATTACTTGGCCCCTCCTGCTCGGTGTCTTTTAAATTTACTTTCGCTTTCTTCATTTTTTCTTTGAGCAATGCACAAAATGAAATTACAAATAATTCGCATGTAGGCGGAAAGAACACAAATTGCAGTTAAATTGCATAAAAATTAGATGAAGGGAACAAAAAGAAGCCGAAAAGCAACTAAAGAACTTTTTTCGGACAATAGCTCTGGGCATGAAGGGACTGTGGGGGAGAGGACAGGGGTCTGTCTGGGAGTGTTAGTGGATGACATTGCGTGCAAATGGCTTTTCTCATGCAAAGTTGTTGCAGCAACAACAACAACAACAACAGCAATCAACGTGCAACAAGCCGAAGTTGACGACAACATCGCCAACGTCGCGACGTTGCCGTTGTTGTTGTTGTTGCCATTGCCATTACCGCCTCGCACCTGAAGTGGCTGTCAGGTGTTGTTGCTGTTGTTGCTTCTCACGTTGCTATAGTTGTTTAGCATCGTGTAATTCATTTTGAGGGCACACAACAAGGGCGCCTGTCATCCCCTATATACCCCTTAACATATTTAGGTATATACTCGTCCCGTAGGGGCCCCTCTTAGACTAATACCATATACCTTAACATAATATCTTATGGTTCTCAGCGGAGGCTAGGAATTGATTTTAGACACAAAGTTTCTTGGTGAAATTTTCTTAGAATTCATCGTAGATTCCGATTCTGGTGGACGAATATCACGTTTTTTTCGACCCGAAGAAATTGACCCGCCCTAATGCATATGTTTCTAGATACTGTACTTATTGTACTGCACAGTACTGTAAAAATATGCACAGCCGAACACGCTCGATATTAACGAAGTTAATTTTTGCCAGCCGCAACCGCGATAGTCCGCAGTGCCACGATGGGCACGCCCGTAGCCATCTCTAGTAGACACATACACTAGCCAGAAAAACTATGCGTACACACTTTGTTTTACATTAACAGCTATTGTAAGTCAAGTCATCATAGTAAAAAAAATATATTTGGAAAGGTCGTTTAAATTCCGTTTGAATGATGCAAAAATTTAACCCATTAAGTACCTTTCGAAAATTTCGAACTTATGTAAAAGTCACTTTTTAAAACTTTTTTCCTCGATTTTTTACAAGAAATATTTTGATGCAAAAAAATTCTTGGAACAATTCTTAGAGTAACTGCAAAAAAAAAAATTTTCAAAAATATTTTTGCTAGTATTTTTTAAAATTTTTTGAAAATCCTAAAAATGACCATTTTAACCCATTTTTCCTCATGCAAAAAGTGCCTTTTTTGCAGTTTTCAAAAAATTTTAAAAAATACTAGCAAAAATATTTTTGAAAATTTTTTTTTGCAGTTACACTATTTAAATTTTTTAGAGAAACTTTCTGCATCAAAACATTGTTTTTAAAAAATCGAGGAAAAAGTTTAAAAATTAGACGTTTTCAAAAATTCGAAAATTTCAATGGGTACATAATGGGTTAAGAAAAATTTTATGTCATTTAACTTTAAATGGTGCCAAAATACTTATGCCGAGGACTGTAACTAAGGGACTTGACTTCTGAAAGCGTGTTCCATTTACAAATGAGTCCAAATACAATATATAATACATATTTTGATACGACGGGAAAGCCAAAGTTTGCAGATAACCCAAAACTGCAATGCAACCCGAGCATGTGGGCTGAAGTTGCAGTCTCCGGCATTGAAGGACTGGCTGCTGTATTATGCTACACGGCAACTGTATTCACCAGGACTTGGGAATTTTGGAGCGGGAAGAGCTTGAAAATAATTAGCTTCAATGCCCAGATGGTCGCAAGCGGTCATTGATGCTGCTGGTGGCCCAACAAAATATTAAATTCTGCTATTTATTATTATTTTTTCATATTTTTTCCTTTTTTCAGTTTTTTGTGAATAACTTTAAACGTTAATATTGAAGAAATATATTTAAGTAAAAGGTATCGTACGTAGATTTTTGTCCGCCACTGTACATAACGTGCATATGCGTGTGTGCGTCAAAAGTACACATTTAAAGGGGTCTTTGACAATCGATTAACGATTCATGTGGCTGCGCATTATTTGAGCACAGCTGCTATTTGGGCACACGCCAATCCGTTATTCTGAGAATTCATGCAACTTTCACCTACGCTCCAAAGTAAATACATATGTACATTTGTATATACTATGTACTACATTAAAGTTTACTCGAAATGCTGGCAAATGAAATCTTAATGCAGATTTAGCACAACAACCGCATCAGTACCAATAGCAAAAACAACAAGCACAACAAAAACGACAGCAGATACAACGGCGTCGTTGTCATCGAGGCCATAGCAAAAATTTAAATACATTTTTGGCTTGGCAAACACGCGTTAAAAGAGTGAAAAAAGCACTCGGAGTCAAAGTCAAAGGCGGCTCCAAGACGTGCGAGTCACATATGTATTAGGGTGTCCCTTATTTGGTCAAAGTCAATATTTTTAAACGCATACGGGCTAGTTTTGTTCATTAGGTCCTAAAGGACTCAGAAATAAATTTTCACCTCAATCGGAGTATGATAACCCGTGCCGACTTGGATCGAAAAATTTAAAAATTATATAGGAAAAAAAATTTTTTTTTTTAATTTTTTTAATTTTTTATTTTTTTATTTTGTTCATTTGGTCCTAAAGAACTCAAAACCAAGTTTTCACCTTAATCGGAGTACGATAACCCATTCAAATTTGCATCGAAACATGAAAAATCATCGAAAAATGTATAATCAGTGTTAAACACTGTTTTTTTATGTTTTGATGCAAATTTGAATGGGTTATCGTACTCCGATTAAGGTGAAAACTTGGTTTTGAGCTCTTTAGGGCCAAATGAACAAAATAAAAAAATAAAAAATTAAAAAATATAAAATTTTTTTTTTTTTTCCTATATAATTTTTAAATTTTCCGATCCAAGTCGGCACGGGTTATCATACTCCGATTGAGGTGAAAATTTATTCCTGAGTCCTTTAGGACCTAATGAACAAAACTAGCCCGTATGCGTTTAAAAATATTGACTTTGACCAAATAAGGGACACCCTAATATGTATGTATGTATGTACGGACATACATAGAAATGTACATATGTACTCGTATGTACATGCATATGAATTTGCCTGTTATACGCCAACGGGTTTTATTCCTGGGTCTCGCCGCTGTGCAAAAGCACATTTTAAATATATGTTCACTGATAAAAAAAAGTATCTAAAATCAAGATTTTGGTCTCAGAACTAAGAACTTTGGTCTAAGAAAATGAGTCGAGAACATGAAAATCTTGAAGTAAGAAAACACATCTTGATTTTAAGAACTTTTCAATTAAGACCAAGCTCTTATTTTTAAGATCATAAATGCTTATATTTTCAAGACCACAAATCTTAGTATAGGAATAAAACTTATAAATTTTTTAAGATTCAAGAAAAAAAAACCAAATAAAGATTAAGCTTCATAACATTTTATGAAGAATGGTAATTTTTAGGTAACTTGAGGTCTAGTAATGTCGATATGACACTAAACAACAAACAACAACACACAAAACACTTGCAGAACGCAATGAGCATGACTCGGTGTACAGCTGATTCAAGAGATGCCAATCTCTATCATCTGTACCGTTGTGCTGACTTGACCAGCGATTTAAGCCTAATGTCATCTTTGAGAAGCCAGAACCAGTTGTGAATTCTACGCCTCCAAAAATAACAAAATTGTAAGATTTTTGTTCTTATTTTAAAAGAAAAAGATCTAAGATCTAAGTTTTTTATTCTAATATTAAGAACTTAAGATTTTTAGAATAATATTCTTAGTTTTAGTAATTTGGTCTTAAAATGGTCATATATTAAGAACAAAATATTTAAATTTGAGAATTTAATTCTTTTATTAAAAACTTACGATTTTCAAGATTAATATTCTTAGTTTGAGTAATTTGGTTTTAAAATATACAAAATATTTAAGATGCATGTTCTTGATTTTAGAAAGTGGTCTTTTTTTCAGTGTATTTATGTAGATTTATATAAATGTTTGTTTGGAGTTAGCGTTTGAAGGTGTTCGCTATGTCTTTGCTTGGGTGCTAAATTTTATTTGACTTTGCATGACTTTCGCGTGTCTTTGAACTGCGACTGAACTGCTGTCACCTCCTTGTGTCTCATCTCTTTCCGATTTCACAAACACCATCGGCAATTCAACTGCAAAATCAATCGATCTTAAATAATTCCAAAAAAAAAAAACAAATTATTGAATCATTATGCTTCGAGATGTTCGCTCACACTACTGATTACAAAATATCAATAATCGATTAATTAAAATGTGCATACATACATATGTACATAGATATGTAAAAGATTTCTGTTAATTCCGCTTTAAGTCTTTATTTAAAGCAATTGTGGTATTCCTACCCACAAATCACCCGAACAACAGCTGACAGTTTTAACTGCGTCGCAATTGAAAATTCTTTGAGGCCATAAAAACTCAACGCCACTTCTTGCCACGCCATTGACCATTAGAATGTGGCTGCCTGACCGAGCTGCGATTAGTCTCTCACCCACACACTCATACATACATACGTGCACTCAAACATACATACATACGCATACACATACATACGCACACAGAGTGTTCGTGAACGCACCCACCAGCACATGAAAGCGGCAGCACAAAAGTATGCAACAAAAACAGCGACTAGACAGAAGGCGTTCTCATGAATGGCATTTAATTAGAAATATGTATTAATAATTAGTATAATTTCCATGCGCTGGCATACATTTGATTTATTCTGCCAGCCTGGAGTCCCACAAAATCACAAAAGGGAGGCTTGATTCAAGTCTACTCGAAAATACTTAAGTTATAACTTATAAGTATTTATTTATGTAATAATAAACTGGTATATACATTGTATTTTCATATTAAATTTAACTTTGCTTTCAAAAACAGTCATTAACAGTGATATTAGGAAGTATGTTAATTGTGATCAATACTTATAAGAATGAAATAAATTCGACATACGACTTATGGTCTGTTGATAATAAACTAAACGGTAAACGAGCTCTTTAAGCATAACAAATTCATCACTGTTCATTCCATGTACAGTACATGCTCGATGATAGTATTTTAAGCATTCTCCAATTTCAACACTCGTTCCTTTTCTTTAATTTGCAATTTATCGATTGCAATTGTAATAATTGCTTAAATAACAAATTGCTTAAATAATAAATGTGCAAACGTGAACAAAATATTTTGGCCTTATTGAGAAGCTGCCGACGACCTTAACAGCTGGTTTTAAATCATCCGCTTTTTCGAGCACATACTGTACTGCATGTTACGGATTCATTATATTAAAAGCAGCAAGTGAAAACTAGCCATGAGAAAAGAAAGAGACGACGAAGTAGCAGTAAGAGAAAACTTGGTAAATGGAAATTGCGAAATTAAGCAATAGCCAAATGGACAAAAGTTATTTATTAATTAGTTAGCAACGTCTGGAAAAATTTACCTAAGTTTACATGGGATACTTTAAGCTTACATGGTAAGTAATGTACATATTGGTGGCATTATAAAAAGTTCTATTTACATATGATACGCGTTGGAAGGCGAGGGAAATATAATTGAATGGCAAACCTTTCTACGCTTCACATCTCCTATAATCTTTTATTCTCGGGTTTTGTTGGCCGTTTGTCATCTGTCAACACACACCCACACATATACACATGACAAAGAGCAAAGGTCCTGATTTTCAACTGCCACAATCTGGACATTTATTGGATGAATTGGTAACGTTTATGTTTGGCTCTCGCAATGACCTTGTGCATATGTCAAAGTTGAGCACCGAAATAGCAGTGATGGCCAAAATTTTACAGTGTCTTAATAATAACTTTATTAACTCGCAAAAAAATACCGTAGAGAGAGAGACTTTTTTTCACTGAAGGACGACGAGTCCTTATCATAAAGAAGTTGGGTTGATTTGCAGTTTCAAGTGCGTTCTTAATTGCCATCATTAATATGAGTGCTTTCCTCGTTAATTTATTTCAGTGTACACAGTCTGAGCAGGTGTGTATGGAGCGCATCTAACAGATATGACTTTTAAATAATGGTAGGAAATTTAATATTTATGTTTGTCTCTGATAAAAGGCGCTGGAGCTCATAGCCAGAGGTTGTAAATTTCATTTTCAGGTCATATAGTAAGTGAGAGTGTTATTCACACCTGATCAGGGTATATCTGAAATGTTATTAACATATTGCACAATAACTTTAAGACAATCTTAAATCAAAAACCACACCAGACATTTTTGTAACATATTGTTGTTCAGAGAGATTTCTTCATTTACTGTACTGCACATTGGGCCAGAATCCCTTTTTTTTTGGCATAGTCTATTTGTAGAGCTAGAGACTTGAAACTTTGCATGAGCCTTAGACTAATTTAGAATTTAGAATTTTTTTTTTTTGGATTTGGACCACGCTTTTATCTCTCCCTCCCCATCCGACTATGAGAAATATGTGTAAAATATTTTTTTAAAATCTTAATGTAAGGATGGGGACTTGAAATTTGGAATAATTCTTACTTAGGCTGAAGTCGAATTTATAATTTTTTTTAGCTTTTTAGTTGGACCTTGTCTTCACCCCCCTTCTTTTTTCCTACTCATTGAAAAAGTAAAATTTTTTTTATAAATTTAAATATAGAGGAAAATATTTCATTCTTCGCATGTTTGCTAATCAGGCAAAAGTAGAAATTACAATTTTTTTAGTTTTTTAATTTTACCATGTTTTAACCCCCCTCCCTATCTGACTACGGAAAAAAAATCCGATTTTCCAGCAAAAATACACAGTTGCAACATGTGTTTTTAAAGAGAATGGGCAAAATTGGGCAAAAAAAGCTAATGACAAATTCAAAATCACTGTTAAGAGTAAACATTTGCATAGTTACTTTTAGTTACTTTTCATCTTAAATATTTTGTTCTTAAGACCAAATTACTAAAACTAAGAATATTAATCTTGAAAGTAGTAAGTTCTTAATATAAGAATAAAATTCTTAAATTAAAATATTTTAATCTTAATATAAGACCATTGTAAGACCTAATTACTAAAACTAAGAATATTATTCTAAAAATCTTAAGTTCTTAATATAAGAATAAAAATCTAAGATCTTAGATCTTTTTCTCTTAAAATAAGAACAAAAATCTTAAAATTTTGTTACTTGTTGAGGCTTATAATTCACAACTGGTTCTGGCTTCTCAAGGATGGCATTAGGCTTGGATCGCTGGTCAAGTCAGCACAACGGTGCTGATGAAAGAGATTGGCATCTCTTGAAACAGCTATACACCGAGCCAAGTGCAAGTGTTTTGTTTGTTGTTTAGTGTCATATTGACATTACTAGACCTCGAGTTAATTAAAAGTTACTTCATTCTAATTAAAATGTTAAGAAGCTTTATCTTTATTTAAGATTATTTGTCTTGAGCATTCAAAACTTTTTAGTCTATAAATAAGAACATATAATCTTAAAAAATAATAAGTTTTATTCTTATACTAAGATTAGTGGTCTTGAAAATATAAGAATTTTTAATCTTGAAACTAAGAACTTTTTCTTAATTGAAATGTTCTTAGAATCAAGATGTGTTTTCTTACTTCAAGATTTTCATGTTCTCGACGCATTTTTTAGAACAAAGTTCTTAGTTCTGAGATCAAAATCTTGATTTTAGATCCTTTTTTTTTATCAGTGTAAGACAAAACATAGACAATCCACAACTACAACATTAAACACATATATCGAATAACTTAACAATAATTATATTTGGCATACCTTGACCTTTACTTTCCATATTTTCAACAAAGATTTGGATAACTGTTCTTTCCACAGCAGAAGCGCAAAGTTAAGTAAAAGCTTTCCGCCAATTTCGGCTGAAAATCAGCTAACAAAACATCTGACTTTACTAGCGCGGAAAAAATGCTCCGTTATCACCAAAAATTTTTTATTTATTGATTCGATATACCAAGGGATGGCAAAAAAATGTATTAGTCGATTATTGAATCATATGATTAATTTAAGCCACGCGATTATTAATTGCAATTAATCGACGAAAAATAAAAATAATCGATTAGTTAATCAAATGATTAATTTTTTTTTTTGTAGTTTTCTAATGCAATCCCATTGTATAGCAAAAAAAATATAGAGCAATAATAAAATGCGCAAAAAATATAAATACATATTTATTTATTAAATGTGGAATTCAGAAACAATAATTTTGAAAGATGTGCGGTGGTTAATCTGTTCCTAGTTTCGGTAGCAGTAGCACCCGCTTTCGAGAATAGGCGCTCTGCTGACACTGAAGTGCCTATTAGGAAGCAATATATCCAGCGATTGTGTATAGTTTTGGGTACACTGCACGCATCTCCTCCCAGGCACTGAGCTCGTGTTCGATTTCAAAAAATTCGTGGCGTTTTTTACGGCGTTTGTGTGCCAGCGACTTGTGAGGGGCCCATAAATCGAACTTTACTTCGCCAGTCGATGACCCGTCGCTATCTTTACTTCGCCAGTAGATGATGTATTAATTTTGGAATAAAATTTCAATGTGGCAACGACGCGATTATTTGATCGAATAATCGATTAGTGTTTCAATTAATCGCAACCCATTTTACGATACAATTAAATCGCAAATGGAATCAAAATAATCGATTATTGTGTATCATATGATTAATCGTGCCCAATCTGGCCCAATGTGCACTGAACTGAAAACTTTAAACGAATTTTCAACAAAAGTCTCTTTTTAAGTCTTCTTTGGACAGTCTTAAAGTAAATGAACTATGTATATGTGTTTAAAAATGAAATGGCGAAAGTCATAAGGAGATTTTGATTCGTCGTCTTATCGATTGCCAAAGCGGCAAGCAGGCGGCAATGGTGGAGGGGGCGTGGCAGGTGGAGGCGTTACCTGTTACCTATTTATCTGGTACCTGCCTGCCCGGCGCTTCTTTTGTCATTTAGCAAACGAGCACAAAAGATAGCAGACAAGGAGCCGTACTGAGTGTGAAATAAAGATGAGAGTGACAATGAGGGAAATAGCAACTTAAAATACTGCAACATGTGTATGATGACACATCATGATACCCATTAAAAATTTGCCTCTTAATTTGGTTCGACACAGGTTCGAAAACGAATTGAGTTATTATCGAAAATAAGACAAATAAGAAATCTAACAACGAAATTGCGAAATTAAATTTTCACTCGATCATGATATTAAATGTTTGCCGTGAAAAGGAGAAATCCTTTTCATAATTTTCCACAGAGGGAACTTAAATTTCAAAGCAAGTTTCCTCAATGGCGATTTATATTTGTTTGCACACTATATATAATATAAATTTCCTTTGAGCTTTTCATCAAAATTATTTTGCTTGGATGTTAGGAAACATTTTTGCATCTTTGGCACCACTGGGTGCAAAATTCGAATTTCTTTTCATTCTCAAAGGCGGCGGTTCAATGACAAAAGGAATAGGCGGGAAGAGGCGTGGCAGCTGTTCATAAGCTGCCTGTAGGTAGACAAAATGTTCTCACTGTGCTTTATGTATTTCCGCAGTTTGTTTACCATCATAAAATCGCAAGCTCATATTAAAGCAACCAAGTATTAAATCATCCCTTGAGAGGCAAGCAAATTGGATTGAGACATGTAGATAAACCTACTCGGCGTATGCGTAACAAAAATCATAATAAATCGCTTGCTCTCTCCCTGGCTCTAAAAAACCTTCATTGCATTAGACATCCAACCAAAAATGTAGTCTTCAAAATTCTGAACTTAATCTTCAATGAATCAGTTAAGGCTTTCACCATTTTGTTGCTAATATATAGCTTTAAGTTGACCTAATAAGTTATCGCCAAGTTGTATTAAATCATTTTATCTGTTACAGAAATAACTATAACTAACTAAGAATAACTATAAAAGAATTTTCTAAATACTGAGTCGCAGCAAAAGTAATAGAGCAAAAGCAAAGAATGAAGAGCGTATGAGTCGAGAGTGACTAAAATATACCCTGTAGCCCGTTCTTTTCCCTTCTGAAATTATACTCTGACTTCGTATATTCGTGTATAATTTGTGTGTTTATAATCCGACAACTTAAACTAAAAGCTTTTTTCCAGGAATCGCAAATAAGAGTTATAAGTTTAAAAAAATCAAACTTGAAAAAAATTACCCAAACTTTTGTTTTTAAATTTTATTTAAAAATCATGGTACAGCCCTATTTTGAATTATTATAATAAAAATTTAAAAATAACTTTGATTTTCAAACAGAATCTGAAAGTAAGAGTAATACTATGATTTTGAAATTAAAATTGAAATTTAACGAGTGTAGCGAGCAGGGGGCTCGGTCTGAAAAAAAGGAAAAAAAAGTTTTTGTTAAATAATAATAATTTATATTTTAAAAATTATAATTGTTACGGTCTCTGTAAGACCGAAAAAGCGAAAAGACAACTTGAATAGCCAAAGAAACTAAAGTTCCAAGCTATGTCAATTAAGACATAATTATGTTAAAGCAAAATAAAAACAAGCAGTGAGACAAGGTAGGGTGCCATACATACATACATATGTGCAGGTGTGTGTGCTTACGAGCTTTCGTGTGTGTGTGTGCTTTTAGGCTGAGATTACTGACAGTTAGAGCTCAGACGGCACTTATGTAATTACCGCATCTTGGGAGCATTTATCAGGCGCTTCAAAATAAAAAGCAGCCAGAAATGTACAGCTAACCTCAGCGTATAGAAAATTGAATACTCTTTCCAAACCAAAATGATACAGCTACAGTTTTTTAAGCATATCTGTTGATAGAAAAAAAGTGAAAATCGAAACCCAGATAAGATAAAATGGTCAAACGAACTAAAAAATTATCTATTATTTATATAAAACCTAGAGTACACATCAATTCAATTTGTGAAAAATGTCAAATAAAAGCGAATTAAATTGAAAGGAATCTCTTCTCTTTCAATTTTTCATTTTGTACGAAGACCTCAATATATTTCTATAGCTTTTTGAGTTCAATTTTTAAACTGGATTCAATTCTGACAAAACGTTTAAGATTAAATTAAAACTTGTGATAATCATGTCGCAGATGTTCTGACCAAACAGATGTCAATATTTTCTGTTAGTGTAACATAGTATTAATAACGAGCAGAGCATGCTGGTGTGTGCGTGTTCAGGTGTGCTCTGCCTGTATGTATGTGTGTGTGCAACAATACACCTGGGGCGCCAGGAGTCGTCGGCGCTTTTATTTCAATTACGTGTCGTCGTTGACTTTTGGCGGCGTGAAGAACTCATTGAGTCGGTGCTGCCAGGCAGCACTCCAGCGCATTTAATTAGCAAACCAAAGTTGTGCAGTCCGCAACGGCAACGATAACATGAAACACGAAGTAAAACATTTACAACGACAAAGGCAAAATCCAAAAAAAAAAAAAAAGAGAAAATAAAAACAACAACTATAGCCTGCATCGCATGTACAACTTTTAACTCTTGCCCCAGAAAAGTTACCCAACAATAACAATAACAATAACACAGCACATGTAAATTGGGAATATGGCGAATACGGTTGCATGCAACAATTGCCGTTAATTGGGTGCGACTCTACAATACCCTGTAATGCAGTGTTCACACATCGAGCATCGAAGGATCCTTTGAAACTATTCGAAATATGACTTTTTATGTGACAATGACTTGCTAACACACTCCAGAGACCGAACATATGATACCCTGTACAATATACATATCGCTCATTTACTTCAACACTCAAAAAACTTGGTACAGTACCATCTTGCAAGATTTCAAAATGAAATTTTCACATGCATATTTGAGTTATGACACTCTTGATGTAAATGGGCGTATTTGAAAAACGTCTGGAGCTTTAAGCAAAGTTAATAATACTTTTTTAATTATCTTTTTCAATTTATTTTAAATTTGTATACATGTATTACAATTGACAAGTTTGTTGCCATCATATGACAGCTTAAACTTGTCTTAAATCAAAAACAATAAAATTACTGAATTACATTACATTTTTCGAATCTACATATTTTTAAATTTTCAAAATTTATTTAAGAGAGGACTCTGAAAGGCAGATCCTGTGGGTAGTAACACTCTATAAAGTATGGAAAGAGATCTAAGATTTCAGATATTATAATAGTCATAACCTAAACAACATGCATATTTTTTAAAGCATACTTTTTGGAGCTATTCAGATTTTATAGACCTTGATCTAAATAACAGTGCTAAATATTAAATTTCTAGACTAATTAAATTGAGATTGATTTGAAAATAAAAGTGAATCATTTTGAAATTCAAATGCCAACATTGACTTAAATTTAGTTCAAGTACAACCCGGTAAAATCTGCTTGAGTAAGTGACAAACCTGACAAACGACTTTAAATTAACTAAGTGCTGCTCTTGGTCTGTTGTAAACTCAAATTTAAAGCCATATATTGGTATATGTATATACATATGTACATATACTGATATGTGTGCGTACACGAATTTCATTAGAATCTTATCTGCTAAGGCCGAACCCGCAACATTTACATGCCCCAACTGTCATTATATTTGTACGCATTTCGTTCTGTTGCCCCTCATTTTTTACTGCTCAAGATATCTTGCTCCTGTTGGTCTGGTCGTTGTTATTGTTATGCATATTTTAACGTGGCACATATAAAAAATATCGCGTGAGTTAATAAAATTCAGCAAACATTTTGTTGAGTTCAGTTTTTCTTGTTGTTGTTGTTGTTGTCGGCCTTTGGGCACATTTTAATTTGGATGTGTACAATTTGCGAATAAATTTTACATTATCACAAAAGCTTGTTCACCTTTAGCATATGAAATTGAATCCATTGAATTATTGTTGAGTTCTTTAGGATTAAGCATATAAAATACCTGCGTCCTGTTTTAATTCTGGTTGATTCAAAAGAAAAGAAAAACTCAATGGCCGCGTTCACCAAAACTAATCAATCAGTAATCATGTATCACAAATCAAAGAATTTTTGATAGGCTGCTGGTAAAATTTTGATGAAATTTTGAGGCAAAATCAAAGTTGTCATTTCTTTTTTTTTGTCAAAGGTGTCAATATTTATTCAGAAAATTCAAAACAATTTGACACAAAATGCTTAATGAAATGGGAATCAACACAGCAAATGCCCAGATTTAATATAAAAGTTGATATATTGCATTAATAAATAGTTAAGCCAATATTATATGCGAATTTAATATATTATATGAGAAAGTTTAAAATTTAATTTCCTTAAAAATACACTGGTTCCAACGTTTTCTTTGCATTTTTTTTAAAAAAACGAAATAATTATTAAAAATTTGGGTTCCTTATTACTATTGTTTTGTCCAATTTATTTTCAAATCTTGTGTTCTGTTGATTACGATTTGTTGTATCGATAACAAAGAAATCTGTTTTTTCAAATTTTAAATATCGACTCGGCAGTTAATACTGATAAAAAATGTGGCTCAACGTTTGCCCTAACTTTGCATGACTCTGCACATCACTGCAAGAAGATTATGAAGACTTCAGCATAAATGCATACATAAATAGATACAAATGTATGTCTTAATATATGTAATATGTACATATGTATCGTTGTCTGTCCATTCCTCTTGTTTTTGCTGGTTCATGCGACTAACAGCTGCCAAGTTCTTGGCCATTACGAGTTACGCTTTTGGCGATTTCGGAATGCTGATAACTGTTACCGCAACTAAGCAAGCACCACTTTCTCCTTTCTCCATTGCATTTAAACGATGAACCCACTTGCATTCCCCCCCACCCATTACTCCATGACAATGTTACTTTAATGTTGTAATTGCATTTTAAGTGGCACTTACTTTTGGAATTTCGCGGCTTATTTGGTGCGTTCGGGTCTTACAAACCAATCTACGCCCTCTCTATAGTTGAAAACTGTCATGTTAAAAGGACACGGTGCTGAACTGAACTGTTGACTGAACTTGAAGGTATTTTTTTGCTTGCTAGTGGAAAAAAAAGAAGTATACCCAATTGGTTTTTAGTGGGTGTCTTATTCATCTGGTTTAGGGCTGTGCAGCCCAATCTGCTATTGAGCTCGACAACAAACACAAATCTGGAGTCATAAATTATAGAAAAATTAACACTTAAATAATTGAACACTCAGCAATATTAGAAATTGAAATTTCTCAAAGATCTTGATCAGCATTACATACATACATATGTCTGGAAACTTTGAAATCTTAAATACAATTGATAGATGTGTATTTAAATTGTGTAATGAGTATCTTACAGTCTGGGTCCCGACTATAGCCTTTCTTGCTTGATTTTTAGAGAACATTTTAGGTTTTTTTTGAAGAGTCAGGGGACAGCACTGCCACGGCTCCACAGTGCCACAATTTCGCACAAACAAAGACTTTTTAGTTCGGCGCTTTGGCAAGTCGCCACCTTTTTCACATGCAAATTCGCGTTAAATTCGAAAGGAACTCGTTTCAAGCAAACGTTTCAGCTCCCTTTTGCTCCCACTGCTTTTTCTTCAGTGGCTTCTTCTTGTTTGCTTTGCGATTTGGCGGCAATGTTGAGCGTGGAGTCTCCAGTGTTGCATAATGGCAGCCACAAAACTGAAAATTAAAAGCGGGAAAGGCTACAATCGAGCGTACTCGACAGTAAAGATACCCTGTGCCACGGCACTTAGATACCCTAATACGTATTTCCACACACATTCATACATACATACATTCATATCAATCATCAGGCAGGGATCGTAACTTTTATAAGTTTTATGATTTTGAAATTTAAAAACAAGTGGGAAAGGCTGTAGTCGAGCTCCCGACTATAGGATACCCATTACTTATTTAAAAAAAATTTAAAATATATTTAATTGCATGCTTTTAGGCACTTACATTGCTATAAACTTTAGTCAGCCATTACCACCTTTCTATTTGTCCGATTTTGTTAATTCTAATATCTTGAAAACTGTGCGTGTGGAAAGGGGCGTGACAAAAATTTTAAGCAAACTTGATCTGCGTGGGGTTTATAGAAGTCTGTGTGCCAAATTTGGTGCTCTAACTCTTATAGTCTCTAAAATCTAGACGGAAAGACGGATATGGCTACATCGACTCGGCTGTTGATGCTGTTCAAGAATATGTATACTTTATAGGGTCAGAGATGCTTCCTTCTCCCTGTTACATACATTTCAACGCATACAGTATACTCTTTTACATATTTTTTAAGTAACGGGTATAATAAGTTTTGATTTTAATTTGTATTTTAAAATTTGCATCTATGAGTTATTGTGTAATTTTTGAATAATAATTGAAAATAAAATTTTTTTTTTCAATTTACAGTAGCGGACAAAGAAAACCGGACACCATAAAAGAGTGGATTTTGGAGTTTTCTTAAAGTTTATATTTATTCGACCATAGGCAAAACGTAGGTGGCCTAGGGACTGTTCAGATGATACAAAACTTTCCTTAACCGATTAAGTACCGATTGAGATTTTCGAATTTGAAAAAAAGTCTACTTTTGAATATCTTTTCCTAGGGCTCCAACCAAAAAAGTTGGAATGCAAAAATATTCTTTAAGCAATTTTAATAGTGACTGCAAAAAAAAATTTTTAAAAATCTTTTCGCTAGTATTTTTAATAATTTTTTGAAAATGGCGAAAAAGGCACTTTATGCATGAAAACGTTCTGCCTAAGTTCAAATAAATAAAAAACTTTAAGAAAACGCCAAAAACTACTCTTTTATGGTGTCCGGCTTTCTTTGTCCGGCACTGTATGTATATTATAAAAATGATAAGTATAAGTTATAAATAATATAAAACATAAAAATGTATCCTCTTTCTGGGTAGCCCTTCCAAAACTAACGTACGAGTGTGTGAAATTTTTTCAATACCCCTGTCATTTTATGTTACATACATTTTACAAAAAACAATGAAAACCCATTTTTAATGGGCTCAGGGTACATGCATAAGTACCAATTGTTATAGCCAAACAATTGGCCAGCACTGGCGCCTTTCGACAGCTTTAAAAAAGCGACCAGAATGGCGCCGTATTTGTGGCATGCCCCAAAGTAAGCGCTGCATGTTATGCGCAGCTGTTAATTTAAATAAGTTGGCGACTAGCGAAGCCACAAGCCAAATAAACAAAAAAAAGCCCCGACATGACAATGCCAAACAGCAGCAGGATAAGCTGATTCTCGGAGCAAATACTTAGATATGACACTGTACGCGTACTCGATGTCCATGTCGATATGCCACAAAAGCAGTCGAGTTTTTGGTTGAACTTAAATATATGTATACTGTTGAGAATATGAATATAACAGCATACATGTCTGTATGTAAATACCAGAGACGAACTCTGTTAGAATGTAAGATGATGCTATGTTAATGTTAAGCTATTCAGGCACAAACCACACGAAGTGGACATTTATTATTCAATAAATCGTATATATACTATACATATGGGCATTTCCAGAAAAAGGTCCACCGTGCCAAAAAACGGAAAATTGATTAAAAACTCACATCTTGTGAAATTTTCTTCCAAAAATGTATTCAAGTTATTTATTTTATCAATATACGCTAGAAGAAATTCAATAGGATGAAAATATAGATTCTACATTGGAATAAATTCACTTTTTCCATATTTTTGCGTATTTTCTTAAAAATTGATTTTCAAAATGGACCGTTTGTATTTTAACGATTACACTAAGTCAGGGAGTAAGATTGTAACATAAACCATTTTAATATATAGAAATATATTGAAAGTTTAATTTAAAACAAGTTCTAAGAGCTATATATCGGAATATAAAATAAAATTTGATGAACAAACTCTTGGAAAAACTAGGTGGAAATCTTGTCACGTTCGCGATGTCACGTTACAAATTACTAATAAAACTTGTAAAATATATAAAACGGTAGTTACATATCAAAATTATTTCTAAAATGGAAAACTACATTATTTTATTATGGTTTAAGAGTATTTTCTTCCAAATTACTCGCCACATTTCGCAGACCTTCGCATTTGTCAAGATGAAGTCAAAAATGACTTCCATTTTTCGTCGCGTTCGCGATGCATTGTTTTCTATAAATAATTAAAAAACGACAAGTCTTCAAAGATTGTCTTTTATCATAAGAATAGAGTTGATAAAACGCATAAAACACGTGAGAAAACATTTTTGAAAATGTCAATTTTTGCCATTTTTTTTTTCATTTTAAGTCGTACAAATGTCGCGTTCGCGATCCTGGAAATACCCATATATGTATACTATAGATATACATTCATAAAAATACAGGGAGATCCCTGAATTTTTTTTAACTTTAACTAACACAATTAAAATAGAATTGGATTTTGGAATATTTGTTATAACCCGCATGAAGTATTAAGAGTTATCCTGAAACAGATTGAGATAAGATTTCGATTATATTTAAGGTCCCAAGACAAATTTTTAAATGAATGTGCGAAAACTGTTTTTCTAATCCTCTTTAATAATAATTTGCTTGGGGAATATAATTATTTGACTGTTACCATTTATTTATAAGGCTTTACCTACAATTTAATTACTATTCCCTCCTTTTTATTTCCGTCTTCTTTAACCAGCTTGAAAGAAACTAACCGTTTCATATTTTGTGCCGAAACCGAAATTAATGTATTTACAAGAACCGAATAATAAAACTTTTGTACCGGTTCGATTTTGGATTATTATTGTTTTTTTGCTGTTTTCTGTATGGACATTATTTTGATTTATATTAAAAATATGAAGATTTGAGTCTGTTGATGTATATTTGGTTTCTAACATATTAATATTTTTGAAAATTGTACTGTACAGACCAGTTATTTGTTTCGGTTAGATTATCTGGAATATAGTAAAACGATATAAGAGACAGTCCAGTCACCAGTCACGCCAAATCTGTAAGGAATGCAATGACAAATGAAGAAAATAAATCCTTGAATAAATCACCCTTTGCTTATTATGTATACATAAATGTACTATATGCAAATAAGTCACGCACAGGCTGTTCTTTTATATACATTTGAATGTATGTACATACGATTGTACTATAATTTTTTGATGTCCCACGAATACTGCCCAGCGTTAATGTTATTTTTCACAGCTACTGCCAAGGAGCGAGCAAGAAGAAAAATGACCAAACTGCTGGACCGGTGAAGAAGTGGAGCGTGGGGCAGGAGGCAGAGGGCAGGGGGCGTGGCATATGCGCACGTCGCATCAAGCGAGAAAATGAAATTAAGGCGACGACAACGGCGACGACGGCAAATCCCTTTAAATAAATCCAGCGAAAATTCAAGCTGAAAGGAATGAGTTAAAAATTAAGAAAAATTAAATTATACATATATGCTAGGGCGTAGCCAAGGACCAGAATCCATGTTGTATAATCAGATTTATTTTTCAATATTTATTTGATTTTTAAGAACACTTTTTCAGGTAACAAGCCTTGATGTCGGCACGACTCTAAAAAGTTTGTCGGATTTTCGCTGACCTGTTCTAATATCCGCAAGTACTCGTGAAAGTAAATGGGCTATTTTGTAGGACTGCCTTTGTGTTTAAGTGCAAAATATAATGAGACCAATTTTTTTATTTTTTAAAAGCAAGTTGGGACAAAACGGATTTTAATTAAATGCAAACAAAACATATTGATTTTGTTAACTCTGCTGACAACTCTACAAACAATATTAATATGCAACGTTATTGTAAGGGGAGCTTAAAAGTCCATGCATTTTTAAATTATTATTTAATATTTGAGAGAATTGTTTTCACTATAACGGAGCATCGAAATTCGGTGGACAAACCGGAGGAAATTTAAATGAAATCCGGTCAAAAATTTCGGTTTGAAATTTGCAAAATTAACGTGAAAGCCGAAGAATTGTTTGTGAACTGCAAACCTGTTCAACCAAACCTGTTAATTTTTTTTTTTAATTATATTTTTAATTTATAAAAACCCGTACCTAGTGCAGTCTGGTCTCATCCGTAAGTTAATAAATATGTAATGTCGACTAGCATTTTGTGCAATGTATTGAACATTTATTTAAAGCTTTTTAATCTATCTATTTATTATTTCATTATTTAGATAATAATAAAATAAGAGTTTAAAATAATTATTGAATTCAAAGAGACGATATATGTAGTTGTTATGTTAGAAATATAATCGTTATACCCAATTTACACTGAGATCGATGATGCCATAACGAAATTAAAATGCAAAAATTTGACAGTTAGGTTCAAACATTAAGGCGCTAAGGCTCGCCAATATCAATAACGGCGTCATTAACAGCGTATTTGGTGACTAAACATGTGGCAGCTCTGTCTAAAAGTTGATATAAATCGATTTGCCGCCACAAAACGGACTAGGATCAAATCTGAAAATTGACCACCATATGCCAGAAATGGGCAAAAGGAATGCTGAGGCCATTGAGCGTATATCAACTTAATGGTCCGTACGGACCTAGACGTCTCCTCCGCTAAGACCTCATATGCCGATGAAGTATCAATTTTATGTATGTATTTAAGTTGATAACTTGACAAGTTTGAGAATTATCGACCTTTTTTCAGTGTAATCGACTTTTGTCGTTATCGGTCTTAATGTCGAGTTAAGGTGTTTTTCAGCCATTGAAAAGATTTTTTAAAGTAAAATGAATGGAAACTAATGTGATACAACCTGTACATTGTACATTAAAAAAACAGTCCTCAGTATTACGGGTATTACGGTCGCCGCGGCGGTTTGGTTTGACAGATTTATGATAGGTCTGGCAACGCTGTGGGGCCGCTTAAAATTAGAAAGCAGTTATTGATAAACTTGTCAGAACTCAACAAAATAAATTTCATTTGTTCGCTTTTGATTCAACAAAACGGTATATCGTGTAAGTTTGGCATCGGGTGTATATTCCAGGCAGCTGTGAAATTAATTGTATTCCCAAAATTTAACGCCATTAGCGATCATCGGAAGCTTTGTTAAAATGCCACGAAATGTGCGACAGAAGAAACGCGCGGAGCGTCGTGTTCAGGCAGCTGCCTCGGCTGCCACAGCTGCTGCCAATGATGAGGCGGCACTCGAATTGGTGAAGGGCAGCAAGGACAGCAAGCTGGACAGCAACGAGATGGATGAGAATGCCATGGGCGATGGTGAACTCAACAAATGTAATAACAATGTCAATGGCAATGGCACTGGCAACGGCAACGGCAATGGCAACAGCAACAGCAACAATAATAACGAAGGCCTCACCAGTAACAACAATAACAATAATAATAACAACAATATTCATTTGGGCAATGCCAGCTCGAGCAACAGCAACAGCAACACCAACAGCAGCAGCAGCAGCATCAATGTCAGCAGCGTGAAGAAACCAAAAGCATCGCGGGCAGATCCCATTCTGGCATCGTTGAGCAAGAACGCGGTGCGGATGAGCGATGTGCAGTTGCTGCACGGGCCGCATTGGTTAAATGATGCGATACTCAACTTTTATTTTGCATATCTGGAGGAGGTCAAATACAAATCAAATGTGGACTTTCTGTTTGTGACGCCGGAGCTATCGCAGTGCATGCTCTATATGGATGATAAGGAGCTGCACTCGCTGCTTGTCACCCAGCACAAGGCCATTCGCAAGCCATTCATATTCATGGCCATGAATGACACGCACTCGCGTGATCGAGGTGGTGCCCATTGGACGCTGTTGGTTGCCTCGCGGCCAGACAAGAGCTTCTTTCATTTCGACTCGTACGGTGGCAGCAACACGGACAGCTCAATGGAGCTGGTGAACAACATCAAGGACGTGCTGGACATGCGGCATGCCCGATTCCGCAGCATGCGTTGCCTGCAGCAGAGCAACGACTACGACTGCGGCATTCATGTCATCTGCATGGCCGATCAGTTGACCGACTATGTGAATCGGTATGACAGCGTCGATGGTGTCCAACCGTTGCATCAGGATGTGATCAAGGCCAAGCGGAATCAGCTGATCAAGCTTGTCGCATCGCTGGGCCAACATATTAAATATTAGTCATACGACAAAATCATTCAAGACAACACCGCATTAACTGCCCTAACTAACAACAGTAACAAATGACAAAATCAAAATACACACAACCACAACCACAACAACAACAACAACAACAACAACAACAGCAATAAAAACGCATTTTCCTCAGCTAGCGATGGATCTGATCTCTGATTCCCACTGCACTCTTATAAACACTCCCTGCCTTGCTTCCCACCCCGCCCCGTCCAATCTCACTTTGACTGTGGAAAATGCGTTTTGATTTCGTTAACACACACACACACGCACACACACACACACACACACACGCATAAATACACATTCACACATTGTAATATTGACACTGTTAACGGGTTTTTATTGGTGCTGTAACTAGAAATTCATTTCATGATCTCGACGTAGACATTAAATGTATTGATATATTCAAAGACATCTCTCATTGGGCTGACCGACGGTCGTATGCTACAAAATACAAAATACAGAATACACAAGGTTAAGTCAAAGTTCAATACCAAATAACTAGATAGCTCTTAGCCTTACCCCTCCCCTCACTCCAGTTAGCAACATTTCTTTCGCTCCTCCTTCGGGTCACTGAACAAATAGGAGCACGGTAAATACTCGTACTTCTCGATGGACTCGATGTACGTGCTGCCGCAAATGTTTTGTTTGCTGTTTGGTAAGATGCTCCTCCTGAAAGTGTAAACTCAATTTACGTGATCGAATTTCTTCCACGGCACTTTATGTGTAATCAGGTTCACAGCATATTCTCGACACACACACACACACACACTTCCTTCCACAGATTCGAGCTTTAAGATTTATTCAGATTGAACGCCATTTGATAACCTGGTAACATACTTGGATCCTATTAAAATGCTTTTTTTTCTAATTCACAATTTAAGAAAATAATTTTATTTATAATCGAAAAGATTTGTTGGCTATCAAGTATTTTGTCTGTTAAGTTCTTACATATAATATAGTAGTAACATTTCGGTTGGCCTTAAGTGAATATATCTCCAGAAGCAAATAAGATATAGAATTTATTTTTTATATGGAATGTCATCTGTTTTCTGTATGAACACCTAAATTTCAGTGTCTATATATTTAAGATACATTTTAAAAAGGTATACGAATACCGAAATAAGTCCAATCCGCCGGGAAGCTTGAAACAATAAAACAGTTTTTTAATTTCATTTTGGTGAGGTCAGTAATACGTGTAATGGAAAACGTGCTTATCTTTTGAACTGGTTATCGGATTGTGATAATCGAGGAAGAAGCATAATAATTAATTCGAAAATTTTTGTAAAGAGCCCCAACGAACACATCCAGCTGCAATCCCATATCACATGAAATATTAATTTTGATTTGTATATCAATCGTCTTTAGTCAGTTTGAGAAAGCAAAAAATTTACCAAAACTCCCCTTAAAGGATAATCCACGATTTTTCGCAATGATTTACATATTTAGGACTGTAATTGATTTAATCACAGAATATCGATTACAACTCACCCAATAATCAATATTTTTGAGCATAAAAGTCAAATACTTAGTAATGGTTACACTGGGGAACAGTCATTTTGCGGCATGGTAGCTTAAAATCAATTCTGTATAAGATTAGTGTGCTGATTACTAGAAAATTATTAGATTTGTCAAATTGGCTCTAGTTTTTGAGATAAGGACTTGGCTATTTCACTGAAAAAACTTAAATAAAAATACCAATAAGTATTGAACAAATTTTTTTTACTAAGATCCTTTATAAGAACGATATAAAAACGATATATGCCATTCATCAAATAGTTAAAAAAAAAATATTATAAAAAACTTTTTTGTTAGATTTTCTGTTATGGTTTACCTTAGAATGTTCCCTTATTAAAGTCAAACAGTAGTCTACCATCATGTGACGGTCCCATCGACCTGAGCATCTTTTTTCTATTATCCTGATGTCCTGGTGGAACCGTTCTGCTTGTTCCTCACTGTAATCGCCTAGATTATCTGGGAATATCTACGTGAAAAATTCAACCAGGGCCAATCCAAAAAAAGGAAATGCATAGCGTGTATGTCTAATACAGGGTTGCCCATATTCGACGGACCCATCTGGCAACTCCATAACTTTTGACAGAGATGTCAGATCGCTTAATGACATACCGCGTTTGAAGCGTCAGTCCAAGCAGATTTTTACCATGGAACAATACACGCCACGCGAGCGCTCTGAAATAGTTGAAATTTACATTCAACAGAACAAGTCAATTGTGAAAAAATTTTGGAACAAAATTATCATGTCCGATGAAGCCCATTTCACATTGAATGGGACCGTAAATAAGCAAAATTGCCGTATTTACGCCACTGAAAATCCTCAGGAGATTGAAGAAGTGCCTCTTCATGACGAAAAAGTCACAGTTTGGTGAAGAAATTGTTTCCGGGCCGTTTGATGTCGAAAAGTGGTGATTTGGACTGGCCACCGCGTTCGCCCGATTTGACGCCGCCTGACTTCTTCTTGTGGGGATATTTGAAGTCAAAGGTTTACGTTAACAAGCCAAGGACCGTAGAAGAGCTCAAGGACAACATTCGTGAAGAAATAGCCGCTATTCCGGCCGAAAATGTTGGCGAAAACGATGGAAAATGCTGCAAAAAGGGCACAATACGCCATCAACGCCAGAGGCGGCCATTTGAGAGATATCATATTCAAAAATTGATGTAAACAAATCTACTTGGAACAAATTAAATGATTAAGATTGCCAACCGCCAAATTTTTATTTTTTTCTTTGATTTTTTAAAAAAAAACATGGGTCCGTCGAATATGGGCAACCCTGTACAAGTGTTTACAAAAACCATAAGCAATATATGAAGCATTTTTTTTTTTGTTCCGCAGTGCTATTTTAACGGGTCACAACTAAAATTCAGGACTAATTTCAAAAGTCGAGCAAAAATTTATTTTTGGTTAATACTTATACTTGCTTACCAAGAATGAATGATTTTTTTTTTTGTAATTTTTGCACATTAACCTGCATTGCGATCTTACTAGCTGGATTTGCGTCTCAGTGCAACCTGGTGAACGCTGCTTCTTTCTGGCTTTAATATTTAATGATTTTAATACTTTGTAGATATGTTGCAGAGAGCATCCGAATTTTCGGGCCGCTTCAGCTTGGCTTATCTCATATTTATTGTTAAAAGCATTCTTTAGCTTGTAAATGTTGAGAATTAAAGCTGAGAATTAAATATATAGTGAAGTGCTTTTTGCCACGCCCTCCGCCATAAAATGGGCACAGGTGTAAGTTTTTCCATGCTCTTTGTGATCTTGGTAAAAGCGTACAATACGTTTTCGCAGCTGTTTGTTCGCAGTTTGAAAGGAAATTTGAAGTCTAATATAGTGCATATAATTCTTTGGAATTATTTGGTAAAAAGATCATGCAATAGCTGATTTTATTACCAAATGCCATCGTCATACGACAAAGCATGCCTAAGCTGCAGGCTCTCAAAATCTGTCCAGAATTTTAGTTGTGACCCGTTATTAGTAATTTTAATGATTATAAACATATGCTTAAAACTGCTCGATTTGTTATTCTGATTCTTACATAAATTAAAAAAAAAAACAGCGCTTCCAAATAAAAATCACTGCAACATAAAGGGTATTTCAAGATTCGGCTTGCAAGGCATTGCACTTTTCAATTTCAAAAGTGACGACTTTTGTTAGATTGTTGTTCTCAAATTGTATATTGCATGCGTTATTTGCACCGGCGACTTTTCCGAAGGGGAGTAAGGGATAGAGGTCAGTGGGAAAGGGGGGAATGCTACGCAGCTTCGAGTGTTGTTTTATTATTTGACTTGTGGTCTCTTTCGTTTCGCTCGTTGCTTATTTTTATTATATTTATTTTGCTCTTTATAGATGACTCGCCTGTGTCAGTGGCTACTCAATACACACACACACAGTCTTTTAAGTGCACTCCAGGACATACACAGCTCTGAGAAATGTATGTCCTGCATCTGTGGATGAATCATTATTCGAAATTGTTTCGTTTATGCTTACTGGGGACTCGTTACTAAGTATTAACTTTCGGTTATGCCAAAGATGCAACCCTGCTTAACCGGTTTTAACAGAATCAAATATGTTAAGGGATCAAACGCAAGGGCGTCGGCAGCTTCTCATTAAGAGGGGCCAAAATATATTTTTCACGTTTTCACATTTATTATTTAAGCAATTTATTATTTTTAGCAATTATTACTATAGCAATCAATAGCAGGGCTATAGAAAAATTGCCACAAAATAGTCGCAAAGTTTTAAAAACTACTCTGGTTGGATTTTGAAAGGCATATATGGTAAAGTTATGAATGTAGGGGGGCAACGGCCCCTGCCCCTCCTCCCTGCCGACGCCCTTGATCAAACGGGTTACTCAAAATATTCGAATATTGGTTTTGTAATGGCTACCGTCGTTTTTGCTACTTCGATTCACAAAAAAAATTTTAATACAATAATTTGTATTCAACATAGAGATGGGCATGGGCCTCCTTTTTGAGGCACGGCACGGCCCAAGCACGGCTGGTAAAAACTGAGGCCCAACACGGCCCAACACGGGATTTTTTTAAATAGGCACGGCACGGCACGGGCACGGCACGGCCCATGCCCATCTCCAATTTTGTCACTTCGTGGCGTCACTTTTTTATTATAATGGCATCAATCGTGCTATCGATGTTGTAAGTGTTCGCAAATTGTGTGATACATCGATGAATCCTACAGCTCAAGCTGACAAACAAGCTATAAAACAACGCCAACTTATCGATACTACCATATTTAAATTGAAAATCTGTACCGTGCTTTCCGTGCCTACCGGGCCTACCGTGCCTACCGACTTTGGCACGGTAAAACACGGCAATTTTTTATAAGGGGCCCAACACGGCCCAACACGGATTTTTTTTAAATAGGCACGGCACGGACACGGCACGGCCCATGCCCATCTCTAATTCAACAAGACTTTGATACATTTTTTAAATAAAAGTTTTTTTTACTGTAAATCGGTTACTGAACGATTATATCGGATTAAACAAATTACATTTTTGTGGTTTTGGTATAAGAAACAAGTTCACTTAAGGTCACGAATCTGAATCGGGTAAGCCGGTTGCAGGTTTGAAGCTCTGAAATTAACAACAAGATATGTATCGTATTCAGTTGACACCAGTAAGGCCACACACTGTGGCAGAAAGCGCTCTCATGCTGTGGCCGCAAATCACAGTGGGACCTCCAACATTGCACCCCAAACACTTGGCTTGTACAGACGTGTGCGAAATAATAAGAACAGCTTATGCGAAAAATTACTTTGGTAAAAAAAAGTGTTAAGAAAACCTAATTATATTAAACCCTTATAATATTTTAATAATAAAACCTAATTATATTAAACCCTTATAATATTTTAATAGTACACATTTTAAGCTATAAAATCCTGAAGTGTCTAAATGATCCGGAAAAGGGGTGGAGCACACTTAAACTAAATGTACACTCATACATTTTTAAAACTTACGTAGGAAACGACAATCCGTTATTTTCTCACCTTGTTCTTATCATTTCGCACACATGAATTTCGACGTAACCCATTAAAGTTGCCATTATGGTAATAAGGACACAGCAAGATTTGAATTCTTTTAGGATCATAGAAAATTTTCCATTCTTCCTGTGTATATATGCTAGTCGCCTTTCGCACCCTTCGTGCTGCTTTCGTCACTAGCGCGGACTGCCGTCCGCAGTGATATTATAAGGGTTTAATATAATTATGTTTTCTTAACAGTTTTTTTTACCAAATTAAGTTTTCACATAAGATGGTCTTATTATTTCGCACACGTCTGTATGTCTGGCTTCCTGGCTAATGAGGCATGAGTCAACAAAACACATACGTATGTATGTACGTACGAGTACGTCCTGAAGAGTCGACAGCTCACTCACAGCTCACATGAACAAACTTTTCGCTACAAACATTTTTGAACTAAAATTTATGTATGTGTATTTGTGTGTAGAGTGATTAAACAGTAATGACATTTGCTTAAAACACTAAACCAGAAGACCCCGTTGCAGAGTCGTCGTCTTCGTCCCATGCTGTTACCAAGAGTTGCGTGGGAATCCCATAAGGCATTGGACAAATCAATCAATCAATTTCGTTGGAAACATCTTCAGGCAACCTGGCCGGCAAGGTGACAGCATCTGGAAAACTGAAAAATGTATGCCAAGTGGCGTCTCACTTGACTCTAAAATTACATCGACCTGAGTCTAAGTCTCAGTTTCTCGTATACTTGTATGTGTACGTCAGTGATGCCAGCTTCTCGCACCACGATAATAAGGGACAAACCAAACTCAAATATACGGCAAAGGAATAAAAGAAAAATGTTTACTTTTTATCAATATTAGTACTTCTACGAGAACTCGTAAAACAGGATATACGGGGTGCCACAGAAATCGCTTTCACTTGAATTTCACTTCAATTTAGTCAATTCGCAAAATAATTTTGTGCGGAAAGAACTAGCGCTAAATCCGCTGGCGTCCGATGCTGCCACCTGGACCGATTTAGATTTTTGAAGTCAGGGTCAGCGATGCCGAATTTTTTCAGTTTAAAAAAAATGTATGGAACCACTACAGTTTTCTTTAAATTAAGCATTACAAAAATAGGTCTTTTGAGGTAAATCAATAAAACCTTTAACTTATTGTGCCATTTGTGAAAACATTTTTCTAGAAGAGTTGCCAGACTAATGGCATACAATTGCTAGAGTTGTCGAGTAACTTTTATTATCTCGCGCCAGTTACTTTAAAATTTTTTTTAGCTAAACAAAATCAATTATTACATAAATAAATAAAATTATTATTAAATAATAAAAATTATTATTTTTATTAAATTAGAAAAAAATAAAAACTTATTGCTCTGCAATGATAAACCTGGAAAAGTTGCTAATCAAACCCTTCGGTAATTTAATCTGAGAAGGTGTCAGCCCTTAGCAGCCTAGTTCGAAAAGGTTGGTGAAAATGCTAAAAAAAATTAAATCTCTCGAAGTTCTGTGGCACCTCGGAAATTTCCGTGCGGAATTGCTTTCTGCGGAATTATATTTCGCTTGCGATTTCTGTGGCACCCCTGATATTTTCGAGAAGAGCACGCTTGAAGGTCGTAGCTTTTCGAAAAACGCTAAAGCGGCAACACTAGTGTATGTGTGTGTTTTGTGTGTGTGCATGTGTGTGTGCTTTGTGTGCACGGCTGGGAAAACTGATAGCAGGTGAGGCAACGGCAACTTCGCTGGATTGCTGTGCTGTTCCCTTGATGTGACCGAGGAGAGAATGCAAGCATAGTTGACTGTGGTCTAATATATTGCAAAAACTGTCAAAGCACATTCGTTGGCAGTGTTAAGGTGATTGAATCAATAATTTCTCTCAGTGTGCTCGAGTAGTTTTTCACAGAAAATGTTTCAGAAGCAGAACAACAGATGCGCAGCGAAGAAAAGTGGAATGTGGGCAGAAAAAATCGTTACATCAACAACTGCAGATACGTCAGATAACGGTAAACATTTTGTTCACAGGTAGCACGAGAAATTTTCGTCATTTTGGGAAATAATTTAATGCCTTGCCAAGAGATATAATGGAATTTTTCTTTATTTACAGTGTAATACTTTTGAATTCATCCGCCAACTGAAGATAAATTAACGGTAGATAATTGTAAACTTTTACTTTAAAGACTATATGCATTTTGTAAACTGACCAATTTGGACATCAATTAACGTACAATGCACTTCTCTGACTCTTCTTTAAATTTCACTTATGTTTGTGTGAAAAATGTGGACATAGTCGAAGTGTTGCGAAATTAAAAGGAGAAGAAACTAATTAAACAGTAGAAATAAATATATAACAATTTGACACAGTAAATAAACAATATAAAGTAAATAATAGTAAATCAATATTGTAAAAGAAAAAAATGTTTTTCAAACCAGAATTTTTCTCTTAACCAATCGTTCCTATGCCAAAAATACGTCATCGCAGTCCGATCTTGAAGAATTCTTGTTTTAATTTTATTTATTTTGGTTTTGGGTTGATAAGGCCAATATTTTTCGTATCAGTTTATTACAAATTATCACAAATTCTTGTTGTGTTTTTAAAATATGAAATATTTCCCAAAAAAAATGGAATACTGAATATAAATTGAAGAGAAAATAAGATTATATTTTTACAATATAAATCAATATTGGATTCTGCCCTCTTTTAAAGTGGAAATAAAATGTTTTGATGTATAAAATTGAATAAAATAAAGGAAATTAAATAAACTGTTCCATTTCTAGAGGCGGCAGACAGTATTTTTTTTTTTTTTTTTAGAAATACTAATTTGTATCATATTTTAATATTAGCTTGCTTGAATAAATAATAAACTATATTCAGTCGATGATGATGTTTTTCTTAGTGTATCATTGATATTTAAATTGCATTTTTGTTAAAAAAAAAACTTGTTTAAAATGTATAATAAATTTATAAAATTAGCTTTAAAGTAAACATTTAAAAATTAAACTCTTTTGCCCATTTTTATTTGCTCAGAGCATACAAATTCTGTGAACATCTAGCAAATATTGGCACACAAATAAATGCATTATATTTAAGCACTTTAAAACAAACCATAGCTTTGTTGATTTAAGTAACAATTACGAAAAATATGAATTATTTTTTATATTTTTATTTCTTTTTATTCTTCTTCAACTAGAAATATTCACAATAATTTTATATGAAACTTTGGAGCTTGAATTCGCAGACAAAGTTCAAGGTATAATAAATCAATATTTTTAAATCGTAAATCTTTCTCACTTTCCGAAAGCCTTTAACTCTTTCCGGGCTGGTGGTATGAAAACTATATAAAGTGAAAAACATTGATTTTGTGAATATTTCGCGAACATCTCAGTTTTGAAATTCAATAATATTTTAAAACAAATAAAAATTTCGTTAAATTTTTACGGATTTCTTAAAGTGCCCGGAAAGAGTAAACACTCATGATTGTGATTATAAAAATATTTATTTCAAGAACACTTCATACTTACAAATTCAGTAAGCGCGTTTGAAAGTTGCAGTAAACTTAGATTATGTCTTTATTCAAGACGTTTTAGTATTCAAGTACAGAGTTGACAAGGTCTTCGACTTTAGTAAGTTCGAAATACTTAATTTCTTTTCGTTCTGTGCAAGTACAAGGACATTCAGTAATATTGTCCTGTTGACTTTAACAAAAATTTATGTTGTTTACTCGGAAATAAGCATACAAAAGGCAAAACGAATGATGGTGAATCCAGGCTACCCCACGATGGATGTGCAAAGCGAGCATCACGTTGGAATCAACGGCACAGCAGGATATACTTTGCAGGACCAATACACAGACGTACACACACAGACAAATGACACTAATGCCAATGCATTTGCGAGTGCAAATCAAAAGATATATGGGCATTATTCTCACATTGTACATTCACAATATCCCAAGTCCCAATCCCAATCCCAATCCCAATTCCAATCTCAATCACAAATTCAACGACATCTCGCACAAGTTTAACAGGCATGCCGTATGAGGAGGAGGAGAAGGAGAAGCAGGTGCAGAGGTATTTAGGCGTCAGATGACTTGACGTTTCTAGTGGGTGTGGCTGTTGTTCAATTCTGTTATGTAACATAATGCCACAGAGCGCTTATTGAATGATTTACGTGACTGCACACCTGCAATTAGCGGGCGATTTGATCGCTCTTTGTCCTTGTCACTGCACTATGGGGCGAAATCCGAAAAATCGAATATTTAGTCATTTTATCAAAGTATTCTGGGGTGCCACAGAAATCGCTTTCGCTTGAATTTCACTTGAATTTGTATGAAATTTAAGTGAAGTTCAAGCAAGTAAGGTTCAGTACCAAAAATGTTATATAACAGACCAATGTTAAACCTAACAGCTGTTAAAGTCAGCTGTTGCTGTCGAAAAGCACGTGCTTTAAGATTGCAATGTTTTTGCAGCCTATTTTCAAATTGGTATTCCTCAAAGGCTAATCATTTTTTTTTATAAAATTTAAAATGGATACCAATTATACGCGTTTGTACTATGTGTTGGTTGTACTAGTATTCTGTATTTGTGCGTGTTCTATTAATATTTTGTAAAAGTAGATAGTGCTTTGAAAGCTTATTTCTTGGAAAGAAATATTAACTTTGCGTAAGAATTTAGCGAATTAATTAAGGGCGGGGGTGGTGAAATATTTCTGAGGGTGTACATAACATACCGCATTCAAAAATCTAGCTTATTTTAAAAGTTATTAATTAATATTCGAAATATTGAATTTCGTCCCATAGTGCAGTGGCGCCCTAAAGTTGCCAAATCACACAGATGCAAACACAAACACACACAGACTAAATTCGATTTACACAAAACATTTTACATTCCATGTACATATAAACATAATGTGTGTATGTATTTGGCATAATCGGATATGCCACATTAAAATAAAAATATGTACATAGAAATATGAATACGATGTCTTCGCAGGGAGTTCCGCAATTCTATATTTAACTAAATATCAACTAAAGCTCCAACTGACGCGAAACAGCTAGTTTCAATAAACTCTACATAAAAAAAAAGCACAGCTGCAAAATTTTCTAGCATTTTCGCAACGCATTGCTATTACTTAATTTTAAAATAACAACTTTAAATTAGCTTTTCTTATGAACAGCTGATTTACTTTCTAATACTATACTATACTGATACTAAGATTCTGTTAATTTCACAGACATTTTGCAACAAGTGAATAAGGATCTTAAACAAACAGCCTCGCAGCCGAATTCATCAAAAAACATGATATCAATTTGTTCGCTTTACAAGCGAAATTCAGTTTGAGGACGCCGTTAAAATATGAGAACCAAGAACCATTGATGTGTCTCAGCTTGTTTTTATTTTGTTCTACTTTCTTTCAATTTCCAGAAGCCCAAACAAAGCAAGCAAGCGAAAAATGAAATTTACAATGTGTTGTGTGAAGAAGGGGGACAGGAAAACAAGGAAGAAACAAGGGCTTAGGTGGAAGAGGATAGGGGTAGAAGGTAGGTGATGGGTGGTGGACGACTGACCAGCAACAAATTGCATAGCGGGCATAATAACGTCAAGCATAATAAAGCAATTTAATGCTCGAACAGCAACAGCAGCAACAATAACTGTCTGGTAAAGGGCGTTACAGTGCGGGGGAGTGGCAATGTTATGAGAGAAGAATGAAGAATGGAAACGCAGGAGCTTGGGGACAATTGATACTGGCTGCTCATGCATGAATTTCGACACGAAGCGCTGACGGGAGGACGAAAGAATAAAAATACGATGAAGTCGCGACGTTACATTAAATACCCTATAGATTGTTCTAAAGCTGTTTAAAACAAGCTTTATAAGATAATAAGCATTTCCGTGACCTTTGACCCCGAATTCGACCCACTTACAGGTCGAATTTCGCAAATCCTTATCGCATTGATCAAATTATCTCATCTATGTTGTGTAAAAATTTCAGCTGATTATCTTTTACCATTTGGGCTACACGTTGATTCTCAGTCAGTGAGTCAGTCAGGACAAAGAGTTTTATATAATATATGGGTATTTCCAGGATCGAGAACGCGACATTTGTACGTCTTTAAATGAAAAAAAAAAATGGTAAAAGCTGACATTTTCAAAACTGTTTTCTCACGTGTTTAATGCATTTTATCAACACTATTTTTATGATAAAAGACAAGCTTTCAAGACTTTTCGTTTTTTAATTATTTATAGAAAACAATGCATCGCGAACGCGACGAAAAATGGAAGTCATGTTTGACTTCGTCTTGAAAAATGCGAAAGTCTACGAAATGTGTCGTCTAATTTGGAAGAAAATACTCTTAAAATATAATAAAATAATGAAGTTTTCGATTTTAGACATAATTTTGATATGTTACTATCATTTTATTTATTTTACAAGTTTTATTAGTAATTTGTAACGCGACATCGCGAACGTGACAAGATTTCCACCTAGTTTTTCCAAGAATTTGTTCATCAAATTTCATTCTATATATCGAAAGCAGCTTTTAAAACTTGTTTTAAATTAAACTTTCAATATATTTCTAAGAATTAAAATGGTTCATGTTACAATCTTACTGTCCTACTAAGTGTAATCGTTAAAATACAAACGGTCCATTTTGGAAGTAAATTTTTAAGAAAATGTGCAAAAATATGGAAAAAGTGAATTTATTCCAATGTAGAATCTATATCTTCATCCTATTGAATTTCTTCGAGCGTATATTGCTTAAATAAATAACTTGAATACATTTTTGGAAGAAAATTTCACAAGATGTGAGTTTTTGATCAATTTTACGTTTTTGGGCGAGGTGGACCTTTTTCTGGAAATGCCCATATATAGATTAAATGGCAAGATGAGAAGTTTCTACAAATTGGCAAAAAAAAAAAAAAAACAGTTTTTAAGATGTTATCCTCACTACAGTCAAACTTCCATAACTCGAATCGAGTGGTCACAGCGTGTACTAAACTTAAAAAAATGTGTTCCAAAAGTCGAAGTCTCCTTAGCTCAAACTGTTTCTTTGGATAATGGTGATTCGGGCTAGGGAAGCTCGACTGCACTCTTAAATATTGATCTGTTTATCTGCATTTGGTATTTTTTAGTAGACTCTTACTTGGCCACAAATCGTCATTACAAGCTATTCATTTAACTACATACTATATTTATAACTAGTACAGTGATATATCAGTGTGTGTCGAATCTAATGGATTTTACATAAGGAAGTGTCCAGGAATTCTTTAAAAAAATTTTTATTCCATTCTACGCATTGTAATTATGACAAGTGATGATTAATTTTGAAAAATATTATTAAGATCTGCGTAATTCTTCTTATCGTATTTACCTGTAGTTAATAATCTTTGTCTAAAAAAATTATAGAATTACAAAATATTTGTAGGTGTGTTATCTTTAATCTTGTCATACATTCATTAAGTTACATTATTTAGTTTTCGAAATGCCATGTGCTTGTGTTAAGGCTGACTTGTTTTAAGGAGAGCTCTAGTCGGGAGTAGAGATAGTCGAACTAGTGGGAAAACGAACAACAAATCTGTTTATTTAAGCAAGAGATTAGGATTAATGATTGCAGTGCTTTATATAAAATAGAAGGCATAGTACGAGAACATGACCTAGAGTTCTGGGTCCATCAGTGCAGATGAAAATAATTATTTGGATTTGATTTATATTTACCACAATGCGAAACTTTATTCCAGTACGACATGCACTAAAAACTTTACTTGTGAGGTTGTTCATGTTCAGCAGCCACAAAGAAGCGGATATTTAACACCCCAAGTCGATTTAAAACTTGACCGATGCAAGAGTCTCAACTAAAATGTTTTCAAAGTATTTATACAGTTATAATTTGTGTATATGTATTTTTAAATGTTTATTTTAATGTTTTTATATGCTGACTGCTCATTTGAAACAAGTTCTTGAGTTAAAAATTTCCCAGAAAGCTTCTCTTATAATTATGTATATTTAAGAGATTTGTGATATATTGAGTAAATAATGCATGGGAAAAAAATAGACAAGCAATAGAAATCTAAGAAGAATCTTATTTAGCCCTTTCGACTCCAAATTCTTCCCCGTGGTGGAATCATTTCTTGTTTTTAACTTTCAATCATTTTGTATAATTTCTATAAGTATGTAGCCTAAACTTGAAGTCGCCACGCCCATCGGCTTGTGCCCTACCGGTTGTTGTTTGGGAACAACTTTGGGCCAATAAATTTCAATAACTTGATAATTACGTAAATTTTATGAAATTCTACTTTTTTCCTTTAACTATTATATTTTGTAAAGATCTTTTAAATTTATACATTTTTTTTATTTTAAAACATCCTTCGAATTACACAAAATGTTCTCTTCCAAATATCTTCCAAATGTGCTTTAATTTTCTTAAATTTTAAGTGAACATATATATCCTTCGATATTATAATGAAATATCTGGAAAACAACAGAATCGGTCACAGTTATCTATCAAACAGCCGAACTTCGGGGCTGAAATGGTTAAACACACACTTTTAGTAACAAAACACCAAACCTTGACTTTACAATATACTGACTTATGAAAAACATTAATTATTCGCTTTACAAACAAAATACATACTATATAGTATATATAGTTTCAAAAAAGTTGTATGGCTTGCCCAGTTCTCAGTGTTTTAATTTTTGAAACGTATTGTTATCAGGTTTATTTTCATTATATTTTGTAATCATAAAAGTTGATTCTTTTTAGCTCGTTTATTAAATATAGTATACATAGTTCAGATGTAAAAAAAACTTTTTATTTTCATTTGTCACGTTAGATGATTGTTATATGATCTCATTAGCAAAGTTTAATACGAGAATGCTACGCCACAGAAACTCATATCAACTCTGCTTGGATTCGGCAGGTGTTGGCAATTTAAATGAATGCAACTGGTTGACCAACTGCTCAGAGTTTACTGTAAATATTTTATATTTCTAATATATGTATTAGTATGTATATATGTAGAAAAAAGTGGTCGGGTTGAGTGATTATTTATTTATATAGTATGCTCGATGGCAGGCAACACTTTTTGTGCTTTCCTTGCCTCAAGGAACATGAGCAAGCGATTGGACTGAAGGACGAAGTGGACAAAAGGACACCAAGAGAACGGGACGCATGGACAAATGTGCTGTACGGAGTTGTTATGACTTCTGTCATTTGCTGTTGGCCTTTTGTTATGGCCAACAACAGTTGCAACTGCATTTGGGTTACATTGGGTTGAGTACCTTTAAACGCTGTAGTAGAAGGAATTAATTTCGTTTCAATTGAAATTCAATTTCAATTTCGGCTGACGCCCCACCATTGTTTTGACCATTGTTAGCCAAGCTGTTTCAGCCTCAATTCAATCGCCCAGCCTGATGGCAATTAAAACAGTCCAAAACACGGTCTCTCAAAACAACAACAACAGTTGTAAGTAAAAATGCTCGACTTAAAAATATCCTGTACTGCAAACCAAACTTCTCTGACGCTGACACAGACAAATGCATGCTACGATTTGAGTGAACATTAATATACCCTTTTATATTAAACATTTTGGATGTACACAGAATATAATAATGATAATTTATTTGAAATTATTCAGAGACAGTTGGGAAGTAAATTAAAGTTTATAATTTGGTGTTTCCGCTATTCATTGTGAGAGGCAACTCACAGATTGCGGCGAATCTTAAGCTGTACTATGGGGCCTTTGACCAGTCTGTGTGACAACATCAGTGTTGTGCCTATAAGACATTACTAAGTAATTAATTTTCATTGAAAAATTTAGTGCCAAATGGTACTGAAATTTTTTGTAATTGTAATTAAAAATATAAAGTAATTTAACTTTTTCCTTTAATAATCTTGTAATAATTATAATTCAGTTTTAGCTTAATTAGCATTATAATTAAATATTTGAAAGATGTCAATTTTGGAAATTTGGTACTTTAAAAGTTTTGAAGAATGTTAAAAAATGTAATAATGAAAATTTGAAATATTAACAATACAGTCGGATGTTGAAATAACAGCTGTGTGTCAAGAAAATCATTTAAAAAATGAAAATTTGCGATGTTAAATGTTCGGACTCGCACTTTATGTTGCTTAATAATTAATAACTTTACAAAATTTTTTAAAATTAGTTAAGTTAGTGGGTATATCCATGTTGTAGAGTCATTAGTTGTTAATTCAGAAAATTTTAACTCAACGTGGACTTTTTAAGTAATTTAATGTTTTAGGACGCAATCAAAAAAATGGTGCGTACTTTACGAGTTGTTAATTAATGCCACAAAAACTGGTTAAATGCCCCATAGTGAAGTGTTCACTGAGCAAATCACTCAGCGAGCGCCGCTCTCTTCCCCTTCCCCTCTGTGAGTGTGTGTGTGTGTGTGTGCAGCCAAATGGAAACCATGAAGAGACTTTTGCACACGCTGCTCCTATGGCCACCTACCCCAACTCCCACACCCTGCCTTGACGGGAAGAGAGGGGAGAAACAGGAGCACGGAGCACGGAATACGGAAGCTATCAACGCCGCTCAGGCCCAGGCATCTCGAGTCAAGTCAGTCATCCACCGAGCGTTGCCAGCGTTGTTTTGTTGCCGTTGATGTGCAGCAGACATTTAACTATAATAAACGATATTTCCTTCACATGCTGACAAGCTGAGCTACAGCTACAGCTACAACCCCGACCTCCCACTTTCACCTCTTTTGCCACTTCCACTCCCATTCCCATTCTATCCTATTGTTTATCCAATACAGTGCCAACTTTTGTGCGTGCCCGTACTTTACATAATTCGCTGTAGTCTTAGTTGGCCTGCAAAGCAAAAAAACTTATTGATATAAATACATATAGTATACAAAATCACTGCGGACGTCAGTCCGCGCTAGTGACGAAAGCAAGACGAAGGGTGCGAAAGGCAACTAGCAATATATACTGGAAGAATGGAAAATTTGCTATGACTGTCTGATCAGGTCGAGTTATATACCGATCGAAAGGTATAGTTTTAACTAACAAATGGGCATACTAATGGGATGCATACTGAGGGATGGCAACATTTTTTTTTTAAATTATTTATTAGGGGTGCCACAGAAATTTCATACAAATTCAAGTGAAATTCAAGCGAAATCGATTTCTGTGGCACCACTGTATATGTAAAACTTAATATTATTCGTCACAAAATTCGATATGAGAAATTTATTGGGCATGAAAATGTTTTCGTCACTAGACTTTTACCTCGTAAGGAGGTTTTTTTTATAAGTACAGCAATGCTCACATCAGGACATCAGGAGGCTCGGCTCAGACCAGGACCTGCAACTCGGCCCAGGCCCATCTTTGACTCTGTGCACGGAGACTGACAAGCTAACTCAACTCACAGACTGTCTGACTGCCCACTTGCTATTTATTATTGGCGCTGGCCTTTGCTTTTATTATTTTGCATGACCTTTCGTAATGTTACCACAGTTCAGTGATGCCAACTAGTCACAAGCCACAAGCACAGGATTTACCGACCTGAACGGGGAATCAAGGATACAACAAATATAAAAAGAGTAGGTTATAGAAAAAAAAAGTTGTTGGTACTAGTGATTTTGTACATAATTTTCGACGGCAGTCCACGCTAGTGACGAAGCATCACAAAAAAGCGACTAGCAATATTTACAAATCAAATTATATACTGATTGAAGGGTGTTGTTCGTACTAAGAGACGCGCAAAAGGTTATTTTTAGATACAAAAGAGGATACGGCTTTGGAGCAATGTGCAAAGAGTTAATTTATCTTGGATTATTTTAGAATACTTAAAATAAGTATTAAACACAAAATGTTGTATAAATGTTTAATTCGTGTAGAGGTTTTATTATTTTTACATTCTAGTTTTAAGAGTGTTTTGACGTATTTATGCACATCATTCTAAAATACAGTCGAACTTCCCTAACTCGAACTTCCCTATCTCGAATTTTCTCTAACTCGAACAAAATTGAGTGGCAATAGCGTTTACTGAGCAAATTTCATACATTAATGCTTCCGTAACTCGAACTTCCATAAGTCGAATTTCTCCATAACTCGAACAAAAATATTGGCCCGTGCTTCTGTAAGTCGAATTTTTCGGGAAAATCCTCAATAATGTTTGAATTTTTTTTCGTTTCTGTTTTATGCTTTTGTTACCGGCTCGATTGGATATGGGCATTTCCAGAAAAAGGTCCACCTCGCCCAAAAACGTAAAATTGATCAAAAACTCACATCTTGTGAAATTTTCTTCCAAAAATGTATTCAAGTTATTTATTTAAGCAATATACGCTAGAAGAAACTCAATAGGATGAACATACAGATTCTATATTGGAATAAATTCACTATTTCTATATTTTTGCCTATTTTCTCAAAAATTAAACTAAATGGACCGTTGGCATTCTGACGATTACACTAAGTTAGATAGTAGGATTGTAGTTTAATTAAAAACAAGTTTTAAAAGCTGTTTCCGATATATAGAATGAAATTTGATGAACAAACTCTTGGAAAAACTAGGTGGAAATCTTGTCACGTTCGCGATGTCACGTTACAAATTACTAATAAAACGTGGAAAATAAATACAATTATAGTAGCATATCAAAATTATTTCTAAAATGGAAAACTACATTATTTTATTATGGTTTAAGAGTATTTCCTTCCAAATTACTCGTCACATTTCATAGACATTCGCATTTGTCAACATGAAGTCAAACATGACTTCCATTTTTGTCGCGTTCGCGATGCATTGTTTTCTATAAATAATTCGAAAACGACAAGTCTTCAAAGCTTGTCTTTTATAATAAAAATAGTGTTGATAAAATGCATTAGGCACGTGAGAAAACATTTTTGAAAATGCCAACTTTTGCCTATTTTTTTTTCATTTAAAGACGTACAAATGTCGCGTTCGCGATCCTGGAAATACCCATATGTTATATTGATGAACATTAACATATGGTGATGCAATATGATAGAATATTGCATCAACAATTACATTGGCTGGTGAAATTGCTATAGAAAAAATGTTCGTAATGTACTCCTTTGTCAGCGCATCAGTGCAAGATTATTTACCATGGTACCAGCACCTGTATTAAGTGGTTATCGCTTTAAGAAATATTTAAGCTTATATGTTAAGAAATTCGAAACTGGACCAAAAAATTGTGGCTGAAAAATATGGTATCTCATCGAAAACAGTTTTAATTATATTAGAAAATGGAAAATTAATTATGATTTCATTTGAATCGGGAACTTTTTCTGGATACAGCAAAAGAACGAAAAACCCAATTTTTGGGAATATTGACAGGTCTTGAAGGTCCTAAATCCATCGCAGCTCTGTTCCGATTAACAAAGAGCGTGCCATATATTATATACTCATTTATGTATATAAGTACATATGCATGTACATACTATATGAATCTGTGTGTGTGTTAATCGGACTATTTTCTGTACTTTCATAATGGGTGTGATTTACGGCTTAAGTTTGAGACTTCACACACTCGAATTGCGCAGGATGCTCGTATAAACACGAAAATGAAACCGAACTGCCAAACTAAGTGCCAAAATAAGAAAATCAAATGAATGTCTCTGGCCAACATTCGGTGAGATGGAAGACTGAGTGAGAGACAGAGATGAAACGTAGGAGGCCTAGACAGCGCAGCAGATAAAAAGCCAGGCGAAGGCAAATCAAATAAATTACATTAAAAGAAAAATATGTAATAAAATAAAATGCTTTCGCCGCATACACACACACAAAGAAAGAGACAAGGAGATAATAGGCCTTGAGAACAAAGCACACAAATGGCCAAGTCAAAAGGCAGACAAAACCAAAACACACACACACAGACATAATGTATGTACACAAAAGTATACCCGAATCAAAAGTAGCCCCAGAAAATGTTAAATTTTCATTTAAACGAAATGATATTGACATTGACATTGTTATGTGTGTTTTGTTTTTAATTCAGTTTATCTCAGATTCAAATATATTTTATATATCATTATTAAATGTTCTAGCATTACAAGCATCAACTAATTATTTCAAGAGTTAATCTCTTACTTGTAAACAATTCCACATTAAGTTATAAGATAACATTAAGTTAGCTCTAATGTCGGTGTTAATTGTCTGCACCTCAATTTATTCAGTCATATAAGGGAATAATTCTCCAAAATTGACACAACATAAAGGACAGACTTTGGTCGAGCATTTGGGCCATTCAAAGAGCCTCAAATGTAACAAACCCTCACTTTCAATGATTACATTTTGTTTTTTTTTTTTTTGATTTTAAAGCCAGACACTAAAAGTTGTCCCACATCGCATTGGCCTCCAGTGGGCCAAAAGAGATGACCATGAGCATTAGCTTTGGCAGCTCGTTGCCTTTAGTATCGGATGATGGGATGGCAAGTTATTGTGCTTCAATGTGCTCTTTTAATGGCCAAACTAATCCAGGCTGAGAAAACCAATATAAAAATGCAAAACCATTAAGCAATTTTTGCAGAATAAAGCAGAAAATCCGTACACTCGTAAAATAAAATAAAAATAAGGAAGCTGTTTGCGTAAAACAAAACGCGAATCCCAAAACAAATTTCATAAAACTTTGTTCGATAAAAAAAACAACAAGAAAATTTCGGTCGAGAGTGCCCGACTACGCGACACCCTGTTCCCATATGAATTTAGCTAATTATATTTAAAAAAAAATAACTTGATAATTATCATGTGTGCCAAATGTCTTTAAGTCTTGAGCATTAAAATAAATTCGAGCTGCCTGCATGAATATGGAGTCGAGGAAGGAACAGACGGACATGGCTATGTATATCGACTCGATTGTTGATGCTGATTAGCTATATGATATAAGTAGTAATCCAACTTTGAGCAAATCTGATCAGGATGTAAGAGACAGTCCCAATTATACAATCTGTGAGTTTGGTTAAGATATCTTAATAAAAAAAAAAGGTTTTTCATAGTAAAGGTTAATTTGCATCCGATTGTTCCTATGGCAGCTATGTGATATAGTAATCTCGTTTGACCAAATCTGATCAGGATGTAAGTGACAGTCCCAAATATACAATCTTCTAATTTGGTTGTGATATATTTTAGGAAACAAAAAAGTTTTCCATACTATGCAATTCCACAAACTTTGACCCTTAATTTGACCCACATACAGGTCGAATTTTGCAATTTCGAATTTCTCCGACTTATTGCACGATAAAATTGTCCCATCTATGTTGTGTGAAAATTGCATCCTTTTACGCTTAACCGTTTGGCCTATACGTTGATTCTCAGTGAGTCAGTCATGGGATCTGCCACGCCTCCTTCAGCCTGTTACGTAATTTGTTCAAACTTAATATACACTGAATCAAGGTATAATAATAACGATAACATGCTTAACATGAGCTACTGGCATGCCACGCCCACTATCCTTGGCACTGAAATGACACATGTAGTCCCGCTTGCCTCAGCGGAGTATTCATTGTTATCCCAACGCGTCGTTTCAATGGTGCTCAATTGAACGGCCATTGTGTGACTGTCCCTCCCTCTCCCTCTCCCTCTTCCTCTCATCTTCCCTCTCCCCTCCATCACCCATACGAGCATGTCCCGTCCCGTTCTGTCCCAGGTTGCCTTATTGTAATGCCGTAGCTGCAGCGACTCGTACCTTGGAGCGCCCATAAGTAGGCTATGAAAAGTGAAGCCGCGTCTCATTTGTCCTTGACTTGGTTGGCTGAAGCACCGTTAGACATTCAGCTAAGTCGCATAATCCAGATATGGCCCCCAAATTGGTGTGCCTATACAAACAGCGGCTACATTTACCTGCATGCCACTTAGCGTCACATATACACACACACACACACACACACACACACACAGTGATCTGAGTCCCGTAACGGGGCTCAACTGCTGGCATTACCGGCAAGTAGCTTAAATCCTTTACGTTATTTCACATGTAACTGCTTCTAAGCTTGCCTAAGAATCAAGTCTACTCGTATCAACCCATTTGGGTGGCAAACGGGGGCAGCGGGGGAGGCGTGTGGCATGTGGCATGTGGCAGCATGTTACAATGTTGCTGCCCTTACAGCTAAAGGTTCGAAATCTAGATGTCGTAAGAGAAAATTGCCCAGAACAGAAGAGAACACATTGGAAAGTGCCTGGAAGTGTTCTATTACCATATAACGACTTTTTGATACTCTTCTTTTGAGCTTGTACTCGTTGCATGTCTGCATGGATCAGTGATGCCAAATTGGCTTTTTTTCGGATAGATTTGTCTGGTTTTTAACTGCTCCAGCCGTGAAAAATCTCAAACAGCTTCTATCCGAAAATCTGGCTTTTTTTTAGATTCAATTAAATTTAATTGAAAAAAGATTTTATACTGCCAATTTTGGAAATTTTGTGAATGGAATAGTTTCCATATAAAGGCGAAAACACTTTCCCAGTAAGCCAAAATTCACCTCTTAAAATGGGACAATGTTTTCGTTCGAAGCAAACAAATATCGAGACTCTGCAGGAGTGGTCACTTTCGCTCTGACTCTTCCATCGTTGCCATGGTCGAATGCAGAAGTAGCGAGGGTTTTTGGCCAAGTTAGTTTGGTAAAAACTAAATTAAGGAACCGTCTAAAAATAGAGACGCTTAATGCTATTTTGACAATAGGGTAATTGTATAAAATCACACAAATTTTCAATTATATGCATATGCACATTATATCTTCTGCAGATTCCGATTGCGTCGACACAAATCGTGTTGCCATTCGTACAACTGCCTGACAAATACCTTAAGTTTATAGGCACCATGGCGACGTACAATGAAAACAAAGAAAATGAAGACGAAAAAATCATTGAAGAGGCCTTAAAACTATTAAATTAAATAAAAAAAAGTAATAAACAAAATTTGGCCTGTTTTTGTCTTATTTTTTAGCTTTTTAGCTTTTTTTCCATTTTTTTTTTTTGGTCGTTTTGTCTTTTTTTTCCAGAAAATGTTTGGCATCACTGGCATGGATCTCTTGTTGTTGGCTAAATTTGATACTATGTACATTATATGTGTTATATTTAGGGTATTCAGAAACTATGATATATGTGTTATATGATAAAGTGTAATGACAACAAACACACAGAAAAAAGTTTATCACACCAAACATGCCCTGGGGTATATATACAAAATTTGTAGTATTTGTGAGAAATGATAAATCGAGAAAGGATAAATCGAGAAAGGTTGCAAGACTGTTAAAAATATTTAACGAAATAAGGTCACACTGATGTTGGTATTGGATTTGGTTGTAAAAGTAAGAAATTTTTTTTGTTCCGGTGGCTCTATGGTTAGCATTCAAAAAGACAAGAGTAAAAGAGGGGGACACCAAACGAATGAGCGCCAACGAAATAAAGAGAATGCTTGCTTTATACAAAACAGCTGTTCATTGAAATTAAACTCATTGAACATTTATCACAAATACGACAACAGAAACTTACAAATTTTACTTACTAGCTATAGTGTAATAAATTTATCACTTTATGAATATACATACATATGTATCATAGCTTCTAAATACCCCAAATATTTAAAAAATCAACACATTAAAAAACACAACAGCTGTTTCTCCTAAGTATATTCTGTCCATTTTAAATGATATCTTTTTGTCTTTTCCTGATCGGTTTGTCCTGCATTTAAGCTTTGTAGATATTGCGTTTCCAAACGTCACATAAAACTGATATGCAACGTGGATAAGTCACCAGCTTCCAAAACTGGAAGTCCGGAGAGCCGGAGAGCGATTGAGTTTTGGTGAGCGAGCATGCCAATAAAGAGAAAATTACCCAACAATGACAAATTGAAACCACAAATTGTAATGCAAATCCGATTGCAATTGCTGCTAACGGCTATGGCAAGCGGCTTCGTGTTGTGGTCTCATTTTTGACATCTTTAATGTAATTAATTGCAAATAATGATACATTTGATAATGACTGCCAAACTAATTTATCAAATAGCCTTCCGGTGTCCAGTCTCAGTACCTGTTTAAGGTACAGTGAAACAAGTCGATAACAAACTTGAAACTATCAGTAAAATAACCTAAGTACACATATGTATCCAAAACTTAAAGGCATACATGTGGACAACTTAAATAAATCAGTTTAAATAAATTAATTTTTTAAAATCAAATTTCGCCAATATGTATTTCATCTTTTTTTCTAGAGAGTATTTTGACTAATTCTTATTAACATACAAATTTATTATAATTATTTATTTATATTATTTATAAACATATTTTGTATGTCACATATGTACTATATATGCATATAATAAAAGCAAAGCTTTGTCGCTTACGATAAAAATTCATTCATATTTGTTGTGATTATCGGTATAATATTATTTTTTTTTAGTAATGAGTTAGAAACTTTAGAAGGTTTTAGACATTTAAACTTAGCTTTTACACTTTTTTTTACCCGTACAGGGACAGTTATAAAATTTAATAATACAAACAATACAGTTTTCTTTAAAGGAACTTGGCAAACAATTAAAAAAAACTGGTTTTCATAACGCTGGTGGCCAAAATGCCAAACAAAACTTATTCGTAGTGATGGTTTTCTCTTATTCGATGATATTGTAATTTCGTGTGTGCTTTTAATTATTTTTGTTAATTTTGCAGCAATAATTTGACATCGTAAATAAATGTACATATGTACATAGAACAGAATAAGTAGAGGCACAGTAAATATGAGAATAAAGCAGTATGAGAATAAAGAATAAAACATTTTATTAAGGCAACGATATCGACCAACGGAGAATTCTCGAATTTCGGCAAAGTAATTAATTTTGCATACTTTAAGCTATTATTCCTTCATTTGAATCCTGTTGCACACTGCACTGTCCGTGTATGCGTGTGTGTGTGTGTGTGTTGGGGCCATTACCCATGTAAGGTCAGTGGTGAAATTTACAAGTGCGCAGCCAATGATAATTTATGGCCAACTTGCCATTAAAATGAACATGACATTTGTTGTCATTTATTTATTTGATGAATGCTAGAAAGCAACATTTGTATTTTCTTGCTAATTGGTTTTCCCTTGCGAGTACTGTTTGCCGAGTATTCCTTGCCAACCTTATCAGAGCCAAGCGCTCTAATTAGTCGCAGAAGTTATCACAAACGTTTACTTGTCTCATCAGTCAGGGAAATGAGAACCGCACAAATACGCTTCTAACTGTAACGAATGTGGCAAGTGCAACTGCAACTGCAACTGCGATTGCAACTACAACTACAACTGCAGCATCAGTAGTAAAAACCAACAACAAATATGGCAAAGTCAACAGACACAGGGAAAATAAACTGTGCATTTCAGCTAGCAGAGAAAATAATCAAACAAGAGATACCCTGTAAACGAAATTATAGATAGTACTATCAGTAGTTTTGACTAGACTTACACTCTTAACCTTCCATGGTTCGGTGAAATAAATTTGAGAGAGAAGCTCGAAGTAAACGAATTAAATATGTTAATTAATCAAGATTAAGCCCTTCTCATGATTCTCATGAAAATCTAATAATGCCCTTTATACAAATCTAGTTGACTAAAATACTGAGTATAAACCGACAAATGAATAAGAGGCGGCAACTGAAAAAAGAGGAATTTTAATTTAGTTAGTTCGTTTAGTTTTTCTTTGATCCAACTCACACAGAATCATGCACTTTAAATGCGATGTTTCGCTTCAATTAGCTCTTTCACTTGGAGAGTTCTTTGGCCTTTCACTTCGCCTTTCACTTAGCAGGGGCTGATTCAGTGTTGAGACATTTTTCAAAGCCTCGAGTATTCGTATTCAAAGCCTCATTGGCTGATTACACACACACACACTTCCTCTTTCTTTGATTCCTTATATGCTTCATAACAAATGGCGGACAAATGGAAGCCAGAGGTTTTTTATAATACTTATTATGTTTAATTAACAGTGACAACACAGCTGCTGAATGGGTCAAGGGGGTCAAGGGGTCAATACAAACAATGTGTGAAGGCCGTTAAATAAATAATTTATTCCGAATCAGGCACTACTGCGATTATGTAAGCAGTGCCATTCCCTCTAGTGCAGCTGGCGCAGTAACTGTCTTTTCGTCGACCCAGTATTGCTTCTTTTTCGGCGATGCGTCGTGTCGAACATGATTGAAGCCGAACGCTTAACAGAGAGAGAGAGAGGCGTATGCTCTACTGTTCTTTATGAGAGTGTGTGCTCTGTTTTTTCCCTTTGCCTTTGTCTAATTTTCGGCTAACATTTTTGGCACGCGTTTGACATTTGATTGAGTTTGATTTGCACAACAATGTGTAAAATAATTTGTGTGGATAAGTGGATTTTAATTTATTGTAAATAAAAGCAAAGGTAAGTGTTGTTATTAATATTAATATAATGGTTGGAAAATATTGTTTATATTTCTCTATTTTATTTCAGACTGCATTCCGTATTACTTTAGTGGCGATGTGGAGGAGCTGCTCCTCGGCCTTGTGGTCAAAAAAACAATACTTAAAATATATTATATAAAAAAAAAAATAATTATATAAAAAAATATAATATCAAACTTATGTTATGTGAAATATTTACAAAATGCATTTGGGCGGCATTGCCATCAAGAGAGAAGCATCTCTCCATGCATGGCATTGGGTCGAACCAGAATCGATAATATCGCTCTCTGCATACCAAAGTGGCGAACTACTATTGGCCTGCATACTATTGGGTCGAACGAGAATCGTTTATGTCCCTTCCCTGCATACCATTGCAGCGATCTAGAATGCATTCAAAGTCATTGACGGCTTTAGCGGACATCGCCTTGCAAAATACGTCAATCGAACACATTGTGAGGGAATCAAGCTGAAACGTTGATACAGAATCGGTCTGCTGTACTAGAGGGCTGTTAACAAATTGAGCGTGCGTGTGTGTGTGTGTGTGTGTTTATCAGTGTGTGCGTGTCTGTTTGCAAGCATTGGTGTGCAGACAATGCAAAGCAGACATCAACACAAAAAACCTTTCAAAAATCGAGTGTGTAACATTCGTTTGGCGCACACATTTCAATTTCCGCTTCATTTACGCTTTTTTTCTCTTCACTGTGCCTTTAACATATTTTCACTCAGCTTTTCACCCACATACACACACACACACACACACAAGCAGCAATACCAATACCAACAATGAACACACTCATATGTATGTCGGCTGTTCATTAAATTTTAAGAGGCGTCAGATTTCACATTGCATTCAAGGATCACAGCAGACAGCCTTTGATGAGCAGCGCGCAATCGAATAACATCTCATTTGCATTCATACACACATACATACATACGTCTCATTTGCATTCATACACACATACATACATAAAACTATTTTTAAAATCATAATTTAAATGTAAACCAAAAGGTTTTTTTCGGAGCGAACGTAAATATTACGCGATACTGTTGTTGGCTGAAGTAACAATTTGTCGATGTTCACATTGGCACCAAAAGCAGTTCCAACTCTGATCACAAATTTTGAAAGCTTTTTTAGACAATTTTGATTTTGATTTTTAATTCCCCAATTTTTCTGCGCATTGTTTTACCGCCCAAACTAAATTAACCACTGAGAGTTTTATACTTCATTAGCCAAAAAAACCGTATTATTTAACCTGTTTAACATATGGGCATTTCCAGAAAAAGGTCCACCACGACGAAAAACGTAAAACTGATCAAAAACTCAAATCTTGTGAAATTTTCTTCCAAAAATGTATTCAAGTTATTTATTTAAGCAATATACGCTCGAAGAAATTCAATAGGATGAAGATATAGATTCTACATTGGAATAAATTAACTTTTTCCATATATTTGCCCATTTTCTTAAAAATTGACTTCCAAAATGGACCGTTTGTATTTTAACGATTACACTAAGTAACATAGGACAGTAAGATTGTAACATGAACCATTTTAATTCTTAGAAATATATTGAAAGTTTAATTTAAAACAAATTTTAAAAGCTGTTTTCGATATATAGAATGAAATTTGATGAACAAATTCTTGGCACAAACAAGGTGGCAATCTTGTCACGTTCGCGATGTCGCGTTACAAATTACTAATAAAACTTGTAAAATAAATAAAATGATAGTCACATATCAAAATTATTTCTAAAAACGAAAACTACATTATTTTTATTATGGTTTAAGAGTATTTTCTTCCAAATTACTTGCCAATACATTACAGTTAGAAAAACAATTACATATTTAATTATACACACAAAAATATAATTCTTGCTAATTAATGTTTCCTTCCATCCTTGCGCGTAGTTGTAAGAAAAGTTGAGCATTCGAGTAATTCGAATTAGTTCGGCAATACCAAATTCATCCATCGCTTTTGCACCTTCGTTCATTCGAATAAATCTCGTAAGAATGCCGAATGTTTAGAACACAACTCAACTCAAATTTATACAAATATAGTGCGATACATGCGTTGCATTCTACTCATTCTTCAATCGGACTCACATTTTGAGTGTAGACTTCTACTATGAGAACTTTAAGTAAACAAATACAGAATAAGTTTCTTCAGAACCGAAACTTTGTAAGCTGAAATAACCGTTCAGTAACCGATTCATTTTTAAGGGTTTATTTCGGTCAAGGATTAGTCTAACGTAAAATGGCCTACATCGGCATTTCAGTTTCATACATCAATTGATTAAAAAATTTTAAATTTAAAAAAAGCAACCCTTTGCCTAAACATCGATATCTTAAAGCGTAAAATCATTTTATCGAAATGAATTAAATTTGTATGCAGATTGAATTAAGAGGCAAGACCATGATCAAAATAGTATTTCGCTTGGAAATCGTATAAGTTTTGACAAATTTAGGAAAGTTTGAAAGTTTGATTGGTCACACTTTTGACCTAGCAACTTTACAAGTCAAAATTAGGTCGTGTGTTTTTTTTTTAATTTGGTAAACTTTTCGTGTTCGATATTAGGCTCGATTCACAGTTTGAATTTTCAGCACGTTAATATTATAGTCGATTAAGGTTTCTCTTGGTTATTAAGTGACAGAGCCCAGAGTCATTTTATTACAATAGTTTATTTTATTTCAGTATTAAATACTCACCACTTGGATGCTCTTGAATTTCGATTGTTGTGCTTGGCTTACAAGGAATTTGTAGCCCTTAAGTGACTGAATCCGGCTCAGAAATAAAGCATTCAGAGTCAGCAAATGGTTTTCCTTTCAGTGGTTTGAGGTTAACAGAAGTCAATAGGGTTGACAGAGGCAGTAAGAGTTTGAAATTGAATTTTTGTCATGAATGCAATCAATTAAAATTTATAAATGCAAAACACAACTAAAAGCCAACTGCAAACAAAATGGAAAATATACAACAATAACTGCCCTATGGGCAGGTGATACAATCCAAGCTGAAACTGAATTGTTAGTGTGTGGAGTTGGATGTTAAAGTGGTTGCCTGGTTGGGGCTGGCTTTAGAATTTAATTGCATTTGTTTATACGTTTGCAGCGGGAAAAGCTTTTAGCAGACAGCGCCACGCACAATTCGGTCGGTCAACCGTATAAAGTTGTTTAGAAATCACATTTGGGGTCCGCTTAACCAGAATCCGAATCTCTCGAGCTCAATTGAATGCTTTTATACCCGTTCATTTATGGTAGAATCAGACATCTCCGACCCAACAAGGTACTTACATATGTCTATGATAACATCAACATTCAAGTCGATAAACCCAAAATATTATTTGTTATTCTTTCTCAATGATCTGGGTTATGGATAAAATTGTTTATCAAAATTACAAATTAATTAAAAAATATATATAGTAAAAAATAAATAATAATTTCTCAAAAGAACATTCAGTTTTTCCAAGATTGAAATTTGTTAATAAAATTATTTATTAATCCGAGCTGTTGAAAAGAATTGAGTAGTATTTACACTTGAATTGTAGAGTAACCAAATTTGTCATACAGACTGCCACACCCCCTTCCGCCCCTGCGAGTTGCATAAAAATAAAACATCCACAGTTTTGAAAATTAGGATGTTTTTTTTTGATCAACGTTCATTTTTACTATTACACGGTACTACAGTCAAAAAACTTCTGGGATGCGACAAAGCGTAGGTTGTAGATATAGTTAAATGTAACATTGTGTACGGTAAAAAAAAAACAGTTAAAAAAATGAAAATCAGTGCAAATCTTTTTACTATATCTACAACCTACGCTTTGTCCCATCCCAAAAGTTTAATTTTGATTTTTTTTAGCACTGTGTTATCTATCCTACAAATTAATTGTATGTAGGTCGGATTAAAAACGGTATTTATGACTGTTTAAAGTTTTAAGGCAGATATAAAATAACTATATTATATATCTGAAATGTGTAACGGGTATCTCATAGTCGGGCCATCGACTATAGCATTCTGGCTTAATCTTGTTTATTTTTGTTATGGGATAACTACATGCGATTGTGTAAACAAATAAACATTTGTGTATTTTTGTGCAATTTATTTGCTTTACGATTAAACTGACATAGACACTCGCAATGGTCATAGAAATTACACACCTGTGTGCTGGGAGGGGAATAGTGGGCCACCAGAAGAGGAAGGTAGAAAAGGTCAGGGGGCACAGAGGTTGGAAACGGACTTTAATTTAAATTAAAGCTTGTCGTATATCCAAGCAATCCTCTTTTTTCCTGGCCTGGTGAAAGCTATATTTCAAGTGACAAATGTATGTGTTAAACCAAGTATATTTCATTATCAGGCCTGTTCCGGTTTTCACTTTCGGCAAGATTTTGCGAAAATGAATTTCCCTCACTTGTTCCGGTTTTCACTTTCGGCAAGATTTTGCGGATTGAATTCACTTGACATTGAGCTAGTGAGCTTGAATTCGGAAGGGATAAATCGATGATTTTGGCATGCTTAGCATACAATTATAGTGAAAACAAAATATTTGTAAAATACTCCAATGTTTTAGGAATTATAAGCATCATCAGATAAATAAACAAATTTATTTGATTTTAAAATAATTTACCTCAAAATCGATAAGACTCTTACCTAACATTTTTGTCGGATTTGCTCGACCTGTTCTAGTTTCCACAAGTATTTGTGAAAGTGAATGGCAACTTTATTAGGGCTGCCCTTGTATGTGAAGAAATTAGTAAATTTATTGGTACTTGTTTTAAACAACAATTTAAGTATTTTTAAGTATTGCGTAATGTAAATAATTCAATTTCTTGTTTTTTAAATGCAAGTTTGGACAAAACTGTTTGTAATTTAATGCAAAAAAGAACAAATTTTTTTTGTAAACAAATACTGTGCAACAATTGACAACTCTGCAAATAGACATTTCTCAACACTGAAATCAGCCCGCACTTTCAAAAATACAAAAGTTATAACGAAAGTAGGTTTAATCAATAAAAAAGGTTTCCACTTATGATTAAATACATTTTTGATGAATTAATTACACATTTTGACAGACGAAAATTCTTTTGACGCAAATGTCTGATTCATTCATAACATTTTCCAGCACTGTTCTGCTGAAAATTACTCAACACAATGTGGGAGGGTAATTCGTAGGAAATCTAAAGAAATTTTAAGGGAAATTCGGTCAAATCTTGCGGATTAAAAATCGCAAAAAACAAGTGAAAACCGGAACAGGCCTGATTGTTTATTTAACTTCAATTCAATTTAATTCAATTATTCAACTCTCTATCCCTTACTTCTTTCGTCTTCTAAGTTCACATCAAACCTAAAAAAATATTGAATAATATCCGATCTGACAAATTCCGATAGATATCCTAAATATAGCTAAATTAATCAACTTTACCAATATTTAGCAGTAAATTTGGTTCTACCCATAACATATTTTTTTCCATCTCTCTATCTGTGCTTTTTTTGTTTTTTTGAAAAAGAAAGTACAAGCAGGCGCTGAGATATAAATAATATACGATTATTCAGTTAGGCAGTTCGCAGCATCACATTAGTTACAACATTTACAACATTGTAACGTAAATATTTTTATACTTTTATAAGTTTTTCACTGCACACACTTCTGCATAGGTAAAGTCTTATCAGGTTTCAGGTAATTATGAATCCCAAATTTGCATTGTAACGTGAAATTTATTTAATTCTAGCTTTCAATTAAATTTATAATGGTTTCCTATTCCTTTTGTGTTTCAGGCATTTCCATATGCAAATTAAGTGGCATTTAAAAATTTATACGAATTATTTTATTATCTCAAGAATCAAACTGTTAAATTCAGTTTCAAGCTTTTGGCCTTAGATTTAATGGTATCACATCCATTGGAGAAGAAAATTGAATTGAAATAGAGATCAGGTAAGTGATCTTTTATCTTTATTTTATTTTTATTTGAAAAGAAATCTCAAAAAAAATGAATGCCATTAATTTCGGAAATTGGACAGATCTTATATAGAAAACAGTTTCTCTTTTATTTGGTATTTTAGGTATCATAATCAAAATGATTGAAAATCCAGGGACAAGTCAGGCGACGACTAAGAAGACTGCAAAAAATGTGATTTCCACGAACAGCTCCAAAAAATGGTCTCGCATCCAAATATTGAATTTTGTGAATAATACGCTGGGCTGCGTTGTGAACAAGATTGAGGATCTGCGCACTGGCGCAGCTTATTGCCAGCTAATGGATGTCCTATTTCCGGGCACGATTCGGATGCGTAAAGTGAAGTTTTTATGCAATCAACAGTTCGAGTTCATTGACAATTTTCGACTGCTGCAACAGTGTTTTCACGAGCTGAAAGTGAATACACCCGTGAATGTCGTGCAGCTGGTCAAGGGACGTTTCCAGGATAACTATGAATTCGCCCAATGGTTTCGTCTCTTCTACGATATCAATTTCGATAAAATACCCAACGGCTATGATCCGGTAGCTGCCCGCTTCGATGTCCCCATTGGCATCGGCCCATCCATTCAAAACCGTCCAGCTTCTACTCCCCGGAGCTATCGTGAAACCCCCCGGAGCGTTCGTGAAACCCCCCGAAGCGTTCGTGAAACCCCACGGAGCGTTCGTGAAACCCCACGGAGCGTTCGTGGAACCCAGCCGAGCGCTCGTGAAACCCCCCGGAGCGCTCGTGAAACCCCCCGGAGCGTTCGTGGAACCCTGCCGAGCGCTCGTGAAACCCCCCGGAGCGTTCGTGGAACCCTGCCGAGCGTTCGTGAAACCCCCCCGAGCGTTCGTGAAACCCCCCCGAGCGCTCGTGAAACCCCCCGCAGGCAGACTCTAAGTCCTCGCAACAATAACCCGACCTTTATTAAGTAGTCGGACCCGATAACAAGCTAGTTATTAAAGCCTTTTGGATATCTGAAAATTAAATTGATTACCCATCAATGTGACAATAACTCTAATAAGCTCAAATTCAAATACAATAATCATATGATCAGGTATCATCCTAAAATCAAGCAAGCAATGTTTTTAATTTTTCAAATTGTGGATATGATAAAATGTAAATTCAATAAATATATCATTTACAGTCGAATTTGTTCAAGCTTCAGCGTTTACTAAGCAAATTACAAACAATTCTGCTTTCATAACTCAAACTTCCGTAAGTCGAATTTCTCCATAACTCGAACACAATATTGGCACGTGCATTCTGTAAGTTGGATTTTTCCAAGAAATTCCCAATTAAGTGCGATTTGTTTTTGTTTTCGTTTCTGTCTTGTGCTTCTGTTACCGTCTCGTTCGGATATGTTATAATGATGATATTATGACGCCATATTCAAATCGAAAGTGATCCAAAAAAGGTATGGTAAACAAGCGAGTACGGTTTCCATTATAAAATAGAGAATTAATTATTGTGTCATTTGAATCGCGAACTATTTCTGTATGCAGCAAAAGAACGAATACGAGGGCGGGCTGATAAGTAATCGGCCTTACCAAAAAAAAAACATCTTAAACAACCCATAAATATTTTATTCGATTAGTGTTTTCTATCGGCTGATTGCTGAAAAAGTTTTAGGCGTTTTTCTCAACACTGGTAATTTTGGCGGGAGTTTTAGCATGGTCACTTTTGCATTGTCCCCAAAATGAGTAAAATAGAATATCGAGCTGTCATTAGATTTCTGTTTTTAAAAAAGAAATCCAACGATGAAATAAAAAATGAGTTAATCGAAGTTTATGGGGAATCAGCTCCATCGATTTCGACCATTAAATATTGGACTGCTGAGTATAGGCGCGGGCGGACAAGCATTTTTGACGAGGACCGTCCGGGACGTCCCAGAGAGGTGACAACCCCAGAAATGGTAGATAAAGTCCACGGAATGATATTGGATGATCGCCGAATAAAGCTGAGAGAGATTGCTAAAAGTGCTTTCAGACGAGCGAGTTTTCACCGACACTTTTTCACCGTCGGTGAATTTTACCATTCACATAATTCGCATCGGTTGTCAAACAAAAATACCATCGGTTTTTTTTCTCACAGAACCTGGTCACACTCTGAAAAGTTTCATACAAAAGTGCCTCAATCTAGTAGGCATTTGACCGACACAAAAAACACGTCCTATTTCCATCGGTGAGCACCGGTGAAAAGCCGACGCTTTTTAAATTCTGACTGTTCACACGACACCGACAGTTTTTTGACAAAAAGTGTCGGTGAAAAAATGCTCGTCTGAAAGCACTTTAAGGCCCTAAACATTTCTCGTGAACGTGTTGGAAACGTCTTACACGAATATTTAAATATGAGTAAGCTTTCGTCAAGGTGGGTGCCGCGATTGCTCTCAGCGGAACACAAACGCAACCGCTTGGTCATTGCGAAGGAGAGTTTGGCATTGTTAAACGCAAATAAGAATGAATTTTTGCGTCGTTTTGTGACTGTCGACGAAACTTGGATACATCACCATACACCAGAAAGCAAGGAACAGTCAAAGCAGTGGATTTCAACCGGAGAAACGGCGCCGAAAAAGGCAAAGATTGGTTTGTCGGCCAACAAGGTAATGGCAACGGTTTTCTGGGATGCCCGAGGCGTAATTCATGTGGATTATCTAGAAAAAGGCAGAACAATTAATGGAGAATACTATTCTAACCTTTTGGGACAGTTCGATTCAGAACTAAAGAAAAAAAGGCCGCACATGGCGAAGAAAAAAGTTCTGTTTCACCAGGACAACGCTCCGGCTCACAAGAGCGTTGTTGCCATGATGAAATTGTGTGAACTACACTATGAAATTCTTCCACATCCCCCCTATTCTCCAGATTTAGCACCATTTGACTATTATCTATTTCCAAACTTAAAGAAATGGCTTGGTGGAAAGAAATTTCAGTCGAATGAACAGGTGATCTGTGAAACAAACGCCTATTTTGAGGATTCATATGTATTTGGACCAGTCATATTTTATGGAAGGTATAAAAAAATTGGAGGACCGTTGGACTAAGTGCATACGTCTAAAAGGAGATTATGTTGAAAAATAAAAAATAAAAATAAAAAAAAAACCGTGTTTTCTTTGGTAGGCCGACTATTTATCAGCCCACCCTCGTATACAAATTTTTGAGAATATCGACAAAGCAGGCCTTGAATAAACTGATATCTCTGAAAATGACAAACTAAAAATAATTTTCAGTCACTAATTTCTGTTTCTTTTAGTCCTCTGCACATTGTACGCCCTCCACAATTTAAAATAAATTTAAAATTTTCAATTTAAATGCTTACATGCTTAAAACCCGAACCGAAACCGTAACCTTTAACCGGTAAAAACCCATTGAAATTTGAAACCGTAACCGGAAAAAAAACGTCTGACCCACGGTTGCCACTTAAAAATATCTGATTGAGCCAAAAACAACCAAAAAATGAGCCAAATTGTCTAAAAAAGAGCCAAAACTTTTTTTTTGCAGTTCATGTTATTTTTGCATTGAATTATATAAAAAATATTTATATAACACTGTGTTACAAAAAAAAATCAAAACGAAACTTCTGGGATGGGACATAGCGTAGGTTGTAGGTATAGATAAATACATTTTTTTTGCATACTAGAATTTTTTGGTGCACATCGAAATTTTGAATAACGGTACAAAAACCGTTTTTTCGTACTTGCACTCACTCATGCGTCCATAGCTTCGTCAAATATCCACCGATTTTCATTTTCTTACCAGTTTTAGATAGAAGAAACTTAGGTCTTTAAACGTGCCATACATGACTTAACAGGTTTCATTTCCTATATTGGAGTATTTGATAGGTAAACTAATTTTTTGTTGGTTTTTTTACAACTTTTTTGACTTTGGTGATGTTTTCGAACACTATTTTGGTATAAACCCGTTATACTTGTTCTATTATTTGAAAAGAATACTTTTTTACGAGTAAAACGTGAGTCCATTTTCTAAAATCGGACAATAATTCGCCAAGCTATAATAGATTTTCTGAAACAGAATTGCTCAAAATGGTGATATTTGCGCCATTATTGCGACATTTCCCCATCCCCTCATATTCCATTTGTAGTTGCGTCGTTAGCAAAGTAGTTAACAAACAAGTTTTTTCCCATGACTTTTTTTCTAAAAAAATTAATAACTCAGCTAAATATCACTCGATTTTAATAAACTAAAAAGCAGAAGACGTAAAATTAAATGTGTTTTGAAACTACATACCAAAAAGTAGTTGCTTTCTACAAATTTAACTTATTAATTTACGTTCAAAGTTGGGTAATGTCGCAAAAAACTGAAAAAATGCATATATTTTTACATGTAGCTCCCTCAATATTTATCCGATATTGCAGTGTAATACACCGTTAGAAAGGTGTTACTTTTCACTTTCCAACGACGTTTTTAAATTTATTGTAAGACGCATAGTTTAGGACATAGAATTTTTAGACTCCATCAACCTCGAAAAAACGGTTTTTGTACCGTTATTCAAAATTTCGATGTGCAACAAAAAATTCTAGTATGCCACAAAATTCTATTTAACTATATCTACAACCTACGCTATGTCGCATCCCAGAAGTTTTTGGACTGTCACACAGTGTAATCAATATCTAAAGTACTTCACATTTTCATCTTAATCTAGTGATTATGTTATTAGATTAAAATAAATATGTACTTAAAGCATAGTATCCAGTTGTTGAAAATTCAGTTTGAAAGGTGTCAACTCCATATAAAAAAAAGGGTTGCAAACTAGCTCGAAATTATTTTGTAAGGCTATTTCTAAACCCTTGTATCCAGTACCTAAATTTGGGCAGCTCAGAAAATTTTCGGGTGTTTCACAAAACTGTTTAATGACAGCTGGCAGCTTTTTTTTTTTACCTTTCGAAACATCGATTCGTTCAGTGTTTCGACTAGTCGAAATCATTTTGAGCAGCAATGGCGACCAACAAGCAGCAAAATAAGAGCCAAATTGAGATCTTGGAACACAAAGAGCGAATTTGACTTATTGAAGAGGAGCAGCAGAGGTCAATATTGTGGGATTTGACCGAAAAAAAAAACATTTTGATGGGATTTTTATAATTAATAATTGTTAATTTAATAATTAGGGTATTAGTCGCTGCTACTTCTCTTATCCTGTCCATTTTGTCCATTTTCTCTTTATTTTTGTGCTCAATGTTATTTATTTGTTTGTTGTTCACAGCTAACGAACAGTGTGACCACAGCAGCATAAGACCAACAATCTCTCAACTTTTTAGTGATTTTTGGTATTATGCTGTCACACTGAATTCTGTAAGGTCCGACATCAAAACATCGTACATTTTGAGCGCCCAAAATATTTTCAACAACTGGATATTATGCTTTAACCTAAAACTATACAAAATAACTGATTCTGAACTGATGAAAAAAAGAGCCAAATCGCAAAAATAAGTGCTATTGCGCAAACTGGGAAAAAAAGAGCCAGTTTTGGCGCAAAAACGCCAATTGTGACAACCGTGGTCTGACCGAAACCTTTAAACCGAAACTCTGTAAACCGAAATAACCGTTTCATTTATAAGGGTTAATTTCGGTTTTCCATTTGTATGCACGTACACGCAGAAAAAAAAAAACAAATAAAAGCAAGATGCAAAAATTATCTGCATTTTATTGTCTTATGCATGTACAGTGTACACACATATGTACATATAAACATACATATGTTTGTATGAAAGACGCGTCGCGTCAAATGTCCTCTAGAGCAAATGAGCTAAATTTCTCAGTTCATCACATGTACGTACATACATACATGCATGCAAAGAGTAACGAAATTTCTACTGTCTCCTCCTTTTTTTGTGGTGACGATCTGCGCTTACTTTTGTGCGCTTTCTTGTCGGCGCAGAAAAATAGATGAGTGTGCAAGTGCGAGTGAGACAGCAAACAGTCGAAATCGTACAAGCACACATCATAACATATGCCGACTCACATATGCGACTGCAGAAATACCCATAATAATATTTTTAATATTTACATACTGCATTTTATGTAAATAATACATATTAGATTCTTATTTACATATTAAAATACTTATGCATAATGCAATTGATTTCATTTTTTTAAACACATTTCTGCAAATATGCATACATATTTGGGCATAGGGTATTTCGTAGTCGCCTCTCGACTCGAATGTTCTTGCTTTATTTCACACACTCCGTTTCGTCACAATTTCTGCGATCGAAAGAGTGCGCCACCAGTGCTGCCAACTCATTATCAAAAAAAAAGCTGTTTTTAGGAAGGAAAAAAAGCGGAAAAAAGCCAAATGCATTTCTAAAAAAGGCAGAATTCCCGCACTTCCCAAATTTGTCCCGCCATTGGTCCTATAAAACAGCCAGATTTCACGGGAAAAAAGCTAAGTTGGCATCGCTGCTTAGAACATTTTTCAGCACTGTTGTGCTGAAATGTATCACTAAGCAAATAACCTATAGAGAACCCATCCTATACAACTGAAATGTCACAGAAAAAATGCTTGCGAAGCGTCCACAGCGAAGTGTTACCGATCTGGCAATATTGTTCTAGTGGAATTCATAAGAGAAACGATTTTATTTTTGAGGCCGATGCTTGCGAAACTAAGACATGTGAAATATGAAATACCCTCTACCCTTAAAACTTTTAACCCACATTATTTTATTCAAAACAACACCCTTAATTTTTATAAATTCCACTCGAACAATATTGCCAGATCGGTAACACTTCGCGGTGGACGCTTCGCAAGCATTTTTTCTGTGACATTTTAGTTGTATAGGATGGGTTCTCTATAGGTTATTTGCTTAGTGAATGTATGCAGCACAAAATAAGAGGGAAATTCGACAGGCAATTCGAAGGAAATTGTAAGGGAAATTTAGGGGAAATTCGGTCAAGTCTTTGACTGAAATTCGCAAAAAAAACAGCCCTGATAATTAATTTAAGTTAAATTTTATTTTATTGGAACTCGAAACTTGTGGCAATTATTGAGAGCTCGAAAATATTTTACATACTTTTAAGAATTCGTTTTCACAATTTCGAAACGAAAAGCTGCTTGCGAATTAACTTTATTTGCGAATTTTAAAATACAGGTTTTATTGCCTTGCTAAGTTGTGCTTGCGGTTCTTGTATTTGGTTTGTGTATTTTATGGCAGCCGAGACTTCAACCCGGCGAATTGGTGCTGCAGATTTTGATTTCAGATTTAGACCAGCTTGAAGTTGGCTGCGTCCTAATTCGCAAAGATTCCAAGACTCACTCCCCGTATTTGTATTTGTATTTGTATTTGTGTCGTAGCTGGTTCATTGTAGTTGTCATTCCCTATTATTTGAAATCTTGCATCAAAGAGCTGTAATTCCAATCTTCCCCAAAAGTGTATAAAATTTCTGAAAAAAGAAAAGAGATAAAATGTGCGATATAAATAAAACAGCTAGAAAACTAAAATCTTACCCAAAAATCAAATAACTGTAACTCAAAGTAAATTTCATCAAAAGTAAAACCAAAATTCTGAAATGAAAAGAAATAAATAAAATGCGAAAAAGGTGTGACAAAATATATCTTACGAACTTACCATAAATTAACGACGAAGATAACGATACCCATATATAGGCCGATGTCTGGCGATCTTGAACAAGCCATAGCCGAGGCAAACAGTGATGCTGATCGCAATCAAAATCTTAGTTATAAAATAAAGATAGCAATCGTCCTGATCCGGTACAAGATGGCGACACCCGGGACGCGAAGCATCCACATAGATACTGTCTCCTCCAGTGACGACTGCCCACAGCCATCTTGGGAAGCGTGCCACCGAATAGATGTCGTAGTAACGATTGACGTAGCAGTGGCCATAGGCGTGCATCAAGTATTCCCGACAGGGGCTGTGGCGCGGTGTCAGCTTGCACATCAGGAAAAGCCAGAAATTGTATGGATTTAGCCACGAAAGCATTTTGTACTTTTTTGATTTTCACTTCTAAATACACGTTTTTAAATATCGAAAATATATTCACGCTTTTGGTTTTTTTTTTCCAAAAAAAAAATATTTATAAAAATATAAAACTCTCGAAAGCCGTTCAGTTTGAGAATGAACAATGCTACAGCTTTCTAGCCTCGTCTGAACTTCCCAGCGAGCGGAAGCCTACTTGGATCATTTGTTTTTCAAAAGTCTACTAAGATTCAAGGTTAAAATTTGATGAAAACATTAGTTAATTTATGTGACGAGCTTGCACACCAAATTTCAACTGAGTAGCGCAAATATTTATGGAGATAGTTGGAGAAAATGATCACATAATATAATAATAAGTATATTAACAACTAGGGATTAAAACCCTAACCGAAACCGTAACCTTTAACCGGTAAAAACCGATTGAAATTTGAAACCGTAACTGAAACCGTAACCGAAAAAAAAAAAATTTCATCTGACCGAAACCTTTAAACCGAAACTCTGTAAACCGAAATAACCGTATCGTAACCGTTTCATTTATAAGGGTTAATTTCGGTTTTCCATACATGCAAAAAAAAAAAACAAATAAAAGCAAGATGCAAAAATTATCTGCATTTCATTGTCTTATGCATGTACACACATACAGTGTGCCACTAATGTCTTCATACATCATAAATTTGTCAAATTCGGGTATAATAAAAACGGTTGAGGCGGGTTTTTTATATTAATCTTTTAATCACTTAAATTCCGTTCGAATGATACAAAAATTTCATTAACCCAATAAGTACCCTTGGAAAACTTTGAATTTTAGGAAAAGTCAATTTTCAAGTTTTTTCCTCGATTTAAAAAAAAAAAACATTTTGATGCAAAAATTTTTTTGAAACAATTCTAATAGCAAGTGCAAAAAATAATTATCAAAAATATTTTTGCTAGTATTTTTTATAATTTTTTGAAAATTGTTAAAAAGCCACATTTTGTATGAAAAAGAGGAAAATGGGGTTAAAATAGTCATGTTTAGCAACACTGAGAAAGTAATGCGCTGTTAGTATTATTGCAAAGTTATTTTTTTTTTTTGTATTTCAAAACCGAAACACACAAAAACCGGTTCACCGTTACGAAACCTTTATTCAAAGATTTACCGTAACCGATAACCGAAAACCTAAATGCGAATATAACCGAAACCGTAACTGAAACCGATATTCGTTTCGGTTTTAATCCCTGTTAACAACACATTAATTCTGTATATCCAATATTTTTTATTGATATTAATATTGATATCAGCAATGCAATATTTGTAATAAACAGTGTTGGGTATTATTTAATACTTTTGTAATGCATTGGTCAATTCATTGGGATTGAATATAATAATGTTAATGAACATCTAATTTCATTAGCTTTGAAAATAGTAAAGCTAATGCAAATCCAAACTCATGACATTTCAAGAGCATTACTATTTGAAAATCTAATGAAATGCGATTTCATTATCCTTAAAATAATACTTTTGCATACTTTTGCCATTTCATTGGTATTGAAAAAGTAAGACTAATGAAAATCAAACTTCATTACCTTTGAAAATAGTGAAGATAATGAATTTCATGACTTTTCAAGATCATTACTTTTATAAATGCTAGTGACATTGGCCGTGTTCACCAGAACTAATCAATCAGTTATCATGTATCACAAATCAAACAATTTTTGATGGGCTGCTGGTAAAATTTTGATGAAATTTTGAGGCAAAATCAAAGTTGTCATTTCTTTTTTTGTCAAAGTTGTCAATATTTATTAAGAAAATTCAAAACAATTTGGCGCAAAATTCTTAATGAAATGGGAATCAACACAGCAGCCAGATTTAATATAATAGTTGATATATTGCATTAATAAATAGTTAAGCCAATATTGTATGCGAATTTAATATTTTATATGAGAAAGTCTAAAGCACTTTTCCCAACCATATTCCATAAAAATACGCAGATCCCAACGTCTTCTTGCATTTTTTTTAAGAAAACCAAATAAATATTAATAATGTGGCGGAAATTCTGGCTTTTTATTTTGTTGAAATCAGGGACTGAAACTGTTATGAGGAATAAAAATAAAAATTACTTTTAATAATTACTTAAAGACTTTTATTTTATAAATCATACTTAATAATTAAAAATAACAGTTATAAATAATTATTAAAATTGATTTTTATTATATAAATCAACAATAATGACTCAATTTGATAAATTAGGTTATCATCTTCCTGATAACCAAATTTACATATGTTGAAAATTTGGAAAGTTTATCTTGAGTATTAACAAAGATATTCTAAAAAGACTTTTAAAAACACTCAAATTATAAAAGTCATTAAAGACTTATATGTTTTCGATTAAAAAATAAAAGTTATTTGAGATTTTTATTTTTTTAATCTCAAATATAAGTTTATTGGCTGTTTGCAGAGATACTGTTTTTATAAACAATTTGATGTATTTTAAACAAAAATCGCATTACTCCTTATATGTGATTTATTGAGTTGAAATTTTGATCGATAACAGTTATTTTCAGTCCCTGGTTGAAATGCTTTTTTCCAGATTTTTTTTGTAATTGCCCAAATATAGGGGAAATTAAAACCCAATATAAAATTATTCACTTCGTGAAATGGCAAAATAATGACAGCATTAAAAAATTTTGGATTGAAGTCAATTCCTATAAGGTTTCTGGGTTTAGCAGACCTGGCTAAGGTAGCCATTGATACTTAACAGTGTACTTTATATGTATAAGGTGATTGGTTTAAGAGTTTGCTACTTAATAATATATTTTATTATGAATTGCAAATTGTGCTGCTACACATATAGGCCTCCCAATAAATTCGTACGGATGATAAGAACGGGATTATTATATGATAATGAAAATCAGGAGAATGAGGACAACATTGATAACATTATTAACATCTAATGAATAACAGAGCTGCTGCTGCCCAAATTGTTCAGTTTCTTTCTGAGCAATTGATTTTGTGCGCTCACCCTTCCCCTCTCGGGTGAAAATACAGGAATTATTGAATTGAAAAACTAGCTTTTTATGGCTTTTTAAATGCAATTTTCAGCTTTTTTGCATCGTTCCTCCCGTCAAAAACAGCTTTTTTTCAAACAAAAGTTGGCAGCACTGATGATTATTCTGGTGAACGGCAGTGATGAGTAATCATGATTTCAAATTGTGTGATTATGATGACTGAAAATTCATCACCAAAATAGTACGCTGAAATTCTCTGATTGTGATGCTTTGTTATCAATAAATCAAATCGTAATCATAAGATTACAAGATTTGAAATTAAAAGCAACTTTATTCATATTATTTTGGTTTGCATACAAAAAAATACAAAGAAGACGTTGAACTCTGCGTATCTTAAAGGAAGCTGGCTAGGAAAATGCTTTAAACTTCCTTATATAAAATATTTAATGCGCATACAATATTGGCTTAATTATTTATTAATGCAACATATCATGTATTATTTTAAATCAGGGCTTTTCCTGTGTTGATTTCCATTTCATTTAGAATTTGGCGCCAAAATGTTGTGAATTTTTAAAATAAACAAAAAAAAAATGACAACTTTGATTTGGCCTTAAAATTTCATTAAAGCGTTCATCAGAAGCCCATCAAAAAATTGTTGATGTGTGATACATGATAACTGATTGATTAGGTTCACCAGAACTTATTATTAATTTTCATGATAATGAAAAGATAAGTTAAGAAATAGACAAAACTCTGATTTAAGAATTGTATATACAAATGTACATGGATGCAGATATAAATTTATTTGGCTTTAAGCAGACGCTTGGCATAATCGGAAATGTGGAGGACGCCGTGCTTGGGTGACACAACGTGAAGATTTCTGCCGTTGCAGTAGTCGCTGTTGATGTGCGGATTGTGGAGTTCGGTGATCAGCGTGGAGCAAGCCGTCGAGGAGTCGCCAGTAGACTTCAGCATTTTCTATAAATACAGAGGTGAGTATTGCGATAAATTTGAGAGCGAAGCCATTTACCATCCAGAACTCGTTGCCGGGCAGAGCATTGCCGTCCCAGGCATAGGACACAACGAGCAGCATGTCGGCATGCTCCGGCTGGGACAATTTCTCGGCGGGATTACGCTTCGAGAGATGGACACGAATGCCGCCCAGCGGATGCTGTGAACTCTCGATGACAGCGCCATCGTGGAGGCCGCCGCAACGTGTCAGCTTGAACCAGGAGAAGTGGATGACACCGATGTGGGTGAGCTGCTCGCGGAGCACACGCAGACGCTGCTCGAAGGTCTCGAGAAAGATTTGCTCCTGCTGCGGGGCAACCTTCCAAACGCCCAGACCGAAGCCAACGACATGAACGTAGGCCGATTTGCCCACTCTCCGAGCACGTGATTGCGCCTCCAGGAGCAGCATGTCAAAGCTGATGGCATAGCGACGCTTCATCACCAGATTGTCAAAGACATCCAGTTTGTTGCCCGAAACACCAAAGCGCTTGTTATCGATGCTCACAGTGCCGTGCAGATGATCGCGCGTCCCATAGAAACAACGCCAGAGGCGTCGATAATCCTCGGCCCGAGTGTTCGTCGGATCATCGAGATCGAGTCCATAGCCATGCTCCTTGGTGTTCTGGGTGCGGGCAATGACAATGTCCTGGAACTCCATGAGATTGCGTCGCGACAGCCGCGCACCAATCAGCCCAATGATGACACCCTCCGTCTCCAGACTATTGCGATCCTTTGTCACGCGTCCGCAATTCGTGCGCTCTCCCTCATTGATGAACTCCGTGTGGGAGCTGACCGAGAGCAGTGCCGACAACTTGACCTCATCGTAGCTGAGCACGTGCTCCAGCTGCAGCGGCGCCTGCTCCTCGGTGCTCCCGATGGGCTCAAACCCGCTGGCACCGCGCTCCCCCGTCACCAGCAAGAACTTGTCGTTGCGGGCAAAGAAGCTGGCACAGCGTTTGGCCAACAGACGCTGCACAAAGTCGCAGAGCGACAATTGACGGTACACGGGCAGCTCCACTTCATTACCTGCCAATCAATTGAAGGTTTCATTAGTTGCGTTTAAGTATTTTGACAAGTAATACAAAGAACACCAGCAACATTTGTTGAGGAAAATTAAATGGAATATGCTAACAATAATAAACTAGTCGACGGTGCTACAGTCGAGCAAACTCGACTGTCGGAGACCCCGTACTTACTATGAAAAAGCAAACACTGTTTAAAATAAAATCTTTAATTTCGATCAATCGTTCCTATGGCAGCTATATGATATAGTGGGCCGATATCAACCAAATTTAGTCAGGATGTATAGGACCATTTCATATGCATATTCTGTCGGTTTGGCTTAGATATCTCAATTAACAAAAAAGTTGTTCATACTAACTGATCGTTCCTATGGCAGCTATATAATATAGTGGTCAGATCCAAAAGCTAAAACAAACTCGGTCTAACAAGCGAACATCAAATTGATAAAAATTAAAAACAAGAATAAATAAAATGGAAAAGATAACAATAAGAAACATCCGAATTCATAAAAATTTTATTCAAAGTCGCACGATTCTAAACACATTTTTTTTGGACTTCTACTGCCTTATATGTACACGTTTTAAAAGTCCCAGAATTTCTTAAAATAAGGAAACAAATAAAAAAAAAAACATTTTGTCGGACGCTATACAATATTCAGAATTATCTAGAAGCAATAGAATCTATATAATAATACGCTAAACAATCGATTTGGATATATTCAGGCCTGTTCCGGCTTTCACTTTTTATTTTATAGCATTTAGTAAAATGCACTTATTTACTTTGCATTTAGGCAAAGTATTTAAAATGATCGTTTTTCACTTGATTGGACTTAAACTAATCAACTCAAAGTGATATCAATCCGCAGAAATTTGCCGAAATTATATTAGAAAATTTTAAGCAAATTCGGAGAAATCAATCTTATATTGATGAGCTAGATTTCTGGCAGATTGTACATTTGGTATTCTCCTTTATATCCTAAACAATTTGATTAAAATCTGACCATTATATTATATCGCAGCAATTGGAACTATAAATTATAAAATTAACCTCAATAATAATACAGGGGTGCCACAGAAATCGCTTTCGCTTGAATTTCACTTAAATTTGTATGAAATTTAAGTGAAATTCAAGTGATAAATAAAGTGTTAATGTTTTTTAAGATATCTTAATCAAACTCATAGATCCTGTGTGTTTGGTAAAGCCTATGATATCCTTAAAACCGAATTACTACAATACGAATTATATATAATATTTAGCTGGTATAGAAATTATCGGTTGAAATTTAAAAGCGCTCTGCAATGATTTCTTTTTGAATTTTTGTTGTGCCATATGTGAGTTTGCCAATTTATCGGCCAAGAGACACACTTACCCCACTCGCCCTTGTGCTCCAGAAACTGCAGGTAGAGTGCGAGAGTGCGCTCGTGTATCAGCGGATAAACAGACGCGATTTGTGGTCCAATGAACTGATGGCGCGACGTCGGTTGACTCAGCACACGGCAGCTCTCCACGCCGAACTGTTGAGGATTGGGATTAGAATGTACTCGTAGAATTTGTGTTGCAAAAATACGTTGAACTTGATTTTCGCGAATATGATTTTCAGCTACTAACTACATATAATTCGATTTATTTCTGATTATCAATCGGGGATAATTAAATCGATTTTCATGAAAATATGAAATACGATTCATAATTAAATTTTATTTTTACAATTACAATTTTACAATTTTGTATTTACAATTACGTTATTAAATTTGAAAATATGAATTTGAAAAAAATCGTATATTTTGTTCAATTTTTGATGACGATTAATCGACATCACTTTTTTCTGGGACGCACCTGCAGTGGAAACTCGCTGGATTTCCTCATAAAAGCAGCCACATCAATTGTTGCCTCGGCATCGGGTTTCTTTATTGATTCACATTGCTGCAGCAGCCGTCGGCCAAATTCGCTAATTGGCTGTAATGCTCCATCGATTGTTGGCCAAATTGCGTCCACTTCTTTGCCAAACGTTGTCATGTTGTCGCTCTATGTTCTGCACTGGGCAATTTCACAATTGTATTTAAGCTGCCTTCCATTTGCGTGCTGCACTTTTGATTATTTACATTACACCCTGTTTGTAGTTGACTAATGGCGGGGTATATTGAGACAGACACCTGTTTGGTTGTATACATATCATTCGTTCTAACAACACTTGCACTTCGTCCAAGTCTTTAAGCTGGCGATAAATACGATCACAGTTATCGATAGCTAATTGGCTAATTTGTGAAAAAAATTTCAACTCAATGGATCTTTTTTTAAATTTTTATTTTTACTTGTTTTAAGGGCTAGTAGTAACTTAAGCAAAATAATCAAATTTTAGTGCTGAGGTATTTGTCGATCGACTATCATGTACCGGTTTCATTAGTCGTGTTGTATTGCTCAGACTGATGAAATATTGAACACTTGATAGTAGAGGTAGAGCTTGTAGGCTGATGATAAAAATATTAATATATCGATACACATTATTTTTTATCATTAATAGAGGTATTCCGGAAACAGATTATGATCAGATTTTTATAGTGTCGACCAGCTGTTGACAGCTGTGTAGTGCCAGAAAATATACATACCTGGTCACACTAAAAGTTTTAAAAAATCAGCTTTGAGGTTAATTTCGATTGATTTTGATTTGATTTTGTGTGAATGTTTTCATATTATTGTGAATGCTGTAAGTTTTCGCATATCAAGTTTTATTAATTAATAAAACTATTTATTATTTATTAAAGTTCCAGATTTCCAAATTTGCCAACTAAGAAGGAGCAAAAGGGAAATGAAGCGGAAACTCAAAAATATGTTAAAGAAGACGAAGATAAGAGAGCAGCTGATTATGTTTGAATAAATAATAATAATAATATTCTAAAGCTATTATTATGCAAGCTAATCATTATTAAAGAGAAAAAAATATTTTGAAATTAAAGTGTGCATTTGACATTTTACTCTAAATTCAAAATATCAAAAAAAAAATCGAATGCAAATGTATTTCAGGAATACCCTAACTATATATTTAAGCGCTAACTGTTTTGTGCGTTAACCAACACTGCTTTGCTTTATTTGTCATCAGCGGCAATTTTTGTTTGTTGTTGTTTTGTAGTCTGCGAATGAAAGTGAAATCGTTTGTTGCCAATGCTTGGCCTGTCCCACAATATAAGAAAAGAACTAGGCAAATTATTCAGAAACTGCAGCTGCAGCGAAATGAGCAACATGTGCTGCAATCTCGGAGATCTCTGGCCAAGCCCAGTTGCCGGGGACTTTCCGGCTCTCAGCGAATTCGCAAAGGAACAATTGGAAAAGTGCAGGGAACTGAATAAACCAAATACCAAAGCGGATTCTGTGGATTTGGACAAGTTTATGGAAATATCCGAGAAGTTTCCCATTAAGGTACAATAGTCGAGATAGCTGGTCAAGTCATTTTTTAATCGAAAAAAGAACGATAATAGTGTTACGCATGTGGATATTTAAAAAAAAAAACCAAGAAATGGGGCGAATTATGATGATTTTAGGCGAAACATTTTTTTATTTTGCATTAAAGTTTCCAAATTCAATAAAAAAAACTAGCAGAGACTCCCAAATAATTTTTGCACCTTAATTCATTATAAATCGCCCTCTTTCTGGGTTTTTTTTTTTATGTTTTTATTGATTTTGGGAAATACCCGCATGGGAAAAACAATTCCCAAAAGAACATACATATTGAAAACAAATTGAACTTATAGTTTTCATAATAATTAAAAAAATAGAATTTAATATTTGTTGATTTTACTTTTTTTAATTTTGTCATAACAAATTCTTGACTAACTGCTTGAATTCTTGCCCTTCTGTAGTTTGGCACGGACACCTGTCGCGTGAAGTCGCAGCCCGCGGAGCGTCGACAGCTGATTCGTGAGCAGATTGCCTCCGCCTATCCGATTATTCACGAGCTCACGCTCCTTCTGTATTTGAATTTTCTGGAGCACAAGCGGAAATACGGTTAGTAACTAAATGCTCTTATGAATTATTATTATTAATGCATAAAGGCATTATCAGTTCTTTTTAGTATACATTTAACTTATAGAAAAACCTCTTTACGAGGTAAAAGTCTAGTGACGAAACATTTCATGCCCCAAAATTTCTGATATCCAATTTCGTGACGAATACTATTAAGTACATATAAATTATAATTTTAAATTAAAATTTTTTGACAAAAAAATACCTTTCCAACGATATATATACATCATAAATGTAGCTTCTATCGTTTGTTTCACGAACCAGGTGAGTTTCCAAAAGTAGTCGTAGTAGTATGCACAATTGTTAGTTAAGATAAGTTTATACCTTTCGATCGGTATATAACGCGACCTGATCGGACAGTCATAGCAAATTTTCCATTCTTCCTGTATATATTGCTAGTCGCCTTTCGCATATTAATCACATTTTTCTACATTTTTGTATGTTTTGTAAATATATGCTCTCTTTGTGCATATAAGCATTACACTATGTAACAAGATTTTTGTCCATGGGTTGTAATTGTTATTTCCTACTCAGTTAGGTCCCAAAAGTATAGAAAACAGCTTTGTCCCAAGATAACTTTGCTTTTGATGGGAGATTACATTTGGGGATTGATAAGAGAAAGTGACTCGCAGTATAAACGCAAATGTCGAAAAACCACCCACTTCTGATTTACTTTTATGTTTTTGGTTTTCTGAAGTTTTAATAAAATCTAGTTTTGATTTATATGTGCTGTTCTGTATGATTTTCTCTGTAGTAAAAGACTCAAACACGTTTTTCTCATAATTTTAGCATATTTTAATGAATCTCATTGTCCTGGTAACAAAAGCAAAGTTTCCGAGGAATATTAGGTGGTTTCCATACTTTTAAGACATAACAGACTAGGAAATAACAATTACATCCCAAGGACTGAGAAATTTTTTATTTTTGTTACATAGTGTTATCATTCTTTTTTAATTGAAAAAAGCTGGTGCCAATAAATAATTTTTAACTTTAATTGAAAATTTAAAGTTGTGATAATAACTCTAGTTTTTAGTTTAAATACCATTGAATTTAATTTTAAAAATTTGATTAAGTATTTCATAAAAATGTCAGCCTTTTAGTTTTTAAATGTTTTTAAATAGCAAAAATGTTAAAAAACGTAAAGAAAATCAATGTCGATTTTTGCACATTTCTTAAGATTTTCTCTCCTTTTACTTTTGGTAAATAGGCAATGCCAAGGAACTGAACGTCTATAGAAATATGACGCTGTCTGGGTTCGTGCAACGATTGCTGGACAAGCGCTGTGTTTACTTCTTCGGGGGCAACGATGTTTACCGCCTGATGGACGGCAGCACGGGACAAGAAGGCTTCGAGCTGATTGGCAGCGATGGGGAGGAGTCACCACTTTTGCTCCAGAATGTGCTCAGCTACGATGAAGTCAAGCTGTCGGCCTTGCTGCAGGTCTCCACGCACTCGGAGTTCATCAACGACGGCAGCCGATCCAATGCGGGACGGGTGGAGCAGGACAAGTCCAAGATTGAGACGGAGGGCGTCATCATGGGCCTCATTGGAGCACGCTTCGAGCGCGACCATGTCATGGAGTGCGAGGACATATTGATAACCAAAGAACATAATACTAAAGCTCATGGTTATGGCGCCACTGACGCCACTGGCAGTCGTGTCCAGGACTATCGACGCATTTGGCGAGAGTTCTACCAGGAGCCCAAGGACTTCTGCTATGCTGACATCGAGGAGAACAAGCGCTTCCTGTCCCTGGGAAACGCCATGTTTGACAACGTTGTCATGAGCAAACGTTATGCCATCAGCTTTGATACGTTGCTCCTGGAGGCGGAGGCACGTGCCGCAGCGGCGGGAAAGCCAGCGTATATCCACGTTGTGGGCATTGGCCTCGGCGTCTGGAAGATCACCGAGCGGCAGGAGGAAATCTTTTTCGAGACCTTCGAGCAACGTTTGCGTGCACTCGGTCCACGTCTCCTGCACATTGGTTTCGTGCACTTCTCCTGGTTTCATTTGGAGAAATGGTGCGGCATGTACGATGGTGCCATCATTGAGGAGCCATTGCATCCGCTAGGCGGCATCCAAGTGCGCATCTCTACGCGCAATCCAGCTGATAAGCTGCAGGAGAACATGTTGCCCATTGTCACCTATGCCTGGGATGGAAATGCTCTGCCGGGCAACGAGTTCTGGGCGGTAAGACCTACATAGATCTGGCCTAAACTGTTTATTTTTAACTTGTATCCATTTTATATTTCCAGGGTATGTTGGTCAGTACTGGCGATCCGGCTGCTGCGTGCTCCACGTTGATAACAGAGCTCCAAAACTCCCACATCAACAGGGATTACATGAGTGGCAACAATCTCCACATTGCTTCAATGCAACACGGCGTTCTCCACATTGCCGACTATGCCAAGACTCTGCTCTCTAAGTCCTAGACGAAACGCCAAGACTAATTATATACTCTATATGTGCTCAAATTACAATTCTTTATACTATTTTGCTATATACTTGTCTTTGTTATTTTTGTGTTATCAACGCTTGAAGCGAACATGTTTATGTTTATTTTCTTGATGTGATAACGTAAATCTTTTTGTATTTCTTTACCATTTAAACTTATCGGAATTGTAACTTCAAATAAATGTGATAAATGTCTTTTTAAACGAAACGAATTATTCATACCACATGTGGCCAATTTAGTGTTGCAGGGCAAATGAATAAAACATATTTTATTACTATTAGATTGATTGACATTTTATATACATATGTATGATTTGCCCTGCTAAAGATACTAATTACATAAAAGTAATTTGAATTGATTCAGTTATGCTAACTTTATACTATTAAGTCAATTTTCATGTGCAAATTGATTCATATTTCAAGCCAAAAGTTAAACACGACTAAAAATATATGAATAATATCAAGTTTGTCACAAAATTAGCTGACGATGCTATACAAATATCTTACAAGATTCCATGATCAATCGATCGCCATTATCATATTAAAGTGAAGTATAAAGAAGAAAGTTAGGGTATCTTTGAAACGCCGAAACACCCGCTGTAAGGACATATTATGTTGATTAGTAGAAAAATAAGCTGTAGGGTTGGTGTTTAAGATTTGTTACAAAAAAAGGTATTTAATTTATCAGTTAAAATTAGGCTAAGACTGCCACACGTGCAACGTACAACGAATAAAAAAGGATGTTGCACAAGAATTACACAACGCGCTTGACCTCAAAGAAACGCTTGAGATAATACACCTGTCCGACGGTCATCAGAACCAGGACAAGAGCCTCAAATGTGGACCACAAGACGACACGGGAGTTGGTGCTCTCATTAACCGAACGATGAATCTTGTCACGCACCTGCAATATAAAGGGGAGAGAAATGAATTAGTAGACGCAGCGTTGGCATTTTAGCTATTAAATAGCTAGAATTCAAAACTAGGAAGAAATACTATAAGCTGGTAATCGGACTATTTTAAAATATTAATCGACTACTTTTTAGTATGCACATCAATTAAGGGCAGATTAAGATAGTATCAGTAAAGTATTGAAATATTTTAACAAAGAAAATATAGAACATCAACAAATTGAGTTTTTCATCATCGATTGATAAAGCTACGTAGACATCGCTTCATTATAATTTTTTGAGTACTGTCGTCGGATAAAGTATTTTGACAAAACTAAAGTTAAAGTTTGGCATCAATGGAAAGGTCATTTAAATTCCGTTTGAATGATACAAAACTTTCCTTAACCCATTAAGTACCCACAGAAATTTTTGAATTTTTGTAAAAGTCATGTTTTGACTTTTTCCTCTGTCTCAAACATAAAATGTTTTGATGCAAAAAGTTTCTCTAAACAATTCTAATAGTGGCTGCAAAATGTTTTTCAAAAATCTCTTCCATAGTATTTTTTAGGGTTTTTTGTATGGGTTGATCTCAAAATAATTATGTGGCTAAAAAAGTCATTTTTGGCAATTTTGAAAAAATCATAAAAAATACTAGCGAAGAGATTTTTGCAATTTTATTTGCAGTGACTATTAGAATTGTTTAGAGAAACTTTTTGCCTCAAAACATTTTTTGATTGATACTGAGAAAAAGTCAAAATAGTAGACATTTACAAATACTTTATGCGACGACTGTACAGTAGTCCAAAACGTTTTTGACCCATAACGTTTTTAAATAAGTTTTGTTCTTATAGCTCAATTTACATAAATAAAAATAGGAAAATATTATGCTAAAGCTAAAACATCAACTAACAAATCTGCGTTTTTATCTTAGTCATATCTCCATCCCATTAAAAGATGAATTCATTTAAAGTGTAATAACAGTAGGGGGTCAAATAAACTACATACTTTAAAATATATGTAATCAAGAGTGCGCTTTAAATGCTGTCAACACTGGAAAGGAGAGAGGGCGAAAGGGACGTGGATACTGTTACTCACATGCATGTATTCCTGCTCGTGCTTGACGCTGGTCAACGTGCCAGAGAGCTCGAGAATCATGTCCTCGAGCTTCGTGTGTCCGACCTCCTCTTGGCCAGGTGCGCCCGGTGCACGTTGCGGCGGCTCGCCCATTTCGATGGAGAACATGATCAGCTTGGGTGTCATGCTGCTGCGCTCGTTGTTAAAGCAAACGGTGTAGACGCCCTTCGACGGGGCCACAAATGTATATTTGCCCGACGACTCCTTTTCGCTCTCGTGCATTACGTGCTGATCGGGGCCGGTGATTTTGATGTCCACATCATAGAAGCCGCCATCAATCACCTCGAATGTGACGCCTGCAAAGGTGTGTGGGAATTATTATTTGTGTTGTTGCATTTGGAAATTGCACTCACCGAATTTCGTGCCACCTTCAACATTCTCAAAGAAACATTCCTCGTTATGTGCATCGACATTTATAATAAACGCCTGGGCCGCTGTTGACAGCATTATTAGGCCGCATAATGTTAGCACAAGTTTGGCTAATGTTGTTTCCATTGTGCCGTATCTGATAGTTGCTGATTTTATATCTTTTGCCAGCAAATTGTCAGAAATTTTCTAAAAAGCGGCAGCCACGTAGATGTACTTGTGTCGATTGGCATTTACGATTGCCACTTGCGATTGTCATGTTATCGAGCTGTCAGCAGTGAACATAAAATAAATACTAGTATTTTTTAATCGATGGTTTTTGCTATCGAGATATCAGCAGTTTTTATTAGTATTTTTTCATCGATATGGTCACACCCGGCTCGATTGCTTTTTGGTATCTTTAAATAATATACTGATCATACAAGTAACGGAAATATATCGCACACATTACACAATTGTGTTACACTTTAAACTCTCTTGCTTCAACTATTTATCAGATTTATGAGCTTATTATCTGTTGAAAGTAATATAATATGGATTATCTTAAGATTTATTAAGCTAAAGCTGTATATTACTTTATAATGTGGGCGTTATGATACTCTCTTCCATAATTTGTTTATTAGTGTCAACAATTAATTTGAACCCGTAAATAACTGCATAAATTTGCTTTAAAATAACAACCAGTTTTAGTTTTAATATTAATAAAATAAAATCACATTTACGATAATTGCCACATATAATAATTTTCATTTATTTTATTTTTAATTTATATAATTGTTTGCTTTAAATTTTCATTTATTACATCACTGCTAATCAATGAACTAATTATATGCGTACATTTTTAATAGGAGCAAGTAGTATTTTAAATTTACAGAGACCGCGCCAACTTAACAGACGGCTAACAGCTGTTGGACATAGCTAAATATCGATAGCGAGTTTCAAGTAGATACCGATAGTAGTCGCATAGAGACCAAACTTTTTGGTATTTTTCGGTATTACATGTTTCGATAGGTCTAAACTTAAATTTGAATCTGCTAAATAACAGTGAGCTGTAAACCTTTAAGTCAATCGGATGCTGTGCACGGATGGTCGAAAATTAGAGCGCGTTTCAATTATTAAGCAGACTTGAAAATCACGTGCGCATTGTTGTCAAATTTAATTTTTTTTTTGTTGTGGTCGAGTGAAAGTGCAGTGATATTTCTCAGAATATTAAGTTTTTGTTGTTGGTGCTCTTGAAATGCGACAAGTGTCCGGCAGTGTTGACTTGTGCATATGAAACGAAACGAAGGGAAACGAAAGGAAATCATAGCACAAACCACAAACAATAACAAAGCCTGGCCGACGCCATGGCTGCTTATTTGGATGCCACGTGCAGACGGTGTCGCCGACAAAGTCAGCGACATTAGTTATCACTGACAGCAACAACAACAACAACAGCAAGCACAATAACAATAGTTGTTGACCATTAAGCTTGTAAGCTGCAAGTGGCGCCGCAGCATCTTAAAGTGTTTCGGTCACGCCATAAATCAAGTGACAGGCCCCGCGAGCGCCGTGCATAAACAAAACTCATTTGCACACGTTGTCCTTAACACCGTGTCCGTGTCCTTTGTCGTTGTCCCATAGGCAGCAGCAGCAACAACAGCAGCAGCAGCAACATCGGCAGCGCATAAATTTGCCAACAGTTGGCAACACCGCACCGCACGCACAGTGGTGTGTGTGATAACAGTGAACGCAGGCAGGCGGAAGTGACCGACATAATTTTTGAGTGAGTAACAGTGTCGTCGATTTCGACATTTTCTTAATAGATCTGTTGAAAATATTATTAAACATTATATCCTGTATTGTTCATTTTAAAATGCTAAAATCCTAGCAATCATCAAACTAAAATTATGTGGGCACTTGTCATCCTCTGTAAGTATGGAGGCATTCAGCAGACAATTTTGATCACCAATCATGTTAACCTGTTAACTACTTTTTACAAACGTTGCTTATAGATTTTTAAGAACGAAACTATTTGAACAGTTTATTTTTTGTTTATTATGGTTTTTTTATTTTTAATTTTCTTGATCTGGTTTAAGATTTTTCTGTTTTATTTGTCTTGTTGCAGTGACGAGATGCTACAATGTATAGCATACTTTTTTGCATAACTGTTAAAGAAAGAACGAAAACATTGCGTGCGTTTTGTGCGTACATTGAACCACGGTGCGTTCACATATTCAAAATGGTGGAGATACCGTTATGTTGTCGCATTGCCTCACGCATTTAATGAAGAGCAGCATAAAGAGAAAGAAGAAGAAGAAGATGAAGAAATTGACAGCATTTTGCAAGTGCAAAAAGTTTTCAAATTCAATTCTCCTGCTCTTTGGCTACAAAATACAAAGATACTTTCCACATAAATATGTATGAATGTATAAATGTATGAATGTATGTATGTAAATAGGTTTGTTAATGTAAAATGATGAGAAAAGAGAAAATCCGTGACATCGGTTGCGCATATTAATTAAAACAAATTCAACTTGTGCGCTGTAATTAGCGATGCCAAAGAGTAACGGTAATAGCCACAGCAGCAAACACAAACACAAACAAAACAATAACAACAACAACAAAACCAACACCAAAAGAAAACCCCACCACCACCACCAACAACCACGACAACAACAAGGGGAAAATTGACAACGTTGCAGTTTGTTTTATTTTTTTATTTTGGTTAGTTCTTTTGATTCCTTTCTTCTGTCTGTTGTTGGTGACTGCAAAACTGTAGTGACAACAACAACCACAAACAACTACAACTACAAGGAGCGTTACACTTTCCCCTTTCGCCAATTTATTTTTTCTCTGCTATGCTTCTCCTCTTGCATTATTTTTGCTTGATTTATGCCAAAAGGCAGCTCAGCTACGACGACAACAACAACAACATCAACAAGAAAAACGCGTCGCAAAATTATGAAAAATTGTTACAAGTCGAGTACAAAGAAGAAAACAAAAAGAAAATGAAAGAAAATATAAGAACAACAAGTTAAGAAATTGCCATATTTTATCCATAAATTTGCTTAAAATATTTTGCGCAATATTTTTGGCACCGTTATATCCTTGTCCCAATTAACATATACAAATTTCTAACACGAACATAAATTTCAACACAATAAAAACAACGAAAACAAAATCGACTTTTAAGCGCTAAGCCAAAAGGTTATAAATTAAATTTAAACTGCTTATGCGTCCATTAACTGGACTGCGAATTTAAATGGGAGACAGAGAGATAGAAAGAGAGAGAGAATAAAAGGGAGACAAAGAGAGAGTGAGAGATAAGTTATACTTAATTTTATACGTTTACTAAACTTTAGTATGTGCCCGTTAAATTTAACAGTAACTTTAAAGAAATGTGATGAGTATCAAAAACGAAAGATCAAAAGAAATATCTAAAAATGTATAGATAAGTTCCAGTTCCTGTAAAAAGTGATTCAGGTCCATAGGAATAAATATAATTAGCTATAAAAATAATAAATAATTAGCTATAAAACAAAAGAATTGTAAAATAGTTTTAGAAAAGAAAATAATTTGGGGTAAACTATGTAAATGAGAAATCAGCTCATATATAAAAACAATCAAGGGTGAATTTCACTTGAATTTCATACAAATTCCAGTGAAATTCAAGCGAAAGCGATTTCTGTGGCACCCCCGAATAATAATAAGTTTTAATAATAATAAGAATTATATGAATTGATTTTTCATTTACATTGCTTAACCTAAGCTATTTTCTTTTCCAAAACTTGAATGTAATCTTAAACCTAAGTACGACTAGCACCTTAATTTATAAGTCTTGTCTAGGAACCAAATAAATAAATAAATATTATCGTTTGCCTGTCAAATTTAGCAGTCACTTTAGTGAGCTATGTTCAATATAAATCAATGGAAAGGAAGAGTCTGAGAATAGATTAAAATGTCCTTAAATATTTAAATTATGCGAATATTTTGCTGTTATATATTATATGTCAAAAGTTACAATATTCATACATGCAATTCATCTATATTTTAAATGCGGAAAACTAACATGAAGTTGCAGTGTGGCCACTTTACAAAGCACAGCAATCAGATGTGGCAACACTGCACCAATTCTATGAACTGTAGCTACTATGTTTTGTTAGGCATGACAACTTGTGCTATCAGCGCTGCCCACTTAATGTTGAAATGAGGTCAATTTCCGAGCTTAGCGTTGCCACGTCTTAAAATTGAGTTTTAGGCTTAAGCTTGGTCAAGAAACGCGCTTAGCTATTGGCTAAATTGATGGTTTTAAGTTAAGACATGTCTGTAGTTTGTTGCAACATATCAAAAGGGATTCTCATTACAAATAGATAAGAAGAAAAGCCGCCGTACGCATTTGTCTTGCTCATTTTGCCAAAAAGTCTGCATTTAGATTTGTGCTCATTAATATGAATGGTCGCCTTAATTGCTGGCAGTCAAAACTGCAGCCATTAAATATGCAGTTGCGGTCACCTTAAAACTGCAGTGAAACAAAGAAAGTGCAAGCGAGAGAGAGAGAGAGGGGAAGAGAGAGAAAGGGAAATACACCGCAAAGTCAGGGAGCTCAAAGTGGAAAACGCTTGACTGATTTAATGCTTGTCAAAGTGTCAAAATATGCAATGCACAAAGAAAATGACCACGCCCTTAACCTCCCCCCCCCCCCTCTCCACAAAAAAATGTGGAAGGGGGGGCGGGGTTTGACCACAAAAGCCCCCTTCCACCGTTCGGACTGCAATGACCAAACGGTTGACACACTGCCAAACAATTATAAATGATAAATGTCGACTGGAGAGTTGAAAGAGATGAATGTGGAAAGAGCATAAAGAGAGTGAGTGAAAGAGAGGGCAATTACATAAGTTGGAGACACACACACTCACACACACACACTCAACACATACTTGTGCACATACATGAATGCATATATTAAAGTTAATTTGGCTCAGCTCATTAATAAAACAACACACAAACAGACAAACGAACAAACACGCATACGCAGTGATGTTCAAACTTTAAAATGTGTTGCTGCTGTTGTTGTCGCTGTTGTTGTTGTCGCTGCTGTTATCCTTGTTGCAGGCTTCGTCGAGCAGAGAAATGACAGGCGCCTGCATAATTTATGCATAATAAACCGAGCGATAGCAAAAGCAACTTATTAAAAATACGTATAACAAACAAGCAACAACTATAAATAACACAAGTAAAAGAGACAAACAACAGACAGTTAGACTCAGCGAAAGAGGGCGAGAGAGAGGGTGGGAGAGAGGGAGAGAGCAGTACAGGTGCCAAGTATTTCCCAAAAAGCGCTTTAACTTTTAGTCAAGTGATTCTGCAACTGTAGTTGTTGTTGACGTTGTTGTTGTTGTTGTTGTCGTTGCTGCGGTTGCTGTTGTTGTCGCCAACAATTTGGGTTTCATTTTCGTTTAGTGTCAAGTGGCAACAACAGCAGCAGCAGCAGCAGCAACAACAACAATGATTACAACTAACAGTAATAGCTGCACACGACAAGCAACTAAAACTGTTGGCATTATAACAACAACGACAACAACAACAATAAAAACAACCACAACAACAACAACAATGACTTGTCACTGGCAGCTGCTTAAGATGCTCTAACTCACATTGTGCAACACAACTGTGGGAATAAATTTGTAACAAAAGAAGCTAAAAAATTACTCGACAAAAATTTCAACAAAGTTTAAATTATGCAACGGAGATCTTAAACCTCCTTTAAAAAGTCATCTCTTCCTGCAATTTAAAATATTAATTTAAACTATTTAGTCCGTAGTAACTATTATAACATAGTGACATTTATATCTTATGGTACTAATCCTTGCAACAACTGTTGAATCAATTATACAATTTTTGAACACGCCCAGATTTTATTTATTTTTATTTTATTTAGATGGGCTAGTACGAAAATTTTTAAACCAAGGCCAAAAACTTAAAGTTGTCTAAAAACTGCATGTTTTTTAATAATAGTTGTTTTTTGTTATAATAGAAAACTCTTTCAGGCTTCAAATTACAAAATCAAAAAGGTTTTACGGTGGTTTGGTTGCTCATGGCCGAGCCTAATCAATTAATTCCTCTTTTTGCCTCCTAATTTCAATAATTCTTGGAAAAAAAAAGAGTATTTTCACTGACCAAAAAAGTGGGCAAAATGGTCGTCTGAGTGTTTAGCGCTTAGCTCATTTTAAACTTTGTTTAATTTTCTTTTATTTAAGATAAAAACTATATCGAAAAGATATTTAATATATATTAATAATTTGATCAAAAGTATGTGTGTAAAAAGTGTAACGTCCGCAACGTAACGTCCGCAACAGACAAAAACTAAGATTTTTAATTAAGGAGATTACTTATCTATATTTTTGATCCTGGATTGATATGGTCATATATTCCACTTAATTTTTTGTATTAGGATATTTTTTGTTTATTATGCAAAATTTGCTAATATATGTGCAAATGCACGTTAACCTGAAATCAACTTCCATTCTTTGTAACGGCCGCAACGGAACTTCCAGCAAGCCTAATTTTTTTTCAAAACCAGTAAGGGTTTTATCTTAAAATAGGTTTAAGAGTACTCTCAATGAAATGAATTTTCCAGAAAAATGCACCAATCTGAAAGCAGTATCAGTTTAAATATGAAAATTTGCGTGCAAATGTAACGTCCGCAACTCAGGATTAGCCCATATGTTTTCAGAATTAAAATAGTTTTTAATATAATTTAATTTATAGCTTCACATTCTTATTTTATAATTGGATTTAAATTCAAATAATTCCATTTTTTTCTGTCTGTTAACTGTGTTTAGTCAAAGTTAAATATGGAAAAAAAACTAAAAAAAAAAAAATTTCCAACAAACACAACTTGTTTGATTATAAGTTATAACCAGGGTATCAATATGAACCGAATATCGATTTAAGTAACGATTTTGGTTTTCGGTTAGTGGTAACGCAAAGTTTTATATATCGGTTCTGTAACGTTTAAAGTGCTTTCAGACGAGCGTGTTTTCACCGACACTTTTTCACCGTCGGTGAATTTTGCCATTTACACAATTCGCATCGGTGTTCACACCAAAATCCCATCGGTTTTTGTTTTTCAGGGAAGCTGGTCACACTCAACACAATTTTAGCTCGCGCAAACCTTTTTTTTTTGCCGAAAAGCACAAAAAAATACCAAAAAAGTGTGATGTTAACGTATTGATGTTATTGGCAAGGTTTCACCGACGAAAAAAACCGATGGAATAGAACGTGTTCTATTTCTATCGGTAAGCATCGGTTTTTCACCGACGCTTAAAAATTTTGTGTGTTCACACGACACCGACAGTTTTTTGACAAAAAGTGTCGGTGAAAACACGCTCGTCTGAAAGCACTTTTATCGGTTTCCTTTTTGAAATGTCGTTATGATTGCTGATGGAAAGTGCTAGTTGTTCAAATATTAAAAATTTGTTAAAATACAAAAAAAGAACTTTTTGATTTCAAAAAAGAATCAGGCCTGTTCCGGTTTTTACTTTTTAGCATTTAGTGAGATGCATTTATTCACTTTGAATTTAGACCAAGTGTTTGCAAATTATCGTCTTTCGCTTTATTGGACCTAAACTCTTCAACTCAAAGTGATATCAATCCACTGAAAATAGCCGAAATGGAATTAGAGCAGGTTAAAGAAATTCAATTCCGACAAATCTTATCGAAAGGGAAATTCGGAACAGGCCTGAATATCTTTTCAACGAGCTCAATATTCAAACTAATAAGCTTCGGCTACGATTTTAACCCCTGGCCAAAAGAAGCACCACATCAACTCTTCCAGAGAAGTAAATATTTTCGCTACACATTATACTCATTTCTACAGATGAGCTAAAAATGGCAATTGAAAAAGTTACTCTGTCAAGCATAATGTGAGAAACAAAAAAATATAAATGTTATAAAACTGTAAATCAAGACATTTAGAGAAGCAATTCTCCGCACTACACTTCTTTACACTTCGTCTTTCATAATCCAGCACTTTGACAGTGTGAGCTTCTTTTAAGACTCGATTTGAATTGTGAGTTTTCGCCTTACGAACTGATTTGAACTGAGGAACATAAGAGTTGCAAGAAGCTTACGGAATATAGTACAAGTAACTTCTGAGCAGTGGCATCTTTGCTAACTTCTCTCTAAAAAAGAAAACAAATCAAAATACATAGAGTAAAGAAGCTTTCGTTGTATTTTTGTGTTTGAACATTTTGCAATGAGCTTCAAATTTATTGTTGTTATTGTTGTGGCATTCGTTGCTTGCTTAGCTAAGCGTTTCCCGTTGCTTTCCTGATTTATAAGCCCAAGCCGTGTATGCAACAAACACACACGCATACACACAAACAAACACACATACATAGACTATGGCTAACACTTGCAGTGCTGCTCAAACTGTAAACAGCGCACAGACATAAATTAAGGTAAAGCAACTCAAGGGACCCTCTTATTGTGTGTGTGTGTGTGTGTGTGTTTGTGTGTATAAATTATGCGTTTTCTTAACCTTATTTTTGTGTGCACTACTTAAACACACACACACGCACACACACACACACACACATACATACATACGCTTAGAGAAGTTGGCACCCACTTGAATGTTGCCTTTTAGCTGTTTGCGGGCCATTCTATCATCATAATGATACAGTTGATAATGATGATAATGATGATGATAATGATGTGAATGATAATACTGTCTGTGAAGGAACAGCAGCAGTGACTGCGTCTCGCCAAAGCAATTTTGCAAATTGCACAAACACGCCAAGACACACATGACACACACACACCCACACACCCACAACTCACATACACACACATCACACAGATAGTCAACCACATGCATATATGTATTTGTAAAGTTAAATGTAAGCGTTACCTTTATCGTTAGCTTTCTCCTTCTACATCTCCTTCTCCCTAGTTCTCTTCTTCTATCCCTCTCTTCCTCTCTCCGTCTCTCTCTCTCTCTCTCTCTCTCTCTCTCTCTCTCTCTCTCTCTCTCTCTCTCTCTCTCTCTCTCTCTCTCTAACTTCTCTCACTGCACACAGTGCGTATGATTAATTTAAATGCAATTCTGTTTGCATAGAACAGCAACTCGCATGTGGCATGTGTGGCAGGTGGCAGCTGCACCATAAGACGCCAATGCAAAAGGCTTCTTTCTACTTCATTTTTTTTAGACCCTGTACCAGCATATGTAAAAAGGAGTATGTACCTAGGAATATGGCAGCAGAAATAAGTTTTCATTTTGCCACGGCGAAAACCTCAATTGAATTTATATCCTTTTATATTTTATGTTTAATAATTAAATAAACTAAAAAAAAAGAAAATTTTGAATTTCAAAAACCAAGAAAATTGTCTTACAATTTTCATTTAAAATACGCCAAGTTTAAAAGAAAAGTAATACAAAAACCACAGTTTAGTAATCTAAATGTTTTATCTTAGCTTGAACTGGGCTTTTGAAATATGTTTTAGATTAATGATCTTCGTCGAATCGACGACGTCATACTTACAAAATCAGTTAAAGTAGTCCTATGCATAAAAGTCAAACATTTTTTTTTTCTATTTTTTAATTTAAAAATATTTAAAAAAAAATTTCGAGGTAATTTTTTCTATTCTTTTATTTATAAATAAATATTTCGCAGGTCTTCTTCATTTTGCTTGGTTTACAAAGCATAGGTTGAAAAGTTAAAAAAAAATAATAAATTAAAGAAACAATTATGCATTATAGTATGTATTTTTATCTTAAAAGTTATGCTTTAACCGATTTTCTGCCGTACCTATTGAAATATTAGAATTTTAAAAAAAGTCAACTTTCAAAACTTTTTTCCTAGGCATAAACCAAAAATGTTGGGATGCAAAAACAATCTTTAAACAATTTAAATTGTGACTGCAAAAAAAAAATTTTCAAAAATCTTCTCGCTAATATTTTTTATAATTTTTTGAAAATTGCTTAAAAGGCACTTATTGTATGAAAATGACGAATAAGTGCCTTTTAAGCAATTTTCAAAAAATTATGAAAAATATTAGCGAAAAGATATTTTAAATTTTTGCAGTCACTCCTAAAATTGTTTGAAGCATGTTTTTGCATCCCAACATTTTTTTTTTAAAATCGAGGAAAAAAGTTTTGAAAGTTGACTTTTTTTAAAATTCGAATATTTCAATGGGTACTTAATGGGTTAAGGAAAGTTTTGCATAATTCAAACGGAATTTAGATGACCTTTCCAAAAATATTTTTTAAATTTGAAGACTTGACTTACAATAGCTGTTATAGTAAGAGAAAGAGTGTACTTATTAATTTGGCCAGTAGTGTATGTATTTTTGGACACGAAAGTTTTCAGCTTATACAATTTGATTATTTGATGCTCTCCATAGAGGTGTTGTTGGCATTTTTTTGCTAGAAATTTTTGACATTCGTCGTTAAGAAAGGGAACTAATTGAAAATTACATGTTTTTTTTTATATTTGCTTAACGGTTTAACTACTGCCCACACCAAAATTCCAATCAAGTCTGCTACTTCGTTCGAAGAGGTTTGTATGAAAAAGTAGACGAAAAACTGACACAAAGTTAAAAAAAAATACTTACACGCATTGTAAGTACAATTGTTGCACACAACAACAGCACAAACAAAAAAAATTTAAGGGAAAAGAGAAAAATGGGAAAATGTGATCAAGCGTCTTCGAAACGACGACTAATGACTGTCCAAGGTTAACGCTGTGTAGACTTGAGTTTTAACACAAAAGATTCGTCTGTCCAGATGTGTCCGTATAATGTGTTATTACGATCGGTTTACAAGCTCAAAAGTTACTCAACATTCAAGTTGCTTTTCCCATAAACATTATTTGATTTTTAGTACCATAATTTGTATTTCCACAGTTATGTACAGGGTCTAAGGGAGTCGGGTTCGTTAGACTCTACATTTTTTGCCTACTAATTTATCTTTTTTTTTTTCTAGTTCTCTACTCTGTCTGACTTGTTGTTGTTTTTTGGCTCTAATTCCATTGGCATTTGCAGTCTTCCGATTTTTCTCCCTGTGCGTATGTGAGTGTGTTAGTGTGTGTCTGTGTGTGTTTTTGTTTGTGTGTGCGTGTTGGCTTGCATGTGCTTGTGTCTATGTTAATGTGTTTGTTTCATGGAGCGTGAGCTGCATGGCATTCTGCAGTCGTTTGCAGCATACTCTGTCTCTTATTATATCCTTCTCTCTCCCACGCCCCCTCACACTCTCCCTCCGCCCCCTCTCACTCTCACTCTCACTCTCTGCATTTTGTTTGCTTAAAGCGCTCGAAATCAATTAAATGCATAGTTTCGAGTTGCTCAAGAGTCGTTTGCACTTTTGGCCCTTAACCCTCCGCACTTTCCCTTCTTAGACACTTCCCCCCCTATGTTCTTGCTCCCCCCTCCCCCATCACCACTCGCACACTTCTAGCAAACATTTAGAGCAATTTCCAGGGCCAAAAAGAGGCACCCAAAAAATAACTGCTGCATACTTTTGTGCGCTTGCAAAAACATTTTAATGTGCCATGCTCGAATTCATTAGCACGCAAAAGTCGAGCGCACTTCTCTTCCTCTCTCTTTTTCTTACTCATACTCTCCCTCTCTCTCTCACTGTCTCTGTTGCTGTCTCTGTCTAACTGTCAGTGCGTCTGTCTGCTTGAAGTGTTTAGCTTATTGAAAAGTTTTCATTTGCCGTCGCGCGCACGTTTAGCGTAAAGTTGCAGCCGGCAAACAACGTCACATGCCTGTCTCTACCCCCCACCCCCCCCCCCCCTCTGTTCCGCCCCTTCTCTGCCTACGCCACTGCCACAACGCCGTTGCCACATTCAAGTTGGTGGCATCTCTTCTGTCAGGTGGGGCAGGCGGAGCAAATACGAGTAGTACCCAAATGACAAAGTGAACTTAACTGACGTCAGCAGCGACTGTCGTGCTAATCAGCTGGCGAATATAACGGTTTCTTTCTCTCACACTGCCACAACAGCAACTATTGTTGGTGCAACTGCCACATTGCGAGTGCAACTTGCAACTTGCAACTTGCCACTGCCAAAGTTGCGTAAATTATGTAGCGGGACAGTAATTAAAGGCAAACTTTTGTTTCACAAATAGTTTTCGACGGCGGCGTTCAGCTTCAGATGCAGTTTGACAATTGTTAGAACTGTGGGTGAATGGTTGCATAGTTGCCTTATCGATTAGGCTATCGATAAATGCAAATGTGTTGTGAATCGACGAGGACAGCTACAAATTAAGCAATTGCATCTATTCTTCGATTTATTAATAACGTGTCGATTTGTCAATCACAATTTATCGATAATATATCGATTAGTCTAACTCATCATGTAAGATCATATAAAAGCTAAATGAAGAGTCATGCCTGGCTCATACGAAGAACCACTGATCGATTACTTATCGATTATTTACAGATGTATTTGTTATTACTAATTATGTTGCATATCAAATTGATATCAATGCATCGATTACATCTCGAAAAGCTTATCTCGATTTATCGATATTTAACTTGAGTTGATCGATAACCTATCGATAACCAGCATACAAACTAATTATGGATATGGAAACAAAATGTGGAAGTATCTTAATCTTTAACCAACTGTTTAATTTTTAAATACTAATATTAAGCGTATCGATAAATAATCGATTACATGCATTAAACTCGATTCTAACTACAAACGATATTTATACTAATATAAATAGCTGCAAATTGGGCCATTTATAATAAAGAGCTGATATTTCTCCGATAATACATCGTTAAGCTACAAACTGTTGATAACATTGACACAAAATAAGTTTTTGGTAATGTTATTACATATTGTGGATAATTGCGTGGGATTCCATTGAAGTTAAAGGCAACTTTTGTACACTTTATTTAAAATGTTCATATGTGTTTGTATGTAGTATCTATGCGATGACTCCCAAGGTTATTTTTAATATTTATGTCTTTCCATGTTTATCAACAAAGTGCAATAATCGTTATCGAGGCAGAAACAACAACAACAACAACAACAGCAATAATAAGTGAAATTGAAACTGATTTATGAGCACTTTGTTGTCGCACAATGTGTTGCTCTTTAGCGCCACTCTTAACATGTCTACGACAGCAGACAACGACAACAACAACAACAACAACAACAAAGAACACGACACACAGGTCTCCACTCTCCACTCTCCCTAGATAGGATTGTACCCAGGCCTTGTTAAGGTCCCAGCTGGCGACCCGACGCGACCCTAATAAACCTTAACGAATCTGCACAGAAGGCATTGGAAAACGAGTTAGACACCGCTAAGCCATTAAAAATGCCATCAATGCGAGCCAGCAACTTATCCTCATAACTCCCCCCAGCCGCCCTCAAATCCGAAACCGAACCGAAACCAAACTGAACCAAAACCAAAAACCAATTCAAAGCAATCCAATTCAGGGGAAAAAAGGGAGCAGAAAAATGAACGTACATATAATAACAACAAGGGAAGGGACAAAAGAAGCGTATGGCATAATAATAACCGCCAACTTGTCACCTCACCTCCGGCTGCCCAACCAAAGTCAACCTTTATTACAGTGGCAGGGCCCTGGGCAGGGGCGGGTGGTTTAAAGGGGGTCACCTAGCGATGGTGTTGCCTGTGGATTCTGTGCTCGTAAAACGAATTCCGGAAGAGAGAAAAAATTACGTGTATCCTTTTTCTAATCGCAGATACATATACCGTAACGTAATGTAACACAACGTTACTATTATATTTTGTGAGCTGGTGTGTGTGTGTGTGTGTGCCACCTTGGGGGCATGGGCGTGGTCATGTGCTGTCACTTTGCGGTTTAGTCCTTTTGGCTTAGTTCATAAATGTTGCGTCCGATGCGGGACTTTAAAAACGTGGCCAGGCTGCCGACGAGTTACAGTTCCATTTTGAGAAGGGGCAGAGAAATGAATCTGGGGATAACCCCTCGAAGGACACGCTCCTGTTTCATTTCGTTTCGTTGCGGTTTTTTCTTGTGTGTCGCATACAAAGTGATAACGAAATAAATAAATAAAAAAAAAATATTCGTTTTTATTTCAACGGTTTTCAGCAAGTTTCTTGCCCATAAATAAATAGCTGACTTTCTCCAACATTTAACCCCCTCTGATCCTGTCTCTGTCCCTGTCGTTGTCCCTGTCGTTGTCCCACCCACTCGAGCTGTCATGAAGTTTGTCGCATGGTTAGTTAAATATGGCATACCAAAAATGGTAATATCCACTTCTACATAGTACCCAAAACTGTCCACACAGAGCTCTATAAACTGAGTGCTCAAATGAAATAACTGAGCGAGTGCATAAATTGTCTCTGCTTTGACCAGAAAAATAACATAGAAAAAAGAGAGGGGAGAATAGAGACAAAGAGAAATGGAAAAGCAAGAAAGAGAAAGAGAAAGGGAATACCTAGTGACGATTCACTTTTTGAATTATGAGCAACCGAATGTGTCCAATAAAATAGCTTGTTTATCATTTCCAAAGGGCAAGACTTTAAAAGGAACAAACTGTTCTCAGTAAAATAACAACTTATGGCCAATAGAGAAATGTAATAAGAACGCTCCTTGAACATGTTTTGATTGCATTTATCTGGAATCTGTAAAACTAACGTAAGTAGTTTCTAGCATTATATTACCAGCTTGACAGCTTGCTTCTAACTGTACAATAAATACTCAACAACAACTTGCTTGAATTCCGATTGCAATCTATACAAATATTAAAACCGCACTTGGAAATGCACCTCGTTGCCAGTCTACTTTTTTTTTAATTGAAAAGCAAATGTTATTCTTGCTTCTTGGAATCAGTAATCAGGAAGCTGCAGAAAACACTTCGATTGTATTTTTTGCATAATTGTCAACACTTCTAGGAACTGCACTCTAACTGTTTTGCTTTCGTTTTCAATAATCTTACATGAGTCGTGAAATGAAAAATGATGTCAGTATTCTGTTCTCAGTGAATGTTTCTCTTGATGCTTTGAGAATAATCTGTACTTATTAAGAGGGCTAAGCAAAATCTATAAATTGTTAATAACCTAATCGAGTTTTCGATGTGCCTTAAAATAATACAAATATAGCGAATTTTCCAATAAAAAAATAAAATTATAGAAAGCGTAATGTGAATTACAAAATATACGCATAAATTTTCTTGTTCAAAAATCAGACTCACTACAAACTTTCATAGCTTATCCGATATTCAAGAGGAGTTTCATTTTGATCATGGCTTGGACTCTTAATTCATTCTACATTTAAATTTAGTTAATTTAATCCAAATGATCTTTTGCCTCAAGATACCGATTTTTATGCATATGATTCTGCCAATGAATTACGATAAACAAATTTCAGTGAGCTATCAGTTTTTCACGAAATTGTTATAATTAAGGGGGTATTCTAGTGTAGAGGCATGAATATCGCCCGGTTTTTTAAGCGCTGTACAAAGGAAATAAAAAATATTTTTACCATAAATTTTTTTTATCATTTGTTTATTGATGTTTTATTATTACATAAAAAAATTAATACAAAAAAAAAAAATTTAAATTGATAAAGTTATGAGCAGTCAAAGTAGGGGGTCCAAAAAAAAAGAGGGTATCCTGGCGTGCATTATTCCCACCCTCCTGGTGATATGAAACATAAAAAACAGACGGATTCTTAATTATTATAGATGCCGCTATCGTATAACCCTTGGAAAAGTTAAAGCAGTTTGAAAAAAAAAAACAATTCCGAACTTTTTTAAAAATACTAAATGAGAAGTTATAGTTCTGGGCAAGGTTCACGCGATGAAGAGATGTATAAAGAACAGCCTCTCCAAATTTGAAGTAAATCGGTTGATTAGAACTCGAGATATCCTTACTGTCAACTCGAGAAAAACGCGTTCAAAGTTTTGAGAGCGGTCGAACCGGAACCGATGCCACGTCACTAAAACGGCTATAACTCATGAAATAATAGGAATTTTGAAAAATTCTTTTAATGGCATATTCTTAAGTGTCTAAACTTTAGAAATATGAATAAAAAACTTTAGATTTTTTCAAAATTCTACACTAGAATACCCCCTTAACACGCTGGATAGTTATCGATGTATTTTTACAATACTAAATAGAAGCAATTCTTGATCAGCTGAAAACTGATCATTCAATAAGTTAACAATATTTTCAGTGTTATGATTCATTCCCAGTACTTTTTGCTAAATGAGTCAACATTAATTTGTATGAACTTTTTATGAATTTTTATAACTCCCAAAAAATAAAGAGTCATGAATAGATTCTATATTCATCTGAAAACTGATCCTTTATATAGTTTTGATAGCTCTTCCAGTCCAACAAGAAAAACTGTTCACAAAACTAGCTCCCAGTATATTAGTTCCATTTTGTCCGACATTTAGACTCCTATTTGTGTGAGGCATAAGTTTGTCATATCTGGCCAGAAGCCTTGGCCAAAGTCACGTTCAGTTTGTTGTCGTGTTCAATCTGTTGTTGGCTTGCTGGCGGACTTTTCCCACTGTCTGCCAGTTTGGACCACAATTAATCATAGAGAGCAGATAAGGCTTGAGAGTTGCGGCCTGTAAACTGAACTAAATACATGAGGCGACCCTTGGCCAATTTAACACCTGAGCTGAGATACAACTCGACAAGAGGATAGGCATTTCAGGTCAGCTAGGACTTTTGTCAGGCGTTGTCACAGATGTGAATGTACAGTGAGACTGAAGCAAATCCCAGGACATGAAACACACACGCACACACACACACACACACATACACACAGTCCTCTGGGAGGCTCGAGCAGGAGGCGCATTGAATGCACAACATTGAAATAATTCGGTGTGCCACAAACTTGCTGCAAAATATTGCGTATGTGCGTGCCCCACAGTCGCAGACAGCTCCATTGTATCCCCTTATTTGACTCTGACTACAATATGTATGTACCTCTCTCACTCAATCTCAATCTGTCTGTCTTTTTTGCCATCCCTCCATCTCTCTGTCTCTGTCGGTAGATGAGTTGTGCGTGTGTCGCGCGCGTTGTTGCCGCAATGCGTAACACGTGCTGCAAATGAAAGTAGATGCGATTGCCTTGCCACACAGCTTTCGCATTTCAACTTTCTCACATTTCTTTTTGTTTCATTTCTCATTTCAGCAGTGGAATATCTTAATACTACGAGTACTCGTAACAATTGCCATAGCCCAATCAGCTATATCCAACAAAACTTTAGTTATCTCCTGTGTCTCTGATCTTTTTAATTAGTTTCTCAATTAATGCCTTATCATAATTTGGATTTATCAGTTTTAGAATGAGCAATACAGCTTATTTAATTTGAAAACCCCATTTCAAACATTGTCCTCGAATTCTTTATAGATTCTATATTATTTTACACTTCATTTACCAAACTAGTAAATTTCATTCACTTGTTTTTAAACAAATTAATTTGCTTACCAGGGAAATTGTTTTTTTTTTTTTGTACCAATTTTAGAATCAGTTCAGTAGTTGCTTTTACAAAGTAATTAATTACATTCATCAATCAGGGAACAATTTAATATCATTAAATTGTCTCAAACCACTTAAAGTCATTAATTGCTGAACAAGTTCATTGAAAGAACTTGTCTAATTTGATCATTTTGAAATTCCTTTTGCTTTTATTTCTTTTTATCAAATTATTATCTGTTCGTCAATTGCTCAAAGCTTTCATTTTCCAATCTAATTCATATTGTTTATCTATTACTTGACAAATTTGTTTCGTTCTCTAGTTAAGTTAATAGAACTGTCTATTAAAATAGATTATAACATTTTTTAAAAAATGCTTTATGTAATTTTCTTGATCAATTATATGTTCATCTTGTTAACCCTCTACCGCATACAGAGCCATATATGGCTTTCAATTTTTAATGAAATTTCTTTTAGTTAAAACGGAACTTAAGCGAAGTCGATTGTTATTGGTCATTCTCTTTGCACTATTTTCTATTGGAATAAAATATGAAAAACATTTTTGAGTTGCTTCACTTCGTGTTTCTATAAGTTTTGTTCAAGCGTCTCGCGTGAATTTGTGCGTGAATTTGAAAGTGAATTTTGCTGAATTTCGAATTAAATTTACAGTGCCGGACAAAGAAAACCGGACACCATAAATGAGTAGTTTTTGGCGTTTTCTTAAAGTTTTTTATTTATTCGACCATGGGCAAAACGTAGGTTGGTTAGGGACTGTTCAGATGATGAAAAAATTTTCTTAACCCATTGAGTACCGATTGAGATTTTCGAATTTGAAAAAAGTCTACTTTCGAATATCTTTTCCTAGGGCTCCAAACAAAAAAGTTGGGATGCAAAAATATTCTTTAAGCAATTTAAATAGTGACTGCAAAAAAAAATTTTCAAAAATCTTTTCGTAGTATTTTTAATAATTTTTTGAAAATGGCGAAAAAGGCACTTTTTCCTCATTTTCATGCAAAAAGTGCCTTTTTCGCCATTTTCAAAAAATTAATTAAAATACTAGCGAAAAGATTTTTGAAAATTTTTTTTTGCAGTCACTATTAAAATTGCTTAAAGAATATTTTTGCATCCCAACTTTTTTGGTTGGAGCCCTAGGAAAAGATATTCGAAAGTAGACTTTTTTTCAAATTCGAAAATCTCGATCGGTACTCAATGGGCTAAGGAAAGTTTTGTATCATCTGAACAGTCCCTAGGCCACCTACGTTTTGCCTATGGTCGAAAAAATATAAACTTTAAGAAAACTCCAAAAACCACTCTTTTATGGTGTCCGGTTTTCTTTGTCCGCTACTGTATATGTTATCTTCAAAAAAAAAACATTTCTTTTGTTGAAGAATAATTTTTTCCAAAAGAAAATAAAGATTTCTTTCATAAAAAAATATAATTTGACTGTAAGGTAGGCATTATATATACTAATTCTTGCAAAAATCGGCGAACAAATTTATGGTTCTTCATTTATTTTTTCCTCAACTATATACACAAAAAAAAAAATTTGTCCAAAAATATATTATAATATGCCTAATAAACACATATATGCATAAAATTATGTGTTTTCCTTATTGGATCTATGTTCATGCAGTAGAGGGTTAACTTTACACATTAAATGCTCATTGTTAAATTACTTAATATTATTTAATTTATTTCCGTCTGCTTACCGTTCATATTCATTGACATTTTCTGTCAAAAATTTCAACTATTTTCAGTTTCTATCATTTATGTTGATATGTGTACATATATTTAATTTGACAGGCAATTATCTTATTTAAAACTGACATGATATTCGATATGAGGGTGTAATGTTGTGTGTGTGTGTGTTGCGTGTGTGTGTGTGTGTGTGTGTGTGTGTGTGTGTGTGTGTGTTTTTTTTTTTTTTTTTTTTTTACACGGACGTTGATGTACGCAGTACATTCAAGTGGCCCGCGCGACACCAGGTATACACCTGTTGTTTATTGCACCATTTTCTTCTCCCTCTCGGCCCTGCCAGTCAAGCATTTACACAAGAGGGGGAACAGCCTTATCGGCTCGCTTCTTCAGCTCGGGTGCGCTCCTCCCGCCTCAGCTCCAGCATGACCTCGCACGCCATCTTCTCTACTGCATCCCAGTTTTCCCTCGATGCCATCATGTTTTGCACTAAGTTGCTTGGGGTGGGCTCGACTCCGAAAGTCGCAGCAACTGTGCTCCTCTGCCTCCTAAATCTAGGGCAGTCAAAAATGACGTGCTCTGCATCCTCTCGATGTTCGGTACCGCAAGTTCTGCAATGAGGGTCATCGCTGTGGCCAAAACGGTGGAGGTATGCCCTAAAGCAACCATGACCGCTCAGGAACTGGGTCAGATAGAAATTAATCTGACCATGCTTCCTGTCCACCCATTGTTCAATGTGTGGAATGAGTCTGCGTGTCCAGCTGCCTTTTTCGGACTCGGACCATCTACTTTGCCATCTGTCCAGCATAGTCCTCTGGTTGGTGTTAACTCCGCCGTCACCCGCTATATCCTCTACAAGAAGATCAAAGGGTGGTATGCCTGCGATCACGTGGGCTGCAGCCCCTGAGATCGTGCGAAAGCCACTGGCTATCCTTAGGGCGCACACTCGGTAGACAGAGTTGATTCCTCTTATGTACGACTTCTTCCTTACGGCCTTCGCCCAGATTGGTGCTGCATACGTGGTGATTGATCGTACCACCGACGTGAGTAGGCGTCTTCTCAGCTGCTTCGGTCCTCTGGTGTTGGCCATAATGCGAGCGAGTGCCGTACATGCCACTGCTGCTTTCTGCTCCATATACACCATATGATCCTTGTATGACAGCCTATGGTCCAGGATTACGCCTAGATACCTCACGGATGGCCGGGAGCGCACGGTGATGTTGCCCACTGAGATGTTAACCGTCTCTGCCCTCTTCCGGGAGCTTATCAGAACCGCCTCCGTTTTGTTCTCCGCCAGAGACAGGCCTACACCAGTCAGCCAAACTTTTGCCAGCCTGACAGCCTCGTTGGTGACATCTTCCACCTCTGCGATGTGTTTCGCTACCGTCACAATTGCCACGTCGTCCGCAAAGCCCACGATTTGGACTCCTTCCGGCAGTGGTAGCCGCAGTATGCCGTCGTACATCAAGTTCCAGAGTACTGGCCCTAGTACCGAGCCCTGTGGGACTCCTCCGGAAACCTGATGTTGCTTTTCTCCTCTGCTGGTGTGGTAGCGAAGTACTCTCTCCTCGAAATAACTTCGGATTGCCTGCACTAAGTACGGCTCGACCTCCTTCCTGGTAAGGCACCCAATGATTTCATCCCAGCTTGCCGAGTTGAAAGCATTGCGTACGTCGAGTGTGACCACAAGGCAGTACTCCTTGGAGCCCCAGAGCCATCTTTTGCCTTCTATTGCTCTCTCTGCGAGGTCGGTTACCACTTGTATGGCTTGCGTGGTGGATCGGGCCTTCCTGAAGCCGAACTGGTATGGCGACAGCCCGCCATGTTCGCTTATGGACTGTTCCAACCGACTGCAGATGATTCGCTCAAACGCCTTTCCCGCCGTATCCAGCAGGCAAATTGGCCTGTATGCCGAGGGGTCATCTGGTGGCTTGTTTCCCTTAGGAATGAGCACTAGATCCTGCATCTTCCAACGGGCCGGGAATACCCCTTCCTTCAGGCAGGTGTTAAAGACTTCGGCAAATAGGTTTGGCTGTAACTCCATTGCCAGTTTGATGACACTGCTTGGGAGTCCATCTGGGCCAGGTGCTTTTCCCGACTTTATTCGGCGCGCCGCGCTGTAAATCTCCTCCTGGGTGACTATGTTGAAAGACGCTTCAATGCTACCTCGTGATCTCTCACCAAAGTTAGTGGCCATCGGCTCCTGTGTTGGGAAGAGTTGCTCCACAATTCTGCCCATTAGCTGTGGGCAAGAAGGACTCGGTGGTCTGAACGCGTGCAGTCTCTTCATGGTCAGCTTATAGGCCATACCCCATGGGTCCGCGTCTGCTTGGTCGCAGAGGTCCAGAAAGTGCTGCCTTTTGCTGGCTTTAATCAGAATTTTTAGGGTACGTCGTTTCCTCCTAAAGTCCTCTTGAAAAGCATCTTGCCTTATGTCGTCGCGTCTTAGTGCACGTTGGTATGCCCGTCTTGCCCGGAGAGAGCTCCGACGTGCTTCGGCTATCTCGCTATTCCACCAGTAGACTGCCTTCTGTCGTGACGCTCCTGACGTTTTGCGCATTGACGCATCGCACGCTCTCAAGAGGTGTGTCATCAGCTGGTCCACACGGCTTGTTGCGTTGCCTGTGGTCTCTGCTCCCTGCATCATTTGCTCGAAGGCAGGCTTGTCGAGTGTGTCCACTCTGAAGAATGCTCTTCTTGGTGCTTTCACGGCGGGTGTTCGTCCGTTAATCTCGGTTGTAATTGCCAGGTGGTCACTGTGTGTGTACGTCTGACTGAGGGACCAAGTTGTTCTTGGCGCCAGGCTGCTACTCACGAAGGTGAGGTCGATGATCGAGCCAGCGTTTCCTCTCCTAAATGTTTGCTCCCCTCCTGTGTTTAGGAGAACCAGATCCAGCCTAGCCATGGCTTCCAGAACTGCAACTCCTCTATGGTTGGTGCTTGTGCTGCCCCAATCAGTTGCCCATGCATTGAAGTCACCAGCTATCAGGCAGGGTGATCTACTAGCGGCGTCGCTTACTAGCCTGTCTAGAATTTGCGAGTACTCTTCCAGAGGTAGCGATGGGGCGAGGTAGCAGCTATAGACATAGAGGTAGTCTATCTTTACCCTAACGAACCCCTTCTCGCATCTCTTCTCCAGCATTTGAACCGATTTTTGACCACAGCTCCACGTGGCCGCCCCGCTCACTTGGTCCCCTGCCCACGTATTGGGGGACTTTAAACGGTATGGCTCGCTTAGGATGGCAACGTCTATTCTCTCTTCTCTGACGGTTTGTGTAAGCAATTCTTGAGCTGCCTCACAATGATTCAGATTTAGTTGGTAAAACCGCATCATTGTGACTTAGCTCGAACCAGCGCTTTTGCCAGATACGGGCATCTTGAACTGTTTACTGGGTGGTCAACCTCCTTTTCACCCTTGCGGATACACAGCAGACACTTTGGTGTGTGCTTGCAAGATTTTGCCTGGTGGTCCGCCTGGCCGCATTTGAAACACAGGCCTTTACAGTCCACTTCCTCTCGGCACTTGGTGGCAACATGGCCGAAGTCCATGCACCTAAAGCACCTCATAGGTTGGACCTTCCTCCGAATCCGGCAAATAACCCAGCCCACCCGTAGCTTCCCAGCTTGCAGAAGCTTTTCGGCCTCGTCTGCTGGAAGCTTTAAGCTCGCTATCTGGGTTCCTCCATACGACTTCCGCATCGAGACTATGGACGACGATGAAACCTGGATTTCCCCGAATTGTGTGATCAGTGCCTCCAGTATCTCTTCTGCGGTTGTGACCTCGTCCAGATCCCTTATTTCGAACGCTGTCGTTGCCGTAAGGGACCTAACTTCCGCCTTCGACCCAAGGAAGTCCTTCACGGCGTCTTGGAGTGTCTTCGTGTGCGGATCCGCTGATTTTGAGAGCTCGAAAAGAAGCTCACCCTTGGCCGTTTTCCGTATCGCCTTTACGTGCTGCGCCAGGCTCCGCAGTTTTGGCTCAGTCTTGACTGAGCGCAGAATATCGGCGTACGACATTTCGGAGTCTCCCTTAACCACTATGGCGTCCGACTTCGCGGGTTTCACCCTTCCCCTTGGCTTTCCAACCTTCTTCCACTGGCTGTGTGGCTGGCGTACTGCATCCACGTCTTTCTTTGGTCCTGGGACTTTTGGCGACTTGGTTGCACTTGGCTTTGCCGTCTGCCTACCCTTAACTTTCTTCGACCCTGGTGGGGGCGAAGGAAGCTCTTCTCGATCAGCTCTCGCTCTTTTCCCATCGCTTGGTGCTGCGCTTGGTGTTGCGGTGCTGGTAGCCTTGTGGGCTTTCGGTAGTGTAGATAGCACACTTTGCTCCTCGTCCGCGGCGGTGTAAAGACCGAGTATGGAATCCACTAGGTCTCTCATCGGCTGGTGGATTGACCTTCTTCCTTGTAGCATCTTGCTTAGAGCACGGATTTTCTCTCCCAACTTTTCGAAGCTCGTGGTTGGCCCCATGTGTCTTAATTCGGACATTTCTGCGCTTTCCGTCGTGGGAGTGCCCACGGGAGTTGTCGCTGAAGGCAGCGCGAGTCGACTAGTTGCTGCTGGTGTTGAGATAGGCGATCTCGCCGTCTTCTTGCTGCCAAGGAAAGGATTCGAGGTAATCCTACCAGTGGGTGTTCCTTCGTCGTTTTTCTCCTTGAGTGTGTTGCTTGTGGCTTTATCTGCAACGGTGGCCAAGTTTGCCACCACCGAGGCATTGCGGTCGCTGAATATCGACGTACGGGGGCCCGCTTGCACACCCCCTTCCGCCGGCACTGAACATCCGACTCCCTGCGCCGTAAGGTTCGATCTTTGTAGACCTTCCATGTTTGATTTATATTCGGTGATCAACCTAGCGTTTTTTAGAGTCTACTGCCAGACTTCGCCTTCTCGCATTTGTGAAGGGATACCAGGTGTCTATCTATCGTTGGTAGCGAGCTGCTTGTCCTGTTCAAAACGGAATCGATCTGGCCACTACCAAGTTAGTGGCTATCAGAGTCTTTTCGCACATTTGGCACCTCTTCGAACAGCACCATCCCATTCCCCTTTAGTCGCCTCGTACGACAAGCGGTGGATTACTGTGGTGTTATTCTAAGACCCGACACCACACGGGTGCGTGTGTGTGTGTGTGTGTGTGTGTGTGTGTGTGTGTGAGTGCTATTGTTTCCGTTGCATTTATTAAGCTCCAAAAATCGGCACCTGACTGTCCGACTCATTTTAACTTTTGTAATGGCCATAATTTCAAAACACAGTCTATAACTCTCTCTCTCTCTCTCTCTCTCTATCTTCCTTCTATCCCCTCTGCTCTTCTCCTCTGCTTTCAACTGCCCTTTCTCGCTCATTTCGCTATGCGTGCTGTTTTCTTTCAGTCTGCTTGGTAATTTGCATTTAAATTTGCCAATGTTTTTCCTTTTCGCTCGTTGGCAAAACAACAGAAGCAACGCGAAGAGGATTTACAGGAGGATAAGGGAATAGGGGAGGGTAAAAGAGGGTGAAGGGGGTGGCAGAGCTAACGGCTCTAGAGTGTGGGGCGTGTTATCAGCGCAAGTTGACAACTTTGCAATGCGTTCGTTTAGATTTGTTTAATATTTGCCCCCAGGATGCTACAGCGAGTCACCCTACTCAAAAATAAAAACAGGGTCCCTCCCTCACCTTCCTCCCCTACTTTGCCCAGCCCCTACGCACCGGCATCGTCACCCACACGGACTCTTAGCCACGCCTTTGCTTTACTTTGATGTTTGTTATGAACCTAAATACAAAAAAAAAAAAAAAGAAAAATAAAATAAAATAAAAAGTGCCAAGTTGGCTAAGTTGTTAGTGAGAAGAGGCAGAGACAAAGAGAAGACAGGGAGAAGAAGAATTGGCAGAATTCGTTTGGGAGTAGATGCTTCAAAAACTGTAGCCAAATATTAAATAACCTTTCGTTTATTGGCTTAGACATGACGCACTCCACGTGCTTCCACTTCGCTTACAGTTTGTTTCTCAGCTTTTCTCTCTCTCTCTCTTTCACTCTGCATGTTCTCTGTTACCATTTCCATTCTATTTTCATTTCGTTTCGTTTTATTGCCACAAAATTTCGTTTGATAAGCCGACCAACTTTTTACAGTTGACAGTTTTGCTTCGTCCATCCCAATAACATCCTCTCACTCTCCCACTCCCTTTCTCTCTATCCCCATCCCTTTTTTCGTTTCCCTCTGGTTCCCTTCAATCCGGGTACCCAAACTTTTTGTCGCCCAAAAATTTGACGTAAAAGCTCATTAACGTGATATAAATTAGATTTTGGGTGTTAGTGCGGAAAATTTAGATACAGTTGGCAACACTTGGCATAGTTAATGCTCTCGGTGCCAGGGTCGATAGGCCCTTTCTAACGTTTCTCTCTGTCACGCATGTATGTGTGCATGTGTCTGTGTGTGTGTGTGTGTCTGTCTGTGTCACAGTCGTTAGGCATATTGTTGCCCCCTTTTCCTCCTTTTCCCCATTTTGCTAACTGCATATGAACTCCTGTTAGGTTGAAATCTCGTTTTGGGTTTCGTTCAACTAAAAGTTTATCGCACATCGGTCGACCCCAAAAATGCTTAAATGGTATGCAATTAGCTTGGGCTTGGGCATTTCACCCGTTATAGAATTATATTTTATTACCTAAATTTAAGTGGAGTATGTTTTACCTACCGCCAGCTGAACCAGCTAAAACCTGTCAAAATGTCACCTATGCTGATGCGGTAGATAGTATATTGAGATCATATTTAATTCAGTCCTTAAAGCAGTTACAGCTGCTTTCTTTATTATTTCTAGTCGGTTTTGTAACGAATTTTTTGATGAAAGCATATTTACCAAATTTAAAATTAATATCTCCAGTACTTGTTATCATTGCAATGGAAAGACTGGATACAAATGTCATAGGAATAAAGTTAAAAATTGTTAAACAGCACATAAAATTAAATTTTCAAATTTGTGTTAAAATACTATACATATAAAAGTTGAAACTATTTTAGCTTCATGGAATGCGCACATATTTCCCCCTGGGTTGCTGTTTTGTAATATCAGTTAATCATGGCGTTTAAATAAATCGGAATTCGTAAGTTTTGACTAATCGTTAATTGTCAATGACTCACTCAGTCAGGTTGTTTAACAAATCCATAGAGATGGCGAATATAACAGAGTTAAGTGCGTACCATCTGTATATCTATTCATTACACGCCCTGGAATCTTTATTATATACTCCATTTGGATTCTATTGTGTCATATTGAACTCATAAACATATTTTTCATGTCGAAAGTCTACCTTATTATGTGCACTTGCACATTCCCCTGACAATATAGTATATTATTGTCTGGTATGGTCGAATAATATGCAAAAATCTCTTCAAATTGTTTCCAATTCAATGCCTATAAGTAATCCCATATCCCGAAATGCCATGTAATTCGACTCAATTCAAATGGATGCTTTAGCATTGCACATTCCAAAGTTTTTGCTATCTCGGTTTGTTTTTTCTTTTTTGTTTTTTTGTAGGAGAACCGCCACAAATTGCAGCACATGCGTTTCCCCTCACAGCTTGTTCACAGCATGTATAACGCTGCCACTTTGCTGCGCTCCCCCTGAATTCCTCCCTGAATTCCACCCTGAATTCCCTCCTGAATTCCCTACAACCCCACTGAAATCTTCCATCGTAGCTCGCCAAATAGCAAATAGCCATAAATGTGCGCCTGCTGCTGTTTGAGAGGCAAATGAAAAAGAACCTTTGCAAACTCTGACTGAGTGTTGGTACCAGACAGGAATGCAGGGAGGAGCTGAAGAGTGGAAACTGTGGAAAGATGAAGGGATGGCTAAAGTATACGGCAGTACTCGCTTGTACTTGAACGCATTGTTGTTATAGCCGTCTAATATTGGATTTGTTATTGTTACTTTTTTTTCTCAGAGCTTGTTTTCTTCTTATATATATATTTGTAAATATGTATGTATATATTAGACAGTACATACATGTGTGTATGCACAAGCAATATTCATACGAGTAGAAAACATAGACCTTCCAATCTACGAACCAAAACGACGCCCTCGGCTCTGCGACTGTCGGGTCTGTTGTTTCAGGCGCCCACGAAAACAAAAAAAAAACAAAAAAAAATGAAATGAAAGAAGGAACATTTTTGTCATGGGTTCGAGACCCCGTCCCGCCCCCTGCCCCGTACTTTCGCTGTCCGCTGCTAAGCTCGAGATTTATGTACTGAAAGTACGTTGAAATGCAAAAAAGAAAGCGAAAAATTCTATATAGAAATAAAATAAAATACAACAAATTTTATTATTTATATTTGTCGTGACTTCGATTTATTATATGGCTATGGCCTTTATACACGCACACAGCTGATTGTCTGCGTGTGTGTGTGTGTGTGTGTGTATGTGTATAGTTCAGTTTAGATGCGCAGATAAACTGGAATTTTGTCTGTCTCAGAGTGTGTGTGTGTATTTTGGCGAACACCAGACGCGTCCCATATGTCTCTCTTTCTCCGCTTATCTCACTATCTCTTTCCATTTCTGTTTATGACACACATTTCCGCCTCAGATTGACTGTGTGTGCGTGTGTGTGTGTGTGTGTAATGGTACTTCATTTTCAATATGAACCGATTGTTTATAACCCGTTGTCATTGCTCGCTTTTAGGCCGTTGTCGTTGCTGCTTATAAGGTCCCTTTTGTTTTTTTTGTATATAAATACCCTGTGTTCATGAAGAATGTTCCACAAAGAGTATTATTAAATTAGGCAAAACGGTATTTTTTCAGACACTATAAACTTTCTCTACTCTAGATGAAAATCAACAGTTGTATCGAAAGTCAGCTACGGTTGCTGCACTCTTAAATAACAAGAACTAGAGGTATTAAATTTTGTGTACTGGCTTTATACTATGTATATGCAAATCTACAACTCTCTATACTTCCCTCGCTTAAACAATTTACAAGCGCAATCTCGTTATACATACAGCTTAACTTCATTTTATGCAAGCTGTAAACTTCATAACGATCGCATAATAAACACAAAATTTATTCTAGAAACTATTTTCCATAAATCAGAGCACAGAGTACACAGAAAAAAAATCCGGGATATTTAGCCCGAATTCAATCCGAAGCATTGTCAGAAGTGGGATAATCTCGGATTTTCTTAAACCAAGTATGAAATACTTGATTTTTTGCAATCCCGAATTCAATCCTGAAAGTGTGTAATTCAGGCTAACAATTTTTTTTATATTTAAAATGTTTTCGTTACATTTAAATTTTTTTTAAAACTTTTTTCTTTAAACTTTTTTTTTTTTAAAACACTTTTTTTAAAGCTTTTTAAACATGTTTGACTACAATTGACGGGGGGAGTCAAACCCACGCTTTTTTCAAACTGGAAGTTCTAATTATGTGACAGGTCGGCGACTCTAACCACTGAGCCACCGGACCGGTTGAAATGAGGGAGACCGAGAGAGAATTTTCCTCTCGCGCTCAGCAAATGTGGTGATCAACGGCACATTTTAAGAATTTCTTAGCTTGAATCAAGTTATTTGGGCTTATTTTCCCATTTTAATCCTGATACAGGCATAATTATACAGATTAATCCTGAATACATACTTAAAAAATGCATGCTTAAATTAAGTATTTCAAACTTGATTTTAGAATGGCTTTTTTTTTTCTGTGTAGAAGCAGTATAAAAATGCATAAAAACGAATGTAGATATATGTTAAAAGTAACCAAGAATTGCTTACAGGGTATTTCGTAGTCCATCACTTTCGCATGTAGCTGCGATTTGACTGGTTTTGGCTTTGTTGTTGTTGCAGTTGACGTAATTGCTTGATTTTGATGTGGATTTGAACAGACATTTCGCAAGTGTTTCTTTTTTTTTTGTAACTTCAGTTTTTGGGTGTCATTTGCGGTTGTTTGGCCTATTACTATAACGGTTTACAGTAGGCTTCAGTTTGATAACAGCTTAGCAACTTTTATTTACTTTTAAATTATTTTATACAAATTTACAAATTTTATTTATCAATTTTAAAGTTTAGTTAGAGTTTATTCAGCTTGAAACTGCCGTAAGGCCAACATAAACTTGGCTAACTCCCATAAATTGTGCCACGCCCATTCAATAAAGAGCTGATTTTGGCCAAAAGCGAAACGAGAAAAGAGGAAAAAGAAGAAGAATATGGAATATAGTCCTGCGTTGTCCTGCTGGATAGAATTCAATTAGAATGCCAAAAATCATGTCGAAAACAATCATAATTACTTCCGGGTGCTCGTTTTATTTTTAGATACCACCGCTAAAACCAGGCTGCCCCATCCTACTTCCCAGCTTCCCTTCGACACTCGCCCCCCCCTTGTCCACCAACAGACCGCCCCTGACTCTGCGACTGGATTTGAATTTGGCGGCTATTAGAGTATAAGCTCATTAGACCGCAAACTTTGCCTGCCGCTTAATGCTGCCCAGCGCAGAAAATAAAAGACAGAGGCAGAGAGAGAGAGAGAGAGAGCGAGAGCTGACATGCTAATGACAACAACAACAACAAAAACGATAATTATAATAATAGAGAGACAACATACACAGCAACATTAGCGAAGGCAATATCAATAAAAAAGAAATGGAGAAAAGCGAAAATCAAATTCAGCAAATCAACAAATTAGCGCTGTCAAATCCCACAGAGTGTTGTGTGTGTGTGTGTGTATGTGTGTTTGCAACCATTGTGCGGTTCTTGGCAATAATGTAATTTGAAGTGACCCTCAACAAACACTGCGTTGGCGTCAGACAAAACTCCCATTCAATAAGTCAATATTTACGCATTTCATTTACTCACTTTCAATTTATAACCATTAAATGTAATTTCTGTTTTCACGCCGCTCAATTGAGAGGAAGCAGCACTCTCAATCCCACTCTCTCTTTCCCTGCTCCCCGTTCTTTGGTCATCAGCTCTCTGGCCTTATCTTTATCCTTATGTGGGTGGCAACTTTCACTAAGCTTTCTCGCTTGCTCATTTGCGCATTCGCCATGACAATTTTTTAGCTTTAATTTCCGAGCTACTTATGCACAGCAGTAGACATCGGACATGGCACTCCAAATCCGCCACATCCCCCACATTATCTCACTACCAGACTGTGATAAAGGGATGGAGTGACGAGGGAGGGCGGAGGCCTTTTAGCCTCATCGCTGTCGCTCGCTTTCAATGGGTAATACATCAGATCACATTCAACTGTCTGGCCGAGGGGGGCAAATTGAAACATGGCTCTTCTACTTTTCGGGCAAATTCACTTTGTCACTGCCTTTGTCTTTGTCTTTGTCTATGTCCTTCCCATCGTTTCTCTTGCAAAAGCTAACTTGCGCTACATTTTAAGTAGTTCTTTGAACTAGTTCCAATTTGGAACTGTTTGCTATATAAATGTCTAGACCTGCTTATTGATTTGTTTTTTAAATTTTGAATATTTTAAACTGTTCAACATTTAAAAAGATTTGTAAACAGTGTTTGAGGACCTACAAATGGTTTTCCAATAAAAAAAGAAAATCCAAATAAAATATCATTTCTTTAGAAATACCTTCCTATCCTACTTAGAACCAATACACCTTGATTTTTCTTCCCCATTTACAGATTTAATTAAGCTCTATAAACTGAAAAAATGTCTGTTTTAAACTTCAAACCGTTTCTGTTTAAATTTGTATGTATAATGTTCCTACGAAAATAGAATAAAACTTTTAAAGCTAATGGAAAAAAGATGAAACTTGTATGTATTAATTATTAGAAAATCTGTAAATAGAAAGATGGGATGGAATATTATTTCCTAATGGGCTCAAATCGTTTCATTATCAATTTAATGACAATTTGAGAGAAAAAAGAAGAAAATCACTCATTGTCTAAATTTCTTTAAGTACTTGTAAACAGGTTTAATGAACTTGCAGTAAATGCGTTTGAATAGATTTAATGTGAGCAATTAAGAGCATTTGGGGTTCGTTGTGCCTACCATTTAGTGCATTGAACTTATTCGTTTCATTTTGAAATTCCATTTTAGTTTTACGCTGACGACGGCAGCATTTTTAATGGCTGCCATTTTGTCGTCGTCATCGTCGTCGTCGATGGGCACACAAGTTGTAAATTTGGTTAGTGGCACAACCCCAACTTCCCTCAGTTTCCCCTTCCAATCCTCTATTGCCCGCCACAGTTAACGCCAACGGCTGTTTCAATTGTTTTCGGTAGCCCATTGTCATCTAATTTATTTTCTTTGTGCTCTCCTCTTTTTTTTTTACCCAAAAAAGACGGGGAGAAGAAGGATGGTTATGGGGGCATCATATCTGTTTAATGTAACTGCCTAGGGCATTTTGGCAAAAAGTTTACTTTGGCGCTCAATTAACGCTTAGTTTTATGTTGTTTAAAAGACGCCGCCAAGTAGGCAACACTTTTTCTCGCATAACTTTATGCGAAATGCCTCTTGGCAATTAGGCAGCGACTCCTTCTCGAAACTTCCCACCAAAAACTCCCGCACTCTCTACTCCAACAAAAAGAAAAATAGGCAACAAATAATGCGCTAACTGAAACATTGTATGCGCAACCAGACAAAAAATAAACTCATTTTCCTGCTCTTGAACAAAATAGCTTCATTTTGAGCTAAAGTGAAGATGCCTTAAATGTCTCGACTGTTTTTTAGTTTGGCTGTTGTTCCTCAACTTCAGCTCCAGCTGTCGCATACATTTTTTGCTATATCTGTTGCCTTGTTTTTGTTTTAAAGAAATTCCTTTCCCATACTTTCTTTCGCTGTGCACGCACAAAGTAAGGCCAAACTTTTCCACTTTACAGGGCTAGAGAGTAAGCCCCGAAGTTCGTACCGTCGCACAGTGGTCGCTCCCATACGCTAAAAATCCAAAAAACCAAAATCATAATTTTACAATTTGAATAATGTCGTTCATCTCATAAATAAATTGGCTATTTGAATTCAATGTATATTTTCAGTGTGACCATTCGCTATATGCAAAAAAAATATGGATATCGTTCCTACAGGTATAAAGTTTAATTTAAACTAGCCAACTATTTGTAAATCGTTGTGTGTCGTCCAGAAATCTAAAATAGCCAAAAGGTCTTTTATGAGTGATTTTCGTTACCTATTTGTAACTTCTCTTAAGCTTTTTGGTGTGTTCCCCAGCGATCCCCAGGTTTATATTTGTTTTGATCATAGATACATACACTGCCGCTCAACTGAATAGGTTCACGATTACCGTGGTAGGAATTGGGCTGTAATTCCTAAACCAATGTTCCGATCTACATGAAATTTTTTTTCTATAATTCTCTGATCTTTTAATAATTAGTTGCCAAAGTATGATTTTCATTAACTTAATATTTATTGCCTTTTTTTTTTTCTTCTGAAAGAGAAACAAATTTGATGCTTCTTTTATCGCTCAACTGAATAGGTTCAGCTGAATGAAGTTTATTTTTTTGATGAAATATTGCGATAAATCGACAAAATTTGTTTGTAAACTTGTAGTTTAGTATATTTTCTTTATATTAAATGAAAAAATAGTCGTGAATAGCAATTGTCCGAGTACGAAAGAGGCCAAATCCAGGCCTGTCCCAAAAGTGGTCTTGGCCACATCCAAATCGTTACCAAAATTGGATGGAGCAAAAATGTTGTGAGTAACTTTTGAAGAAACAATGCCTAATATGACAAAAATATTAAAAACGAAGTCAAAAACGCGCCCACTTCTGTACACAGGTGACATATTGCTCGAAATGCGCCCAATTCCCACCTCTCAAAACCCGAAACTAAAGAAATTTGTGGTGTAAATGCATGTGTATCAACTGTAAAGCGTGTGATTTTGTTGGCTAATCATCTAAACTGATTGGAACATATAAAAAACCCACATAAAATCATCCACGTAAAGCTTCACGACTGAATTTTTAAAGTTACTAAATCAAGGTCGCAAGTTCCATAAGCTGGTACTGATCTCCACACCATTACGCCTCCTTTAAACGTGTTGCGACGGCTTAGGATATGCTGTTCTTTTCGAAGATCATGCTGGTAATAGTTGCTACCATCTACTTCGTCTAAATTAAATTTCTTTTCGTTGGAAAAATTACTTTTTCCCATTCTGCGTCCAGCTCATGTGCTTGCGAGCAAAATGCAGTTGTAAAGCTTTACGTGGATGATTAAAAGGTGGTTTTCATTTATTTTAAGGGTGTTTTTTTTTAAGCTTCAATCAGTTTAGACGATTAGCCAACAAAATCACACGCTTTACAGTTGATACACATGCATTTACACCACAAATTTCTTTAGTTTCGGGTTTTGAGAGGTGGGAATTGGGCGCATTTCGAGCAATATGTCACCTGTGTACAGAAGTGGGCGCGTTTTTGACTTCGTTTTTAATATTTTTGTCATATTAGGCATTGTTTCTTCAAAAGTTACTCACAACATTTTTGCTCCATCCAATTTTGGTAACGATTTGGATGTGGCCAAGACCACTTTTGGGACAGGCCTGGATTTGGCCTCTTTCGTACTCGGACAATTGCTATTCACGACTATTTTTTCATTTAATATAAAGAAAATATACTAAACTACAAGTTTACAAACAAATTTTGTCGATTTATCGCAATATTTCATCAAAAAAATAAACTTCATTCAGCTGAACCTATTCAGTTGAGCGATAAAAGAAGCATCAAATTTGTTTCTCTTTCAGAAGAAAAAAAAAAGGCAATAAATATTAAGTTAATGAAAATCATACTTTGGCAACTAATTATTAAAAGATCAGAGAATTATAGAAAAAAAATTTCATGTAGATCGGAACATTGGTTTAGGAATTACAGTCCAATTCCTACCACGGTAATCGTGAACCTATTCAGTTGAGCGGCAGTGTATCTTAAGATTTAAATAAAACCTAAATAAGCGGCCTTTAGTTGCCTCTTAATAGCAATATGTTGATCGGAGTGCAAAAGGTATTTGTGTCTGTTTTTTGTGGTAAGTGCTCATGTATGTGTTTGTTATTGTTTATTTGTGTTTGAAATGACAAATTTTAATTTGTCTTTATAATTAACGTCACTTTTGATTCATTAAAATTGGTATAGGCCTTTTATTTTGAATTTACACTATTTGAAGACTAATTAATTTTATTTTTCTTTAAAATGTATTTAAATATTTTCGTTATAATTTGTTGCATGTTTTTATTTTTTGTTCTGTAGTATTAAAAAAAACGATATACTCGAATTTTGTTAAATATTTATATATTTAAATGGGTGTAGTGGGCGTATGGGCAAATAACCATGCTCAATTTTTTCATAATAGTTTAATAATAATGTTATAGGCTTACAGTTTAAATTATGGATTTGTAAAACACGTATAACTATTTTTGTCGCGTGTCTCCATACAAGTCCGACCACTGTGCGTCAGGTCCAATCGCTGACGAACAAATACACCCAGGAAGCAAGCACAAGACGAGGCCACATTATAACATTCCTCATGCCACAAAAATACATATCTATACATACATACATATATATATATATATATATATAGTGAAAATCTATTTTCGAATGCCAGTCAGCAAGACGAGTAGATTCCCCAAACTCTGTGGCTACTGTTTAGCGCATTACAAAAAGTATTTTTCATTACATTTGCCAACAATTCAACGCACAGACAGAGACCTATCCAGTCCCGCCCTCCCCCAAGTCCCCAAATCCCATTGAGTTGCTTTCTCCCGCCTTTTTCTTCTTAGCAAGTTGCCCAGTTCGCAGTCTTCGGCAGTTGCCTCTTTTCACTCTCTCCCCTGACCAACGTCGACTTAATTTATAATTACGATAATTTGCGCGTTACGTTTTCTTTTGTTGCTCCTCCCTCGCAGCGTCTCTGCGTCCCTAGGCGAAAAGTTTTGTTGGTTAGTTGGAAGCTGACTTAGTTGGGAAAGCGTTGCCGGAGGCACTGATTGGTCACCGACGAACTCGGTGGATTTCCACAGCATTTCTCTGCTGATGACAGGGCTGCCCATGGCTCTTGTAACACTCCCCAGCCCTGGTCTCCTGCATTCCTCTTACCTCCTGGGTTGGCTTCTTACTTGTTTTTTTCTTCTCTTCTTTCTCTCTCTCTCTCTTAGTTTTTTTTTCTTTCTGTTTTTGCCGTTGTCCTTGCGGCTTATCAATAATGTTGATTTCACTCTGTGTCGCATAATTGAATTCTGAAGTTGTTAAGTCACAGCACAGGCCAAATTTACGCGCAGCGCATTCCCTAAACATCCTGCCCCTAGACTTCACTTCCCTCTGCCTGCACTGTCATTCCGGCCGCGTCGCTGATTGAAAATTTGCCAATTAGAAATAATGAAGCGTGTGACATTAAATGCAAGACAAGCAGCAAATCGGTCTCTACAGTTAGGAGGTGAAGTGGGACGTAATGATAGGAGAATAGCTGCCTGCCTACCATCACTAGGTGGCGCCACTACTTATTCGTAAAATATATAGATTTTGCGCCAGGCTGTCAGTGCGATAACAAATTTCTGCTTAGACGGAAGTGGAAGCTCTTAAAATCTCATTGCCGCCTAACGTACGCCTGTGTGCCTGCCACGACCGTCATCCTAGTTGCCCCTACCAATCACTGCCGACATACTAACAGTCCCGGCAGTCGTTAGGCACGGATATCGAAAATTTTCATGTCTTCCTTTAGTTTGTCTTAAGACCGCTTGCCGCCCCAATGTTCGATGCAGCAAGCCATCATTAGGCCCACCCAGCTTCCTGTTCTTCTCCGCCTCCCTCTTTTTGCATGCTGCCGGAAATTTATAGTCTTGAGACGGTGCCCCATCAGGGTCGTAGGTAAATGCGCATTAGCCGCGCTTCGAGACGCAGCACACGCCCAATCAACACCCTCTCCAGCTGTACCCCATAAAGTAGCTCTTCACTGCCCTTGCCCCTTCTCCAGCCGCAGCTCTAACTGTATCCTACATCTACAATACTACCTCTAACCTTACTTGCAAACCTTCTCCGTCTAGCCACCCTCTACTCCCTACCTACTCTTCTTTTTAAAATCGGTTTACCCTACCTCTATTTTTCCTTCCCTTGCTCTGTTATACTTCTCCTTCTACTGCTACCCTTCATCTACTCTTCCTGTAATAACACTCTATCCTTCCTCTATTTTACCTCCAGCTCAACTTCTGCCCCTCTCCTAGCCATCCTCAACCCTACCTCTAGTCTACCTCCGTCTTCCCTTTCTCTATACTCGCTCTAGTCACCTCCTTCCCTACCTACTCTCGACTTCCACCTATATTCGTTGCCATTTCAACGTGATGCATTTTTTCCTACCACTTGCTACATCTCGCCGGTTGCATTTTCAGCGCTGTGAGCATGAGGGCGTGTTAGGCAGAGAACCAAAGCACCAAAGGAGCAAAGGAACAGTGGGGATTATGGCAAGTAGTAAGACACACACGCATACATATTTCTTTTAAGTAGCTCATTATTTTTTGCAGTTAACTGCCAATATACATAAACCAGGTATTTTTCTTCTTTTCCTTTTCTTTTTTTTACTGTTCAGGCATCGAAAACATGCTTTAGGTGGGAGAACACATAACTTGGTTGGCTGCCTGTTGAAGCGAGCGTTCAGTTCAGTTCAGATGAGTTAAATAGATTGATAGATTCAAGTCGACATCAAGAGTTGCAACACTTTGGTTTGATACACAGACCGTGATGGATTCAATTTACGCTTTAAATAGCATATTCTTGTTGTCTGAGTTTTCACTTGCTCCCAATCAAATGTGTCTCCTCATCGCTCAAGTTCACATTTAACCTGGCTGAGTGTTAAAATTTATTCCTTGCCTTTTATCGTCTTCACTTCTTTCAACGCGTCGAAAGTCGGCGTCGGAATTAAATTAGTGGCAACTTGTCTTCAGCTGAGACGCCCAAACCAATCCCATCTGCCTGATTATATGGCTCTTATACGTCTACTGTATGTATATACATATATTTATGCTGATATGGGTAGACTTACGCCTTGCGTCACTTCACCTGTCAGCGACTAGAGTCTGTTTGGGTGTAGCTAAAGCATCGCTCACCTTAAGCACATAATTACAATTCTGCTTTATATTTACGTGTATTTATATTACCTTTTCCTGTAGCGTCGACGTCGCGACGTCACTCGTTACCACCAAAAGTCTCATACCCCGGATCTAACAATGCCGCAACGAAGCTCACATACCCTGCAGAAATACCTGATGAAACATGGCATGCGTGGTATTCCAGCAAGAATTTTACTAGAGTTTAAACTAAAGAAGAGTATAGTGTAGGAGAAGAATCTCAAAACTAAGCTACGAAGCTGCCACTTTTTTGTCATTTATCAATTTATTGGCGATTAAAAAGTTACCAACATTTTAATTATAATAATCATTTGAGTTCATTTAAATATGACACTTTGTGGCTAAAGATAAGAACGTGTGAGATGCAAAAATGTTATGATTATTGTACTGAACTGGAATCTCCTTACAGAAACTTACTTCAGTATATTTGAGACTTTATTTGCAACTAAAATTTAAAACAGTGAATTGCCAGCTTAAATACACAGAATAATGAAGATTGTTAGCCAATAATAGAAAGATTAGAAAGCAAAAATGTGGTAAAGATGGATGAATTGATAGACACTATTTTCAGCAAGTGCTAGGTTGTAAAATTTAGATTAAACCATAAAACAATCCGAATCAATTCAGACAATTAAAATTAAGTTTGTTGCGATAATTAATGTGTATTTGTGTTACTTTTGTTTATTTTAGTATTAATCTGTTTAAACAAAAAATGCACAAATAAATTAAAAAAATAGGTGCATTAGTTTAATGGTAAACCCAAAAGAATATTTTGCATATAGACGTAGATAAATAAATAAATAAACCTTGTAAACGAAATGAGGAAAGTGCCGGAAGTATATTGTAAATATGGCCAAGATTGATGTTCAGGGCAACTTTCACCTTGCTTGAACTACATATTCTCTGCAGGCTTGACAGCTGTCTGACTGGACAGAATTCATTCATTTCTATTTAGTAACCGTAACAAGTCTGATGACTGCGTTGTGCTAACTCTGGATAACAGTTAAACAGCATTTCACAAGCATGCTCGTGTACACCTAAATACACACACATAGATTGTATATACACATATATATATATATATAGAGAGAGAGAGGGAGAGAGGGAGGGACTAACTGGGCTCGTCGTCGTCGACATATTTCACGTTGATGTATGGTTTAATTACATTTGCGTGGCGGCATTGCGTACGTGGGTGAGATGAAGTCGACGTTGATGCCAAAGGAGGAGATACAAAAAGAGAGAGAGAGAGAAAGGGGAGATACAGACGGGTTAAGGCATACGCTTTACTCCTAACCCCAATTCGGTATGCTTATAATATCCATTGCAAGTGGAAAGCCGGCGGGGAAACAACTTGGAGATATCTCTCAGCGCTTTTGTTTAGCTGTCGTCGTCGCCATTACCAGGCGACGTCTTGGCATCAACAGCAACATCAACAACAACAACAACAACAACAACAACCACAACAACAACAACTACAACAACAGCAACAACAACAACAACAACAAGAAACATCAAGATAGAAGGATGCCTCAAGCTCTCATAATTATGAAGCGAGTAAGCCGAAGAAGCAACTTCACCTTATTCTCCCTACCCTCTCTCCCTCCCTCTTCCCCTTCCTCTCGCATCGCAGGTCCCATCTGTCCAGACAACAGCTTCTTCTTTTATGACTTTTACACGTTTTCGTGCAAAACTTTCGCTTTCACCTCGGGCTTCGACAAGTTTTTCCCTTAATTTTTTTTTTTTTTTTTTTGCGATGCCTCGACGTCACCGCTAGTTATAGGTTAAGTGGTTGTATTAGGTAAGTGGGTCTTTAATTGATGTTAAGCACATAGTTGACGTCAACTTGTAACATATATTGCAATTCTCTCCATATCACTGCCTATCTCTTTCTTTCTCGCTATCTCTTTCTATTTATCAATTACTTTTCTACCCCATACCACCAAAGATTATAAATTGCGTGCGCAATTTTTCATTACCAAGAAAACTATAATTTCAATTGCACAACTTTACGCACTGAGCTCTTTCGAACAATGAAACTTTGCCTCATTATAACGAATCCAGTCAAAAGCAACCATAAAACAGAAATTCCGGAAACTGCAGGCAACTGAGAGAAAGTTTACAGATTGACATCTGAGATTTCCCCTTAATTGTTCAACTGTAAGTTGGATTAACAGGAGAACACTATTACGAAAGTTTTTAAAGAATTAAAGAATTGAATACTAATAAAAATTGCATTCTCATTCAGACTATCTATCAGGGTTGAGAATATAATAATTTTGTCATAGTAAATATATTCTTGATAAGGACGTGAAGTTGAATTAAAATTGTCATGTTTGCTTGACCTTCTTAGTTTTGAAATTATCTTGATGAATCTTGGTATAGATATAGAAGTGGCGACAATTCACCTTTGGTATGAAAAATGTCTTGATCATTGAGATATCTCAACAATAACTTAATTGGGTTTTGTTTTATACAATATAATATATACACACAACTCTCTTCGAAATTTAATCTTAGGTATAAGCAACTTTTTTTTCTCAATATATATTATTATATCTCTATCTCCATTTCTTTATCTTTCTCTGCATCTCTATATATTTCTCTCCTGTTTTTAGACTGTAAATGTATCTATCTTTGATTATTTACACACATTTTATTTCTACATACTTAGCTTTCACTTACATCCCCCTCACTATATATTTTTATCTCTCTCTCTCGTAGTTTCTCTCGCTCTCTCTTTTGTTTTCACTTTGTTTTTTTTTTTAGCATTTATACTCGTACTGACATTTTGACTTTAGTCAGCTTTGGTTGAAGTTTCTTGGAAACGGACTTGCGCCCGCCTCCCAACCAATTACTCCCCCATTCATTAAGGCTAACCTCAATTTGACCACACTTAAATTTCAGTCAAGCATCACACACACACATACACTCACACACACACACATGGCTGCTGTTCAATTGCAACGTTTCAACTTTTGCCTTAGTACAACACCGCATGTCCTTTCTCAATGCTCAGCTGGTTCAGGCAGTTACCGTTGCTCCGTTGGCCGTTCTCCTTAACCGTTTTACCTCTTAACCGTTAGCATCTGCTTTCCGAGGGGGGTTTTAATGGGGATGGAGCAAGAGATGGAGAACTGGAGGCTCTGGTCGCACTGTTCGCCTCATTAATGAGTTGCCTTCATTTACTCGACTTTTTACTACTTTTCACTTCAGTTCGTTGTTGTTGATGTTGTTGGTTGCTAGTTGTTGGTTGTTGTTGTTGTTTTTGTTTCTTCACTTTTCAGCACATTTCATTTATTTATGAGCAAGTTGACTTTAATTAATGTATTTATCGCTCCAATAACTCGCACATAACTTTCAGACTGTCCAAGATCCTTTTCTCATTTCTCATTTTCTCAGCTTTTTAAGTTAGGCCAGTGGGCGTGGCTTGCCGTTAATAAAAAGAAACTTTTTGTCAACCAACTGAACTGAGTGTCTGTCTGTCTAAATGTCAATCTCCCCTCTCTCTCCTCTCTGTCTCTTTATGCTTCTCTTTCCTGCTGTGGTCATTCGCTTTTCAAGTTGGCTCATTAGAAAATCTTCGTAATTCGCCTTCGCATTGTGTTGACGCGAATTTGTTCGTTGGAAAACTTTGGACTTAGAAGCTTCAGCTGCAGCTTGAAATTGTAAATTATATTTACTTATTTGTGCCGGTGTCAGTTACTACCTGTTCTTTGTCCTTCTATCTTCACTCCTCACTCCTCGGTTCACTTAAAAGACACGTTTCGTTTAAGGCAGCTTAATAACCCGTACCAATGGACCCATCTCCCTGCCCCTCAACCCTCCCGCTACCTACAGGCAATTAGACACAGCAGATATCCAGCAAAAATATATATATATTATGTATATATGTAAGTAGATTGAGAGGCTTCGTTCTCTCTCAAAATTATGCGCACTTTACAATTTGCGGCTTTTGGAATTCAACAAATTCGAAAGTGGATGAACTTTTGGAGATGCTTATTTACTTAGTTCTGTGAACGTGAATTTAACAAAATCATTTTGTATCTTAAGCACAAATGAATTACTTAAGTATCATGACAACAACAACAACAAGAATAATAAGAATAAGAAGTACAAGTTTAAGTAGAGGGAAGCTAAAGATTTCAATGCTGGTCAGGAGTTCTGACAGTCGGAATTGTTTGTGGCCAGGCTGGAAATTGCAGAAGTTACCAGCTGAACAATTGAAACAATGACACAGATAAGCGGGCTAAATCTTAAGGGAGGCAGAGAGAGAGAGACAATCAGTGAGAGAGACAGAGAGAAGTTGAGAAGTACAGTGAAAAGAAGACCTCAAGGTGGGCTTAGTCTCTGTCTGTCTAGAGCGGAAAGGTGGAGGGATGTAATAGAAAAGCGATAAGCGTTTTTGTTGCCTCAATTCCTTCGAGAGTCATTCAAAAAGGTCACCTAGACCAAATCCCAGTTTTGAGCAATTGAAGGTCAAGGGTAACCCAATGAAATGGCTTACAAAAAAAAAAAAACAGACTGAACTGGCGAAAAAAAGCTGGCGTATAAAATAAGGAAAAGGAGACGCTTCGCGAAGCACGTGGTTAAAAGGCGTGGACAACACGGGAGGAAAAGTTGAAAATGGTGAAAAGGGGGGCAAGAAAGATTGTCGAGTAGCGCGGGCACATTAATATGATTAAAGGCCGCTCATAATTGAGCTCAATACATTGGGGTTCCAGCAAAAGAGAGAGAGAGAGAGAGAGAGAGGGAGAAAATGAGACAAAAAGATAGGTCAGACTGGGAGGCAAGTGGATTGGAAGTTTGCAGAGTGTGCGACGATGCGATAACTGAGTAAAGGCAAAATGTCAGGTAGTACCCATAATAGGTAATGGCATTGGGATTGTGGATTGGGATTAAGGATTTTGGGATTCGGGGCTTGGGGCTTGGGGGATTGGAATTGTACGAGAGTAAAGAAAAACAATAGCAGGAAAAATAAGGTTAATGAATAGGTTGCTGAATAGACAATGAGATGATATTACACCAGAAATGGAATGAAATTCAAAGAAATGAAAAGACCAATAGCTAGTCCTGTGTAATGAAATGGTTCAACTGAGAAAAGAAGATAGAAATATCAGACATTTGCCGTCTAATATACTTCGAGTAAAGAAACTTAACTGAAATGCAACCAGTAAGTCGTCAGAAAGTAGGAAAAAAGAAATTAATGAACACTTCATGAATAGACAATGAGATAATATTGCACCAGAGACAGACCAAACAACAAATGAATTAAATGAATGAGGCAAAAGCAAGCGAAATGAATACTTAAAAAAGTGGGTTAATAAAATGCCAGTCAAGGGAATACAAAATGAGTATGAAAGCAGAATAAGAAAGAAACTGGAGAACTGACTCAAATCTATGTGTGTTTCAATTCAATGCACTTCTGAAACCAGGTTGCTCTTAAAAGTATGCTATAGATATTATTGGGAGACATTTGACCAAGCCACTATAGGTCAAATAGACCTTTTTTCTGATATAAATTAATAACTCGAAGGCTTATCAAGTTTTCCGGGTAAAGTTTTTTGGATACCATTCTAGATCGAATTTGGAAATAGTTTTGAAAAAATGGGCGTGGCACTGCCCATCAACGCCCCCAAAAAAAATATATATACAAAAAAATATTTTTTATTTTTTTTTTTGTTAATAAATATTAAAGTAATGTTTATTTAATATTTTCTAAATATTTTTCAAATTTTTTGTTTTTTATTTCATATTTTTAGGAGCTTATTTTGGATCTTATTTTCGGAGAGTAGTTAGCCTGTAACTAAAAAAATCTATGTTTTATTGTTGTCTGCGTGTCGTAATATTAATAACATCGATATATCATTTAAAATAACGTACAACAGCATCCATTCCATCAGTTTTTCCTTTATTTTTCCGATATGCTTCATGCAGACCGGCATTGAATAGATATAGGTTATGTGCTAAAAAGTTAAATTTTGGGAGAAGTGACAAAAAGTGACAAATAAACTTACTGTCATGAGTTCACAAGGAATTACTCTACAGCATGTATATAGTCACTTCGCTGACAAGTGCTGACATTTTTTTAAAACTCTTCCCAAATAATTATTTTCGAAAGCGTCACTTTATGGACACTTACTGCAGACAACACGAACAATACCAACACCACAGATCTACCAAAATAAAGTACAAACCACACTGATCACTATTCATCATAATTTGTATTACAAAATTTCAATTTAAAAAAACTAGAGCCACTTGAACTTAAACCAAAATATTTGCACAATTTATGACTTTCATGTTAAACAGCTGTTAACTTAACATTAGAATGTAATGTTAACATTTCTGGTATGCAACATTACAGTTCAATGTATTCCTAATCGAAATGTAAGAAAAGTTTGTTAATTTGAATACTGTTACAAAACTAGTTTATATCAGAAAAAGGGTCCATTTGACCTATAGTGCAAGCGTAGAATTTATTGAATCAATTTCAAATATTTTTTTAATTGAATAAAAATTAATTTCGTTTGGATTTGTAAACTATACAATTGTTTGTCTCTGAATCTAAAATTTTCTGAAATACACTTGTACAAGTTTGTTTGTAAATTTAGTATTTAATGTAATTTTAACAAGATTATTACTATTTGGAATTTGAGAATAATTAGATTTTCTATTCAATTTTCTTCTTCCGTGGAAGTATATTTCCAATTTAAGAATGAATGCAATTTTAATAAGGTTAATAGTATTTGGAAATTGAGAATAATTAAATTATCTTCTGAATTTTCTTCCAAAAGAATGAAGATGAATTCGGTTGAATTCAATGTCATGGTGTAGGCATGACACCACCCACAGGATCTGCCCACCAGAGTCCTGTCGTATATGAATGTTGTAAAAATGTAAATATGATGTACTCAAAAAAATTTAATGTAATATCAGAATTGTATATTTCACTGTAATTGTTGAAGTCACTATTTTTTAATTGTCTTTGATGTAAAATTAGCTTAAGCTGCCATATGGTAGCAGTATTCTTGTTAATAAAATATACACAAATTTAAAATAAAATAAAAAAAAAAAAAATGGTGTAGGCATACCAAAAGTATGCTTTTAGATATTATTTTGTATTTCTTAAACTTTCCTCTTCAGACATTGGAAAGTAGATGGAAAGAAATGGGTGTTTGCAACATTTAAGATTAAGTGACAAACTGCATGAATTATTGTGAAATTGAGGAGAATGAACTGGTAAGCAGAGGCAGAGAAAGCCGAAGAGAAAAGAAAGGAATGTAAAAGGACTATAAAAGAGAAATATGTGAACTTGATAAATTGATATTGCAGCATGAGAAGATTGAAAACATAAGCTAAATAGCTGAAGAGTTTAACGAAGGCAATCACACACAGTATCGCATATTCAATTTGTTCTCGTTCTTCTTCTCTCTCTCTCTCTCTCTTTCTCTGCTGTTCACCCTTTCTACAACACTTTGGTCTTTGCACATTGTATTGCATAGTTTTTGGCGCCCGTTCAGAATGTTTTCTCGGTACTCTCGCATATTGTTCATTTGGATTAGCATTGGCCATTCTCCTCTCTGTTGCTTTCTTTCTTTACACATATAGTATGTTGTGTAGTGTAGCATACTTTTGGGCGCTAACCAGGCCCATAACCCATTATCCATTATCCGTTGCCCAAATTGACTGGCTACGTTCTGACATGAAAGCTGCGCTTATTTCACTTTTCCACTTGGCTACCATTGCACACGTACAACGAGAGCGATGAAGAGAGAGCGATGAGAGAGAGAAAGAGTGAGAGAGGAGGGCGAACGTTGGCCAAGTCAGTCGAAAATCCCACCATATAAGTTTATGTATATGTACAAATGACATCCGGCTCACACACACACACACACAAACCACGAATCACGCTCATTGTTGAATGATGTATGTAGCTTGGGGCGCCACGCAGCTGCTTGCTACAGCTTGTATCTAAAGCTGCCGCCGTTGCACACGCACACACACACACACACACACACACACAGAGATGGCCACGCAAATACCACATAATGTTGAACGTTGGCTGCGAACGAGGTGTAAAATCATGTTTGAACATCAGTCAGACGAGGCAGGCAACAAAGGCCATACCAATACACACATACACCCACAGGGGTGGGCTGATAAGTAACTGAACTAATTAGCAAAAAATTACACTTTTGTTGGATAGTGTAATTCAGTGGTGGGCAGTCCAATTCGGAGTTCTACAACAACTCAATGACATGTTAATAATTCAGTACTACGAGTATACCTACTACTAAATATGCACTACATCTCTAAAATATTTTTAGACCCCGTACTTTAAAAAAGTAAAGGGGTCTATTAACTTTGTCACAAAAAAAAATGTGCGTAACAGGCAGAAGGAGGCGTGGCAGACCCCATAAAGTATATATATTCTTAATCAGCATCAACAGCCGAGTCGATATAGGCATGTCCGTCTGTCCGTCCGTCCGTCTGTAAGAGCGCCTAGATCTCAGAGACTATAAGAGCTAGAGTCTCCAAACTTGGTATGTAGGTTCGTCTATATTGCAAGCAGATCGAGTTTGTTTTAGATTTTGGATCGGACCACTATATCATATAGCTCCCATAGGAACAATCAGTTGAAAATCAAGTCTTAGTATGGAAAACTTTTTTGCTGTTTGAGATATTTCAACCAAACTGACAGAATATGCATAAAAGATATTCCCATACATATTGACAAAATTTGATTGAAATCGGATTACTATATCATATAGCTGCCATAGGAACGATCAGTCGAAAATCAAGTCTTAGTATGAAAATCTTTTTGTTGTTTGAGATATCTTTATAATAAGTACGGGGTCTCCGACAGTCGAGTACCGCTCGACTGTAGCACCGCCGACTAGTTATTAATTAATTCGTGTACTTATCTGGGCTACAGTATTACATTTTTTCGACGACGGTGTCTTTGAAAATGCGTATTTTGAGAATTTTAAGAAATGTAACTCTTTGAAAAGTTTGAAGAAGTTGGAGAATCGCTCGATTAAGAAAATGATGCTGTGAAATATATTTATTGTAAATCAAAGAAGTTTTGCTTGTCATTACTTATCTGCCCACCCTCGCATATAACCTCACACGCGCTTAAAGGGCTAGAGAGAGGGAGAGAGAGAACGAGAGATTGTAATTTATTTGGTGCAATGTGGCGATTAGTTGGTTTTGGTCAGCTGACTGAACTGTTGCTGCTGCTGCTGAAACAAATCTGCGTTTCAGCGTGCCACGCCCATCAAAGCCCATCATTTGCAACGCCCGTTACCCTCTCTCATCACCTTTCTCCCCCTTTTTCCATTCTGTTTGAAATGCTTGCTTAAGTTTAGTTAATAATGTGGAATTTAGCGCAAATTTTGAGAAGTTGTTAGAAAGTGCCAGCTACCCAGTATTAGCAGTTTTACAGGGTATATAGAAATGAAACCAAAAAATAAATATATAGAATATACGCAGAAACAAATGCTGCTCGTTACGGCAAAAGCGTATCAATTCCATCACGCGTGTCCTCACTGTAAGTGTGTGTGTGTGTATGTGGCACACATATAGTGATAGATGTGTGTGTGTGTGTGTTGTTTGTGTGCTAAATGCCGCAAATTGAAATATGGTTTTCGATTTTCAGTTTATATGCAGTCATCTATAACCCAACTGAACCGTATCCATTTCTATGTGTATGTACATATGCGTGTGTGTGTGTGTGTGTGTATAGATTTGTGTGTGTTTGCTTATTTTGTGTTGGTTTATCGTTATTTCGTTTACTTTATAATAATTTCAAGTCGTTTATTTTTATGCATACTTCACTTTCAGAGCGGCGACTGTAAGATGCCTCAGCTATAACAAACGCCTTGTCAGAACTGTCACGAAATAGGCTCTAAAACTATCGATCGTACTATCGTTTCAAGGAATTCATGTAAGTTTGAAATTTGTACATATAATCTTGAACAAAAACATACATTTTAAAAAGTTTCAACTGAATGTGTGATTTTATTTGAGTGCGAACGATAGATCAATAGTTTAAAATAGTGTTGTTAACTATCGATAATATTATTGATAAATTATGCTTTTTCGGTAACTTCAAGTTGTGCTTTAGAGCAGTGATGGGCACGTTTATCGAATCGTTATCGGTTGCTTACACAGACACTAGCCGACGCATGCCGAATGCCAGGTTGGCAGCTGCTGCGAGCCAGTGCTGCCAGAGTCGCTTTTTTCCCGTCAAATCTGGCTGTTTTCAAAGGCCATTTGCGAGAAAAATTAGCAAACAGCGGGCAGCGGGAATTCTGGCTTTTTTGTTTGTTGAAATGCTTTTTTTCAGCTTTTTTTGTAAATGCCTAAATATAGGGGAAAATAAAACCCAATATAAAAAAATTCGCTTCGTGAAATGGCAAAATTATGACAGCACTACAAAATTTTGGATTGGAGTCAATTCCTATAAGGCTTCTGGGGGCAACAATACTTTTGCAGAGTTGGCTAAGGTTACCATTGATTTATTATCGTTGCCTTGGTCAAACGCGAAGGTGGAGCGCATATTTAGCCAAGTCAATCTTGTGAAATCAAATCAAAACAAACGAAATAAACTACACTTGAGTACACTTAACAGTGTACTTTATATAAGGTAATTGGTTTATTTGTTTGCTACTTATTACGAAAGTAATATATTTTATTATGAATTTTGAATTTACAAATATGGCTTGCGCAGACTCGACCAGTGCTGCCACACATATAAGCTTCCCAATAAATTCCTGCGGATGATAAGAACAGGAGAATAAGGACAACATCGATGAAATTATTCACATCTTATGAATAAAAGATCAAATGGCTCACTTTCTTTATAAACAACTGTTGTTGTGCGCTCACTCTACCCTTTTCGGGAAAAAATACAGAAATTAATCAATTGAAAAACTAGCTTTTTTATGGCTTTTTTAAATACATTTTTCAGCTTTTTTGCATCGTTCATCCCGTCAAAAACAGCTTTTTTATTCAAACAAAAGTTGGCAACACTGCTGCGAGCACACGATTTGAATCAGTGCACAGCTTGCCTTCAACGAGAGCACAGTCTACGTCGCTTGATTTTTCACGTTGCACTGAAAGAAATAGTTAAGCTCATGCGACAATACATTGTGTGAGAATGCGGTCGGCATTTTCTTACGCCAAATGACCCCCAAATTATGCCCCTTAACTTAAAACTCTATGTTGCATGCATCTACGTGGTCACACACCAAGAATTGTGGCTTGCAATAAAAATTATATTCAAAAATATTTGTGAACATCAAATAGAGTTGCTCAGCTATTTCTTTCAGTGCATAAAATGAGCCAAGCGTGCATAACCTTCCCGTTTGACGTTCTAGCTGCGACTGACTTCACTCTGCTCGCTGCGCTCGGGTTTCGTGTGTGTATTGGTGAATCGAACAGCTGATTCGCACGCGTGCGAGACTGTGCCCAACACTGCTTTAGAGGTATTGTTGTGGTTGTCTATTAAAATTGTATTGAAATTCAGCTATGCCAATGGATTACTTATTGCAAATACATTTTTATTGGGATCGTCTAATTATGTCAAATAATTCCAAGATATTATGTAAGAGGTAACGAGACGAATTGCTATAGCCATCTCCATCTGTGTGTCGGTATAAAGAAACAGATCTCAGAAATGGTAAGACCCCGAATCATCAAATTAAGTATATGGGTATTTCCAGGATCGCGAACTCGACATTCGTACGACTTTAAATGAAAAAAAAATGGCAAAAATTGACATTTCCAAAAATGTTTTCTCACGTGTTTAATGCATTTTATCAACTCTATTTTTATGATAAAAGACAATCTTTGAAGACTTGTCGTTTTTTAATTATTTATAGAAAACAATGCATCGCGAAAGCGACAAAAATGGAATTCATGTTTGACTTCATCTTGACAAATGCGAAAGTCTGCGAAATGTGGCGAGTAATTTGGAAGAAAATACTCTTAAACCATAATAAAATAATGTAGTTTTCCATATTAGAAATAATTTTGATATGTAACTACCGTTTTGTATATTTTACAAGTTTTCTTAGTAATTTGTAACGTGACATCGCGAACGTGACAAGATTTCCACCTAGTTTTTCCAAGAGTTTGTTCATCAAATTTTACTCTATATTCCGATATATAGCTCTTAGAACTTGTTTTAAATTAAACTTTCAATATATTTCTATATATTAAAATGGTTCATGTTACAATCTTACTGTCCTACTAAGTGTAATCGTTAAAATACAAACGGTCCATTTTGAAAATCAATTTTTAAGAAAATAGGCAAAAATATGGAAAAAGTGAATTTATTCCAATGTAGAATCTATATGTTCATCCTATTGAATTTTTTCTAGCGTATATTGATAAAATAAATAACTTGAATACATTTTTGGAAAAAAATTTCACAAGATGTGAGTTTTTAATCAATTTTACGTTTTTCGTCGTGGTGGACCTTTTTCTGGAAATGCCCATATAGAGTCCTTAAACAAATGTGCACACAGTTCTAGTTTATCTAAAATGTTGAATGCCAAGGCACTAATTGAAAAAAATGCGAATTATAGGAGCAATTTAAAAGCAAGAGCCTTGAAATTTGGCACGAAAGACAAGTATCTCGACGTCCAGAAAGAATACCTTAAAATTCGTAAAGTTTCCCTCGACAATTAGATATTTAATAGATATAAATTTAAATAAGCTACTTGAAAATTTCGCTTATTCAATCGAAATCAAGAGACGATATTAGCATATGCTAGGGAATTCTTTGATGTTTTTTTTTTAAATTTTAAGACATGCATATAAAATACGCAACTTATTGCTGATGTTGCTTTTCTTGGCCTAACTGTTGTTGTTGTTGTTGTTTTTCAAGGGTATTTGAACTTTGACTTTGTCAAAATTTGCAATTTCTAACTTTTTTTTATTTTTGTATATATTTTTTCTTTTTGGTTCATGGCTGTGTATAGTTTTGTGATTGAATAACGGCTTAGGCAGGCCATTGTATGTGTGCCAAAGCAAAAATAAATATAAAAATACACACGCGCACACATGCAAATGCAACACACACACTCACACACACACACATTGTCATATTAAATCATACAATTGGTCAGGCGCGCCCCAAAAAAGCGGGCAACAAATTTGTGAAACCGAATCGACCTCGGAATCACTCCCCCCTCAGCGTTCCATTGTCTCCTCACTTGCAACGAATGCTGACACATTTTGCCATTCACTTTTCGCGCTCACATTCACACACACACACACACACACACACACATAAACATACACATACAGACACAGAGCGATTTGTGTGTCAGCTGCGCGTGAAAATAAAACGAAAATTTTCCACCGTTTCCCTTTTGAAAATACTCTAAAAAATATCTAAAAAAAAAAGTACTCTAAAATGTAGAATAATGGAGTATATTCCACTTTGTAGAGAGCTTAAATTGAGAGATTAGACTTTCAAAATATATGCAGGCATGAAATGTTTCTAATTTATGTCGACATTTATGGAGTTGCACAGTTTTAAGAGACAAAGTGAACTAATTCAGCTACCTAGTATTAATTATAGAGTATTCGTTAGTCGTATACACGCTTGACTTTTTATCAGTTCACGTTTATTTGGGTTTCATTTTTGAAAAGTTACGCTTTCTTTTTTTCATTTTTCGTTGGTTGCCTTTATAAACTTTTCGATTTCAGTGAAGTGGGCGGAAAAGGGGGCGTGGTGTGCAGCTGTTTGTCTAGTTTTGTCGTTCGATTCGGTTGTTAGTTGTTGTCATCATCATCATCATCATCATTGTTGTTGTTGTTGTTGTTGTTGGCGGCTTAGCTAAATTTGCATTTATTGTTAAAATGTTTCATTTCATTTCATGTATTTTACGCCCCTAAGCCGAAAACTCAAATCCATTGGACACGTGCGTATGTGGAAATGCACGATTCGGTGGCTCCACTTCATCCATCTCCCTCTTTCTCTTCTCTCTCTTTTTTCTCTTTATTCACATGTGGTTTTTCCTTTATTTTCTCATTCACGTTATTTTTTTTTTTTTCTTTTTGACGGCATCAGCGGTGCGGTCTATTGGTCGATTGGTCTATTGGTTTTCTGGCTTTGGATTATGACAAAGTTTGGCAAGTGTGATGCGACCAAAGTGGTTCAGAGGTTGCCCAACAAAATGGTTGATGGGTTTATTAAACCCTCCCTCACCCCAGCCATTTTTCGCAACTGAGCTTAAAAGTGAGGTTAGCTTTTGCTATTCCGGAGCGTGAGAAAAGACTCGTCGGAGCATAGAAATCAGCATTGTCGTAATGTAATCGGCTTAAAAATATACATATTAATATATACTTATACTCGTATTTATTATACTCATATTTATATAGAAAGTTTGGCTATTCTATTTGCTAACGGTTATTATTTTACACTCCAGAACTTTGGACGTAGTTCCTTGCTTTCAGTTTGCACTGTCACTAAGTTTGAGATTACAACTAGAAAAATTAGCATGTGACTTTATTTTGTATGTGCTGAGTTAGTTGAGAGAATGCGAGTTCCAAAGTTATGAATCTGAATATCAAATATACATATATTATATTATTAGATGCAAAAGATATGATCTTAAAGCATCACCTAGTCATACTTATTTTTTCTTTAAATAATGACAGAAACATCACTATAAACCATTTTACACTGCTAGATAATAATAATATATGTATATATAAAGTTTAGTTTATCATATTAACACTACAGGAACAGCAACATTATAAGTTTGCTGTGTTTAGTTCTTATAGTCTCTAAGATTTAGGTCTGATCATGTATATTTATATTTGTTGGTCTTTTCCACGTCTCAATTTGCTTCCTGTTCACATTTCCGCTTTTAAAAATCTTAATAGTCCCCTTTTACAAGATCTAATAACATTCCAGCTCCATCTTTCTGATACTTTTTTTGTAACTAAGCTCTAACTTAAAATCTGGCTAGTGATGTTGAAAAATCGAGTTAAAAGCTCGATACTATATTCATATTGATATATTTTTGTAAGACTAGTGATGTAAAAACATCAATGTATCGGTTTTTGCACAATAAATATGTGTTTATATACACATGATTTGACAGATATTATGAGTGTTTTATCATTGGCTCTGACCATATTGGAAGCAACACTTCCTTCATTTGCAAACTTGTCCTCTTTGATACTCGTATAAGGATGACTCAAAGGGACTCAAGCGAATATAAGTTAATTTGAGTGTTAACAAGTAACCGAGTAACAAAACAATGAACACAGAACGAGGCACAAACGGCATAAGCCAAGCAGCACAGAGTGAAAGAGGAACAAGCGGAACAGTCGAGTGCACTCGATAGTATTTTACCCTGCACGTAGATGCTATTCGGCGAAGATTTGATACCCATGCAAAACGCTGCAAGTTTAAAAATCTCTAGAAAGAGCATTAATTTTCATTCTTATCCTTTATTGTCGACTAATCGTTTCTAAATATGGCAGCTTCATACATAAATGATTTGCACGATATACACTACTGGCCAAAATAATAAGTACACTCTTTTTTACTATAACAGCTATTGTAAGTAAAGTCTTCATATTTAAAAAATAAATTTGGAAAGGTCATTTAAATTCCGTTTGAATGATGCAAAACTTTCCTTAACCCATTAAGTACCCATTGAAAAATTCGTATTTTTGTGAACGTATACTTTTTTAACTTATTTCATCGATTTAAAAAAAAAATAGTTTTGATGCAAAAGAATTCTTCGAACAATTCTAGGAGTGACTGCAATTTTTTTTTTCAAAAATCGTTTCCCTAATATTTTTTTTTATAATTTTTTGAAAATTGCTTTAAATGCACTTATTGTATGAATATGACGAATAAGTGCTGGCAAATGCAGTATACATACATTCAGGCAGTAAATGCAAATAAACGAAAAATATTTAAAAAAAAAAAATAAATTATTTCATGTTTCGCACTAAAAATAAAAAAAAGTATTCCGCTCAGGGTATAAAATTTAAGTTGATGTCAGTTTTTTTTTTTAAATTACGCCTCTACAGTGGGCTTAGCAAACTTTTAACATAAACTGATATTGCTTGACATTATATACATAAGTATTCATTGCAAATTTGGTGGTTCTAGCTCTAATCATCTCTGAGATCCGATCGTTCAAACGGACAGACGGACAAGGGTATATCGATGCTGATCAAGTATATACATATGTATGTATATGGGCATTTCCAGAAAAAGGTCCACCACGACAAAAAACGTAAAATTTATCAGAAACTCACATCTTGTGAAATTTTCTTCAAGTTATTTATTTAAAATGTTTGCTTAAAATGTTTGTTTGTTATTTATTTAAGCAATATACGCTAGAAGAAATTCAATAGGATGAACATATAGATTATATATTGGAATAAATTCACTTTTTCCATATTTTTGCCTATTTTTTTTAAAAATTGATTTTCAAAATGGACCGTTTGTATTTTAACGATTACACTTAGTAGGACAGTGAGATTGTAACATGAACTATTTTATTTCTTAGAAATATATTGAAAGTTAAATTTAAAACAAGTTTTACAAGTTGTTTTCGATGTATCAAATAAAATTTGATGAACAAATTCTTGGCACAAACTATGTGGAAATCTTGTCACTTTCGCGATGTCGCGTTACAAATTATTAATAAAACGAGTAAAATAAATAAAATGATAGTAACTTATCAAAATTATTTCTAAAATCGAAAACTACATTATTTTATTATATTTTGAGAGTATTTTCTTCCAAATTACTCGCCACATTTCGTAGACTTTCGCATTTGTCAAGATGAAGTCAAACATGACTTCCATTTTTCGTCGCGTTCGCGATGCATTGTTTTCTATAAATAATTAAAAAACGACACGTCTTCAAAGCTTGTCTTTTATCAAAAAAATAGTGTTGATAAAATGCATTAAAAACGTGAGAAAACAGTTTTGAAAATGTCAGCTTTTACCACTTTTTTTTTCATTTAAAGACGTACAAATGTCGCGTTCTCGATCCTGGAAATACCCATATTCTTTATGGGGTTTCCTCCTCCTTCTGCCCGTTACATACTTTTAACAAACTTAATATACCTGTCCAGGGTATTAAAAGAGGAAGAGAAAAGAGGCCTGTCACAATGACGACACGTGACTGACAGTTGTCGTTGGTCTCCCGCCCCTTCTCCCAGCTTGCCAAACTGTGGCAAGTTACAAAAAGCGTTGCATGCAATTTGGGCGTTGCGCTTTGTGCTGAATTCGTTGAGCTAACTGACCAAGTGACAAATTGAATGACGACTGGGATGACTGAATGCACACACAGACAGACAGACAGATACACATACACACGCAGACAGGCAACTATGGTGTGGCAGAGAACATTTAAAAAGTCATTTTCCATTGCATTTTCATTCATCGCTTGTAATTGTGGTGTAAAAACGAGCTGAACCAAATTGTTTTTTTTTTAATTCTTTTAGTTTTTGATGTTTTGTTGAATGATAGGCAAATGCCAATAACTGTCATTTCCTGGCCGACCTACTACACTGTTGCCACACTGTGCGCAGCAGCTAAAATTAAAATTTGCTGACCTCTGCAAAAAAATGGCAAAGGAAAGTAAAGGAAAAGACTAAGGCTACACAAATGAGACAAGCACACGTTACGTGCGTGTTGAGATGCCGCAGAAAGAGAGACGAAAAGCAAGAGCTAGAAAGAGATAGAGAGAGCGAGAGTAAAAGAGAACCCAATACACACACACACTTGTGCAACAATTGTGCTTGTAGCGCCCATTGCATAATTTGTTATCTAAATTCAGGTTGTAGCATGTCGAAACGCCTTGGAAATGTTATACTGATTAAATTTTTCACACAAGCGGAGGAAGAGAAGGAGACAGAGAGAGAGAGAGAGAGAGAGAGAGAGAGAGAGAGTGAGGGAGATATATACACACACACATATTCATTGTATGCTGCTTGCATTGAAAATAAAAATCCTTCAGCTCCTTAACACGTTTCAGGGCATGAATGGAACGTGCTGGTTACATATGCGAATACGTATACGCGATATTCTCTTGCCTTCGATTCCTCCAATCGTGAACTCACTTCTTTCCCCTGCCTTTTTCGTCTTCTTCACACTGCTTACTCAACTCCTTGCCTTGCCCGTTACACGTCCATTCGTTTCGATTTCGTTGGCTGGCCGTGTAATTTCAAGTTGATTCGTCAGTCCGACAGACGGCAATCTATGGGCTTCTCTCTCTGCTTGTTGTTTATGCATTTCACAGCGAAACGCAACAGCCGCCAGTGGCAGAGACTCTCATCCTTATCCTCACCTCATCTTTCTCATTCTTATTCTTATTCTCCTTGCCTCTCCTCTCATTCTCAGCCAAGACCACACGTACTTTATTCGCTCTCGATGATGCAAAAGATTACCAACTTGCTTGGCATGTGATACAAAAAAAAAAAACAAGAAAATAAGTGCAAAAAACAAGAATCAAAATTCAACTTCAGCACGTCAAAGATTTGATACACTTACATACCACTGCAATTTTTCGGTTCGACCCATGGTTACAATTTTAAGTAAACAAATTATTTTTGTCGATTCTTTTTCCATTTTTCTTGATTTATTAAGCCTATGATATGTAATAATATTCAATTTTATCTAGTGTTGTAAAAATACATCGAAAAATCGACAACTCGATTTTCGCAGAAGCGATTTTCAAGTCTCTAATTTGATAGTTTTTTTGACTGTCAATCGAGTTAATTAAATCAATATGTTATTTTAACGAAATTTATAAAATGTGAACGCTCATTGATTTAAGAGGACAAACCATGAAAATCTTTCTAGTTTTGGGAAAGTTATGAAAGTTGCAAATTCGGTTCAGTTTCGATCCAGCAACTTTACAAGTGAAAATTTTCTCCTTTATTCTGTATTTATTACTAAGTTTTGTTTAAAATATCTCGAAATATCTAGCGTATTCAGAAACTATGATATTTGTGTTATGTGATCAATTTATTACACTGTTGCTAGTGAGTGAACTTTTCAAGTTTCTGTTGTCGTATTTTTATTTCTTTATTTAAATTTAAAATCTGTCCTAAGGGACAGTCACTAAAATTGTCATTTGTGTGATTCGAACCCTAGTTATTTAACTGAAAGTTCTAATTCTGGCATGTCGGCGACTCTAACCATAGAGCCACCGGACAAATAAAAACTATTTACTTTTACAGCCAATAACAATACCAACCTCAGTGTGACCATATTTTGTTAGATACATTTAACAGTCTGGCAACCTTTCTCTATTTATAATTTTGGCTCAATATGACTAATTTTGTATACATGATACAATTTTTTCTGTGTTTTTGTTGTCATTACAACACATCACTGCGGACGGCAGTCCGCGCTAGTGACGAAAGCAGCACGAAGGGTGCGAAGAATGGAAAATTTGCTATGACTGTCCGATCAGGTCGAGTTATGTACCGATCGAAAGGTATCAACTTAACTTACAAATGTGCATACTAAGAGTTTTGGAATTTCACCTGGTTCGTGAGATAAACAGGTGTAAGTGGGAGGGGAAAAATGTATATTATTGGAGCTAATGGGGCCTTTGGAGCCTTTTTGAATTGTTTTTGAATTTTTTACTATTCTAATCAAATACGCGTCGAATGACACCTCGATCATCGAAATCCGATTACTGGTTCAAAAAATAATTAATTTTGAAATTTTGAGTCGCCTTCCGAAAATGAGATGAAAAGTCAGTATGTCTGTTTGTTTGTTTGTTTGTTTGGATCAAATCGTTGATTTAGCTTAAAAGCTTGAATGAGGACTTGTTCCCGCTCAAAAATGTAGAGACGTTTGTTCTACGACTTTTTCTAAAAATAGCTAGTTTAGCGGGAAATCGCTAAAAACCGCCAAAATGTTTAAAATAATTTATATGTAAAACTTAAGATTATTCGTCACAAAATTGGATATCAGAAATTTTGGGGCATGCAAATGTTTTCGTCACTAGACTTTTAACTACCTCGTAAAGAGGTTTTTTTTATGGGATATCACTTTATCAAATAACACAAATATCAGAGTTTCTGAATACCCTAATCGTTATTATTGAGGAATATATCGACAATTCGACCGTTCGACCGATTCGTTACACGTATCGTGACAAGTTTTGAATACCCTTGGCAAGGGTATAAAAATAAAAAATCGTATAAGAAGCAAAAGTTTTTTCTATGCTTGTGGGTCATTATGCAGTCACCCTGCGCTACCCTCTTCCCCCTCTCCCTTTTCAATGCTTGTCTTCCACATTCCACCGCATTCCACTTCCGACCCGCTGGCAATGGTTTCTTTTACGCTTCCGTAAAGCCCCTGGCACAAGAACTGACAGCACCAGAGACGCGTCAGTTATGCCTGTGTTTGGTTTGCATCCATGACTGGCCCCAAAAGATTTATTTATTGCGGCTTTTAAGTTCCCGCTCCCCCTTTTGACCATGTGCGCCTCCTTGAGTTGGGTCTTTGATTTTCAGTTCCTAGCTCTCAAACTCTTAGAGTTCAGTTCAGTTTCTGCTCGGTTCGTTTCGTTTTTTGGCAACCACACGACGCCGTCACGAACTCGATGAGTGATTTACTTAACTGATGCACGTCCAATGCTACGAGTAATGAGTCTGCGAAAGCGACGCAAAGCATTTCAATGCACTGCACAAAAGCCATAGTGGCGTGTCAATTTTTGCAGTGTAGCCAGTAGGGTTGATTCATCGACTGGGAAAAAACGAGCACAAGATGAATCTATAGCGAGGTGACTTCTCGTTGAACTGTTTGGAGTAAGTTAAAGCGATTCCTAAGTTTAAAATAATAAGTGTAACGAGTTGCAGCTCTAGGTGCAGTGAGAGGGCAACTCGTTAATAAACAGCTTTTTAAGTTCAATACAATATGCTTATATTATTAAACAAGTATAAGATAAAGTGGTTTCAAGAGTAACGAGTAAAACAATCGTTGAGTGAAATTGAAAAACTCGTTGAAGGTGTAGTCAGTAGCCAACTCGTTGAGTTGATCAAATTTAGTAGAGCATGTATCGAGTATTTACTGATAAATACAACTCGTTGGAAGGCAAGTCGAGTGCTTTTTTAAGGTGTATCAATAGCCATCTTGTTAAGTATTCAATTACAAATACAACGATAATTCATAGAATTAAATAAATTAGGTAACAAGTATGGAATTTGTTAAGCTGCAGAGGAATTAAGGTAGCCCACTCTTCAAAATGAATAATTATACTTTAACGAGTAGTTTAGTTGCCGAAAGCCACAACGGATAATTTTTCGAGTTGCTGCGGGTAGACAACTCGTTAACTTTGATTAGATATTAGTGAAACGAGTTATTTTCTTGATGCTAGCGAATGAAGTTGTAAATGTTTTGAGTAGGCAACTCGTTTGATGAAATATTTGTAAGTAACGAGTAGAAAAATAAAAAAGGAAAAACGAAAAACGAAATAGAGAAAGAGTAACGAGCAGTGCTGCCAGAATCTTCGAAGCAAAAATTGCTAGATTTAAAAAAAAGTTGCTAAAAATAGCTAAAAATTATTTGAAAATTCCCAAGAAAAATGCTAAATCATTAAAATTTTCGTTTTCAACAAATATATAAATGTTTTTGAGAAAAAAAAGATCTAAATTTAAAAGGAAAATGATTTCATATCTTAAACAAAATTAAGAGTACATATAATGCTATTTAACTCGTCATCTTTACTTAAATCAGCTTACTTCTCATTGCTAGTGATTTGAGTCAAGTACTCATATGGTAGAGTACAATTATGGAAATATTTTCCGTGTCTGTGTAGACCATACCTGTTAAATTATTTGAAGTTTCATATGTTCATATTGTATTTCTATTATAATTATTGAAATTTAAATTTTGGGTAAAGCATAGTATCCAGTTGTTGAAAATCCAGTTTGAAAGGTATCAACTCCATATAAAAAAAGGGTTGCAAACTGTCTCGAAATTATTTTGTAAGGCTATTTCTAAACCCTCGTATCCAGTACCTAAATTTGGGCAGCTCAGAAAATTTTCGGGTGTTTTACAACACTGTTTAATGACAGCTGGCAGCTTTTTTTGTTTACCTTTCAAAACATCGATTCGTTCAGTGTTTCGACTAGTCGAAATCATTTTGAGCAGCAATGGCGACCAACAAACAGCAAAATAAGAGCCAAATTGAGATCTTGGAACACAAAGAGCGAATTTGACTTATTGAAGAGGAGCAACAGAGGTCAATATTGTGGGATTTGACCGAAAAAAAACATTTTGATGGGATTTTTATAAATTAATAATTGTTAATTTAATAATTAGGGTATTAGTCGCTGCTACTTTTCTTATCCTGTCCATTTTGTCCATTTTCTCTTTATTTTTGTGCTCAATGTTATTTATTTGTTTGTTGTGCACAGCTGACGAACAGTGTGACCACAGCAGCATAAGACCAACAATCTCTCAACTTTTTAGTGATTTTTGGTATTATGCTGTCACACTGAATTCTGTAAGGTCCGACATCAAAACATCGAACATTTTGAGCGCCCAAAATATTTTCAACAACTGGATATTATGCTTAAATCAAAAGTTTTGCTTTTAAACTTTTAGCATTTTAACCCAACCACAAAATACAGCAAAAGAGTGAGCAAAAACTTTCAAGTCCTTCATATAATCGAGCCACTGAGTTAAATACCAGAGTCCCGAATCGTTGTGAACCATTATTAATCGTAATTTGTGCTATCACTTGCAAAAAAGCTATAAAAAAAGGCAAAAATGCTAGAAAAATAAAAAATTGCTAGTTCTGTAATAAAGTTGCTAAAATTGCTAAAGAAAAATTAAAAATTGCTAGATTTGTGGCTAATAGCATTTTAAAAAAAAAAGTTGCAATTTTTTTTAAAAGTTGCCAGATCTAGCAACTAAATTGCTAAACTGGCAGCACTGGTAACGAGTGTGTTTGTTTTTTTTATTCATTGTTTATTGCCAGTTACCGGTTAAATACAGTAATGATAAATGACATAAATAGCGAAAACGAGAAATATGTAGAATTCGCAGATGTCGTTATTACACAGACAGTAATAAAGATAAATCCTTACAGCTTCTATGCACAATATAAGTAGTATAAATTGTTAAGCATTTTCAAGAGCATCGAGCAAACAATTAGCAAACAGGGTAGCTATAAGTAGTACATGTTGCTATTCACGTAGTTTGGGCAGATGTCCCAATGCCAAAATGTCCGATTGCTAATTGAAGGCACTTGGTCATTATCTGTGATACACATTCGCATTCATTTCTGAACAACACTTGAGAGTTGCCAACTTGTTAGAGATATGTGTATAGAGAGAAGAGAGACGACCTGAAATAGAAACAGAAGATGACGATGTAGGAGGAGACGGAGAAGGACAAGGAGAAGCAGGACTGAGAATACAGCAAATGCAGTGCCGTCTTTGGCCTTGTGCCAATCAACGACAGCGTCGCCTCAGCCTCAGCCTCGGCGTCACCGTCACCGCCACTTGTGGCAGTGACCCAACTCTGCCCCAACCAGCCGTGCCCCTGTTGTGCTTGGCATCTTTATTGTGTTGCACACACATACAGAGAGACAGACAGACAGAGAGTGAGTAAGTGAGACACACACATGTGTGTATGCATAAGACGCAGGACCATGCAGGACGTAAATATTTTGTGAGTGCATCAAAATTCGTATTCGCAGCACAGCGCACAGTTGAAATTTGTATCTTGTTGTGTTGCCATTGCATTTGCTCTTTCTTTTTGCTCTCTCTTGCTATTTTAAGATTTAGCCACAACTGCCCCTAGCCCCCTAGACCCCTAGCCAGAGATCTTTCCTGCATCCCCTATCAGTCTCAGTGTCTTGTAGTTCTGTTTCCAGTTTCTATTTCTGTTTGTTTGTGTATTTTATACCCTTATCGAGGGTATAGCGAAATGTGCAAGGCATTAAAAATATATATATTCCTGATCAGAATGACGAGCCAAGGTCTCTTGGTATATCGGTGAAAATTTGTGCAGATCCTTGTTCTTCCTGTTGGCAGTACATCGCTCGAAAGTGGCCGAATCGGATCACAATATAATAAAGCTGTTATGGAAGTGAACCGTCGAAAATACAATGTATTTTTTGTATTTTCAGACATCTGGATAATTTTCGCGAAGTGTGTATTTAATTAACGTCTTCAACGTCCTGAACAAATATGTTTCTAAAGGTTCCCATATATCCAATAGTTGCCATTGGAACGATCAGTCAAAAATGCAACCTGAGTATAAAAATCTTTGTTGTTTTTTTGAGATTTGTAAACCAATCTTACTAATTGTGTATTGGGTATTTTCTTATACATGTTCACAGAATTTGGCTTAAATCGGATTAATTTATGATCATATTCTATATCTACTATATCATCAACACATCAGTCGACAAGGGTATATAATCTTCGACTAATATTCCTCTAATATTTTTTTTCACTTAGTTTACCTTACATTTTTCATGATTTTTACATGTGTTTTTCTTCCATTTTCATGTTGTTTTCCGTTTGGTTTTTATGTTTTACACAACAATTTTATGTTGGTTTGCTGCCTACCTTTCTCCCCTCCACCAGCACTTCCCTTCTCTCCAGTGGTCTTTGTACGTGCTGCTGTTCTAGAAAAATGCACACAAAATTCTTCATTTGCTTTTGCAGCGGCATCAACGTCAGCGTCGACGTCGACGTCAGCGTCAACGTCAGCGTCGTCGTCAACGTCAAGCGAAGCTGAGCTGAGCTAAGAGTTTCAATTGAATTTAGAGCTAAGGCTTTTCTATACACATATATATATATATATATATATATGTGTTTGTGTGTGCGTATGCGTGTGTGTGTGTGTGTGTGTGTGTGTGTGTGTGTGTGTGTGTGTGTGTGTATGGGCATTCAATCATTGCAAGACTCGAAACTGACGAAGGGGCCAAGTAGGCGGGATGAACGATTCTCAGGGTTGGGCCTGAAGGGATGTTAGAGGTTGGTCTAGAGAGAGGTTTCCATTTTTTGTCTCCTCCCCTCTGGCCCCCCAAAACCACCATCCCCCTTATGCCCTTAGCCAGCAAACTGACTGATTTTCTTGCATTTCTTTAGCGTTTTTTTTTTTTTTCAATTTATTTGCTTGCCCTACAAAATCACCAGCTAAGCAACACAGCAACAACAACAACAACGAAACCAGTTGTAGGGTGGGAGTAGTGCTAAAGGGGCAGGAAACTGGCAGGGGGAGCGTGAAGAAGGGGGGCGAGGGGAGGGTCAAAGAGGACGTGCCTGCGTTACAGTTTTTGCAGTGAAATTGTTTTTTTTTTTTTATATATTTTTTTCTATGTGGTCTCACATCTTCCCCCTCCCCCTTCCCCCTCTCCACTCCCGTTAAAAACACTTTACCCAGCTCCATTTGTATGCAATTTGGTGCCCCTCTCCTTTTCCTTTTCCTTTGCCATCCTACTGGTACATAGGCCCCCCTGCCTGTGCCCTTCAGCGCACTAATGGGTTAACTTGAGTTTGTTACAATCTAACCCAAGGGCCGCCTCAAGTGGAAAGTGGAAAGTGGGTAAGCCTAAGCATTTGTCTGACAACGCCCCAAGCTCAAGGCTCAAGGCTGTGCGATGGCTCAAGTTCAACTTGTTGGCCCAGCAGCAAATTGTGAGGCTTTTCAAGTTATTGTTGACCAATCTGTTTCGGGCCAAGTCCGAAAAGTTGCCATCCAATCCAGTCGTGTCCAGTCGAAAAGTGAGCCAGACAATTGGGCAGACTTATGTAAGCAGAATTAGACATGCATAGCTCGTAGTTTGCAGTGATAGCTTTGCAGTTGTCAGTTTCATCTTTTAAGCTATAATTTGTAACCCATTCCATTTTTCCCCTTGTCGTCTTTTTCGCTTTTACTCCATTTCCACCATATAAACTACAAGTAGTGTGTAAACTTTTCTCTCAATTTCTCTTAACAAATCTTTTGCTGATTTACAGTTGCTTTTAGCTGTTTTTCTTTCTGTCCATCCAACCACACTCACATATCTTAATCGGTCCGTCTCTATTTTCAACTTTCTTCTTTGGTTTGCTTAAATCAGCATCAGCTTGTAAAAGTTTGGTTTCTTTTTCTTTCACTTCTCTTCTATTTAATTTGCGAAAATTCTTAATAATCTAAGTTGTTTGAATTGCTTGGATTGATCATTAATTTATTTTCTTCTGTGATTTCCCAATTATTAAAATTATTTGGTTTTTTCTAATGATATTTTTCCTGTTCATCATGGAATCATTTTTGTTTTGCGTTCTCGGTTTACTTACTTTTGATTTTTCGAATTGACTGATGTCTATAATTTGCTTTATCCTTTGATGAGTTTTTTTTTAATTTTATTGATTTATCTTCTTATTCTCTTTACAACATGTTATTTATAAATATATCTAAGATCGACTTACCTTCCGGCTCTTATTTGTTTCTCATTTGTTGATCATCGCTTTATTAACTCTCTCTCATCTCCAATCTATCCTCGTTCCCAAATTTCTTCTATCATTTATTTAATTACAAAATTAGACAAAATAAATAATATTTATGTTATGTTTATCTAATAACTATGTATTAGGTTGCAAAGTTATAGGAACATACAAAATTTGTTTATGTTTTGTGTTGTGGGAGATGACAGAATTCCGATGGGAGATGTGTCTTTGTATCTTTGGCAATCCATGAGAATGTGTTCAGGTGTGATGTTCGTGCCACATCGACATTTTGGGGCAGCTTCGCCTTAAATCACTTATTACTTTTATTTTCTCTATTTCCTCTACATTCAGCTCATCTCTTCTTCTCTCTCAGCTCTCTCATCTCAACTGTCTCCTCTTAGGATCTACCATTTGCATCTTTCTTCCATTCTCACACCTAAAATCTCTTTTCTTGTTTAACTCTCTATTGTCATCTCTGTCATCCGCTCTCTTTTTATCTCTCTCTATCTTCCACATCCATTCAATGCAAATTGCAATTGGAGCAATTGCAGCTGGTGGTGTTATTATTGTTGCGATGCATTTCTGGCTCATCTGCTTAATCCGCAACTGCATCTATTGCATCCTCTTGTTCCTTCTCCCAACTTTTGTCCCACTTTGTGCCCCATTTGGCCATTTTTGGCTCTAGGGTTTGTGGGCCTTGTGTTCGTTTAGTTTGGTTTCATTTGGTCTCGTCTCGTTTTTGGTCTGTTTTGGTTTGGTTTGGTTTGCTTTGGTTTTGGTGGCTTGGCTGAGCTTGGATGGGTTTGGTTTGGCTTGGCTTCGGTTCGGTTCCGTTCCGTTCGGTTCGGTTCGAGCTCTGGTTGGTTCTAGTTCCTGGGCTGCGCCTTTAGCCATGCTCCAGTTTCTGTGCCATTTCGGAATTGCTTTTTGTGTGGCTTCTGCTTGTTCTTTGTTGTTGCACTTGCTGGGATGCCTTTTACCAAATTCGAGGCGTGATTTGCAGTTTAATTGTGCAGCAAACTGCCAAAAAAATAAAAAATAAATAACACATAACAGAAACGGAAACGGAAACGCACCGACTGCGAAATGAATATTTTGATACATCAAATTTTGCCTTTTTTTTCTCGAATTTGTTTTGATTTATCAAGCACTTCTTGACTTTTTGCTTTCTTGATTTGCGAAATAGATTTTTGTACTGGTAATCAGGTAAAAGCTGGCAATAGTATAATAACATTTTGGTAGTGTGATATAACAGGCAGAATTTCAAATTAAAATGCCTATACAAATATTTAAAAATAATAAGTTCTAATACAAAATCAGGGACCGGAACGATTATAATTTTTAAAATTTAAATTAATAAGTAAAAGTTATTTGTTGATTTTTAACAAAAAAATTAAGTGAAAACACTGAATTTTCGATCTTAAAAAAAAATTATAAAATAATAATTAAATTTCAATTTTTATTTAAAAATTATAATTTAACTCTTATTTTCCATTATTATTTTATAATTAAAATTGAAAAATACTTTTTATTTTCAATTTTTATAATACAAATTGAGAAATAACATTTATTCCTTAATTTTTAAATAATAATTAATTTTTCCAGTTTCTCATAACTCTTATTTGCGGTCCCTGTAAGAAATACATGAGTTATAAATAAAAAAAATTAATTATAAGAGCAAGAGACTCCAAATTGTGAAACAGCTAAGGCTTTCATTATTATTATTAATTATTATTGTCCAATTGACCAAAGTCCAGATCTCTTCTGAATTCCGTCACGATCAAATCATAAACTCGGAAGTTACGGAAGAATGAATTTTATATAGCAGCGGGTTAATGGAAGAAGAAGAAAACGTACAAAATTTGTAGGGCATCTTATAGTAGAGCTCTTGCATCTTCGTCTTGTTTTTGCGGTGGCCTGCAGGTCGTATGCGTAATATTGTTGGCAGATGCCATTTGCGGAGCGTTCGCTCATCAATAAGTTAAGAGCGCAAACAAAACTCACAAACAGACAACGCAATGCACTTACCCAAATGGCCGCAGATACGAGAGAGTTCTGTATTTGAATCTGTATCTGTTAGATACAGATACAAAATGCACTTACACTCTAGTTGCGAATGAGGTTGGTTGGGCTTGCAAAGGGGACAGATTGAAGAGATAGATTGTAACTGAAGCTGATGTTGTTAGACAGACAGTCGCTCCATTTGATTTGTCAGCCAGGCGAGAGCTAAGCGGAGGAGAGGATAAGAGTGTGTGTGTGGGGGGGGGGGGGGGGAGAGAGAGAGAAGCGAACGTGAGTAAATCAGTTGCAAGATTCTATCAAAATTCCACAAATAGTTACACGTGTGCGTTCTGAGGTCCTGATATCTGATATCCTGACGGCATTCTGGCAAGTGCCTTCTCGCTCGCTCGCTCGCTCTCAATCAAGCATATTGCAATGCCTTTGGAATTTCTGAAAAGCTTCCAGCGTCTTGACAAACGACGCACGAACTGTGGTGACAGACAGACAGACAAACTGAAAGACAGGCAGACACTGGTGGGAGGAAGGTGGATAGACAGCAAGGAGGACCTTGAGGACCTTGAGCAAGTCAAAGTCCCAGTCGAAGCTGGAACTGGAGCTGGAGCTGGTCTTGCATTTGATTAAGTGCTGGACTGTCGTGTGTTTAGTGTGAAGAAAAGAGAAGAACATGTGAACTTTCTCATCTGAGCTAATGATCCGTGTAATCTTGTGCTGCCCCTACACAAACACACACACACTCACCAGGACTCTCTTTGTGTGTGCTTGGGAAAAAGTTTTATCGGGGCATAAGTGAAATACCTTTAGTCGAGAGTGCTCGACTTTGAGATACCCTCATTTTAGAGCAGTTATCGTATTCCAAATTGAAATCTCATAGCCAAATTGCTAAATATAAAAAACTTAAAACTCATAATACTGTAAAATTAGCAAATTGAATACGTTTTGATTCCGCCGAAAATTCAGTAAAAAAGCGATAAAAATTAAGAAAAAAAAAAACCTTTTCCGTGAAAAATTGACTTTTTGTTACTCACGCCATTTTCACGAAAATTCCTTGTAGAAATTAACTTCATGTTCTTCTTTTTAATATTGGTTTTTGCAGTTTTAAATCATCGTGATATTTCTAATGACAAATGGTTATGTAACAGATGTTTTGGAATTGATTCTTCCGCACATATGTATTAAAAGTTACAATTTTGGAAAGCATTTCGTTCGGACAGACATGGCTGTATCGAGTCGGCTGTTTGTGCTGATCCAGAATATACATACATTTATATTTTGTGAGGTCTGTCATACCTTCTTTTGCGTGTTACAAACACTTGCACAAACCTGATATACCCTCGACAAGTGTATAATAATAGAGTAAACGCTACAAAGCAGGCAAAAGCTGCACATAATTGGCATAAGTTTGCACTTAAGTCAAAGGCACAAACACACACCTTCACACACACACCACATACACACACACACACACACACACATACATACACAGGTGCTTTATGCTGTGTGCTTATGGTAGATTTAACACACAGCGAGCGTTCAATAAATGTCAGCAATTAAAAAGGTGCGATGAATGTGTATCGAGTGTCAGCCAGAGTGTGTGTGTGTGTGTGGCATGGGCAATGGGCAATGGGCGTGATTAAGCGGCAGCAACTGACTGATGAGGGCAGCTGCCGATTTAAATGGCAGTTTCGCTCCCCTCCTCTGCGCCCCCCTCTACCCCTCTGAGCAAATGGGCCAATTGCAAATATTCTCATAAGCGAGTTGAGGCCCCAGACTCGAGATTCGAGACTCGTGACTCGAGACGCAGCTCCCGAGGCACAACAGAATCTCTGACTCCCTTAACCACGATGCCAAGTGAATGTGAAATTGAAATGAAAATGAAAATGAAAAACGTATCGACATATAAGTATTTGTATACATACATACATACATACATACATACTTACTTACTTTCTCGTAAATATATATAAAAGCAGCTCATTTATAAAATCGATTGAGTTATTTAATACGTTTACAACCACATTAAGGATTATGCTCAGAAAGCGACAGAAACAGACTCAGAGTGAGGGAGAAGGACACAGTTAGCTAAAATGAATATCAACAATATTATGCACAAAATACATGTAATAAATTATATTGTGATTTTAAAATTTCTGGGTGAACGCATCTGATTGACATGTGTTCCCAATAACAGAGCACTCGCTGCCTTTGGTTTTACCTGCTCCTTCTCCTTCTTCATTTTCTTTTGTGTCTCCTTCTCAAATGGTCCAGAGGAAGCAACTACTTTGTGTACAATTACGAGATTATTAATGGCACTTTCTTCTTTCGTGTTCATGTAAGCTAATTAATTCGCTTTAAGCTTAATTATATGCAAACATATAGTTAATGTATTGTCGAAGTATTAAATGAAAAAAAAAGAAACGGACTTAAGAGTTTTTAAAGCTTTAAGACTATTGAAAGGCAACCTTATTAACTGTTTTTAATAATTTGATGCTTTTGAATGTGATGAAAAATGTGATTTTTTAAAAGGTTAAATTTATATATCAGTCGCCTCAGCTTTAACAAATGATTTAAGAGCAGCTTTTGTTACTTACACATTTGTGAATTGTAGTCTTGTAAAATAATTTTCAGTTATGCTGCTTCATGAACTCAATATACATTGAAATATTTTATCGTAATTTTTTTACATTATCTGCGTTACAAATCGACGAATTCACTCATATAATTTTTTACTCGTTTTATTTATAAATCGAAATGTTGGAAAATGTCCATGCCAAATATTGTCGACATTTTTATTTATTTTACTCGGTGGCAACCCTGTTGGCATATGGGAATTCTTCCATGTCAAAGTGAAATAAAACATATGGGTATTTCCAGGATCGCGAACTCGACATTCGTACGACTTTAAATGAAAAAAAAAATGGCAAAAATTGACATTTTCAAAAATGTTTTCTCACGTGTTTAATGCATTTTATCAACTCTATTTTTATGATAAAAGACAATCTTTGAAGACTTGTCGTTTTTTAATTATTTATAGAAAACAATGCATCGCGAACGCGACGAAAAATGGAAGTCATTTTTGACTTCATCTTGACAAATGCGAAAGTCTGCGAAATGTGGCGAGTAATTTGGAAGAAAATACTCTTAAACCATAATAAAATAATGTAGTTTTCCATTTTAGAAATAATTTTGATATGTAACTACCGTTTTATATATTTTACAAGTTTTTTTTAGTAATTTGTAACGTGACAAGATTTCCACTTAGTTTTACCAAGAGTTTGTTCATCAAATTTTATTCTATATTCCGATTTATAGCTCTTAGAACTTGTTTTAAATTAAACTTTCAATATATTTCTATATATTTAAACGGTTTATGTTACAATCTTACTCCCTGACTTAATGTAATCGTTAAAATGCAAACGGTCCATTTTGGAAATCAATTTTTAAGAAAATCGGCAAAAACATAGAAAAAGTGAATTTATTCCAATGTAGAATCTATATGTTCATCCTATTGAATTTTTTCTAGCGTATATTGCTTAAATAAATAACTTGAATACATTTTTGGAAGAAAATTTCATACGATGTGAGTTTTGGATCAATTTTACGTTTTTGGCCTCGGTTGACATATGCATATGTATGTATGTATAATTATTATGCATGATATGCGCTCTTATGGATGCGTATGAATAAAATGTATTCAATTGTGCGCGAAAGTGCTATTAATTCATTTGATTCATTTAATTCGTCTCGTTATTTCCATAATTCATTTGGCGTCGCCACAATAATAATAACAACAACAACGACAGTTAATCGCTCATCCTCTTAATAATCTGCAAATCTTTTGTGTCTCTTAACGTGTGTGTGTGTGTGTGTGTGTGTGTGTGTGTGTGCACAACCCGTTAAGTATGTGTGTGCTGATGTATGTGTAGAACGTGACGTGACTCTGTGGCGAATTCTCGTAATTAGCATTGAGGCTGAGACAGCAAAAATGCAAGTAATAAGCTAAACATATAGCAACAAAATGTTAACTGGGTCCTAATTGAAGTGCCATTGAGTGTACATGGCCACGACACGTGCTCTGCAAGAGTCACAACAACAACAACGACAACAACAACAACGACAACAACAACAACAACAACGACAACAGCAGCAACTCTGCAACTTTTTGTGCTTGGCGGACAATCTTTAATTTAAATGCCGGCCATCTTCACGTTTATCAGATTACGCGACAGCAACACCCACGAAACACATGCACACACCGAAATATACATACGCACATACAGACAAAAACATGTGGAGATGATCCAAGCATTGTTACTACACTGAAAAAAAAGACCACTTTCTAAAACCAAGAACATTCATCTTAAATATTTTGTTCTTAAAATAAGAATATTTTAACACCAAATTACTAAAACTAAGAATATTCATCTTAAAAATCGTAAGTTCTTAATATAAGAATAAAATTCTCAAATTTATATATTTTGTTCTTAACATAAGACCATTTTAAGACTAAATTACTAAAACTGAGAATATTATTCTAAAAAATCTTAAGTTCTTAATATAAGAATAAAAATGTTAGATCTTAGATCGTTTTCTCTTAACAACAACACACTTTTTGAGACTTAGAATTCACAACTGGTTCAAGCGTCTAAAAGATGACATTAGGCTTGGATCGCTGGTCAAGTCAGCACAACGGTACTGATGATAGAGATTGGCATCTCTTGAATCAGCTGTATACCGAGCCAGGCTCATTGTTGTTTGTTGTTTAGTGTCATATTGACATTACTAGACCTCAAGTTAACTAAAACTTACTTCATTCTTCTTAAACTGTTAAGAAGCTTAATCTTTATTTGAGATTTTTGTCTTGAGTATTCAAAACTCTTTTGAATAAGAACATATAATCTTAAAAAAGTAATAAGTTTTATTCTTGTACTAAGATTTGTGGTCTTGAAAATATAAGAATTTATAATCTTGAAAATAAGAACTTGGTCTTAATTGAAATGTTCTTAGAATCAAGATGTGTTTTCTTACTTCAAGATTTTCATGTTCTCGACGCATTTTTTGGACTTAGTTCTTAGTTCTGAGACCAAAATCTTGATTTTAGATCCTTATTTTTATCAGTGTAGTTATACCCTTTCTGAATGGAATACATAAGCTATAACAAGGCACATGTAACAGATTATAGAATTTTTTCATGATATATGAAATTATCATTTTCATGTCAATTAATTTATTGTTTAGTTATCGTATTTTAATATAATGACAACTATACTCTGCTAAGTTGACAGCGCTCAGGCAAACATTTTATTTTATAGTTAATAGTGAAACTTTTTTATACCCGTTACTTAAAAAATAAGTAAAAGGGGATATTGTATTCGTTGCAATGTATGTAACAGGGAGAAGGAAGCATCTCCGACCCTATAAAGTATATAACGACGAGGACTTTAACGACGAAGACTTAGGCGCCGAGTTTCCTTGATCCATTGTACTTGGTTTTTCTACTTAAGTGAAGCGAGTCTCTCTTGTCTGTTCTCCTTCACTTATTTTTACATAAGAGAGCGAAACTTCGAGAGCCACGCACGATGACAAGACACGAACTGTCATCCCACTCAGTACAATTCTGTTCTCACAATACTGATATCATTCCACTCAAATAACAGTAATATTAATAACACCAATACTATTCGATAAACATCGGTAAGGCGCACAATTCAAGCTATCGTAACAACAATATCTCCGACACGGCCATCCTGACGATCTACACGTCCTCGTGTAGGGTATCTCACTAGCCATCACAAAATACTCAAAGCTTAAATTTCCTTCTGCGTAATACAAATTGTCTTTATCATTCTCTTCAACTTCAATTCTCTTTTCTTTTCACATTTTTGTTTTTTAAACAAATTAAATTTTTTTTTTTTAACACACCATGCCATATAAGGACCAGGTACCACAATGAGTCGTTATCGACATCGCACATTCAGTCATTCTACTGTCTCTTTCAACAGTGTCTCATTCTCTACTGTCTCTTTCAACAGTGTCTCTTTCTCACTCTTTACTGTCTCTTTCAACAGTTTCTCATTCTCTACTGTCTCTTTCAACAATGTCTCTCTCATTCATTACTGTCTCTTTCAACAGTGTCTCATTCTCTACTGTCTCTTTCAACAGTGTCTCTTTCTCACTCTTTACTGTCTCTTTCAACAGTTTCTCATTCTCTACTGTCTCTTTCAACAATGTCTCTCTCATTCATTACTGTCTCTTTCAACAGTTTCTCATTCTCTACTGTCTCTTTCAACAGTGTCTCTCTCATTCATTACTGTCTCTTTCAACAGTTTCTCATTCTCTACTGTCTCTTTCAACAGTGTCTCTCTCATTCATTACTGTCTCTTTCAACAGTGTCTCATTCTCTACTGTCTCTTTCAACAGTATTTCTCTCATTCGCTACCGTCTCCGTCGATATCCATTGCACTTGGTACCTGCCCATCTAGCATTTTTTTTAAAACTTTGATGAGGACATTTACAAATTCTCTTATCGTTCATGCATTTCAAAAAAAAATTTCGATCGCCCTCTAGTATCTCTGTTACTAAAAATAGTCCTTGAAACTTTGAATCAAAACTAATCTGATGTCTTTTACTGCTGTTGAGAAAAAAAACAACACCAACACTAAATTTAACTACTTGGCTTTTGGTTTTTATCAAAGCATTAAGCGTAAAAGTATGATGCAATTAGACATACTTGGTGAAGGCATCAATTTGCACAATCACATATTCCTTGCGATCACTTTTACCACTTAATTTGCCTGATATACCTATGTGTAAAGTGTGCCACGGAATACTTGTCCTTGGAATTAGATGTAGCTCAGCTAAAAACTTTCCTGTTGAAGATTTAGCGACTCTGCAAGCTATACAGACCTCAACAAACTTACGAAAATATATCGATATTCCTTTAAACCAGTAAAAATCGAACACTTTGACTTGCAAAAGTTATAGGGCGAATTTTTCATGCCAGTACTTCATACCCAAGGTATTCAGCTGTTTGTTTTATAAAAATAAAAATTTTCAATGTTAAACGAAATACAATACAAAATATTACACCATTACGAGATACTACATCAGAGAGTACCCTAACGCTAGGATTCCTTGCCAATTAGGTTCTTCGTTAAAACTTTTCGACAAACTATTTCCATCAATAAACACGCTACTTTATTTGCCATAAGCAACAACATTATTTGTAAAATTTTTTTTGTTGACTTATTTGCCATACTTCCCTTAATTAGTGAACAATCAGATCCAGAAAAGTAATTGGAAACTTCTCACCTCGTTGTCACTTGTGATTTTTGAGTTCCAAAGATATTACTGCTGCAACACGTCACAAAAAAAGCTTCTCAAAAAAAAATAGGTCACGAGATTCAGATCCCACTTCTGATAACGACGAGGACTTTAACGACGAAGACTTAGGCGCCGAGTTTCCTTGATCCATTGTACTTGGTTTTTCTACTTAAGTGAAGCGAGTCTCTCTTGTCTGTTCTCCTTCACTTATTTTTATGACAAGACACGAACTGTCATCCCACTTCTGATATCGGAGTCGAAGACATTTTAAGGTTTTCTTAAGGTTTTTTAAACGCAGTGAGTTTCTGCGTGTGTAGTCTCTCACTAGACTAATTGCCAAGTCACCTCCTGTGACACACACTCACACCAGAGCCACACTCGATGACAGCCTCTGCTGTCATCCCACTCCAGCAATGTCAATACTGCCCAACACCATTAGGATTCACAATACTAGTTATCAGTATCAAAGTAAGCCGCGCAGTATGAACTATCCCATCTCCGACATATATATATTCTTGATCAGCATCAGCAGCCGAGTCGATATAGCCATGTCCGTCTGTCCGTCTGTGTTAGCGCCTAGATCTCAGAGACTATAAGAGCTAGAGCAACCAAATTTGGCACACAGATTTCTATAAACCCCATGCAGATCAAGTTTGTTTCAAAATTTTGCCACGCCCCTTTCCGCCTTCGCAAATTGCGAAAAACCACCATTCGCACAGTTTTTAAGATATTACGTTTTTTTTTTTGTAGTTTTCGTTAACTACAGTTAATAACTATCATCCTACTAAATTTCAACAAGATGGGACAGATAGATCAATGGTAATGTATGATTAAAGTTTTTATGCAATGTAAGTGCCTAAACGCATGCAATAAAAATATTTTCAGTGTAGTTAAATAAGTAACGGGTATCCTATAGTCGGGAGCTCGACTATAGCCTTTCCCATTTGTTTTTTTTAAGAATATGTGTATCATAAAGGAGGCAATGCTGTCAAGTTAACATCGCGTTTAATTTTTGTTTTTACCAGTTTTTGTGAAAATTCTATTTGAAATGTCTGTTAACTCTTTAAATCTGTTAAGTCATGTGAGAGAAAAGGTTAAATATACATATTTTCAAGCACGAAAAGTGAAAATTAGTTAACTGTGAAAACTGTTGCCGCCTTTTAGGCATATGGCCTCTACAACTTTTAATTTTAAAATGATTAATAAACGTCGCAAAAATAAATAAAAACTAGAAAAGTGAAAAACATTAATTTTGTGAATTTCAAAATTTCATGGTATCGTTTCATACGTCTTTCCGCAGAATCCTGCAAGGATAAAAATTTTTTAAAGCCCTTTTTTAATCAGATTAACCTAATAAATAAAAAAAAGTAACAATTTTTCTTAAATTTTTACGGATTTCTTATAGTGGGCCGGTAAGGGTTAACTTTAACATGCACATGAGAAACTATTCAAAATTCTTAGATTTTTTAAATGTTATTTATTAAGGTATTTAAAAATTTAAATTTCATTGCAAAATTTTGCTAAAAAAAAACAAAAATCACTAGACATTGTGAAATTATTTGCTAGATTTACTTGTCTTTTTTTTTCTAAAATTGCAAAAATCTCAATGAAAGATATGAAGTTTTTTCTGATCATAGCACAGTAAATTAAAAAACTTGACTGCACTAACAGGTCAAATCAATTAGCAACATTGGTCAGTTACGTAATTTTTTGGCAATGCATTTAAATTATCAATAAGTATTCATTTTATTCATGTATTCTCAATGAGTGTATGAAGAGTGCTTTACTTTGAGCACAAATAATATACAATTACGACGTACTTACAGGCTTACAACAATACAAATTCATTTAATTTATGAGAGCACTTTCCAATTGTTTGATTGAAGTCAACTATTCAATGCAAAAACTCCACCAGAATGTACACAAAATACACACATTTTAAATAAGCAGCAGTTCAGAATAACGATACATTCAAACCACTTTACAACACTTAGAATTATGACTCATTTATCAAGAGTTTCTAATTAACTGACTGGTGGCTTAGGATAAATTTAAATTAACATTCAAAATACGCACTGCAAAATTAATAAAGTAACACACACACACGCACACGCACACAACACTTAACAGCTTAGGTTGCTTATCAGCACTTTACAGCTTTTAAGTGGTTTTGCAGTGTATTGAAGTTTTCGTTTTAATACAATATTTTGCAGCTAAAATAACTTGCCCATCTTTCAGTTGCTAACTCAATTGCGCAGCATTTGCCATGCAATTTGTCTACACCATATGGGTGTTTATGTGCGTGTGTGTGTGTGTGTGTGGACAGCATCGCAATTTTCATTTTCAGTTTGCCTGTAATATTATTTTTTTTTTCATGAAAATATTTTGCATTTGCAGCATCCGGTGACAATTTTTGGCAACAGCAACAAGAAGAACAACAGCAAAAATTCTCATTGCTGTCGACAACGTTTTATGACGGTCACATAATAACGTAAAGCGACAAAGCGGTAAACGTTCCGGACAGAACGGAAGGTATAGGAGAAAGAGGTGGAGGAGAAATTGAAGAAGGATGCAAATTACGTGCCACATGACGCGTCAAAGCTTTTGATTTGATTGCGATTCGGCAATCGTTCATTAGTTCATTCGCTCATTCGTTCAATTCACGGACCTGATAGCCACATTAACTGATTGATTGATTGATTGATTGATTGACGCAAGTGGCAGAGTTGCAGCAACAGGAGCAGCAGCATTTTTGACCAGCAGCTGTGCAACACGGCATGAATAAAAAGCCGCCATTGCCGCTGGCGGCATTTCTCGGCAACGACAACAACGGCAACGGCAACAGCAGCAACAGAAGCGGCGGCATCAGAAGCGGCAGCAACCATATTAGTGCACCACCAGGTGGCAACAGAGGCAGCGGTGCACGCATGGGTCGTCAGAGCGGTGCAGGCATGTGCTTCTCGAGCGGCGCAACAAATGGCGCCCAAGGTGCTGCCAATTCGGCAAGTGGCAGTGGCAGCGTGGGCGCCGCAGGAGCTGGTGGCGCCACCGCATCCACATCGAAGGCGGACAAACAGAGGGATGGCAACGGTGCCATCGGCAGCGGACTTTGCGGTTGCCAAAAGGCGCCCAAATCCCATTGCATATCAGCGACAGGTGAGTGACTTCAAGTCCTTCAAGTGCTGAGTCGCAAGTGGCAAACGCTAACGCAAAAACTGAATTCACATGCACTTTTTTGTTGAAATGAGGGAAGAAAAAAGCCAAGAAAAAAGCTCCATGCAAAGCTCTGTCTTTTTATTATGTCTGTTATGCTTTAAAGATTCGCTCCGATTTGATTTTAAAATATTCTGAATAAGGATCAGTTACTGCTCCACATTTGAAAGCTCCATTCGCATCGAGACAGTTTTTAAATTTTTTTCCGATTCAAATCTGAATAATTCATCCTAATTGCAACTAATAACAAAGCTTTATTAAAACTCTTACTATATTTTAAAAATTATTGCATTTCCAATACGCAAGTCAAAACTCAACTTTCAAGCATTTTTCAGATTCAAGTCAATATCTTTAAGAATATAATTGGTTTTCAAATTACTTTCAAGTTCAATATATACGATTTTACAAATAGTATAATCAAATAAAAAAACATTAAATTTTTTCCCGATTCACAGTTGAAAATATCTACTTGAAAATATTTAGTTTTCAGCCAAATTTCGTTTGAGTACAGCAAGCAGAGACTTTAATTGGTCATATCAAAAGATTTCACTTCACTAGCTCACAAATTTAATCATTAAGCAGATTATTTTAGCATTTTTAAAGCCAGTTTAAAATTAATAAAAAATAATTTCATCAAAAATGTGCAAATATTTAAACAATTCATTATGCTTCCATTGTTTTGCCGCCTGCCTCACGCTCTTAGGCGTTCTGCTGTTGGTACTGCTGTACACGGCCATGGGCTCCATCATCTTTGTAACGCTCGAGGGCGAACTGGAGGATGCGAATGCTCTGGAAACAGCTGTTGCCGCCTCCAAGCCATATCCCCGCACCGAACTGGCCAATGCCGAGATTCGTTCAAGGTAAGTAACATAAACTGCTTTAACTTTATGTAGTTCAGCATGGGCTCTTAATCTTTCAAAGGGTTCGATAGCTTAGTAAGGTGAAGTGTGTTGAATCTTCAGTGAGGCACTTAAGTTTAGCTAAGTCAATATAGAACAATAGAAAATGAATACAAAGAAAACGTACCTCTCTACAGATCGAAGCTTTAGGAAACTTTTGATAGATGGAGAAATGTTTTATTTCGGTACATTTTTTCTGAATTAAAAGATTCTGATTTACTACATTCCGCTCAATTAAATCTCAATTTTTTTTTTTATTAAAAAATTTCTCATAAATGCGTTCAAGTTTTATGTCGTGAGAAAAGTACTTTTTTTTTTTACAGAAAATCTCTATTCTATATTGTATCAATGAATATGTACACAGAAAAAAAAATCCGGGATATTTAGCCCGAATTCAATCCGAAACGTTGTCAAGTACGAAATACTTGATTATTTCAATCCCGAATTTAATCCAGAAATTGTGTAATTCAGGCAAAACAATTTTTAATAATTTAAATGTTTTTCATTACATTCAAATTTTTTTTTTTTAAACAATTTTTTTTTTTAAATTTTTTTTTTTAATGACGGGAATTATATATTTTTGCGTTTTATTCCGAAGAACTTAAAAACACACGTTTGACTACAAACTGATGGGGGAGAATCGAACCCAGGTTTTTTTTCAAACTGGAAGTTCTAATTATGTGACAGGTCGGCGACTCTAACCACTGAGCCACCGGACCGGTTGAAATGAGAGAGGCCGAGAGAGAATTTTCCTCTCGCGCTCAGCAAATGTGGTGATCAACGGGACATTTTAAGAATTTCTTAGCTTGAATCAAGTAATTTGGGCTTATTTTCCCATTTTAATCCTGATACAGGCATAATTATACAGATTAATCCTGAATACATACTTTAAAAATGCATGCTTAAATTAAGTATTTTAAACTTGATTTTAGAATGGCTTTTTTTTTCTGTGTAGTCGCTATGTAGTTTTTATTGGGTTAAATTTGCCATTACCATATTTCTGAGAAAGAAAATTAACTTAATTATTCCTTATCTTTATATGTATATCTCTGATTATGTTGCTTACATTCATCTATTTCCACTTTTTCTACAGAACTGTTGATCGTCTGTGGTCCATAACGGAGGATCTTAATATACTCTACAAAGAGAACTGGACGCGTCTTGCCGCTCAGGAGGTGCAATTGTTTCAGGTATGTTTTATTCTAAGATTCTTCTTCTCTCTCTCTCTCTCTCTCTCCCTCTCTCACTCGTATGCTAAACTGTGTAAAATTTGTCGCTATCTTGCAGGACACTCTGCTGCGTGCTGTGCGCCAGTCGAAGGTCTATCAGCCTGGGGGCGTGCAAATGAATGCACCGACGCACAAATGGACCTACGCCTCGGCCTTTCTCTACTCACTGACATTAATTACAACGATAGGTGAGTAACTCTCTCTCTCTCTCTCTCTCTCTCTTTCTATCTCTCTTCCCCATTTTTTTTCCTGGAGATGTGGCAATTTATTAACACTGAGCTGACGTTTTGCGTCTGCCAACTGCAGAGTTGCCAACGACACACACATCTCGACTTTGTGTGTGTGTGTGTGTACCTATGTGTGTGTGTGTGTGTGTGTGTTTCGAGACGTTGAGTGAGCGCCTCAATGCACAGCTGACCGGCTGACTGGATGACTGGATGACCAGTTGACCGCCGCCTGACCGGCTGCTGGTTTTAATTAACAAACTGTCAGCTCGCCTCGTCTCTCTATTTTGTTGTATTTTCTTGTAGTACTTGTTGTTGTTGTTAATTTTTTTTTTTTCGTCGATATCCGGCCACTTGACAACATTTTTCAATTTACGAGCGCGTTGATTTTGCAATTTCCCCCCCCAAATTGGCGAGACGGCAGAGCAAAGACTGCAGGGCAAGTGATAGGGACTGGAATGAAGCTGGTGATAGGGATGCTGATAGGGCTGGTGATAGGGCCTACTGAAATGTGTGTGCACTTGTCGTAGGCCAGTTTTTGCCATATAAAGGAAGAGAGAAAGAGAGAGAGAGAGAGAGAAATCGAGTAGAGACGCTTTCACGCAACGATTTCAATAAATTATAAGCAGCTCGAGGGCTAAGCAATTTGGTTGACAAGTGCAGAGAGCGTTGCCAGAACAGAATCGAACAAAACAGAACAGAACACAACACGTCTGAACAGGATGGAGCATGTCGGTCAGACCAGGACAATTTGCCTGTAGGATGCGACAACAACAAAAAACCAGAGACACGCAATTAAGATGCATATAAAATGTCATTAATTTGACAATTTCTCCCAACTCACTTCCTCTTTCTGTCACTATCTTAATTTCTCCCTCCCTCTCTCTCTCTCTATCTCTCTCTCCTTTTGCTAATTGTATTTTGGCAAGTTAATGACAAAGCTGGTAATAATTACTTATGGAAATTGTCATTTGGACTTTTGCTTAATGTTTTTTAATAATCGGAAGATCTGTGTGATTCTTCGATTTTTTTACTTTAGTTTCAATTTTTATATATAGTATATGTATTTGTGGAGTGACCTAAAAGATTGATTGGCAGACAGATTGACTGAATGATTAATAGTTATTAATGCTAGGAGTTAAAAACGTGAAGTTACATATGGGCAAATCCTGAGTTGCGGACGCAAATTTTCATCTTTAATCTGATACAGCTCGCGTTCAGTTTGGTGAATTTTTATGAAATTTTCTGGAAAATGAATTTCATTAGGAGTACTCTTTAACCTATTTTAAGATTAAAGCCATACTGTTTTTGAAAAAAAATTAGGCTTGCTGAAAGTTCCGTTGCGGTCGTTACAAAGAATGGAAGTCGATTTGAGCGAATTAGCGAATTTTGCATAATAAACAATAACTATCCAAATACAAAAAATTAAGTGAAATACATGACCATATCAATCCAGCATCAAAAATAAATATTAGTAGTCTCTTTAATTACAAATCTTAGTTTTTGTCTGTTGCGGACGTTACACTTTTTACACACACACTTTTTTTCAAATTATTAATATATATAAAATATTTTTTCGATACAGTTTTTATCTTAAATAAAAGAAAATTAAACAAAGTTTAAGATAAGCTAAGCGCTAAACACTCAGACGACCGTTTTGCCCACTTTTTTGGTCATTGAAAATACTCTTTTTTTACAAGAATTATTGAAATTAGGAGGCAAAAAGAGGAATTAATTGATTAGGCTCGGCCATGAGCAACCAAACCACCGTAAAACCTTTTTGATTTTGTAATTTGAAGCCTGAAAAAGTTTTTTTTTATAACAAAAAACAACTATTATTAAAAAACATTCAGTTTTTTGACAACTTTAAGTTTTTGCCCTTGGTTTAAAAATTTTCGGATTATTAAATTACATATATTGAAATTTTCAAATATGTGTAAACGTCAACTTTTTTCCTCGATTTAAAAAAAAAAAATGTTTTGATGCAGAAAGATTTTTTAAACAATTTAAATAGTAACTGCAAACAAAATTTTAAAAATTCTCTTCGATAGTATTTTGTATATTTTTTGAAAACTGCAAAAGGCACTTTTTGCATGAAAATCTGGAAAAAGTGATTTCTTCGCCATTTTCAAAAAACTATAAAAAATACTAGCAAAGAGATATTTTTTTTTCAGTTACTATTTAAATTATTTAAAAAAACTTTCTGCATCAAAACATTTTTTTTTTAAATCGAGGAAAAAAGTTGAAAAAGTTGACGTTTACAAATATTCAAAAATTTCAATGGGTACCTAATGGTTTAAGGAAAGTATTGCATCATCCGAAAGAAATTCAAAAGACCTTTTCATTGATACCAAACTTTACTTGAAGTAAGTTCAAATTACGAGTAGATTTAACTTTAAGTGTTGTGTAAATACTTTTGACCACCCCTGTATTTCGTCACAAAATTGAATAACAGAAATTTTGGGGCATGAAAATGTTTTCGTCACTAGACTTTTACCTCGTAAAGATGTTTTTTTTATACAGTCTCTCCTTAAATTTAAACCAAGATTCAAACTTTGGGGTATCTTAAGCCAGTGCGCACATCAATAGTACAAAACTTTTTCAAATACTTTTACAACTTTGGTTTCTATAATTAAGAATTCAATTTTGACTAAAATTATTAGCACAATTAAAAGTTATATAGTTCGAATATTCAATTAATAATACAATTTAAAAAGAAAGTGAGTGTTAAGTTATCAACTGGCTTGAAATAAAAAGGAAGATGATTCTAAATACACTCCTGCCCAAAACTATACATATGTGTGTGTGTGTGTGTGGCATGCAGCTCTATCCAATTACATACATAAAGTGAAGGCTGTCAAGTGGTAGCTTCATACACACAGACCTCCTTAAACACACACGCCACACACACACACGCCACACACACACACGCCACACACTCGCTATTGCGGTCGTTAGAAATGTGGCAACATTAACTGAAGCAAGTCAAACGCATGTAAACATCAAAAGCAGCCTCAGCTGACCCGGACTAAAGAATTTTCGTTCCCTTTTTTTTGGTCACACAAATGTGTTTATGTGTGTGTGTGTGTGTGCACAATACAAATGCGCTGTGAAATCAATCGAATTGTGGCAATCAGCGGCATCAACTTTGACGTCAACATCAACGTCGACTCGACATTTGCCGGAGTGTCAACGGTCGCCAATTGCCAGTTGACGGTTGTCGGTTGTCAAGAGGAGAACGGTGGGTGAGAGAGAAGAGAGAGAGAATGATGTGAAATAGGAACCGCATCGCATTATGGGGAAATTGGGTTTGAAATCAAAACTCAATTTCAGACACGCTTCATAGCCAAGCTATCAAAAATCTGTCTAAATAACTCAACCAGTTGCCTTAAACTACCCTCTACTCCACCACTCTCCTCCCCTAACTCTCCCCCCCCTATGTGTCTGCCTAAACCTCACTTGAATGTTTATGTTGAGGGCGTCATCGAAATTATTTTGACATCAGACAGACACAGACGTTGTAAACGTTGCTGTGGTTGGCAGCTAGGGGCAAATCGAAACAACAACCGACTGCCAACTGGCAACTGGCAACGGGAAACCGAGAACTGGCAACGGGCAGGACATGCAGGCCAGGAATACATTTATTGGGAAAAAGCCCGATACCTAAGCATATATACCTAAACCTAAACCTAAAACACAATCACAATCAGTGAAGCGCCTAAGCTTGCCCAAATGTATCTCCTCTTATCCTCTCTATCTCTCTCACTCTTTCTCTCTCTCTCTGTATATCAGTTTGATTATATCTTGCACTCTTTCTATCACTGTGCTAGTCTCCTTCTCTCTCTCTCTCTCAATCTCAATCTGTATTGTGCCTGCACATCAATCAATTATGAAACAATTTATCCAAAATGCGTTTTGGGTACATTTTGTTCGTCTGGTGGGGATTTTGATTGTTTTTATGCATTCCCCTTGGTCCTCTTTTTCTCCTGCCCCCCCTTGTCATCCCTTTTGCCGCTTGGCCAAAAGCGTCAGCTGTCGCAACTGTAAAACCGAGTTAATGTCTTTTCTATAAATATAATAATAAATAGCCAGTGTCTGGGGAATTGCTATAGGCTTTATTTACACACACACACACACACACACACTGTGCTCATATATGATCGAAAACTAAATGGAGCTTCAGTTATTACACAGGTCTACATTGGATTTGGCTGGGGAATTTCGTTAAGTTTGTTCAGGCATTCCACAAATTTAACTGACAGTCTCTCCTTGTATTTCATACATTGCTCTAAGCCAATTTTAAAGGTCTTTCCACTCAACGCAATTATGCTCTTTCTCTTTGGTGTTTTTTATATTTCAACTGAAACCAATTTTTATTTACTCCAAACAAATATGACGACAACAGTCTATCTTTGCCACTAGGGTTACCAAATTGGCGTTTTACAACTCTTATTGCCCAGAAGCTGTTGGTCTGAAAGATAGTTTTAAGTTGGACATTCAATTTAGGGGTACTTGTATTGGCTGCTTTGAGTTTTATGTTAAGAAAAATCAAAATAAGTTTCTGAGCAGCAACAACACAGAAAGATACATTTTCACAAAAGAAAAGTGATGAGCTTTTTATTAGAACAAGTACATTAATTACTTTTATTAAGACTAAAGCTTATCAGCTACTTAAAAAGTAAGTTTCTCGCTTAAAGTATTATCAAGTGAAGAGAAGGTTCCTACACAGAAAAAAAAATGCCATTCTAAAATTAAGCCTGAAATACTTGATTTAAGCCCGCATTTTTTAAGTATGTATTCAGGATTAAGCTGAAAAATCAAGCCTGTATCGGGATTGAAATGGGAAAATACACATTTGCTGAGCGCGAGAGAAAATTCTCTCCGGCCTCTCTCATTTCAACCGGTCCCGTGGCTCAATGGTTAGAGTCGTCGGCTCTGGTTTGACAAAAATCTGGGTTCGATTCCCCCCCGTCAATTAAAAAAAAAAATAAATAATGTTAATAAAACAAATTTAAAAAAAAATCTATAAAAAAAAATGGTGAAAAAAAAAAAATTAAGAAACGTTTAAAAAAAATCTTAAAAAAGAATATTAAAAAAAAAAATTAAAAAACGTTAAAAAAAAACCTTAAAAGAAAATATTAAAAAAAAAATGTTTAAAAAAACATTTAAAAAAAAAAATCTAAAAAAAAAAAATTAAAAAAAAAGTTTAAATGTAACGAAAAACATTATAATTAATATTTTTTTTTTAGCCTGAATTTAAGAATTTCAGGATTGAATTCGGGATTGAAAAAATCAAGTATTTCATACTTGGTTTAAGAAAATCCGAGATTACCCCACTTCTGACATCGTTTCGGATTGAATTCGGGCTAAATATCCCGGATTTTTTTTTCTGTGTACAATCGTCAAGAAATCATCGAAAAGATATGTGGAAAAGAGTCGACAATTTACTTATTCATTTAATTTCACGTGAAAATAAACATATAGTATGTTAGATTCAATTAGTTCGATTCAACTCAAAAATGCTGCACTTGCAGCGTTGCCACCTGGCAGTAATTGAACATCAGCTTAACCACCTGTTAAAGTATCGTTGCCATTTTAACTCGCAATTAAATGTAAACTAAGAGTGTTGACTTTACTTTAACACGTTTAACACAAAAAAATACAAATTATAATAATGGTTTATTTTGTTGTCCTGTGTTATTTGTTGACACACGTTTATCGAAATAATCCCTGTCCCGTCGTGTACTTACAACAATATGCTGAATTTCACATGTTTTTGTGTGTGTGTGTGTGTGTGTGTGTGTGTGTGTGTGTGTGTGTGTGTGTGTTACCAAAGTTGCTGCAGCTCGCAGAGTTTTGTTATTTGTTTTTGTTGCGTTAATGCGCTTAGCGGGCATTAAGGAAGCCGCAAGCAGGGAAAGGACGGCGTGGGAGGGAGTAGGTTAAGCCCAAAGTAACCAAGGCTATTAGCCCGAATTGGTTAACTCGAATCGATTACAGAAGCCATTGCTCATTATGCGTTATACGTAATACGTGTATACGTTATGCGTTAACAGCCAGTCAGCCAGCTAGCTTCCTGCTGCCTTTTTCCCAATTCCTTTTGAGCTCATTTTAATGGCCCCGTTTTTAGCCACAGGCAATTTTCTGGTACCTCGACCCGTTCCGTAGCACCTTTCAATTAAAATGTAGTCCTGCCACGCCCCTTTAGCAGCCGCTACAGCAACGCTGTCTTTTGTTTAGGCCAGAATGACTGACTGTCTTCGCAGGCTGTTGGCCTGGCTCTTTGCCTAATGGCCAACTGCGTTTGTCAGCAATTGGCACATAAAACAAATTTCATTGCCTCCATTTTGGGGTCATGTCTCAAATACATACTAATACATACACTCGCTAATACTGCCACACACAGACACACACTCTTGGTCACACACTCAGAAAATTACATAAATTCTTTTGCCTACTTTTGTGCGCTTTTGCAAATGATCAAAAGATCTCTCCTCTCACTCTCTTTACCTCATTTCTCACTCTCTTTACCTCATTTCTCACTCTCCTCTCCTCATCTCATCCCTCTTCTTTTCATCCATCTCTCTCTCTCTCTCCCTGTCTCTCTCTCCCTTACTTCTTGAACGTGCATTTGGGTAAATCTAATGAGCCGTTTATGCAGTTTAAGAGCTTTTCGGCTATTGATTGATTGCACCCAGGTGGCATACAACACAATTGCCTTCCGTTAAATCACTTTAAGCACACGCCCAATTTTATTAAAACTTTATACTCCAACCCTGTACATAATAAATAAAAAAAAAAGCGTCTTTTGAGCTTGCCAAAAAATAAACTCCATATAGCAGCTTTGACAAATTCAAATATTTTTCAACACAAATACCTTCGTTTGGCTCTTTTTTTTTATTTTATTATACAGGCCTGTTCCGGTTTTCACTTTTTATTTTATAGCATTTAGTGAAGTGCATTTATTCACTTTCCATTTGGGCAAAGTTTTTAAAAATGCTCGTTTTTTACTTTATCGGACTTAAACTCATCAGCTCAAAGTGAAATAAACTTCCGTAGAACTTCGCCGAAATGATATTAGAGCAGTTTAAAGAAATTCACTTCCGCAAAATCTTACCGAAAGTGAAAACCGGAACAGGCCTGATAGTTATTTTTGGTTCTGGGAACAATTTAATTTAATTTCCTTTCCTCCCAGCTTGTGCTTTTCCCCGATATCAATAATTTTCAAAAGAGCTTTCAACTAATGTGTTGTTGTTGCAATACTATTTCAATTTATTTGCCAGCTAATAAACGAGTCGATATTATGGCAAATTAATATCACGCATACGTCGCATACGCCAAGAGCATAGGATATAAAGAGAGAGATAGAGAGAGAAACAGGGAGAGGGATAGAGAGATGGCAATTCCCCAGTGTTTGTAAAGTAATAAAATTAACACATATGCACATAAATATTAACATGTACGATACAACCAAATGCGCTTCTATTGAGCACGGCTTACACGCCTCTCTCTCTCTCTCTCTCTCTCTCGCTCTCTCTTTGGCTTAATAGGGCCACTCTGTGTGTGTGTTTGATTGTCGCTGTTTTGATTTATGCCTTTCACGATTGCTGACAGCCCATGTGCTGTGGCTTTTATGTGTATTCTCCCACCTCTCTCACTCACTCTCCGTCTCTATCACTCCAACACTGTATATTTCTCTCTCTCCCTATTCGCGCGCTGTAAACATAATGTAATTATTACTGTGACAGCGGCAATTCACTTATGGCAACTGCAGTCACAGCCAGAGACACTACACACACACACACACACACCCATACACATACACACATCTGTACACATACACACATCTGTACAGCTGAGTCCACAAATATGTTTACCATTCACCTGTTTGCTGTTCATTATAAATTTATTATTAACAACAGACGAAACGCTATTTATATGATAAACAGAGGACGCGACATGTTTATACCCTGTAGAGTAAATAAAATGAAACTTCTTGATATTAACAATAAAGAAATGAAGTACTTATATGGGATATTTGACCAAATACTGATATACAGGGGTGGTCAAAATTATTTACACAACACTTAAAGTTAATTCTACTCGTAATTTGAATTTGTAACAGTCTATTTTTTTGACTTTTTTCCTGGGTCCCAAACAAAAAATGTTTTGATGCAAAAAAAAAGTTTCATCAAACAATTTAAATAGTGAATAAAAAATCTCTTTGCTAGTATTTATTATAATTTCTTGAAAACTGCAAAATAGGGACTTTTTGCATGAAAATTAGGTAAAAGTCATTATTTAAATTGTTTGAAGAAACTTTTTGCATCAAAACATTTTTTATTTGAGACCCAGGAAAAAAGTCAAAAAAAAAACTTTTACAAAAACTTAAAATTATCAAAGGGTACTTAATGGGTTAATTTTTGTATCATTTAAAAGTAATTCAAAAGACCTTTCCATTGATACCAAAATGAACATGAAGAAAGTTCAAATTACGAGTAGACTTAACTTTAAGTGTTGTGTAAATACTTTTGACCACCCCTGTATGTATATTTTGAGTAAATTTAAATAATTCTTTGAACATATTCTTAGCCACAGTGTATATCAATTATTAAATATTTAATTACGAACCCAATATCGTTAGAAATCTTCAACAAAACTTGTAACTTTGCTATCCGCACTTTATTTAATCTGTTTATTTTCCATCGAAAACATCAAGGCCACTTTAGTTATCACCTCCAACATTTGTAGACATCATTTTTACCAAGCTCTCCATCTTTCTGAAAATATTTCATTACAATCGCATAATAAGTACTGAAATTATTCAAAAATAATTTCACATAGCATGAAGAAGGTAAGGGAAAAAGAAGCAGCAGTGGCGCAATCTAACATGCATAATAACGTGATTGCTCATGTGCTTTAATGTTTTTTTATTTATATACACTCCTGCCCAAAACTATACGACACCTCGAAAATTTTAGTTTCGACCCTCGTAGGAAAAGGAGAAAGCATAATGAAATAAAATGAAGTATGCAGAATAATAGCAAAAAGAGTTCTGCACAAAAGCTGATATTCTGATCTCTGATTGCATCTCGCGTTTTCAAGTAACAGTAAAAAATGCAGAAAAGGTATGTTTTTCGCTTGCCTGCAAGTGTATCAAAACTATACGACACATTTGAATTTTTTTGAAATTACTTAATATTTTGTGTTAATTTTGGTATAGAAATAATAGTTATTAGTTAACAAAGCCGCCTTAAGCTTTCTCTACCTCAAAAAGTCTCTAAGGCATTGAATTAATTAGGTTTTTTAGAATATTTTGGTCTAAAAGAGACTATTGCGTCAAAATTTCGCTTTTGAGACTTCCAACGTTCTCAAATTTTTTATTCTTGGCATAAATTCGTCTGGCTAAGATACCTCAAATGTTTTCGATTGAGTTTAAGTCAGAGGAGCTAGCTGACCAATCACACACATTGACTGAGTGCTCATTTACATGCGCAATGTCTTTCTGATCTTGTGGATGGATGCATTAAATAAATTCTGTTTCTCCATTTCCTTTCAAAAATGGCAAATATCAATCCTCAAATAGCTTTTCACAATCACCACTCTTCATCTTTGAGCTTGTGAAGCACAGATTAATAGTTCCAGACTTATGAAATGCTCCCCAAACCATTGCGGATCCACCTCCGAAATGGGGTTTGCAAAAAATAAGTGGTTCCTGTGGCAGATCTCGCCAATAGTGCCGAAACCCATCTAAACTGTCAAGATTTAACTTTTTCTCATCCGAAAAAATGATTTAAATGAAAAATATTCAACAAAGCTTTATAAACAAAATAAAGTTAAAATTTTATATTGAGACCCAGTTTCTCTCCAAGTTATTTTCCCCAAACTGAAGTCGGGTTTTTTTGTGGTGGGGTTTTAAGAACGTGTCCTTTTTTAAATATCCTCTGACAATGTTTTCAGATGATTACAGCGTCCACCAAACAGTCATCCGTACCACAGGCTGCCTGCAACATGCAGAAAGTGTGGGGCATGATTCAAATGAATTGCTCGCCTTGAGTATTGTGCGATGTTTATCGCGGTCAGACAGCTTGGGTTTTCTTCCTGAGTTATGCTTAACACCATATTTATCGAGATCATTTCAAAATTAAGTGATATCACAGCGTTAACGACCCAATTATCCCGATATTTTGCTTGTATTATAGCCAGATTCATTGTAAGCTCTTATTGTCCTCTTTTTCTCATAGTTTAACAAACTTTCGCGCTGCATTTTATTATAAATGCATTAAATTTTTAACTGAAAAAGAAAAAAAAATAATTGACACCAAACCTTTATCTCTAGACGCTATATTTCAAATGTGTCGTATAGTTTTGATACACTTGCAGGCAAGCGAAAAACATACCTTTTCTGCATTTTTTACTGTTACTTGAAAACGCGAGATGCAATCAGAGATCAGAATATCAGCTTTTGTGCAGAACTCTTTTTGCTATTATTCTGCATACTTCATTTTATTTCATTATGCTATCTCCTTTTCCTACGAGAGTCGAAACTAAAATTTTCGAGGTGTCGTATAGTTTTGGGCAGGAGTGTATATGTGTATGTATGTATGTAGGCTCAAATGTGTATGCGAGTGCCTTCAGCCTGTGCAGCTTTTTTGCTCACATTTTGTTGCATTTTTGGCATATTTTTGTTTTTTTTTTTTTACAAAATAACAACTTTTCAAAATTTAATTGAACTTTTGTAACAATTGCAATTATTTAATTGCATTAATTATACTTAAAAGTCATTTCTTTAGCACTAAAATTTTGCTACCAATTAAATGAGATTTTTTTTCTTTAAAATAAAGCTAATTAGCCTAAGCACTGACAAATTTATAGTATCTTTTAGTCGAGCACACTCAATTATAGCCTATTTAATTGTCAGTCAACCGTGTCCCAACTGCTGGATTCGGTATTTAGTCTGTTTTACTGCCAAGCGAAAATTTCAGTAATTCCTCTTTTCATATTTCACATATGACGACGGCTACGTATTTGTTCAAACACAAACAAAGGGAGCATTGCATACTTTACTTTTAGGCATTCATCAAAATCAAAGCGTAAATTTTCCAATTGAATTGGTTCGTAACTAGCCTGTGAAAATAATAAGACTAATTGCATTGCACAGAACTCAATTGCCAGGAGAATGAATTCCAAATGTTCACTTTCTAATTCACAGAGTTTCTTGTATTTTCATTTTTCAGTATATCTTCTAGCTGTGCAATTCCTTTGTCTGTTTTTCTACTCTCGGTACTAATGAGTGTATTTACACACAAACTCAAGTCAGTATCCTTATCTCTCTCCCTTGCTCTCTCCATTATGGTACATGGATTTCCTTTTGTTGTTCATTCTCTCCCTGAATACATGAATGCGCCTATGGATATTCAGAATACTACCAATTTGTATTTACCAGATTGTTTTTACGCACAATGCTTCGAGCCTTAGGTTTCATTCACAACCAACATTTACATAAACCATAATCTCTTATCAGCTTGAAATGTATTCAAATTTCTCGGTATCGGTATCTCATTGGAACTCAGCTGCTTCCAGATGACTTACTTAAAGTCAACTAAGAAATACAGAGTCGAGACTTTTTTCTCTTCCACTTAATAGCTATTCTTTTCAGCATTTTCATTTATATACGCATGTATCTTATCTGTTTTCATTTATTATTGTCTCCTTAACTCTAATATGTTAATACTTTCTTACGCTTTTTTCATCTCTCTATTTTGCCTTTTTCTAATTTGATTAATTTCTGAATTCAACTTTACATTTTTTCATTGTATTTTTCATTAATCTTTATTTTTTAATGCATTATTTCTTCTCTTCCATTTTCAATCGGAAATTCTATTCCGATGCCTCTATCTCTTTTTTAATTTCTTATTATTCTATTTCATTGTATTTTTTTTCTTTATCACTCAGTCTCAGCCTTTTTGCCCTTTCTTCTTCTCTTAATTCAGCGCCTTCATTCCACCCATTCCATACATTCATTCGTTTCGTTTGTCACGCTTATCTTTCCCTCTCCTTCTCTCTATGTCGCTCTTAAGCTACCTGTCATAAATCTTCCATCTCACCATCTAATTTTTTCGTTATTCACTTATCTCTAACAATAATTCTTTATTTCGTTTTTGTAACTCGAGATATTTGTTTACCTTAACTAACCCATTTTCATTTACTCGTATCTTCTATTAGTTTTTCTTTAAATAACTTTTAGCTTACTTTCTTATGCTTCTTTGTGAACTTTTAGTATCATTCTCTACTTTCTTTTCCCCACAACAATGGTGCTTTCTCTTGTTATCTCTTGACAATATTTTCATTCTGTAACTTTGTTCAGTCTCTTTGCTAACTAATACTTCTTGCTTATCTTTGATTTTACGTCTCCTTTTTGGAATTAAAAATATCGTTGCCTACTTTTGAGAGCTGCATCAATTTAAATTCTAAATACATATGCATTGCTAAATAAACGATTCTATTTACATGTCCCGTCACAGTGCCGATGGAACCACTTTATTACGCATTTTGACCATTGACCATTATTTCATGCGTTGGCCACAATCATCGAGTGGCAGCTGCAGCTGCTAACGTGGCCTATACGCATACCATTATTTTTCATTTACTCTCGCATTTCCCAATTCTCTTGCTCATTTCTCTTACCAATTCTTATTCAACTGCTCATACACGTCAATGTGACAGTTGTTGTTGTCTTGTTATGGTCGTTGTTGGTGTTGTTTGTAGAGGTCATTTGTTGAACCCTGACCTATGACAGGCGTCACGTTTTGTTGTACTTATGTAATATTATTATTACACAATTTGTATGCGCTGCCATTTTGATTATTGTTGTCCCAGTTGTTGTTGTTGTTGTTGTTGTCGTTGTTGTGTTGGTTGTTGGTCGAGTGGCAACTATAATTTGTGACACGTGCCACCAAAAATCTATGGCCGGTCACTTGGGTGTTCTGCGTGTTGCTGTTGCCTGATTGTTCTGCCTTGTTGTTTATTCCAGTTGTTGTTGTTGTTGCCGTTGTTGCTATCGATATTGTTGTCGTTGCTTCGATTGGTTGTTTGAGGAGGCAGGAATAAAAGCGCGGCAGTTTATTTTATTTTATTGCAATTCATCGCCGTTCGCTTTACGCATTTTTATGGCCACAACGCTGCGTGGGTGTCTATTGTGTGTGTGTGTGTCTATTGTGTATTTGTGTGTGTCTATTGTGTGTGTGTGTGTGTGGGCGTGTATGGTGTCAAATATAAAACAAATAATGCCATGAGCGCAGCGAACAACGCGCCAACAACAATCACAGATAAGTCAACATTCTGCTGATGCAAACGTTTTTTTTTTCGCCCAAAAAACCTACCCTACTCCTACCCCTGCTCCACTCCCACCCCCTCTTCCTGCAACGTGAAGGACAACGCCTACACCATATTATATGGCATGCTTATACACACACACACACACACACATACACACACATGAACACACTCCTACAGTTGTTCAGAAAAGCGCGTAACGAACCACTCAACACTTTATGTGCTATCCCCTCTCTCTCTATCTCTCTCTCTCTCGTACTCTCTCCTTTTTTAACAAGAGATTCTCCCTCCACTCTTGTGACAGGCTGCATACATTTTTTAATGTCTTGCCACAACAACAGCAATAACAACTAAAGCTAGTAAGAGTGTTTTAGATGAGCGGGCTCGACATTTAGATACTCGGTATACATATTTCAGATTGAGCTGCGCAAAATAAATGAAAAAAAATGAAAATAAAATAAACACTAACAAGTAAAAATAAATATACATTTAAAATGGATACGTATATAAATTGAAAATATAAGGAAACCAGAAAACCCTATCAGAATTGGAACTTTCCATAAACTAAGCACTCGACTCTATCTCAGCTTAAGTATACTTTGAAAATGTTCAGTTATAATATTGATATTAGTGATAAAGAAAACATTCAGTACTATTAATGTTTAAGTCGATGACATTGAAAACATTTTCTTAAATACATTTGAAGGTGATTAGCGTTTATTTATTTACGTTCTTTTTATTTGTAAAAATTCCAGAACAAAGATCGTTTGTACGCAAACTATAAGAGTATTGCCACACAGTTTGGTGCCTCAAGCTCTTATTGGGGTCTGGTTTAAGCGATACTGATTTAGATTATGTAGCTAATTACCTTCAAGACTGTTCTAGTTCCAATCGGAAAAGTCGAGTGCACTCAACAGTTATATACCCTGGGACTAGGTCTCAGATTTGATGCCCATGCAACTTCTCATACTACGTTGCATGCAAACCTCTTCGATCGAAGTAGCAGACATGATTGAACTTTTGGTATGGGCAGTAGTCAAACCGTTACGCAAATATAAAAAAACGTGTGATTTAAAGAAAAAGTAATCTAAAAACGAAAAAAATGCATTGACAAATTCAGAAATTGAACCTACGACCCCTCAGATACTTCAAATAAACGAAAAATATTAAAAAATTAAAAATCATTTGCAACGACCGAACCAAGATTCGAACCCCGATCTCGTGTTTTTTGCGTGCCGAGCACCTTATTACTTGCACCACTCCGCCACTTGGGTTGATGCTGGCAAACTCGATATACTGCATACTCATTACATTCTGTCAGAGTGAATGTAAAATGAATTGACCATTTATTCTATTTATAGAATTTCCATTAAAAGGCGTTTGGCAAAATTGTTAATATCTTCACTATTTATAGCCCGTGTTGAAGAGTAAAAAATTTTTAAAATTTAACTCAAAACCGTAAGTTAGAGGTGATGTCAGTTTTTGATAAACTAAGCCCCCTAGAGTGGGCGTGGCAAAATGTTAACATAAACTAATATTGCCTGACATTATAAGGAGTCTTCATTTCAAATTTGGTAATCCTAGCTCTTACCATCTCTGAGATCCTTTCGCTTACACGGACAGACGGACAGATAGACAAGGGTATATCGACTCGGCTGTTGATACAGTTCAAGAATATATATACTTTATGGGGTCGGAGATGCTTCCTTCTGCCCGTCACATACTTTTAACAAACCCAATATACCCCCCCAGGGTATAAAAATACGAATTTAGAAAAATCACTTTTAACGTATGCAATTCAGTACCAACTTGCAGTAAAAATAAGAACTTTAAATTTTCATAAAAAGACTGAAATGTTTTCACAATGTAGGACCGAAACATACAGAATATTTTTGGATCGATAACTGAAACATCATGTCGGACATAGATTGCCGCAAAGTTATAATACTCTTGTTATGCTTTGGGCATTGAGTAGAGCAGCGATAACAACAAGAGGGACTCGATATGTGTCACACTAACATTCCAGGCGGGACTTGCCATGCCACATTGCGTTGCTGCGTCGCGTGGCAAGAACTTCCTCTTGCCCCACTCGGCACTCGCCCCTTTCGCCACTGCCTTCGCAACCCGTTTGTCTTTGTCCTTTGACCGAGCTCGGCTGTTTTTCATCGGCATGGCAACAACGGCAACAACAACAACAACAGCTGCAGCTGATGTAGCTTACTGCAGCGCATCAATCTTTTAAGCTAAGAGAACGAGGCATGCACATGTGCCAGGGAGGTGGGTGGGTAAAGCGGCGGTTAGGGATGGCAGTTGCCCATTTTTTTTATTTTGTTTTGTGTTGCTGTCGGCAATCAAATGGACAATTGTTGTGCTGCTGCTGTCGAAACTGCGAATTCAATATTATGGCATATCAATGCTTAATAATTCCATCAAATCAAAAAGTCAAGCTTGCAACGCGGCAACAACTGCAGCAACAACCACAACAACAACAACAACAACAACTACAGCAACAATAAATTCATGGGGCATGGCTTTGGCTTTGTGTGGCACTTGCATTAAGTTTCCTTTTGCCAGCAGCAGCGGCGCTGCCAGCGTTGCCAGCGCCTTTCGAGTGGCCACTCTGTCACATGGCTGCATCTACTTCTACCTCTCTTTCTCTTTCTCTCTCACCCACTCGCTATCTTTGTCTCGCTCACTCTTAACCTTCAGCATGCTTGACAAATTGTTCAAAAACTGTTACAGCAAACTTGCAACGCGCAGCGGAAAAGCTATTCGTTTCCGTTCCTCTTTTTTTCGCCGTTGTTGCAAGCTTGCGAAAAATGCAAAAATTGCTCGAAGGAAAAGTGTTATACAAACACATTAAGTCATTATGTATTACTCGATTGTTATGTAAACGCGCAACTATTTCAGCTGCTAGCTAGATTCAAGATTTGCTACATACTGCACTTATTGCACTGCATTCCAACTGTAATACAAACTGTTATAAGCACTAATATGAAAACTATTTTTAAGCTGACTTTTAAAATTAATTTTAGCGCACCGCAATGCAATCAAATTGGATGTACATTTTTTTGACTGCGGTTATACAAACTGTTATACAAACTGTTGTACTACACTAAAACACTGTTTGCATTGAATACCAACAGTTATACAAACTATTATAAGCGCTTATAGAAAAACTTGTAAAGCTTGCAAACAAATTGCTTGGCCTTTTACACCAATTCATATGAAAAGTGTTATACCAAGTGTTATAATGCTTACAGAGTGTTTGGCACAAATTCGACATTTCTTTAGTGCATCGCAAATCAATTAAATTGATTGTCCCATTGTATTGCAACTGTAATACAAACTGTTATAAGCACTAATATGAAAAGTATTTTTAAACTGACTTAAAATTAATTTTAGCGCACCGCAATGCAATCAAATTGGATGTACATTTTTTTGACTGCGGTTATACAAACTGTTATACAAACTGTTGTACTACACTAAAACACTGTTTGCATTGAATACCAACAGTTATACAAACTATTATAAGCGCTTATAGAAAAACTTGTAAAGCTTGCAAACAAATTGCTTGGCCTTTTACACCAATTCATACGAAAAGTGTTATACCAAGTGTTATATTGCTTACAGAGTGTTTGGCACAAATTGGACATTTCTTTAGTGCATCGCAAATCAATCAAATTGATTATCCCATTGTATCGCAACTGTTATACAAACTGTTTTCCAGCATTAAAATGGTCGACTATCAAGATATTGCAGTAATTTATTTAAAAGGGTCTGCTGTGCTGTCATTGCAGTTGTTATTAGCTGCATTATGACCCAAAATGAGCGAAATTAGCGCCAGCCACTAAACTTAACTGTTTTACGATGCTCAAAATGAAACTATGATTTTAATGATGGGGGATTTTGCTTTCTCTCTCTCTCTCTCGTCATTGCTGTCAGTCTCACTCTTTTACTCTCTCCGCTCCCAGGCTGCCTCAATTTGTTTGTTGTGAATGTTTGGACATTTTTATGCATGTTTTGACATGTTTATGCCCAAGTGGCGTCAGTTCACAATGTCATAAGCGCATTCATCGTTTAACGAGCAAATGCCACGCCCAAAACAGCGATTGTCTTGCCCCCCCCCCACTCCCCCGCGCTTTTAATTCGCTTCTGAGCGATTGCAGCAGCCATTTTGGACCGTTTGTCATTGTTGTGTGTTTGGCTTTCATTTCCATTTCACGTTTGTTTGTCACTTAAATGGCCAACATCGTTGCTGGCGACGCCGCGTCTCGATAACAATTTTAATAGGCCATTTAATTTTTAATTAATTCCTCAAGCGGCAGTTGGCATGTCATAAAAATGTTTGCTGTCATGTTGTTGCTGTGTTTTTTTGTTTTGGAGGAGGCGACGGGACACTTTGTCTTTTGTAGAGCTGCATATCATTATGATCATTATATGTTATTTTCCCATTTCCATTTCCATAAATTTCCACCAACTCTCCCTCTCCTCCCCTTGATTTGTTTATCTTTTGCGTCGCTTTGTTTATTGAACATTTGTCTATTTAAAACGATGAGGCGCGTGATTCTGTCGCAATTTCATTACTCAATGCTGACAGGCACACACAGATACTCACACACACACATGCATATGTACACACACATTCATAGTGTTGTACAGTGTTTAATTAAAACGTTAAAATTTCAAATGTTGCTCGTGTTGGCTTTCGTGTCACGAACTATCTAATTGACTTAATCCATGTGGTCGATTTAGTTAATACAAATTCGTGCATGCTCGTGCGTGTTTATGCCTGTCCGCGTGGAATACAACAACACACATAAGCGCAACTAAACACAAGACTCAACACGATTTAACACTTGATTCAACACGACTAAACACGGTTAACCATTGAAGCAGCACGACAAAACTTGTCGCCACTCTACGCTACACAACTCAACATGTTTAGACACGACTAAATTTGTCCCAACAGGGTTCTACAACAACTAAACATGACATCTAGAAATAACATGACTTTTCTACGAGTTGTGGGAAATTAATTAAAGCATTAAGTCTGTATAGATTTGTAATAGTTTTTGATAGGAACTGTATTTTTACGGCCATACTCTTGCTATTGCCAATAAGAGAATAATAGGAAGTTCAATTGTTTAGTTTGTATTTTTTTTTTTTTTTTTTTTGTAAAAATTTTAAAAGATGACAATTGGGAAATTACACAAATTATGCTGTGGTTAGATACTTTTTTTTATGAAGATTCAAATTTTTTGAGTCACTATTGACAAAAATAATTTTTTTTTAGTATGTTTTTGCTTAAAACTGTATTTTTGCTATCGCTACATACATATACAGGGGTGGTCAAAAGTATTTACACAACACTTAAAGTTAAATCTACTCATAATTTGAACTTACTTCATAAATTTCATACGAATTCAAGTGAAATTCAAGCGAAAGCAATTTCTGTGGCACCCCTGTATATTCCGTTTGAATAATACAAAACTTTCCCTAACCCATTAAGTACCCATTGAAAATTTCGAGTTTTGTAAAGGTCTACTTTTTCAACTTTTTTCCTCGGTCTCAAACAAAAAACAATTCAAACAAATTCAAATAGTGTCTGCAAAATTATTCAAAAATCTCTTTGCAATTTTTTTTTTATAATATTTTGAAAACTGCAAAAAATCCAAAAAGTGGCGTTTAAGATAACTAACTACACCGGTTAGTTGTACCTTTATTTGTTTCGAATTATTTTGGTGCAAAATGTAGTTCTTTGAGCTAATTATGTATAGTCACAATCAGTGAAACTTTATCCAAAGAAGAAATTGCTGCAAAAGCCGTTGGTTGATCTTTATCTTTGATCGTGTTCGATGATGTATTTTTCTTTGGACTGTCTCCTCTCTGGCTCTCTTCTCTCTCTCTCTCTCTCTCTTTATCACTCTGTCTATTAGAAATCTGTTTAAATTAAATTGTAGCCAGTTAAACACGCGCTCATCTCTAAACGAGGGAGATACATAGTTGGTGGGCGGGAGAGCGGGAATTAAAGAAACATGACGAGTTGACCTCGAGGCTTGTTGTCTGTCTGTCTGTCTGTCTGTCTGTTTGGTAGCATTTTTAGCGTTCAGTTTCATGATGCTACGCCCACATCCTTTAGCAATATCGTCCTGTGGAGAGTTCTCTTCCTCTCCACCCCCAATCCTCTATTTATGCGCATTGTTTGGTTTTATATTTGAGCAATTTTTGTGACTCTCTTAATAGCTTTTTGTGAAAATTAATTTCTTAGCTATTAGAGACTCTCACCCCCTCCCCCTCCCCCTCCCCCTTCCGCTCCCGTTCCCTGCCCCACTGCAATCCCCAACTCGCATTTCACATCCTCAAGTTTCTACAGTCTACGCTTGTGTGTATTTTGTAATTACTTTATGCCCGAAAATTGCCGTAGTAAAATATTTTGTTGGCTTTGGCTCCCCAAATAGAAATATTAAGAGAGGCAAGGAGAAAGAGAGCGTATAGGGCAGGGGGAGGGATGAAGTGGCAAGAATGGCAATGGCAAGAAGAGATTTGGGGTTGGGCAGCCTTTGAAGCTCGAGGTCATGCTGCCGTGGCCGGACGTTGCTCGTTGCTAGCTTTGCATTCATTATTGTTGCTGTTGTTAGTGTTGTTGTTGTTGCTTCTTTAACTGTGCGTTGTAATCAATGGCCACTAATCAAATCAAACGACTTGCGTTGCTGCATGCGCAATGTGCTGCTCGTTGAGAACGGACGAAAACAGAGACTGAAAGCAGAAGAAGAAGAAGAAGGAAACAAGTCGCAAATTTTGGGGTTTTTTTGGGGCTAAAACGAAACCGTTGCCACTTTACCATGAACCGGAAACTCAAAGTGGCAACCAGAAAGAGTCCACTTTCCACTTTGATGGCAACACAACAAGCTGCAAAACTCACTCAAGTGAGCAGCCCCACTCTCTCCCTTTCCCTCTCCCTTTCCCTCTCACTCGTCCTCTTCCTCTTTTTCTAATTTGAGAGAGTGTTGGCTTATTTGGAGCAATGTGATTGTCTATTTATAGACCAACTACCAATATCAGTCCTGCCTGCCGCTTACCAAAAACATGCTCAATTAATGCAATTATCTTCACTGCGGCTCAAATGAAATACGCCCCAGAATTGACAGTCAACTCGCATAGCAATTGCTGCTGTGATCTGATTTTGATTTTGTTCAAAACTGAAACTAAAACTGAGACAGCGGTCTAAAGGGAGATTCATAAGATCCTAACTGGAATTCCTAAACAAGGCAACAAACCACCAACATTTTGGAAATGTTTTGAATCGGTGCACAGTGGTTGCTGCCATAGGCCAAAAATCAAATACTGACTCTTCAAATTTTCAAACAACAACTGACTTTATAAACAGCTGATTGTCCAAACTTTATAATGCCACACTGATGTTGCTTAGATTTTAACGGTACTTTCTAAAAATACCATCGAAAGTGTGACCAAATTTTCGTTTGCTTTGTACAGAGTCTTTAATAATTAAAACATTGTAAGAAAGTTATTTGAATTGAACTTTGATAAATTAATATTATACAGGAAGGTATTGACTTTATTTATGCAATTAAAGTTATGGATAAAATGTGTTTTATTTTGTGTAAATCGTTGTTTATACACGTAAGCTTTTGTGTTTGTTTTTGTTTCGTCTTTCATAAATTTCGTTTTCAAAACAGTTTTTACACGATATTTGTTAATATTTTAAGATTATAAAAATGTTCATTTCAGCTGCTGAGACTGGCTGAGGCTCATGTAGCATTTCATAAACTAACCTAACCTTTTGAAGCAGTTTTTCTTAGAGGTGGAGAGCTATCGATAGTCGGCACCATCGATAGTCAGCGATATTATTTTTCAAACCATCGATAACTATCGAAAACTTTTTGTCCAGCCTACTGAAAATGCGCTCGGTCTGGACTGAAGTGGAGGGAACACATAAATATTAAAGCATTAAAGTTCGTATTAGGTTCAGTTCCGTTACGTTCTTCTTAACCTATTGCGACTATAGTAAGGAGCTTATCCATGTCATAAAAATATATAACTGATTAAACTAAAAACTTAATGTTTCCGAAGCTGCAGATGCCAATTCCGAGCTTTTCTGTGACGAGTTGAGCGTCATAAAAAACTATCGACCACTATCGATAGTGCAGGTCTGCCACCTCTAGTTTTTCTATGCGTGACGCAGATTCACCGTTGTTCCATTGTGATGTTTGTTTTATTGTCCTTAGTTTTTTCTCTTTAATAATTTTGTGGTTGTTCTTGTTAATTTGATGTCACATTATTGCTATTTGTCGTTAAAAAAAAAAGACTATTTTCAACAAAAACTCGATTTTAAACTGATTGTTCCTATGGCAGCTATATGATATAGTATCCCAATTTTCACTAAGCTCGCCCTGGTTATATAAAGTTGTTTTTAATGAAGAATTATAACGTTGCGTTGCAATATCATGGAAAACAAAAAAGTTTTCCATAAAAACACTTAATTTCAGACCGATCGTTCATATGACAGCTATATGATATGGTGGTCCGATCCGGCTGATTTTTATACATCATCTTACTATAGATTTATGTGTTAGTTTCAAGCCTATACCTCAACTAGAAGTATTTTTGTCCGCTCTCCCCATACAACAGCAACCAGTGTGGTTCGAACCATATAAAACCTGAACCTAAAGTTATAGTTTGAAATTTGGTTCAATTTAATAAAAAAAGATGTTTGTATTGTTTTCTTTATTTAAAATGATTGTTCTTAATTTTATGATTTAAATATGAGTAATTATATTAAGATTTTCATTCAAAGTCCAAAAAGTTGCGCGAACTAAGAAATGGGTGAATTTTATTTAATGTTGTTACTTAAGCTGAATATGTTATGTAAGAAAGTGTTTCGATTCGAGTTTTTCAATCAAATAATTTCAAAATTTGTAGAATAACTTTCGGTTCATGATCCGGTTTGGGCAGCGCCGGTTTTTAGCCTTGAAGCAAGGTAAATCTTTTATTTTTTTAGACCCCGTACTTTAAAAAAGTAAAGGGGTCTATTAACTTTGTCACAAAAAAAAATGTGCGTAACAGGCAGAAGGAGGCGTGGCAGACCCCATAAAGTATATATATTCTTAATCAGCATCAACAGCAGAGTCGATATAGCCATGTCCGTCCGTCCGTCTGTCCGTCTGTAAGAGCGCCTAGATCTCAGAGACTATAAGAGCTAGAGACTCCAAACTTGGTATGTAGGTTCGTCTATATTGCAAGCAGATCGAGTTTGTTTTAGATTTTGGATCGGACCACTATATCATATAGCTCCCATAGGAACAATCAGTTGAAAATCAAGTCTTAGTATGGAAAACTTTTTTGCTGTTTGAGATATTTCAACCAAACTGACAGAATATGCATAAAAGATGGTCCCATACATACTGACCAAATTTGATTGAAATCGGATTACTATATCATATAGCTGCCATAGGAACGATCAGTCCAAATAAAGTCTTAGTATGAAAATCTTTTTGTTGTTTGAGATATCTTTATAATAAGTACGGGGTCTCCGACAGTCGAGTACCGCTCGACTGTAGCACCGCCGACTAGTTTATGTTTAAAATTTCCCACCATTGCAATGGTACAATGCATTGTATGGTAGCTCGATCTTAAAATGAGGCCGAAATGCAGGCGACAATTTGAAAAGAATTCCGGAAAGCGCTTGGTAACCCAAATGAGGCACTACGTGCCCGTTCCTGGTCAAAAAGCTAATAAGCGTAGTATCTTTTAGTCGCACCCTCGTGCCGTTGACTAGCTGAGCGGCCATTAAGTCAAGCCCACAAATAGCAAGAGCACCACGTACCAGAACAACATTTACTTTAACAACAACAATATTTCAAATAGTTTTACTTTTATGTTGGATAAACTTGAAAATTGCTACGCATACTCGTAATTGGCCGTTTTTCGAGAGCCCGGCGGCTTTGGCCCCCCCCTCCCATGTTTTGCCACTATTACAAATCTTCATGAGTTGAAAGGTCCGGGTCCGAGTGGGATGTGAGGGGGATCAGGAGAGGGAGATGGGGTAATGATAGAAGGGCCGTATCTGTATCCACAATTTGAGGCCGACATGTGCACGCCGTTAGTTAGTTAGTTAGTTATAACTACATACAATTTTATGCAGACCATATTGTAAATGTTATAATTTTCACTAACAATTTTCACCAAGCGGCTGCTGTGGGTGCAAGCACATTCATGACTTTGGTGGTGGTGATGTGGTGATGGTGCTAAAAAGGGGAGTAGGGAAAGGTGTACTCGTATGTGTACATGACGCGTCCGTGGCCATAGGGCAGTTGGCTTTCGGCCTGGGATTCAGCTGGAGCTCAGGCTTTAGCATCATGATGATAATTTTTAGCAACTTTTTGCTTAGCTTATGGACTGCGAGCGGGTTACGGTACTTTCCACCTCTACACTCTACACTCTACGCCCCCTTTGCCTCTCTCTCTCTCTCTCTCTGTCTCTCTCTCGACTGTTCGCTCTAGCACATGTGCACTTAAACGTGCTTGGGGTTTTAAAGTATTATTACATTACGGGTACGGCCAAAAGCATTTGCTGTATTCTCCGTTTTTTCTTTTATTAATTTTTTTTAAATACCCTGTCAAAACGGTTATGCATAGCGCCAAAAAAAGTCTAATAGCCGTAATAGAAAAAAAATTATTTAATTTTCTTAATTGTTGTCCATTTTTCACTGACAATTTGTTTTCATTTCATAATAATCGTTAGTAAGATATAAATGATTTTAATTTTATTCGTGTTGAATTTCTTTTTTGTCTAGAAATGGTTAGAATATGAATTATTTGCGTAGTATCTGGTAGTCGTGACCCATGAGCTTTTGCGCATTTTTACTTGTTTTCTCAGATATTTTTGCTGTCGCTTTGCTGGCTTTTTATTTTTAAGTAATAAAATTTAATACATGGCTACATAGTCGCATCACACACACATACATGCTCGACACATACACACATCTTTTTATACTAGTACATGTATAATATTGTATATGTATACGCACATTTTACTCAATTATAAAAGTTTCCACATTAAAAGTTCATTGCTGGAGCCGGCCAAGCGAGATCCGGCGCCGCATTCGGTCCAAGACTCTTTTGGGCACGGTCGCCATGTTGGGTTAGGTCGTGCCCGGCGGCTGTAACATCTACGTAGTTGCCTCCCCAGCCTGCTCCCCCTTTCCCTTTTTTTTTCTGCCGGCTACATGAACGACAACATCAAAGCCATAGTCAAAAGCAAAACGTCTGGCCGTAAAAGTTCTTGTTGTTGTCGTTTTTTCTTCACATTTTTGTTTTTGTTGTGTTTTTTGTGGCCAACACAGGAAAAATTAAAAATGTTGTTGCAGTACGGTAAATTACTCTATCAAGGGGCGGTTTAAAGGGATGGCGAGGCAACCCCATCGGGTAATCCAATGGTAATGCCATGTTCTTCAAGTCAATGATGGCGAATGAATGCTTGCATGTTGTATTTATTACGAGTCCGTTGCTTTTTTAACTCTTGCACGGAAGCTGTTCTACAAATGTCTAGTTAGATTAAAGCTAAGCATTGCAGTCGGACTGTTTGTAGCTTAAAGCAGCGAGAAGATCTTTAGATAGGCAAACTGTTATACATATTATAAAAAGTTTGACAAATTATCGCTGCGTCCCATAAAATTCAACAAATATTCGTAATTTTTAAATGATATAGAGAGTTCAATACATTGTAATACTGTTATATACAAAGTGTTATACAAAATGATATACTTTGCAATACACTATTATACAATGTTTTATACACTGCACTATGGTCCCAAAGCCCTTATTTTTTACATAAATTAATTACTCGAGAATTACACAATATTTTTTAGTCCGTTTTTTTTGCATTCAACTAAATAGAACCAATTGAGTTTTTGACTGGGGAAAATAGGCGTGGCATCGCCGTTTTCCTTATATTTTAATATGCAAATTTTTTGATTTCATAGCTTTTTGAATCAATTTTTTTTTTTTAAAGCTTTAAACTATAACATTTAACTTTCTTATATCAAATATGTAAATAATCAGCACAATTCTTATATAAAAATTTAAATAAATTGTAAACGTATGTTATTTCAATTTTGTTTTTTTTTATGGCATCTTTGAGCGTAGGCTTCAAAGTTATACGAGAGCTGCTATATATATTTCTGGCCCAATAATGAAAATGCGAATATTTATCATCAAAAATTGTTTTATTGTTTTTCAAAGTATTCTCCAGCCTGATTTATACACTTTTGCATGCGCTCAAACCAATTGTCGAAGCACTTTTTCCACTCCGATTGAGACACCTCCAAAACATGGTTTTTGAACGCTTCAATAGCATCTTCTGGGCACGAAAATCGTTGACCACGCATTTTTTTCTTGATGTGCGGGAATAAAAAGAAGTCATTGGGTGCCAAGTCAGGGCTGTACGGCGGATGACCCATCAATTCGACGTTTTGGCCGGTCAAAAAGGCGCTGGTTTGAGCCGATGTGTGAGAGCTCGCGTTGTCATGGTGAAGAATGAGTCGTCTTCTCTTGTTTGTTTTTCGAATTTCTCCGAAGACTTCAGGCAAACAAATTGTGGTGTACCACTCAAAATTGACCGTCCTTCGTTGCTCAAGCGGAACAGTCGCCACATGACCAGTTTTGCCGAAGAAACAGGCGACCATTTGCTTCGAAGTGCTTCTTCCACGAACAACTTTCGTTGGATTTGGCTCGTCTTCGAAGACCCACACGGTCGATTGTTGTTTTGTTTCGGGCTCATACGCATAGATCCAAGATTCGTCACCTGTGACGATCTTATGAACATCTTTTGAAGCACCGCGATCGTATTTTTTCAACATTTCTTTGCACCAATCGACACGAGCCTTTTTTTGAGCGATTGTCAAATTGTGCGGGATCCAACGACAACAAACCTTTTTTACGGTCAGGTGTTTATGTAATATCGAATGTATGCTGGTGGGAGAAATGCCCAAGGATGCCTCTATCTCCCGGTATGTCACATGACGATCTTGCATTATTAGTTCACGCACGGCATCAATGTTCTCTGGCACAACGGACGTTTTTGGACGACCTTCACGGAATTCGTCGTTGAGCGAACTGCGACCACGATTAAATTCGTTATACCAGTTTTTCACGGTGCTATAGGATGGTGCTTGATCGCCATACAAAGACTTAAGTTCATCGATGCACTCTTGTCTGGATAATCCACGTCGAAAGTTGTGAAAAATGATCGCACGAAAATGCTCACGTGTCAATTCCATTTTTTTAACGGAATTGAATTGTTCAAAGCTCTGTAAGTTTAACAATTCACGATTAAATGACAACACGTTCTGAGTGATGTTATGCTAAAAAATGTCAACCTTTCCAATGGAAATATCAGATTGCACCTGGCAATACTTATTGTTGCCTAGGCCAGAAATATATATAGCAGCCTACGTACCATTTCTTTTCTATTTCCGTCTCCTTAATTTCCAAAAGCCTTCCATTAAACTTTTTTAAAATAAAGTCAAAAATTGACGATGCTTTATGCTTGTTCTGCAGCCACACTTCAAGCAATTCTGCATGCTCGAACTCAAAGTTGCCTGGTGAAATTTGCGATACTATATGGAATCGGGGAAATTCGGGGACAAGATTTTTGGTGTTAAAAAAGGAAAAACATTGACACACAAGACTGCATTTATAGCTACGACAATACACGACAATATACTAACTTCTACTCCACGAACCAAAATTTATGTGAGGTTATAGTCGGCTAAAACAACACAGCACAAAAGCACATTAAACAATAAACAAAACACTTCTTCAAACAAAAGACATATACAAACATGTATAACAAACCTGGAGCTATGTTTTCCATAGTTTTTTTTTTATTATTGGGCCTTTTTCTATTTATTTTATAGAGTAAATAAAAGTGAACAATATATTGTGTAAATCTCAACCCCGTGCGCACAAAATAAACAGTCAACTTTCAGGGCCGAATAAAAATTAGTGATGTTTAAAAAAAAAAAATTCTTTTCTAAGTTCATTGCAATATTTGCTATTAGAATAAAATGTGTTTCTTGCATACATCACGATTATGATTTTTTTAATTTACGTAAAAAAAAACGTCTTTGGGACCATAGTGCACTGTTAAATAAAGTAGTACACATCGTAATATGTACAGTTGTACAAAGTGCTTTACTTTGTTATACACAGTAATACAATGCTTTAAGCACTGCTATACATGGTGTTATAGACTGTTATACAAAGTGTTATACTACTGACTATGCATAGCGGTATTCACTGATATACAAATTTGAATACTGTGCTATTTTATATATATTATATTAAACAAAGTGTTATGTACTGTTATACAAAGTGTTGTACACTATTATGCCAAACTGTTATACTAACTTCAAAAACGTTATACTAACTTATATTATACAGAGTGTTGTACACTGTTATACAAAGTGTTATGCACTGTTATACAAAGTGTTGTACACTATTATGCCAAACTGTTATACTAACTTAAAATTCCAAAATGCACTCTCTTTTTGCAGGCTACGGCGGCATTTCGCCCCGCACCCAATGGGGCCGCGTGGCCGCCCTTGTCTACGCACTGTTCGGCATACCCATTGTCCTGCTCTATCTGTCCGCCATGGGCGAGGCGCTCTCGGCCGGAATGCGATGCCTGTTTCGACGTCAGCGGGTCAAGGGCAGCGTGGGCAGCGGCCCCGCAGCTGGACCCAGCGGTGGCCGCAAATCGGACAAGGTCAAGGGTCAGCAGCAGTATGGCCATCCGGCGGGTAAGCTGCATCAGTACGGCTTGCCCCCCTCGGTCTATCAACAACAGCAGCAGCAACAGCAGCAGCAGCAGCAACAACAGCAACAGCAGCAACAACAGAGCAGAAAATCAATGGCAGATGCATCCCGAGGATCACCCAGTGTCCCCATCTCGATCTGTGTGTGCGTTCTCCTCTGTTATGTGACCAGCGGCGCCATTTTGTTTCACAAACTGCAAAATTGGAGTGTCCTCGAGTCGTTGTACTTCTGCTTCACCTCGCTGGGCACCATTGGCTTTGGTGAATTGGCCCCGAGTGGCACTTTGACATTGTACACCGCCTCCGCTTACATATTGGTGGGCATGGCTGTGGTGGCCATGTGCTTTAGCCTGATTCAAACGGAAATTGTGATGTGGCTGCGTCGCTTCAGTGTCCAGGATCACGTGATGCCCAAGGCCGAGGAGTTGGCACTCGTTTCCGTCGCTGTCACACCGAAACCATCCTGACAACGACCCAGTGCCGAGCTATTGTCCGGCGCTGGCTCAACTGGAGGCGGTGGCGTTGTTGGCGGCGTTGGCGGCGTTGGCGTTCAGCCGGCCAACAGTCTTGGCCAGCATCAGACCATGTTCTTTGGCCCGGCCCACACACTGACACAATACAGCTCCCTGCCGCGTCGCAGTCACATGACACATGGAAATGGAGGCGCCTCCACATCGGCATTTCAGCGCAACACGCCCATACGTCGCTCCACGGGGATCCCCGAGCACCACATGGAATACTTTGTGCCACGCAGCATCAGTGAGTTTAATCTGTCGGGAGTCGGGGACTTGGCACTGCCGCCGCCGCGTCGCTTCTCGCCCAACATGGGCATGACCATGCCCGTGGGCGTCGGCGTTAATATGGGCGTCAACATGGGCATGGGCATGGGCATGGGTGTGGGTATGGGCATGGGAATGGGAATGCCACATGGCCTACAATTGGGTCCGCCGCAGACGCTGCTCTGCTCAGCCGCTGCTGCCACGCCCGCCGCACCGCCGCCCGCCCAGCTCCAGATAGTGACATTGAAGCCACGCAGCGAGAAAATGGTCACCTTTGAGGATGAATCGAAGTCGGGCGCGTCTTCGGGGACAACAACATGTCCACATGGTGTGCCAACCACGCCACGTAAATCCGCCGTTAATGCCGGCGGATCGGCATCGGCATCGGCGTCGGCAACGGGCGGCGACATCTTCATGTGACCAGCCATCTGACCCACTGTAGGCACAGTGGAGCAACAGGCTCCATCATCGTCATCTGCTGGCGCGGATGACTCCGAGTTGAATGCGGCGCTGCGACTGCGCGACAGCATCGATGATGCACTCTGCCCCAAGCAGGAACCTGGCGAGGTGATTCGTGTCTAAAGCGTGAAGCTACCAAAATCAGCAGAGAATTCAAATACACACACATACACACAGACACACTGTAAGTAAATGCACACAAAACACACAGACACAGACAGAGAGACAGAGAAATCAGAAGTGAAAATTCACAGAAATTCGCTTTGCTAATTGGATGCCCAACAACAACAGCAACAACAACAACAACAACATTTCCATAGTGTTATTTAAATTATGTAAGTTAAGCAAATATTTCTGATTATGCATGTAAATATTAAATAACAACAACAACTGCGGCGCGTGCTGTAAATAAGTTTAAATTAATAAACATATACATACATCTGTTCAAATGTGTGAGTAAAAACAACAGCAGCAACAACAACAACAAACAGCAAGTATAAAAAGTAAACTTACATTTAATTAAAATTGAAATTTTAAATTCGAAATGTTAAATGCAAATTGCATTAATAATTTGAATGCTTTGGCTGTTAATGCCAAAAAAACACAAACCCAAATACCAAAAACTAAAAAAAAAAAAAACAACCAAAATACAAAACAAAGAACACTGAAAAAATATGTGAAAAGGGAAATTAATAAAAACAACAAAACGACTAACTATGAATAATAAATAACTATGCGAAAATCCGAAATTGCCAAAGTGCAAAGCAAACAAAATGCAAATTGTGCTCAATTGCAGAATGCTAAAATGCCAAATGTTAAATGGAAAATGGAAAATGGAAAATGCTACACAGCAAATGGTAAATGCAAAATGCGAAATGACAAATTGTACGTTGTTGTATTGCCAAAGGACAAAGTTTATTTAAGCGATTTGTTAGCTAGTTTGTTATTGTCTAATTTTTTGTTGTCCTCCCATATTTTTGTTGTTATTACATTTTATCAATTGTTATTTAGTATCTGTGTATATCTAACTCTTGACAAATGATGTTAAGCCACTCAATTTGTAGTTGCAGTACATTAATTCAATTTTAATGCGTGTATAACAGTTCAGCCAAACTGTTATACTCCGCAAAAAATCAATTTATTTAAAATGCAACTACAAACTATTTGAATTAGCATTTTAATGTGACCGCAACTGCTAACGAACACCTTCTGTTATATTATACATTGCATTCAATTAATCAACAGACCAAATTGCAATTAATTACAAACTAAACCCATTAAATTTGCCAAAAAACCAAACGATAAAGAGAAAATCCAACAACAAAAAAAAAAAAGCAAATGATTAAATGTACAAACCATCAATGACTGTCAGCTATAAATGTACATAACTTGAACCTTTTGTTGTAATTTGCATCCTTAACCCCCAATTTTTGGCCCCCTCACGACCCACAGTTTGTTTTTTTTCTTATGAACAGATTTTTCATGTTTAATATCGTTTCGTTTTGTTTGTATTAATGTGCTACGGCAATTAGGTTTAAATGCTTTTTAAATGCATTTTGATTGTAGGTAATTGAGCGGTCGAAATATCATTTGTTATACACGTACTATTTGAATGGTGCTGCCAACTCGTTTTACACCCGCTCGCCACGTAATTTGAAGCTGTCAACTGAGCGGGCCACTTGATTTTTCACTTTAATTGGAAATAAATTAAATTTTACTATGCAAGTGTGAGTAACTGAGCGAGTGTGTGTGTGTGTGTGTGTGTGAGTGTGTGCGTGTGAGTTTATTTTTTGCCGTGTTTAATTTTCTGATATTAAATACAAATAAAAATAATAATGGATATGATTCGAATGTGGTTGAAAAAAAATAGACGCTTTAAATTTATGGGTTGTGGCACGGACAAAGACCTACAAAGGAAAACAAATAGACAAACTGAAAACAAAACATTTGAAAAAGAGAAACAAACAAAAAAAAAATATAAAAAATACAACAAAATATGCATTGTGTGACATTTGTATTTGTATAACAATATTCCAATTGTGTCAAACTCGTACTGTCATACTGTCATACTTACTTACATAGCTAATAACAAACAATGCAAAATGACAGTAAACCAAATATTTAACATAAGTTCATGTAATTACAATTAAGTCCACTTCAAAAACATTCTTCACACATACACACACAAACACACAGACACACACACAGAACACCTTAAATATACTCACACACAGATACTCTTTAATACAAATATCAACAAGAAGTAAACCAAATATATAAGGAAGACAACTTCGGATTGCCGTAGATAAAATACCCTTGCAGTCAGTTCATTTATATGGCAGGCATATTCGATATATTGTCATTATTTTTATTAATTAAAATTAGTTGAGGAAAATGTAAAAAATTAACAAGCTGGTTTTTTTTATAGAAAAACTCACGTTTTAGCAGTAATCTTTATATAATCTATAAGATATAGTAAGCCGATCCGATTGATATTGACCTATGTACTCACTAATTAAAAATGTAGCAACTGTACAAAGTTTGAACAAGGTATCTCAATCAAGAGCTCAGTTCACATAGGCAGTGAATAAATCTGTTCAGCAACACACAGCTTCAGTATTTAAGGTTTTCTACATTCTACATAAGAATAGCATCATACCCACTGCAAGGGTACAAAAACATGAAATCCACTTAATAATAATGAAAATCAAACTAAAATAAAAAACGACAACAAAATGTGTATTTTTTTTTTTCAATTCCTAGTAAAGTAAGTTGAACTTTAGCTTTTAGGTCAACCACAACTTAATAATATAAAAAATATAGAATATGTACTTTTAGTCAACTATACGAGTAAATGTTAATAATAAACTGCAGTTAAATACATACATCTATGTAATACCAATTGGAGATATATAAATATATACATATAGTATACATATGTATGTCTCTATTCATAGGCTACAATATTCTCGTATGTATGTATATTTAATGTGTATTACGAACATGAAACTAATTGAATGTGAAACAAAAATCCAAAAGGGACAAATAAAACAAAGACCGCAGTTCGCATTACATATATGTGTATACAAAAAGAAAACCAAACCAAATAAACTACATCATGAAATTTAGTCAAACATCAGAATTTAAAATTGTGTTTAATTTGAAAAAAAATAAATTCATTCTTGCCATGTCTTTGAGTTGCGGCTTTTGGCCACACTCAAAAGGACGCAGGAAAGATTTCCTCATACTCTTACTGCATTTAGCCATATGTTGACATTATTTCTGGACCATGTTAATATACTACTAAATCTACTCTCCTGGAGGAGGTCGTAGCAAAGAATATTCTTGAATCAAACATTGAAGTCTATTAAATGATTCAATAGGATTCCAAATCCTCAATTTCTTTTTAGCAGAAATTCAATTTACATTTTGGAAATAAGCAAAATGAAAATATTTTTCTTACTAATCAAATTTGATTACATTTTCAATGAACTTGCAAGTACAGGGTTGCCCATATTCGACGGACCCATGTTTTTTTTAAAAAAATCAAAGAAAAAAATAAAAATTTGGCGGTTGGCAATCTTAATCATTTAATTTGTTCCAAGTAGATTTGTTTACATCAATTTTTGAATATGATATCTCTCAAATGGCCGCCTCTGGCGTTGATGGCGTATTGTGCCCTTTTTGCAGCATTTTCCATCGTTTTCGCCAACATTTCGGCCGGAATAGCGGCTATTTCTTCACGAATGTTGTCCTTGAGCTCTTCTACGGTCCTTGGCTTGTTAACGTAAACCTTTGACTTCAAATATCCCCACAAGAAGAAGTCAGGCGGCGTCAAATCGGGCGAACGCGGTGGCCAGTCCAAATCACCACTTTTCGACATCAAACGGCCCAATGACCGTTTTCGCACTAAAGCCGGACCAAACTGTGACTTTTTCGTCATGAAGAGGCACTTCTTCAATCTCCTGAGGATTTTCAGTGGCGTAAATACGGCAATTTTGCTTATTTACGGTCCCATTCAATGTGAAATGGGCTTCATCGGACATGATAATTTTGTTCCAAAATTGCTCGTCATCTTCGGCCATTAAATTTCAACTATTTCAGAGCGCTCGCGTGGCGTGTATTGTTCCATGGTAAAAATCTGCTTGGACTGACGCTTCAAACGCGGTATGTCATTAAGCGATCTGACATCTCTGTCGAAAGTTATGGAGTTGCCAGATGGGTCCGTCGAATATGGGCAACCCTGTACATGCTAGAGTGTCATCAGAGAAATCTTTGCCATTAACTCTATATCACTATAAAATATTTCTTATGTATCTATTATTGTTTTATATAATATAAATTGCAGACATATATATACATATGTACTAGCTGTACTGATAATTTTCATTGTATGTATTATGCTCGAGAATTTGCATTAATTCAATTATCGCTTTAATTGGCAGGCACAAATAACATGAAGAAAAAAACCTATAAAAATCGTTGCAATGAAACTGACAGCATAAAAATTAACTTGCTTTCTATATGTCGATTGGTGTTGATATTTGTTTACATTGACCATTTTTTGCGTTTTGTTGTTTTTTTTTTTATAAAAAGTATCTTATCAGTTATATTGCGAATTATTTATAACAAGCAATTTGCGTTTAATTTATTTTAAGTCGAGTTTTTCGCATTTTAATGATTACAATTTGTTTTTGTGTACCCTGTACTTATTACAAATGGTGTAAGATGTGGAATGTGGCAGGTTAAGTTGATGAAACTGTATGAGGCATCAATCGGAATAATAATACAAAACTTTTATTGTTAAATTAAAAATAAGTTTACCTTTTATTTTATATTTATTTATTTTTTCTTTTCTCCTTAGGGTATCTACAAGTGTGTTATTTAAAATCGATAGCATTTATGCTGATTTTCTGAGCTATCTGTCAATTTTATGACAATTTCCACAGAATATTTCTTCGATTTGATTGACAGTGGCGATATTGGTATGCCTGGTATTGAGGTGTGGTATCCGAGCCTTACAGTGTGTGTGTAAGTGAGTGTGAGTGTGTTTAGCATGCGTTTTTTGACGAAGCAATTTAATTTACTTCTGATAAATATGCTACTCGCTCTATAATTCTGAGTTTCTGTTTGGTAAAGCCAAACGATGAAATGTGAATGGTTTTGGCAAACACATTAACCATTAAACGATATAGACTACCTGTGCTGTGGCCCAAAGTGCTTGCAATAAATGCTCAGACATCAAAACAAATATTACTTTGGTTTGCTTAGATAACAGGGACTTTTCCAAATTAGAGAGAAAGGTACTGCATCATAAAGTGATGAGGTATTTCAAAAAGACATATTCAGGCCTGTTCTCAATTCCGAAAACGAGTCGATTTGCCACAAAACGAGTTGATTGCTGTTCCGAATTCCGAAAATCGACAATAATTGTCGTTTTCAAAACGTGTGCTTTAGAGTCACCGGTTTTAAATGTAAATGCCATTTAAAGCATTAAAATAAATACCTAAAATTATAAACTGATAATTATAATAATGTTGAACATTTTTAGAAACATTTAACATTACTACTTTAACTTTAAATAGTTGAAGTATATTTAAAAAGAATTTTTTTATAAGCATCTATAAAATATTGCATGAAAAACAAAACCGAGCATCAATGACTAAACCGAGCTGTTCTGAATTCCACTTTCATTTTTGTTATCGATACCAACCTTTGCAATCGAAAGCTGCTAGAGTTGCTTCAATTGAATAACTAAATTGGACAACAAAGTATTAGTCTAATTTAGCTTCTATCTGCTATATTCAACCTGAAATATTTTAAATAAATTTCCAAAAAGAGTTTTAAATAAATCTAATCGTATTTAAGATACAAATTGAAGCTTGAATGCTTTTATTTTTGAATTGATGACAGCTCTGGTTCTCCAAATTTGGATCATCTGCTTCGTGTCAATATGAATAAGCACATTCACAGGTCAATCAGCTTGGCCTGCAAGCAAACAATATCCAAAGCTGATGGCATTTTGAAAACTTAACTTAGCTTGTTGTTATTTGAGCAATTTTTTCCTTATGACTTACTGCTATCGAAACGTTTTCGAAACCGAGTTCGAAAAGAAAAACAAATTAATTTTGTTCGGAGTTCGGAACAGCAAATAGTAAAACATTCGTTTTCGTTTCGTTATTACTTTTTGAAAACGTTCGGAATTCAGAACAGGCCTGATTAAAAGTTACAGTGTCATGTTATTAGGAATACCGATCCAACAAAAAAACAAATATTCCTGGAAATATATTTTTGGGAGTTTCTTTGCTCTTTTTTTCGATCATCATCAAATGCAATTACTTTCTGCTATGATAATTAACCAATTAATTTCGCAAAATTAATAACCAACAGAGAGAAAAGCCTAGCTAAATAAATAAGTAAAACGGAAGAAGTAAGTATATAAATAAAAAGGAAAATAATCTAAAGTAATGGTGTAAAACCACATCAAAACATCGACAACCTAACATATCATATAGTAATCAACTTTAACTACCGACTTGGCTTAAGGTTTTTAAAAACTCGTTCCAAAATATTTACAACACATCGAGGTTCAACAGAGGTCGTAGAAAACTTAATAAACTTTTGTTTTGTTCATAAACTCTTTCTATTTATAACATATCATGGTTCAATTGAGGTTATAGGCATTGCAAAAATTTACACAATTTATGAGCGAGTTTTTCAGCAAATACTTTTGGGTGAGAAAAGACGGGAAAGGCGAAAAGAAAAAAGAAATTCATCGAAGCAATAAATTCGCTTAAATGCTCTTTGTTCGAGTCATTAAAATCGCATTTGGAACTCGGTTAACTGAGAGTTGGGCCCATACTCGTAATGATGATAATGTTGCCAGTTGCTCATAATGTTGACGATTTCTCAGTCTCTGCCGCAGTCGACGTCGCAGTTGAAGCCAGAGTCTCGATGTTGACATTAACGTTGACTGTTATTCGTTGTCAACACACTTGACATATAATTTGATTACGTATACGCATTTTATTAACTCATTTTTAGCGTGTGAACGGATAACGACAACAACACTCTGTCGTTTCCTCATTCTGTCAGCTGCCAGTCTCCCGTCTCCTCTCTTCAGTCGTCAGTCTTCAGTCGCCAGTTTTCAACATGCTTCATCATGGTGCTCATTACAGCACTTGATGTGTATTTGATATACTCGTACTCCTATTTTCCCGCAGTCGGGAGCTGTCGACTCTAGACTCTCGACTCTGGGAAGCACTTCACATTAACGGTTGCGTTGGTTATCCTTAAACCCTGTAAGTTTCCTTTCCCCCCTTCCTTCTCTTGCTTCTTCTTCTCACCATTTTCGATCCTCCTGTGCTGTCCATTCTGGGCTCGGTTTCAATAACAACAACGAGAAATGCGAAGACAAGGTCTACAGTTTGCCTGGAAGCAACTAATTTCTTTTAATAACTGTGTGTAGCAGTTCTTAAGCTTTATAGGAAATTCTAACATACACTGAACGAAAAAATCATTCCATATTTCAAGTTTAATTTTCTGATTTTAGCATGTGTGCTCACAGGATATTATTTTTTTTTAATTAATACAATAAATTGGCAAACACACAGCATTAAAATAGTCGAAAAAACACAAAACATTTGATTTTAATGCAAACAAAATCGTATAAGGCCTCGATAATCAATATGTTTTCGGAGTAGATATTGAAATATCGTACTTGAAACAAGTATTTCATACCGAATTTAAGAAATTCTGAGATTAACGAACTTTTGACACCGATTGGGATTGATTTTATCCCAAACTTTCGGATTATTTTTCTGTGTACGCACACACACACACACATGGCAATATGGGTAACACATGCTGTGTGTGTGTGTGTGTTTACATAGCCGCACAGCTGGCGTGCCGCAAAGTCAAGCCAGGCAGAATCAAGTCAAGCCAATATTCCATAGAGCGACAACACACACACCCACACACACATACGCTACAACAATAACTGCGCTTACTTAGCTATCCTTACACACACACACAAACACAAAGAGAGAGTCTGGCAGAAAACTTATGCCTTGACGCAGGAGTCATTGAAAAGTCGTTAGCAAAACGTCAGACAACAACAAGAAATAGGAACCCCTTTTTGGGCTCTCTCCCCGTTTTGGGGTTATGCGGGGTCGTCTCTGAATCTGGGTCTTAAACTTTGTCGAGGCATTTTTTTTTTGGGCTGTTGCTGCTGCTGCTGCTGTTGTTGTTTTCCTTCGACTCTCATTGGCAAAACAACAGCCTGAAATCCAAATTTTAGGGTCAAAACTATGCAAGCTGCTTAATATCTTCAACAGCAGTGTGCGAAGATCTTGTTGCATCTTTTGGAAAACTTATCCTTCATTATCTCTGGACAAAACCAGCCAAGTACTTAGCAAGCATATGATGAAGTTATTGATTTATACGATTTGAACTCCGAGACTTAACAAGAAAAAAAGTCAAAAGGATTCTTGTCAGAGAGTTATTTTCATAAAATATTACTGCTTTTTGATAATACCATACATACAAGGTGGCGCAAAAGAAGTCACCCTATTGGAAGATGCTCTCATTTTTGCAAATGGCCGCCAATGTCAAATCTGTTTTGACATTTGTGGACTAGACAGATACAGAATACAAGTGAATAAGCCATGGAGCGATACACTCCCCAAGAACGCAGAATAATTGTAATAATGTAATAATAATAACCGCTTTATCTCTCGTTTTTGATATTTGCACTGGCCGGCCAGATCACCCGAATTAACCATTCCAGACTTCTTTTTATGGGGTTTTTTTAAAGTCGCAGGTTCACGTCAACAAGCCGCAAACTCTTGAAGCCCTTAAGGAAAATATTCGCCAGGAATGCGAGAACCTGTCGCCCGAAGTTCTGGCAAAAGTGATGGAAAATGCCATAAAACGGGCGTATGGTCATGAGCTCTGGCAGCGAACACTTGGCCGATGTCATCTTCTCGCCTAAACCAATAAAATTCTTAAGGTTCGAATAAACATAATCAAAAAACAAAATCAAAAATGAGAGCCAAACCACATCGGATGACTTCTTTTGCGCCACCCTGTACTAGCTCGGCTGAAAAGTTCGTATCGTTTATATTAGAGGGCGCCACTAGAATTAAATCTGTATCATTTTTGATGAGTGCAATCCTTCAAAAGAGATATGTATTGATTTCATAGCTGTCGGACATATAGTTTTTGAGATATAGCATTTTGAGTGAAGCAACTTTTGTTGTTTTGAAAAAAATGGATAATAACGAATTTTGTGTGTTGACGAAACATTTTTTTTTATGAAATAAACATACTGCTGATGCCAAAAAGTTGCTTGATAAGTGTTATCCGGACTCTGCACCAGGAGAAACAACCATTCGTAAGTGGTTTTCTAAATTCCGTATAGTCCATATGAGCACCGAAGATGATGAGCGCAGTAGACGTCCAAAAGAGGCAGTTCCGGACGTAAATATCAAATAAATCCACAAAATGATTTTGGAAGACCGTCAAGTGAAGTTAATATTGATAGCTGACACTCTGAAGATATCAAAGGAACGCGTTGGACTTATCCCTCGTGAACATTTAGATATGCGAGAGCTCTGTGCAAAGTGGGTGCCGCGCGAGCTCACAGTGGACCAAAGGCAACAACGAATGGATGATTCTGAGCAATGTTTAAAGCTGTTCAATCGTCAAAAATCCGTATTTTTGCGTCGGTATGTGACAATGGATAAAACGTGGCTCCATTATTTCATTCCTGAGTCCAATCGAATGTCAGCCGAGTGGACTGCACGCGATAAACCGACTCTAAAGCGTGGAAAGACGCAACAATCAGCTGGCAAAGTTATGGCGTCTGTATTATGGGATGTGCATGGAAAAATTTTCATCGACAACTTAAAAAAAATAAAAACCAATAATAGCGACTAATTGATAACATTATTGGAGCGTTTGAAGGTGAAATCTCGCATCCTCCATATTCTGCTGATCTGGCCCCCACTGACTTATTCCTGTTCCGAGATCTCAAGAGAATGCTCGCTGGAAAGAAATGTAACGCCGATAATGAGGTAATCGCCGAAGCTGAGGCCTATTTTTAGGCAAAATACGAACGGTACTACAAAAATGGTATCCACAAGTTGGAAGATCGCTATACTCGCTGTATCGCCCTCAATGGAAACTACGTTGAATAAAAAAATCGAATTTTGACAAAAAAATGAGTTTTTCTTTTAAACGATACGAACTGTTTCGTACATATATCGATCTCCTTGAGCACCTAATGCTTAGAAACTCTCTTCTTAACTGTCAGTACTTATACAACGGGAACTGCTCCTAATAAGTAGTTCTAAAGTTACAGCTGAACTTAAATATATTTCATTACTTTCGATAGTCACTTCAATAAACAATTAGCCCAATGGTGACAAATATTACAAAATATTTATGAATTTTCCGAATTTTTCTGTTCAATCTTTTCAAACCAACTAAATCAGAAATAATGTTATTAATGCTAAAATGCAAAGGGATTTTTTCTGCTTCAAATTCAATATTTTAAAACAGTTATTAGTCTGCCCCATCTGTTGAAAAGTCTGAACACACGAAGGTATTTTCGATAGTTATCGATAGCGAATAGGAGATGGAATTTCGATAAACTGAGCCGTTGTGCAACAACAACAACTGCAAGCAAATGCAAATTTTTCGAGCAGTTTGCAATAATTTAAAGTGAATTTGTACATTTACAGCCTCATTTGAATTGCGGCCAATAGGATTGTCATTAAGCCGAGCTAATGTTGCCACTGCCCTCCTTTCCCCCTCCCCCTTGATCCATTTCATAGTTGCCCCCAATCTTCCCCCTTTCGGTTTTTGGAGACCAAACAAATGGGTTTGTTACACACGCTAGAAATCTGAAGTGCATCTGAAGCCAAAGCAAATGCAAAACCGAATTAAAAGTTCTGACCATAGAAACACCGCCTTTCCCTCCCCGCTGGAAAAGACCATCGCCTTGATGTCCAAACTGTCGCTAGTACCATTTCCGTTTCCGTTTCCGTGTCCGTGTCCGTGCGCGAGAACCAAAAGCAAAGTGCAGCCATTTTGCGTACGCCCATAAATCTATTAAGACAATTTGGCAGTGGAAAAACGGCGCAAAAGTTTGCGACGATATTTTTAGAGGGGGCCAAAAACGTTGGGGAATCGCCGTTGTGGCCATTGCAAAACCGCACACTGATTTAAAACGCAGCAAAGGCAAATAGCGCCAAAAATTGCTGAGCCAAGGCACACAACACACACACACACACACACACTCACAACAACACACACACACACACATACACCCAATAAACACAAACAGTTGTAGAGTGTGCGGCATTGAGAGGCTGCAAACAAAAGTCTAGTTTTTTATCCTTGTTTTTTAAGTACTGTCAAGGGTATCGCTATCTATCTATATATGTATGTATACGTACATATTGCCTACATATACTATACATATATCTATATATTCATGTGTGTGTGTGTGATTATATTATATGACAAGGTGTTGGTGTTGCACATGATTCCGCAGTTTCCTTTCGACATCGAGACTGATGCTTCTTTCTCTGGCAAACACGCTGCATATGCTCCACGTCTCCTTCTCTCTCTCTCTCACCTCTCACCTCTCCCCGTTTCCCTTCCCTCTATCCATTTAACTTGGTATTTCTTTTAGCCAAGCTGCGGCTTCTTCTTGGCTGTTTGACGGTAATGTGGTTCGGAGACTCCCGCTTCACGTTAGTGTCAACTTGGCGGCGTTGGCTTGTGTGCCTCTAAGATACTGTCACATTCCTGCTGCCCCCGCCCCTGTTTCTCCCTTGTCCCTCTGCTTCTCCCCTTGCCCATGCCACAGTCGTGTGCCGCATTCTGTAATAATCTATCAAAAATTCTACGCAAACAAAATGTGATTTGGCGCAGACTCTAGGATATATATATTTATATATATACTACAGCTATTCTTACTATATATATATATATGTACACATATACCCAAGTAGTACAAGTGGTGCGTGGGCGGCATAAATTTTCCTTCGCCTTTCACATTTGACAATTGCATGGGAAATATTAACACCCGACATTCTTGCAAATCGCATTTGTTTGCATCTCCAAATGCAACTAGTTCAAGTTACTCAGCATGGAAATTGTAATAAGTTTTTCCAGTCAAATGGGATCTACTTTGAGATACCCTGTAGATTCAGTTCTGTTTCTTCAGTTATGCTATGTTCGCTATTGATATCGTATTCCTTTTGCAAACATGATCCAATTTTCTGAATGGATTCAGAGCATGAAAAATATCAGGGCAATTGCTTTCAACTTGTTCTTGTAAATTGATAACGTATAAACATTTTGTTTATTTTATTTTATTTTATTTTATTTTGTGATCATGATATTTACTTAATTTACTTAAAAAGGAAAATCAATATTATTAAATCAAAGAGAACCATTTTTGTAAGTATTTAAAATTAAAAACAATTTTGATGTGCTTATCAAAATTGGTGTCTTTGAATCTTAAAATCTTAATTATTTACATAACTGTTGCAATCGATCAAGAATATAAGTACATAAATACGTATAAATTCCGGGCCTAAGATTTATTCCTATTTCAAAAATACCCACAAAACCATCATACTCTTTTAAGCACTTTTTAAATTTTACAGAGTATGAGTAAGAATGGAATGAAGAGAAATTGCAGCAAGGATTATCTCAATAATGAACTCTCAAGCAAGTTACAGTTACAGTTAAATGTGCAACTGATTCGTTTATCGTTATCGTTATCGGTTTTGTTGCGTTGAGTAGCTTATGTGACAGTTTACCAAAATTAATTGAAATTGGCTTAAGGTTAGAATATAAAAATATTTAAAATTCTTTTGAGCTTAGCATGATTTTTAGATCTTTAGAAACCAAGAAAGTACAGCACTAGGCTGAATATTTGTATAGCTAAGTAGCTCATATATGAAAGCTTATTTTAAACTCTCGGAGTTTGTTTTGTAGCAAATATATTGAAATTTTAACGAATGTTTTGCTTTTCGAACTTTGAATCTCGACTTCAATTTGTTTATATTATTCAATTGATATTTGTTTTGGTTTTCTTTGGGATTTTTAACGGTTTTGCTTTTTGCTTGTTTATTTCATTCATATCATGTTCAATATAAAAATCTGTCTTTGAATCACTTTTTAAATCGTTTTTGTTTCAAAGTTTGCCTTTGCGCTGTTTTCTGCAGTTGCAGCTGCTCTTCCCCTCTCTCTCTCTCTCTCTCTCTCTCGCTCTTTCAAGCTGAGTGTCTATCTATCTCTCTGGCTCTCAACAGTCGCAATCTGTCGCTCAATCTCCCCAGAGCCAACTATGCAGCATTACTTGTGTGCCACTTTTTACCGAAAGCGACAAAGTTGAAACTCAACCGGAACTTTGCACTCGCCCCACACACGACATCACTGTACAGTGTACACACACACTTGTTCCTCTCTCACTCTCTCTTGCTCTGTCTCTATCTATCCATCATTCTCTCTCTGTCTTTTGCAGTGTTGTCTATTTTTGCTTATCTTATCGGTTGCTTTATGTATCTTCTGCTCATATTCAGTGCCACAGCGTTTGATGCCTGAAATTGTCCTTGGCTTGGTTTGGCTTGGCAATTTTGCTTACACACAACTCGAATTGAATCGACGCGACTTTGCTTTTACTTTTGGCGAACAAACAAACACCCAACACACACACCAAAAACAACAACGAGAACAACAACAACAACAACGGCAGCAGTTGTTGAAGAAATTTCAAAGAACAACTCGATGAATTGCAACTGCTCATAGCAACTGCCAAAGGCAAAGAACTAAAACAACAACACACTATTTCATTGTCAGCAGTGCCATAAGATACCCTGTAAAGCTGAATTATCGTCATCTCCTGAGAAGTGGGTCACCTGACCTTCCCTAACATTAATCGAGTTGTTCAAGACTTTTATATAAATCAGGGCTCGGCACGGCCCTATCCCGTAGGCATAGGAAACTTGCGTAGGAAACTGCGCTGCGATTTGTTTCTGTTACGTCGCTGTTATACTGCTGTTAGGCGAACAAAAATGCACACTAACGCAATGCAAACATATGAATGTGTTGGTGCCGACCACTGCACTATGGGTAATTTCACGAGTTTGTGAGGCCATAATTAATAACTCGTAAACAACTCAAGATATTTTGATGCGGCTTTTTTTCTAGTGCTATGTATTCTCTAAGAAGTATTCTGGAAAAGTGGGCGTGTCACCACCCCCACTCCTTAATTTTTTTATTTTCTTTTATTTTTATCGGTAACAATTAAGCTTAAGATTTCTATTGCAAATAATAAGTTTTGACCTTATAAATTATTAGAATTGAAAAGAAACCTTACTTGTTAGATTTAGAAAGTTGTAAGCCCTCTTAAATGGCTGTGAGCATAAAATTAAAAAAAAAAAATTGTGGGCGACGGTTGTGCCACGCCCACTTTTCCGATACACTTCTAGTAGTCTGTACAACACTATAAAAAAACCGCATCAAAATATCTTGAGTAGTTTACGAGTTATTATTTAATACATCTAAAACAGGTGAAATTCCCCATACGGCAAGCGAACAAATTGGCATACGAAATTGTGAGGTTAGTTGCTAAAAAAAATAAATATCACCGATAGTGGGTAAATGTGGGTTTTTTAACTACAATTATTAAAACAAGAATTAAATACTCTACAACACACAATATGTTTCAAGGATGGACTCCACTGGACTCACTTTAAATACCTTTTTAAAAATGAGACTCAATGAAAAATTTTCATTTGCTAGACTACTTACATTTTAACATTAATATGGGGACACCACGATCAATTTCTAAATTTACCACTCACAAACACATAATACAAACCACACTGATTCGAATTCATTTCAAATATATTAATAATGTTGCCTTATTGTTTACTTATTGGCACATTCAAATCTCGAACAAAACTTTAAAATTTTTAAAGCGAGTGCTGTGCAAATGCAACCCTGTTTTTAACAGCTGATTTCTTCGAAGTGGCGCCATCTATTGAGATTTCTGGTATGCAACATTGAAGAACCTTCTATTGTTAATAAGTTGCACTCAAAAATATTTCAAATTGGCGACTTTCAGAAAAACTTTCAGGTTTTGGCCTCACAAACTCGTGAAATTACCCATAGTGCACTGATATAAATACATAACATCATTACAGAGTTAGCTTTTTCTGTTTATTTATTTCTTTATTTCGATTCCTAGTGCTACAAGCTAACGCTTATTATTTAACGCACTATTCATTATTTCAATCATTGATTTAAAAATAATATTAAGATTAAACAATCACAAAAATATTACAATAATTGATTTTAAAATAATATTAAGATTAACAAATTATAAAAGATTTAAGCTTTCGTTTTTAGTTGTAGGATTAATTTTCATTTTAGCTTACAATTTTATTTGCTTTTAAAAGATGACAATTTAAATGGTCTATTCAGAGATTGAGAGCAAAAGCATTTAATTATAGTAAGTTATTATCAATCTATCTTAGTATTAGATCTTAAGAATTGGAAGAATATTTAAGTAAAGATAATAAATATATATTTTGATATATAATTTAGATTTTCTGCTAGACATTCTATGCTGATCATATCCTACCTTTTTAAACGAAATTTGACATATCATATCTATTATCACCTCTTCAAAGAACCAACTGAACTTACATTTTCATCTTAAGAATGAAATTCTAAACAAGATGTAGGACTCGATTTTAATAACTTTTATTTACTTTAAACCTGTTTTTAGTCGTGCTGTAATAAATAAACTATCCAACTTTATTCTTATCTTTCACTTATGTGTTGTATTGAAAACTTATATGATTTGACGTTGATTGATTGATAAGTTTTAATTATTATTGTCTTAAGTCATTTAAACAAAACCTTACAACTCGTAAGATTGTAATCTGTATAAGGAGGTTCTTAAATAGTTATATTTAAGAATTTGGTTAAGTCTAAATTAATACTTTGTCTGCTGCTCAGTTAGTTGTTATCTCCTCTATGCGAAATACCCCATTGTTCCCTATATGATGGGTATAAGAAAACATGAGGAAATCGTAGTAAACAAATTTTTTTTGTTGAATCACTCACACAAGACGTACGAATGATGAGACAAAAGGAAACTGCAATTTGTGGCTTGGCTTGGCTTGGCTTGGCAGAGACGTTCGCCGCTTCAAAGTTGACGGACAGTCTGTCTGGTAAACATTTGCCTTCCCTTAGACCCCCTCTCGCCCTTTCCAACCCCCCTCCGGGTGGCCAAATCCTATAGAAATTGCATTTGTGGCTGCAATTTGAATTGCAATTGCAGCAGCACCACAACTTTCCCAATTTGACCCAATGGTGGTGGTGGTGGTGGTGCTGATGGGTGTTGGTGGTGCTACCAATCTTTCATCCCCTCCCTCTCCCTTTCCCTTTTCCTTTTCCTTTCCCCATACACCAGCCTTGTCCCCTGACAGTGCCCGCTATGTGCAATTTGGTATTCTTTCTCGAAAGTTTTCTCAACTCACTTTTTTCATTGGCCTGGCATTTCGATTTATACCCATGGCTATCCGAGAACTGAACAGTACAGAACCTTGCTGAAAGAAACGGAATAGAACCTAAAAAGACGGCCAAAGAACAGAACGGAATAGGACCAGAAGAGGTCCTAGTCCTGTCCTGTCCTGCCCTGGCTAGCCAGAAGCCAGAAGCGAACTGCAGCTCGTTTATCAAAGCCAACGCTTTGAATTTCTGAAATGTCCTTTCCGGTGCTCGAATTGGAAAATTGCTTCAAAGATTGCTCCAAAGGCTGAGGACTAAGACGGGAGTGGGGGGTGTGAAGCGGACTTCGGTTACAGTTTCAGTTTTCTGGATACAGGTTAAGGGGTTTTGGGCCTCGGGTTTCGGGTTTCGGGTGGCAGGAAATGTATTTGCTGCAAATTACGTTGGCGTTGTCTCTGGCGTTTTCCGATCTACGCGAACAAGACAAATAGATTAGGCCAGTCCACCGACAGCAACTGCATTATGTTTGCCAAGTGCTGGCTGGAAGAGCAAAGGGTGTGCGAGGAATTTGGACAGCGACAGCGACAGGACATTTAATGATGACGGCCCAGCCGCAATTAGTTGGGAGCAAGGGGCGAGAGATTGAAACTGTTGCTGCGATTGCGGTTTTTCCTACTTTTTTTAATACCCTGTAGCCGTAAAGGGAATGCATAAAGGGTATACTTAATTATGAAGGCAAAGAGATAATGAAATACAAACATTTTCTGGATGCAAGCTAGCTAGATTTGTTTCTCAGATATTATATCAAATAACAAAAACTGTTAAGCGTTAGGAGAACTTTAAAATTTTAGAATATATAACGTCTTTCTAATCGTTGAAGATACAAGCTTAATTTTTGGAAAACATGTATTATTTAATGTCATTATCGGTTTTTTTTTTTTTTAGTAGCGTTTCATTCTTTGTGAATTTAAAAACACTTTCAATATAAACACTGACTGTGAAAAAGAGGGGTTGAAAATCTCCAAAAAAGAAAACTGTCGCCTCCTACGAATTGGGTGCCAGGAGGAAAGAGCTCATCGGCTAGAGCTGTCTCTTAGATTCACAAATCCAGAGCAGCAAGTCGAGGTCGTTTTGGCGGAAGAATTCTCAGAGGAAGTTGATCGAGAAGGACCCTCTTTAACCTTCTTCGCTTAGGATTGATTTTAATAAAAGTAAGGGCATTGGCTAGAGTGTTGATATGCCATATGTTGATATGGAACTTATAATTTTGATAGCAGGGGTTATTTTTAGGTCTCTCATTAAAATCGAGTTGCGAGCGAATGGGAATCCACCGGCAATTCTTCTCATTAACGTATCATACAAATTTCAAAAATATCGATTAACAAAAATAATAATAAAAAGATCAAGCTAATAGAATGTCGATATTCTAAGCTTTTATAACGTAAATATAATTTTTATAAATATCCGTTTTAGTGTTGCAGGATATCCCTTAGCCGTTTTCACTTGCCCTTAACATTTTGCGTTTCGTTTTTTATTTTCGCTCGACAAAACGTCAAACGCATCAAAAATGCGAGTAAAAAATAATAATAAAAAACATATATAACAATAGCAACAGTTACAGCAAATCTAGCAGCAACAATAGCAGCTGCAATAACAACAAAAGCAACAGCAACAACAGCAACAACGACAACAACAACAACTATGTCAGACACACGTTTTAAATAATAAAATTGGCGCGTGCAACGGCGCTTCGCAAAAATAAAGAAAAACAAACAAAGGCATAAAATTAATGGCAATTTTTGTGAGTGAGTGAGTGTGTGTGTGTGTGTACGTGTGTGTGTGCGTGTGTGTATTTTTAATGCCCTTGCTCAAATGGCCATTCAACTTTATCACGATGTTTGCATAACGCCAGCTCCTTTGACCTTTGTCCTTTGTGTTTTCCCAGCCCCACAAAATTATTATTTTTTCTTTGATGCAATTTTTCAGATAGTCGTTGGTTCGCACACAGAAAAAGATTCGGTATTCCGGGAAGATATCAATCCCAAACGGTATCAAAAACTCGCTGATCTGGCAACTAAAATCATTATAAGTTTTATTAAAAAATTATGAAATAATGATTAATTTCAAGTTTTATAGATTTGCTCACAAAATAATCGGGGGTGCCACAGATATCGCTTTCACTTGAATTTCACTTCAATTTCATTTCGCTGTGCCACAGGTCAAATCGCACAATAATTTTGTGCGGAATAAACTAGCGCTAAGTCCGCTTTCGTCCCATGCTGCCACCTAGTCCAATTTCGATTTTCAAAGTCGGGGGAAGCGATGCCACATTTTTTAGTCAGAATTCGAAGCAAGGTATTTAAAAAAAATATATGGAACCACTTCAGTTTTCTTTAAATTAAGCATTAAAAAAATAGGTAATTTGAGGTAAATCAAGTTTTACCCAAAAAAACCTTTAATTTATTGTGCAATTTGTAAAAACATTTGTCACGAAGAGCTGCCAGATTAATGGCATACAATTGTTAGAGTTGTCGAGTAACTTTTATTTTCTCGCGCCAAATACTTTTAAATTTTTTTTAGCTAAACAAAATCAATTATTGCATAAATAAATTAAATTATGTTTATTAAGTAAGAAAAAAAAAATGCCTATTGCTCTGCAATGAGAAACTTGAAAAAGTTGCTAATCAAACCCTTGGGTAATTTAATCTGAGAAGGTGTCAACCCTTAGCAGCCTAGTTCGAAAAGGTTGGTGAAAATGCTAAGAAATATTAAATCTCTCGAAGTTCTGTGGCATCTCGGAAATTTCCGTGCGGAATTGCTATCTGCGGATTTCTATTTCGCTTGCGATTTCCGTGGCATCCCTGAATATCTTAAATACATACTTTAAATATACATATACATATACATGAAGAATTTTAAACTTGAATGTTAGAATGTTTTTTTTTTCTGTGTAGGCTGTGGGTTGTAAATGGGTGCATTAGATGTGGGCATTATATTTTTAGACAAAGTCAAAAAAACTCAACTAAATACTTAATTACTACCATATGGCTATACTTACTTTTCTCTCCTTCTGTCTTCTTAAATATATATTTTAATCGTATCTTAAATCATTTTGTTTTCTTTTTATTGCTTTGAAACTTTTTATTTATTTACGAGCTTAAATTTATTTAGATATTATTTATTTATCTATTAAATAAATGGAAACTCGTAAATTTTGAGCAAAAAATGCATTGATGAACTATTCTCATACCCTTCAGACAAATGGAAGTGTATATCCAAGTCGTTCTCATTCGAGTATATTTGACATTTGATTTTATGTGTATTTACCAGCTGACTGAGTGCCTAGCAACCTGATCTATGAGGCCTGGGTAGCACTATGTACATGCACCCAAAATGAAATAACGAGAAGAAGAGAGAGAGAGAGAGAGAAAGACAGAGGATAGAGCTAGAGAGAGTGTGAGCGTGAGAAAGAGATAGAGATAGAGACAGAGGACGGGGACCGAGGGAGAGATGTAGAGAAATTGGCAAAGAGCGCATATGTCACCGGTGCCCATTTATGGATATTAATTTTCATGCAACACTCCCAATTGATGTTCTTAATTGTTTGTTGCATGTGCCACATGCAGCATGGGTATGAGACACAAAATGGCCCGCAACCGTTAAGTGGGCCAATTGGAATTTAAAAAGAATTTTTTTTCAAGCTTCAATAAAACAATTAAATGACTTCGGTTAGTAAGGCAATAAATTTAATAAAAATAAAAAATACTGACAATTTATTGCAACGGTTTTTAATGCAGTAACAAAGTGAAACGTGTGCCTAACGGGAAAACTTTCCTACTTCATAGTTAGTTCTCAGAACAGTCACACTAAATATGATAAGCATTAAAAGAGACTTGATTGAATTGTGTATTGTTTAGTGTATTCATTTGGTTTTTTAAGTGAAACATATGTTGGTAAGATCCAGGGATGTAAACCGAAACGAATATCGGTTTCAGTTACGGTTTCAATTATGTTCGCATTTACGTGTTCGGTTATCGGTTACGCAAAATCTTTAAATAATGGCTTCTTAACGGTTAAACAGTCTTTGTATGTTTCGGTTTTGAAATACCGGTATGGTGTCGGTTCACAAAAAAAACTTCCTTGCAAAAATACAATTATATCAATAATATATTGATAATAATTTCTTTATGTTTTATTCACACATTTATTTCACATATTCTTCAATTTGATGTAACTTAGCTAGTTAGTAAATCAAAATTAAAAATGAAAAATAAAAAAGAAAGTCAGAGATCGCAAACAAGACTTATGAGTCAGAAAAAAATCGAAACAGTTCAAATATTTTCGTTTTATTTTAAATTTTTATTATTTCAAATTTTCTGTTCTTTTGATTACGATTTGATATATCGATAACAAAGTGTCATAATCAGAGAATTTTAGCGTACTATTTTGGTGATGAATTTTCAGTCATCATATTCACAAAATTTTAAAATCAAGATTCAATATATAAAGGGTGGTCCATCTAGTGTTTGGAATTTGAAATATTCATAATTTGACTTTAAAAACGTCAAATGTCATTCGGAAAGCGACTAATATTTAGTAAAAACTTTGACATTTACGAAATGGGTCGCTATTCGCTTAAAGAAAGTTGGGAAATATTAAAAACATATTTCCAAAGTGGTGAGTCCTCGACTCAAACTGTGCGAAATTTGAAAAAAACATTTAACAAAAAAAATGTTCCGAAAACTCAATTGGTTTTGGTGATTGGTTCTTCGAGGAAATTGAAGCGGAAGACTTGGACGATATTTTACTTTGCAAAAATCATAACTATTGAACCAAATGAGATAATGGAATAATTTAAATGGCATATAATAGATAACTCTTCAAGCTATGAAATAAATGTTTAAGAAAAGTGCCACGCCCCTTAGATACTTACCTAGGGGCTATCAAAGTTGAAATTTGTGAAATTTGTGAAAAAAAATAAATTTTATGGCCCCTAAAAATAAATATTTTCTAAAATTTTTGATTTCTTTTGTTTTATTTTTAAGGTTTTTATATTTAAAAATTACTTTCAAAAAATTTGAAAACAATTTTTTTTTTTTCAAAAAATTTTTTTTGAATTCCGGTGTGAGTTATCAGAATTTCATATGTCGACCTAATTTCTATGACATCTATATGATATAGTAGTCCGATTTCAACCAATTTCACATATTATAAATCTGGAATAGTCTTTTATATCCAGACCAAATTTGGTTCAAGTCGGAACACTATATCATATAGCTGCCATAGGAACCGTGTGTGCCGTGTGTTTTTATTGTGAGGTTGCATTAGTTTTTTTGATTTCAGGTCAAGTGGTGCAAGTTGGTGCAGATAAAACTATATACGTTATTTAGGGAAATTATATCTGAAGGGCTTGAAAGCTATTTGATCTTCAAGGATTTTCAATTTGTTTAGCTATCGGGTACCAAAGTTAAAAAGGTTTCATAGGTTGAAGAGTTATCTATCAAATGCCATTAAAATTATTCGATTATCTCATTTGGTTCAAAAGTTACGATTTTTGCAAAGTAAAATGAGCAACGGCCCCACTGTGCGGCGCTACGTGCCGAAAAAAATCGAATGATCAGCAAATATGGAGATGTGAATGGGCTACTGCCAAGTCAGCCGTGGTGGTCATTTGACTGACATTGTTTTTCATAAATAAATGACATGAACCAACCTTTCCAATAAATGTTCAACCTTTGAAAAATATCGAGCCTTTTTTTTTATAGCAAAATTAAATTTCAATTTTTAAATAGACCACCCTTTAGTAAACCAAAAAGATTCGCACTTTACGATTTTTTAACACATTGTAAAACAGGTAAAAATTTGTTTAATCAGCTCATATTTTTGTTTCGTCAAGATTAACAAATTCAAAACTCATTTTTGAGTTAATGTTTCACTCATTATTCCGAAGCTTATGCATAAAAAGTTTTGTTCGACTAAATTTTGTGAGTTTTAAATGTATTCCCTTAGAAGTATACAAAAATAAGTATATGAATTTTAGATGTTTGCCAAATGCAACTCATTAAGGATATTTTTGCCGCATGCTGTGATAAAGAGAGAGTGCGAAAGAGAAAGAGTGAGGTGGGGAGAAAGAGAGGGAGAATGCAGCGCACATCAGACTAAAAGAAAACAAATAGAAATACAAAGACACAGACAGATACAGATACAGATTCACATAGATATACACGTAGATTCACATCGAGATTCAAGGCTCCGGCCAGATGGAAAAACAAGACAAATACAATTTATAAATAGTTTGGCCTGAGACGAAAGAAAATTGAAAAACCGAAGCGTGTGCAAGCCAAAAAGCAAGGGAGGAACCTGGCAAGACAACAAATAAGAGAAAAGGAAAAGCAGAATCAAAAAAATAAAAAAATAAATAAAGTAGACGAAGAAACAGAAACGTAGCAAAAGGCAGAAATAATAAAATAGAAAAACTTTTAGCGGCGCATTAAGTAAACCGAAAAAAAACTGTGACTCTGCGGTTGTCCTTGCTGGGCGAGGGGCGGAGGCAGACGGAAGAGGGAGGGGGGTGCTTGATAGTGGATGGGATCGGACTCGAGGCAGTGAGGGAGGGAGGGGGGTTGTACGGTGTGCGGCGCAGGCAGTGTGAAAATGTGTTGCTAACTTAAATTTATGCGACACGCCGCCAGCGTCTCATGCTCCCAACTTGACGCTTCCCAAAAATCCCCGACCTCTTCCCCTCCCCTTCCTCCTTGGAAAAGTGCGCGCAGCATGTTGGGAAAATAAAAAAAAATGAAAAGGAAAAATAACTCGCATAAAATTCAAACGCAAGCGAAAAGTTTTTGCAAAGCTCAAGCCAAAAGCAACTTGCAATCACGGCGTGGACCTCCACAGGACCCCCCCTCGAAAACTATAGACTCCTTCCAGCTGCTTCTCCTCTTTCTCTCTCTCTCCCGCTCTCTCTCTCTCTCTCTCTCTCTCGCTCTCTCTGTCTCTTCCGCCTATGCTCCTGTTTATTGTAATGTCCTTTTGTCTGCTTTTTAGCCAACGTCTTTTCCTGCTTCCTCTCATGCCGTTCTTCAACTCCTCTTCCTGCCATTTCGTTAACTCCTTCACCTGCATCTTTATCTGCTCCTTTTCCCCCTCTGTTATACCTTCCTTTTCTCTCCAACACAACTTTCGTACAAAAATCATATTAAACCCTCAAACAAACTCCAATAGACTGGACATCACGTCTCAGAGGAGTCCGTTCAATATGCCCACTTCAATATCCCCAAATATTCCCCACACACACACACACACACACACACACACACACACACATTGTCTGTCGGCAAGATATTGGAGCGCATACTCTGCAATAGACTCGCCCTGGTAGTCGAAGAGAAAGACGCAATGTCTGAGGCCCCATACGGATTCCGTAAGGCAAGGTCGACGGTGGACGCGATACAGGCTGTTGTCATCATCGCAGCCAGGGCGATCGAGGGAGCCAGGTGGAGATGGGGGACAAGCAGTACTCGGTGGTGGCTCTGGATATCCGCAATGCTTTCAACTCTGCGAGCTGGTTGCGTATCAGAGGTGCACTCACAAGGATCGGACTACCAGCATACCTTCTACGGATAATATCCAATTATCTGTCAGATAGAATGCTCGAGTACGAGACAGACGATGGCCCAAAGCACTACAGGGTGACAGCCGGCGTTCCACAGGGGTCGGTCCTAGGCCCCCTTCTGTGGAACATCATGTACGATGAGGTGCTCAGACTGCAACTGCCCGAAGGATGCAAGGAGGTTGGAGCAGTGGAGGCGGCCGCTAATGCTGCAATTGGCGTTATCGCAGAGTGGATGCAAGAGGCGGGACTCGACTTGGCAGGCCACAAGACGGAGGCAGTGCTCATTACAAGCCGGAAAAAGGTGGAGCTTATGAGCGGGCAAGTGGGGAACAACACCATCAGGACGATGGAATCCATCAAGTACCTAAGTGTCTTGCTAGATAACCGCCTAAGTTTCCGTGCCCATGTGGATAACGTGGTTCAGAAGGCGTCAAGAATGCAGGGAGCTCTTTCGAGGATGCTGGCGAACATTGGTGGACCGAAGGTTGGAAGGCGATTGCTCCTGGCAAGAGTGGTTGCGTCCATCCTTCTGTACGCAGCGCCGATCTGGGCAAAGGCACTGCGACCTGCGAGTCATATATGGTTTCAGAATAGTGTCGCATGACGCAGCCCTGGTACTGGCCGATATGAGTTCAGTGGACATCCTGGCTACGGAGATGCGGGAGATCTACCTAGCGGAAATGGGCAAAGGCGTACCAGTGGACGCGATTAGGAAGGCGGAAAGACAGGCATCCCTAGGTACCTGGCAAGTTCGGTGGGACTTGGCCACCAATGGGCGGTGGACACATCAGCTTATACCAAGGGTGGTGGAATGATTGAACAGAGGTAGGGGAGAGGTCAACTTTCACCTTCAGGACGTACCTGTACAGGCACAACTTGCCCTATCGCGAGCGCGGACCCGGAGCACGTGCTGTACCATTCGAGCGGGAGTCATGCCACCACCGAAGAGCCTGATGGCTCTCATGTTGGCGACGGAGCAAAACTGGTGTTCAACGTGTCAGCTCATTATCGGCATTCAGAGGGACCTGAGAAGATGCGAAAGGGAGCGACGTGAGAGGAGCGGTGCCTAGGAAGGGCAACCCGTCCCCGCGAAGTGATACTAGAGGGTAGTTCCGCGGAGAGTGAGGTGGTTTTAGGGAATTTCCACCTCCTATTCGTAGGACCACTAGGTGTACTGCGTACATCTACGTCCATTAAAGAAAAACCACACACTCACATACACATACCCATAAAAAAAACACATACACATACACACACACACCACCCTAATCACACACTCGCACACCCAGTGCAAAGCTGAGACAAATTGTGGCACAGTCCGCACACAACAAATCAGCGACATTTTGATTTATTTATTTTGACACGATGCGAACCTTAAATATATATTCACAGTTCACAGTTCAGTGCAACTCACCCTTCATCGGGGAGGAGCAGCTCATGTGGAATTTGCTAGGGAAAAGGGCAATGGACAGGAAGCAGGAAAAGAGAAAGACAAGTGTGCTGGGGAATGCGAGTAAATAAAACAGAATGATACACTTGTATGGAAAGTGGCTTAATTAACACATGAGCTTTGCTTCTCTCTGTCTCTGTCCCTGTCTCTGGGTCGAGTGGCAGGGATTAGTGTCGAGTTAATCAATCAAAAGCTTCTAAAAGAAGCGTAAATATTGAATTAGCTTCTTGGAAGAGCGATGGCAACTTGGATTGTAGCCTTTTGACTTTTAGATGCGATTAAAAGTGACCTATGTACTTTATGACTTTTACAAAACAACTTCCTTGCATTGTAAGATTTGCTCGAATGCTCTTTAAAATATATCTCGGATTCAAACCCAAGCCGGATATCTTTCTTAAAATAAGTCGTTGGTTAATAAAAAATATTTATTAAATGTTTGTACTCTTTTATATTTTGCAATTATACTACATTTTGCATTTTACTTAATTTTAAAGGAGCAAAACAATAAAAATTACTAATACTCAAATTCTATAAGATATATTATTCTTAAAGATAGATTAAGAATTTAGTAATATTTTTTATTACTTAATTAAATTTGTGTCTAAAATCAATGGATTTACAATTAGAAAATGATTTTATTGAAAATAAATAATCTATTATTATCCTAATACTATAATTTTATTAAAAGCTTATACGTTATTAGGAAATAGCTTACTCAGTTTAATTTAAATTTTCTCTATACAAGCTATTTTTCTCTTTTTTCGCATTTCTACCTCGTATTCTCTTATAAATATATTTTATCAATTGATTGTAAAGATCGCAAGGATCTTACTGCTTTTTTTTTTTAAACATCTGCAAAGATTGCACTCATAGAACTATCGCAAATTTTTTACTAAAAGAGTTTATTAAAATCTGTACAACAATTTTTCTTTAAGATGTAAAAATACACAGCTCTAAAAGAAAATTGTCATTTTCTGTTTTATCATAAATAAACTCATTTATTTTATCTGGCACTCATATGTTAAACTATTTTATTTTATTTACTTGCAGAGAGCACCCATAGATCTAAATAATACATTGTTGTCAGCCACCTGAGACCTTTTTGTCCCACACCTCAATTCTCCGTTCTCAGCCCTCTGTTCCCAACTCTCCGTTCCACTATAGGTCAAATGGACCCTTTTTCTGATATAAACTTGTTCTGTAACAGTATTCAAAGTAACAAACTTTTCTTACATTCCTATTAGGAATGGGTGCATGTAATAACGCCCAGTGTCATAACGCCCGCGGGTGTTATGTCACTTTTTTGTCGGCTTTTTGACACTATAAGAAGTGCATTAAGGCCGAAGCTAATAAGTTTTAAATGTTAATTATAAAAAAAACATTTATGCAAGACTTTAGAGAATTAGCCGCCTCCAATCCTAGCTTATTATAAAGATAACTTCAAGCAATGGGGCATATCTGCTGTATCGGCATTGGTCATGCTCATTCATTATTCATTATTGTAATCTGAATTTGCGGGCATAGTACATATTAAGAAGTGTTGCTAAAAAAGCGCGAGATTTTTAAAAACAAAAATTTTCCCTGCACCCTTACCAAAGTACATTTTGAGATTGAATAATAATGAATTCATGCTGTAATGATATACTTTAAAAATATTTTAAACTATTTGTCTGCAATATGGGCAGTGCAATAGAGAATTTTTTGAACGTTGTTCCAGATTTTTGTGAGAGCAAATTTTAAAGTGGCTACAAGACAGAAGTACCACATCCCAAGGCTTAGATAAATATAGTAATGAACGGTACTTTTATTAACTAACGGTACTTTTATTATCTTATTGATTCTTGAAGCACTTTACAAGCTTTAAGTAGTTGAAGGCGTTATTACACTTATAAAAAAGTGTCATAACGCCCGCGGGCGGCATGACACTGGGCGTTATGACACGCACCCATTAGGAATACATCGAACTGTAATGTTGCATACCAGAAATGTTAGCGTTGCATTCTGATGTTCAGTTAACAGCTGTTAAACATGCAGCTCATAAATTGTGCAAATGCTGCTAAAAATATTAAACAAGAAACAAACATTTTGAAATATACTTAGAAAGTATAAAAAAAAACATTACTTTAATGTTTATTAACAAAAAAAAAATTAAAAAATATTTTTTGGTATATGGGTATTTCCAGGATCGAGAACGCGACATTTGTACGTCTTTAAATGAAAAAAAAAAATGGTAAAAGCTGACATTTTCAAAACTGTTTTCTCACGTGTTTAATGCATTATATCAACACTATTTTTATTATAAAAGACAAGCTTTGAAGACTTGTCGTTTTTTAATTATTTATAGAAAACAATGCATCGCGAACGCAACGAAAAATGGAATTCATGTTTGACTTCATCTTGACAAATGCGAAAGTCTACGAAATGTGGCGTCTAATTTGGAAGAAAATACTCTCAAAATATAATAAAATAATGTAGTTTTCGATTTTAGAAATAATTTTGATAAGTTACTATCATTTTATTTATTTTACAAGTTTTATTTTTTTTTTTATCCTTTTTTACTCCTCTTGGGAGCTTAGGGCCTCTACTAGATTTCTCCACCGGACTCTGTTTTGCGCAGTCTGCTTCGCCGTGTCCCAGCTGATGTTGTGCCGGGTGAGATCGGTTCTTGTTGTTCGACGCCAGGTGCACTTGGGTCGCCCAACTCTCCTGCTTCCCTGGGGATTCCATTCAAGTGCCATCCTGGTGATACTGCCTTGGGGTTTCCGTAGCGCGTGTCCAATCCAACTCCATTTCTTCTTCATTAGCTGCTGTTGGATCGGGACTTCGTTCGCCATGTGCCATAGATCACTGTTCGATATTCTGTTGGGCCAGAATACTGAACATATGATTCTAAGGCACTTGTTGATGAATACTTGCAGCTTGAGTATCATCCGTTGCGAAGTGAGCCACGTCTCGCTGCCATACAGCAGTATCGTTTTTATGCACGCGTTGAAGATCCTCAGTTTCGTTCTCCTGCTTATTCGTTGGTTTCTCCAGACATGGTACATTCTGCCGAATGCCGATCGTGCTTTCGTGAGACGGCTCTCTACATCTTCATCCACCCCACCGTTGTTGGTGATGACGGTGCCAAGGTAGGAGAACTTGTCGACGAATTCTACTAAGTTCCCATTGATGGTGATGTTTCCTTGGTTGACGTGGTTGAAGCGCATTGCCTTTGTTTTGGCTGCGTTTATTTCAAGGCCGACTCTGCTGGCAATCCTGGAGAGGTCATTCGCTTTGGCTTGAATGTCACTGAGTTTATGAGACATGAGGCAGATGTCATCCGCGTAATCCAGGTCCTCTAGGTGTTGTGTGAGGCTCCACGTGATACCGCGTCTGGATATGCACACTTCTCTCATTATCTCGTCTACTACCAGGTTGAAGAGTAGAGGTGACAGGGGGCAGCCTTGCTTGACGCCAGTTCTCGTCTGGAAGGGGGCACTGATTTTTCCTTTGTGCAGTACCGACAGCTCTGCGTTTTCGTACATTGCTTTTATTATTGTAACGATGTTGTCTGGAACTCCTTTCCTCGCAAGTGCCTGCCATATTGCTGCTCTCTTTACTGTGTCAAACGCCTTCTTGAAATCGATGAACAGGAGATACAGCGGTGAGCGCCATTCCACAGCTTGCTCGGTTATTGCGCGTAGTGTGTTTGCCTGGTCTACGCAGCTCCTCTGTGGTCTGAAGCCTGCCTGTTCATCTCGGAGTGTTGGTTCGATCTTCTCCTGTAGTCGTTCGTTCAACAGAGTCGCTAAGATCTTATAGCTGGTGTTGAGCAGCGTTATTCCTCGCCAGTTGTTGCAGTCACTGAGATCTCCTTTCTTTGGGAGTTTGATGATGATACCGCGTTTCCAGGCGTCTGGTATCACCTTAAGTTCCCAAATTCGGTTGATGTGTGGAAGCAATGTTTCGGCCATCAGTTGTGCATCTATCCGGAGGAGTTCGACAGGGATGCCGTCTTCCCCGGCTGCTTTGTTGGTCTTGAGTCTCCTAATCGCATTCGTGATGTCTCTCGTGGATGGGGCTGAGTGCGAGATCCGCGGGTTTCTGCTCGCTGCTGCCGGCGACCTCCAGATCAGTTGTTCTTCCTCAGATTCGTCTTGTCGTCTTCGTCTTTTATTAGTAATTTGTAACGCGACATCGCGAACGTGACAAGATTTCCACCAAGTTTTCCCAAGAGTTTGTTCATCAAATTTCATTCTATATATCGAAAACAGCTTTAAAACTTGTTTTAAATTAAACTTTCAATATATTTCTAAGAATTAAAATGGTTCATGTTACAATCTTACTGTCCTACTAAGTGTAATCGTTAAAATACAAACGGTCCATTTTGGAAGTCAATTTCTAAGAAAATGGGCAAATATATGGAAAAAGTGAATTCATTCCAATGTAGAATCTATATCTTCATCCTATTGAATTTCTTCTAGCGTATAATGCTTAAATAAATAACTTGAATACATTTTTGGAAGAACATTTCACAAGATGTGAGTTTTTGATCAATTTTACGTTTTTCGTCGTGGTGGACCTTTTTCTTTAAATGCCCATATATATTTTTTTTGGGGCGTTGTTGGGCAGTGTCACGCCCATTTTTTCAAAACTATTTCCAAATTTGATCTAGAATGGTATGCAAGAAAACTTTACACGGCAAACTTGATAAGCCTTCGAGTTGTTAATTTATATCAGAAAAAGGGTCCATTTGACCTATAGTGCGTTCTCAGTTCTCAGCTGCAAGCGCTGAAATGTATGCTGCAATTTTAGTCCCTGAACTGCAGCAACTATGGAACTAATCTATTTATTTACTATTTTTAGTGCCAGCTGCATATGCAGGGAATTGTATGGCAGAGAATCAGAGTGGCAGAGCAGAGACTTCTCTGGGGTATTGTGGAGAGGGGTGAGTGGGTGGGACGGGGGGACAGGGGGAAGGGGATTCACTCATTTGGTTTTCCGTTTGAATTTCCTTTGCACTCAATGAAATTTCAACTTGATTTCCGTCTAGCGTTTGTTACTTTTATTTTAAGCTTAGGCGACAAACCGTTCCACACACATACACACACACACACACACACACACACACAGCTGTTAGCCGTGTGGCATGTGCAGATGTGTGTGTGTGTGTGTGTGTGTTTGTTTGTTTATTTGGCTTAATAGTTACCAGCAAGCAGCAACCTTGTGGGCGTGGGCGTTGAACTGCGCGTGTCTAGCCTTTGCACCGTGACACAAGAAAATACATATGTATGTATGAATACATAAAAAATAGAAACATCACACATACACATCCCACACATATGCACATACATATACATTTGTATATGTAGAGATGAAACATATAGCCAATTTTGCGAATCCGCTTAAGTGCGACATTGATTTCCGTCACTGATTCTTGACTCTGGGCCAGCAGAGAGACAGTTGCTGAGGGAGCGAGAGAGGGAGCGAGAGAGAGAGAGAGAGAGAGGGTACTGAGCCACTGGACCTAAGCTGGTTTGAGGCGTGTGAAACTGAAGTAAAATCTATATTGAAATAGCAGCTAAAAGGCATACACACAACTATTTACAGCTATGGACATAAATATGGAACGAAATAAATTTTATACAACAGACATATTTTTGTTTTATAGTTTGCTTAAGAAATTTCACGAAACTTTTGTACATTTTTAACTTTGAAGCTCTTTTCAGATTGTAAATGTCTTATCAGAAAGAGAACAATTTTAAATTTTTGAACTTTTGGTACAATGCACTGTGGTCCAGAATTCGATTTTTTGTTTTGGCATAAAGTCAAAATATTAAGCTAGGAGCTCGAAATTTGACATGAAACTTAGTTAGACGAATTCAGAATTTAGAATTTTGTTATTTAAAATAAAAAATATTTTAAACTTTGTGTGTGTTCTAACTAGACCAGTGGTCGGCACCAACACAGTCATATGTTTGCATTGCGCTAGTGTGCATCTTTGTTCGCCAAACAGCGGAATAACAGCGACGTTAACAGAAGCAAATCGTAGCAGTGTGTCGTACGTGAGTGTACATGAGCGGCAGCGCAGTCGCCACGAAAATTTCCTGTGCGCACGAGATAGGGCCGTGCCGATAGCTGAACTAGACTGAAGTAAAATTTACTATTTTTTTTTTGTTTTGTAATTTGACTATGTCTTCAAAAACCCGATTTTTTAGCATAATTTTCAAGAAAAGGAGCCCATATGAGCCAAAGTTATTGCAATGCGATCAAAAAACGTCACTTATAAGTACATGCTGAAATATTTAGTTTTCCTCAGAAAGCCACAGAACGTTTGTTATTTTCCACGAAACACAGGGGACGCATTTAAATTCTCTACAAAAATACGCATGAATTGGAAATTACACAGAGCTAAAAACCTTAAGCTACACACAAATGTACTATATACACTAGATATAACAAACCTTTGTCTTTATTTTCCATAAGATTTTTTTTTTTTGAAGGAATTATGCTAGTGCAACAGTTAACTGTAAGCGAGTAATTTAGTGAGAATTTCTTTCTCATAATCTGCTATTCGATTGCTCACTTTTAAAGGATCATGAAAAACGGTTGTGAAGCTTTTAAAGCTTTTGTTATTTATTTTGAATATGTGTAATGAATTTACTTACTGAAAATGAAATAGTTATTACTTTATTCATTCTCATAGTATGTAATTAATTTGCAATTCATGTCGCAGACACAAAATATGTATGAAAATGTTGAGTTAAGTAAGTAAAGTGAATGTTGTAATTCGATGCATTTCATTTGTGCTATTTGAATGGCCATGGGTGTAGATTTAATATTAGCTACGCACTGAGGCGACTGGAGCATGTGAAGCTTTAGGTGTGCCGCCAGCAACTGTCCCATGTCCCATGTCCCCTGTCCCCTGTTCCATGTCCCATATCCTTTGCATTCACATCCGGTTTCTCACGTTGCCATCTTGTTGTTGTGGTCCTCTTAGTTGTTGTCGTTGTTGCCACACTCTCGGACTGCCTGGCGCCTGTGGCACTTGAAAATCTACGAGTTTATATGGCTGCCACACACACCGACACACACACGAATACGCATACATACATATACATATGTACATATCTATCAAATATTGCTGCCAAGCAATTTTTACATACATACCTCACAATTTGTGTTCCTCTTTCAAGTACACTCTATGCGTATGTTGTGTGTGTGTGTGTGTGTAGGTGTTAGTGTTAGATTAGATTCAACTAGGTCAACACAGTACGACAAAACTGTGGTTAGTCAGGGGGGTAGTAGGTGGGGGCGAGAACAGAGCAACAAACGACATGTCATTAATAACTTAGCAATCGTATTGGGGCCAGCTGCTTATGGTCATATTCTGTGAGTCCGACCCAGAGTCTGAGTATCCTCCGGCCAAGAAGCCTGCTAGCCAGCTTGGCCAACTTGGCCAACAGCCTGCCTGGCCCCTCGGCTTAGTGAGACTTACAACTCAACTGAAACTGACACCTGACTGAATGACTGTGGAAACTACAAGAATTCAAGTGTGCGTGCAGCTTATCGGGGAGACAATCCACAGAGTGAGAGGGAGAGATAAAGGGAACCTGAAAGAAAGAGAGAGAGAGGGAGAGAGTAAGGTAGAACTGAAAGATTGATAGAGAGAAATCTAGGCCTTAAAACAAATGATAATGATAAGAAAGACTCTAGGAAGAATCTGGAAAACTAAGAAGCTGAACTCCAAAGAAAAACTCAGAGTCCGTCTCAGTAGAGAACTAGATTTTTAAGACGAGGATCTAGAGTCTTTTGGGCATTTCTTTATCTCTACACCAGATCTTGCAAATAGACAATCTGATTAAAGGATTTGTCTCTGCATGGCTTAAATCTCTTTTTTATGCTCCTTGAAAAGACCTCAATAAGTGATCGATTCAAAAATTTATTTTATTATACAGAATAATAATATTATTGCAAATGTAATAAAAAAAAAATTGAGAGTCGATCACTTGTAAGGCTCAAGCGCTAAGGAGAGAAATTCTCTTTAAAGAGCTAGATGCTAGAGATCGATTCTAATAAAATATCGGTTCTTTATTTATTTTATTATATAGAACAATATTATTACATACTCAGGTAATAAATAAAATTGGGCATCGAACACTTATGCTCTATGGGTCTCTAAAAAGAGCTAGACGCATTACAAATGGATTGGATAAAGTCTTCATTTGCATTATGAATGAAATCATTTAAAAAGACAGTTTGTACAGGGAAATGGAGTATTCGATAAGAAGGATCTCTCTGCATAGTTTTAATTTAGACAAAGTCAAGCTCAATGTTGATTAAAGCTTCAGGAGAAATAGAAACCAAAGCTCTACAGTCTATGATCAAAATTGGAGATGCAGATCCCACATCATGTTACAGTCAGTTACAGTACCTATTATAGTAGGTATTAAATTCGAAGCATTGTTTTTAAATAATAACTATCCCTTTAGTCAACTGCGATAGCAGCTTAGAACAACAACCTGTTGCAACCAAAGATTCCATTTTTAGAGTTAACTAGAAATATTTTCGGAAATATCTGCAATCGTCGCTGGAGGCATTCTAAATAGCTGGCCCATCAATCTCAACGAAAAAGGGCAATAAACCAAAGCAAAATCGAACCGAAGAAGCAACAAATTTTCAACCTCTGACCATGTGTATCAAATAAAATATGATGCCAAAAAGCAGATACTTAATTTTTCCCCTCCGTCAATGAAAATCTAGGAACTAAATCAAAGGAGACAGGAGACTAGTATAAAAGTGATGAGAAAGAGCTAAGGATCGCCGTAAAGGGAGGGAAAAAGCGACTTACCAAAAGGTCAATCAGTAGCTACATTTATCTAAAAAAAAACAAAAATAAAATGAAATAAAAAAAAGCCAACAACAGAGGCAGGACTCGTGGCAGGTCCCTGGAGAACCTGACTAACTGAGGGCAACGTCAACGTCAGCGTAAACGACAAAGCTAAAAGATTGGAAGATGCTTTCAATCAGCATCCATCCGTCCGTCCTTCTGTCCCCCTGTCCCTCTGTCCGCCCGCCGGCAGCTTCACGTTGATGATTAATTGCCGGAGCATGCATTTTAAGAATGTTAATTTGTCATATATGCGACGTTCCATCCTGTCTGTCTGTCTGTCTGTCCCCAAAAAAAGGAAACACACAGGCAGACAGACAGAGAGAGAGAGAGAGACAGGGAGACAGACAGATAGCCTGAGGCAGGAGAGGGAAACGCAAACGAGAAGAAAATCTGTGTAAGAAAATGCTACAGAAATCAAATTAAAAATGTATAATCGCCGGATGAGAGACGACAACGACGACGACAAGGACGACGAAGGGGAGCATAAGTATCGAGGAAATGGGGGCGTCGTAGCAGAAAAGGATTATAAAATGGGGAAGGGGTGGGAGAGAGGAGGAGTTGGAGGATGTACTCAAAAATAGGAACAGGAGCCAACGAGCTATCAAATCAATAATTCATATTATGAGCACGATAAGGCAACGAGATGCGCCAAAAATATGTTGACTTCAAGTCGAAATAAAGCACAGGGCAGCTAAAGAGAGAGAGAGAGAGAAAGAGAGAGGGAGAGAGAGATGGAAGGGAAGGAAAGAGGGAGAGAGAGATAGCTTGCGGATAGAACGTGGTGGGCGCCAAAGCAAATGTACATTTCCAATGACAACGGTAAGTGCATGTAAATGCAAACGATGACGACGATAACAACAACAACAACAACAACAGAAGAAGCAGATGCAGAGATAAAGAAGAGGCAGCAGCAGTAGGGAGGAAGAGGGGCAAGCAGCAGCTAAATGAAATGCATGCCACACACACACGCACACACACACACACACACATAAAACAAACAAACTGCAATTGAAATAAATTTTCATCAATTTCAGTTGTTCGGATTATGAGCAAGGGGGAATTCCCGGTCCCGTTCGCATTCACTTTCTGCTTTCTCGCAGCACTTACCGCTTTGGCTGCATTTAAATACTTGCACGATTTCCGGTTGTTAGCGCTGTTCACTTTCAAAATGGCTGCCACACAAGCACACACACACACACACACACACACACACACACACACACAGACATTTAAGACATCAAGCTGATACTCCTCTCCTCTGCTCTCTCCTCCCGCCTGATGTTGCTGCTCTTGTTGATTTCTAGAATTTGCCATTTGGACAGCCGAGCAGCTGAAAATGAAAATGAAATGAATCGCCTAATGGATGACAAACACAGCAACATAGCTTTCTCTCTCTCTATCACTTTGTCTCTGCTGGATTTTATTGAATGACGAATGATGTTTGCCAAATGGTTGCATGCTTGCTTCTTACATGCTCTCCGTCCATTCAATATTTGATCGGACACTGACTGATCAGTGCAGACTTTCCTTCTTAGTTGCAATTCGACATTTGAATTCTGCAAGTGAGCTCCACATAAAGATGTTCATCAACATCTATGTACAATAACGACATAAGCAAAGGCTTGTTTGGTTTTGCTATGGTCATAAATTATTTGTCAGCTGTGCCAAATGACAATGACCTGGTTCATGTTTTCTTCTCGACGATGAAGAAGGCGACATTGTGACGTCAATTTGTCAAACAGGACGGTTTGGATTGCTTAAGAAACTTATGCTTCTGTCTGCCCTGGAGGTCAGACGGGTAATTCCTTGTAAGCAAGTGCAGGCTTTAAAGGATATGCAAAAGTTAAGATAAAATATGCAGCTAAATATTGAATTGAGTAATTTATTAATAGTAATTAATTCAGTCATCTGTTGATCACAATTTTAATCGATAATGTGCTTATTTGTTATCGAAGCCAAGGTGAATTTACTATTGAGGTGACGTCGTCACCACAGCTGCTCTCTATCGAGGGGGCAAATATTTGACAGTATGCCTGCAAAAGTTGTCGAAGTAGGTTGTGTTACTTTGTTGTCTTCTTTTCAGATAAACTCGTAGACAGAAAACAATTATTTGTGTCCGAAAATGCAACAATACGGAGATGACTTATGCCAACTGCTGTACGCCAGAAGCCAGGAGCAAAGCAAGTGTTTACATTTCAAATGCCATATGTCTTCATGCTGCAGGTCCCCAGGCATATCGCCATTTGATCAAGAAGGGGTTTAATATATTATAAATTATTTTGAATTATTTCGTTTTATTTATTTTGCGAAAGCATTTGATTTACCACATCGGACGACGTCACCTTAATAGTAATTTCACCTTGATTAAAGCCATGTCACAAAGCAGTAAAAAAGCAAGATAAAAGTATTACAAGTGACGACTATTTGATAAGCCACTTTGGGCCTGTTCATTAAAACTCGAGGCACTGTTACTTTTGGCCAACACACACACGCAGATACACACTCATTTAAGCACTAACACCGACACACATTTCCTCACAGCCTGATTTTTGTTGTGCTTTCTTCACATTCTTGTAGTTCTTTGGACTTTCCTCTTGTTATCTTTTGTTTTGTTGCTGCTGCTGTTGATCTTGTATACCCTGTGACTAAAAATAGATTAAAATAAATGTGTAAATATTTAAAAGGCAAGTGCAAAATTTGATTCCTCTTTGCGATGTGTTCTTATATTCAGATTCGCGTCGAATCTCTCAGCAATATGCATATTTATTTCAATTTAACTCTTTTATTTTTATCTTAGAGAATAATAAAATACTCGGGATCACTTGGAAAACATGCCTAAAATGTGAAATATTTCTGAAAATATAATATGACATATTTTCGTGGAATGCAGGTGAAATTACAATTCAAAATAGATCAGAATATTTGCTCTCGGATATTGACTCTAGATTAAATGTGGAGTACTGATTATAAACAACAGATATTATCTTTTATTAATGAGTAACCAGTTTTCTGGAAGTTGAATAGGATATATTAAAAATTCAGTCTGATCTGATTTGAAATTTGATATAATTGGTTAAATTGACAAATAGACTCTTCTGGAGGTTGCAATCAACTTCGGCGATTCCGATTCAATTGAGTCAAGTGCAATGGTAGCATAGGAAATTGTTTGTGAAATTCACACGAAATTCTAGAACATATTTGGAATGTCTTGATAAGTTATCCACTTTCAAGAAATTGATCATTTTATTGGAAATTTTCTAGGATATCATATAGTCAAAGACTCTCCACTGCCACATCTTGGCTTGTTTACTTTTGTATTCTGCGCCGGAAGTTCATTGAAGGAATTTCACTACGGCAATTCACTGGCATTTCTCCGTTTATACGAGAACGAGTATACGCACTGTGTGCTCTGCAACAGCAACAGCTAACGGCCACGCCCACACGTAGTCTGATAGGAAGAGAGGGGTCAGAGGAGGAAGGAAAGCATTTATGCCATCGACTAACTGAAATTGTTACGCGCTATTCACATCCAATCACTTGAACGGGGATAGAATGTTATGGAATGTGATGGCATGGCATGGCATGGAATGAATAAATGAATGAATGTATGAATGAATGAATGAATAGCCTGATTTATAATGATTAATGCGGCCACGTTATGTGTCCGACAAGTGGTTGCCGCAGACAATTGCCTCGTGATTAGCCAAGAGGGAGATGGAGAGAGAGAGAGAGGGAGGAAGACAAAGACACTTCGACAGAAATAGCAGACAGTTATTCAGTTATTAAGACATTGTCACAGTTAACGATTCACTTTTCCCTCTCCCTCTGTCTCCTCTTATCTCGTTCTATCGCTTTCAGTTGTCTGCAGTTGCCAGATAAAGCAAAGAGACGCAATTTTAAGCTTCTTAACGGGCTCACCAGGTGGCCAAAACTGTCAACTCTCAATGCCAAGCTGCTTAGGTGGTCTAATGTGAATGCGAATGCGAATGGGAATGCGAATGTGAATGTGAATGTGAGTCGCGAATGCGCTTAATGCAAGGAATGCGAGGCTTTCGTCTTTCAATTTCCATTTCAATTTCAGCAATCATTTTCAGTGCTGTAAGACATCATAAAATATAATTATGTATGTATTTTCGTCCACTTGCCAGAGTAAGAATGAAAAAATAAACTGCCAATTTCGTTGGTGACCGGCTAACAATAAGCTACAACAACAATAACAACAATCCCAATAACAATGAGGCAAAGTAAGCTATTTGTTTAACAGCTGCAAGTCAGCAGAAAAAATAAGACAAATGGAAGCAAAGGTCAACAAGTAAACACCGCCACAGCCAATACCCTTACCACAGTTTGGTATGAAATAAAATACATATAAGCTACAAAGAAAAGTTCGAAGTTCTTATAATATTTTAATGAGGTTATTTATTCATTTTTTTTTTTCAATTTTTTATAACTTTCTTTAGTGCATTTTATTAAACTTCCTATTGAGGATACTTAATAAAACCACATGCTTACCTAAAATAAATTTAAAGTTTTAACAAAAGCAATTATACTTATATTTCATATTGTTGTTACCTATGCTTGCATAAATAATAAAGTTGATTTTATGAATAATTTTAAATTTACAGTAGGCAAAGAGAAAATTCTAAATTGTCATCAATCTTTAAAGAAATCATAGAGGAAGAAATCAGATTAAAGATTAAATAAACATACATATATTTTATACTGAGATAAATTTAAAATAAAGACATGTGCATATGAAAATAACATTCTGATGCCTGGAGGAGTAATGGTGCGTTTACACTATGTAGTTGATAAACAAGTCAACGTTGATATCAACCTTATCAATCCTAGTGTGAACAGCTGTCAACTTGATCAACTGTTGCGTTGACAGTAGATTGACAATGCGAAAAACATCAATTGTTGCTCTGAATGTAAACATAGTGTAAACACTTTGTGTCATGCTCATTCTTTTGCTTTGTGTTGACAAACTTTATGGACAGATTAGAGGTAGCAACACTTCGCTCGCTATCCGATTTAATTAATGTTGTCTGTTTTTTTCAACTGTGCAGTCTACAAAAATCAAAAATTAATAATAAAAAGCCATTTAAAAATACATTTTAATTTGTTTGTATACATACATATGTATTGAACTATTCCTCTTGCTCTTTCTCGTCTTCAAGAGCTTCAATCAAAATTACTGCCGCCGGTATTTTTCCTTTTGTAGCTGTTGCCATTGTACTCATTTTATCTTAAAGTGAACAAATTACATTTGTATGAATTAGCTTTCAGATACATACATATGCATGAGTACTTACCACTTTTTTCACTTTACGCAATTAACAAAACAACACAATATCGATTAAAATCACTTTCGATGCATACACATTATCGAAAAATGCTTAGCAACGTGAATGTCAACGAATGTGGATATCAACTGGAGTAAACTACTCTCAACTTCATTATCAACGCGTTGGCATCTTGCGCGTTGCTCAACTCGAAAATTAGTTGGCAACCCGGTTTTGTTGTCAACTCAATCAACTAATGTGAACACAAAAAATGCGTTGACATTGGATATCAATTGTTGATAGAGCTAGAATTGACGCTGCATCAACTAGTGTAAATGCACCATAAAGGGGCATTTACACTAGTTGACGAGCTGGTCAATTTCATCTCAGTAGGCTGAAAATTTTGATGACAACTTAATCAACTCTAGTGTAAACGGTGGTCAACTCTAAGCAAAAGTGTGTTGACTTGGTAAAAAGCACAGCCTACTGAGATGAAATTGACAAGCTTGTCAACTAGTGTAAATGCACCATAAGACTCAACAGAGTTGCCGGACAATCAATTTCAATCGTTTCTTTTCTTTGGAAAATGTCTTACTCTGGCGTTTCTATATTCTAAATATTTATTGTTCAATTTCCGTTACAAATTACTTGATAAATGAAAAGTACTGCTGCTGCTTTCTCATTGCGAAAGAGTAAAAACAGTCGAAAAAGAGAAGAAAGAAAGAAAAATGGCTGGTCCTTTGCCTAGGTGCGATTGTTATTTGTTAGTTGTTGTTATTTTGGTCGCCGCGTGGACGGAAACTGAAACCGCATTTATGCCACACTCACACTCACACGTGTATGTGTTTGTGTTATACATATACTATAGTATATATAGATTTGTAGGTGTGTATATATGTATGTATAAATGTTGTATATAGAGGTGGACTATGTACATATATATTATATAATAGTCGAGTATGAGTTATTCGGTGCTTGCTTTAACCGCCATTTGGCCTACAATTTTTACCAGGACTTTTACCTATGGTCCTTCGGGTGAACGGAGCGTTGAATTCATTTAAAATTTAATGACCTAACCAGCGCTGTAAAATGTTGTTATTGTTGCTGCCGTTACTTGAACATGCATAACGCAACAACAACAATAACAACCGCGCAGTAGCGGCAACAGCGATATTAAATTCATTAAAAATGATTTGCGTAAAACGCAATTTTATTTTTTTAACATAAAAAGAAAGCAAAAAATAAAAAAAAATAGCAGAGCACAGAAGAAAGAGAAAATCAAATTTTGGTCAAGGAGGGTGAAAAGTATACATACAAATATATACATACATACAAACATATACTCAAAATGAAACAAATAAACAAGTCGGAGCTGCGATGGAGGCTTATTGAGAATTACATTAAAATTAACTCTAGCTGATTTGAGTATTATGAAAGATAAGTGCCCCGAAAATTGTACCCTAAATCTATAAGTATTATTCTGAGTGGTCGAGGGGAGAGAATTCCAGGAATCAATCCAAATACAATTTGTTGGGGCTTTTTATCGACTTAATTGTAATGCTCTTAATTATTTATGAAGGAATTACCGTTTAGCGATAATTATTCATACACAAATTTCAATAAATATTTGCATATTTGTTTACGAAAACTACATATGTATATATAAGTCAAAAAGTAACAGCTACTTTCTATCCTATAAAACGTATTTAATCTTGATAGACTTTGGGAGAATCCAAATAAATTGCAATACGAAATTCCAATATTTTTTCTTGAACTTTACATGGATATATTTTATTATTATTATTATTACTTTTAGTATTATTTTTTGATAAGTAACTTTTTATTGTGTGTTATCGGCTTTATTCAGTGGTGCAATCAATTAAATGGTCTGCTCTTTGGCTCTCACGCTCTCTCTCCTTCTCTCTCTCTCTCTCTCTCTGTCTGTCTCACTCTAGAGTGTATGGTTTCATTTTATTGATGGGCGCATAATCCCCATGTGTCCCGCTTGGCTCCTCTCTATGCTACATATCTGGCGAAGCCTCGTTCCGCTGCGTTCAGTGGACACTAAAAAATTAATGAAAAAATTGGCATACACAGAAACACGCACACACACATATACTTGTATGGGCAATACATATATGCATGTACATACATATAAAATTAAAAAATTTATTGCTTTCACTGATAGGCATCCAGGCCATTGGCTGTCCATTTGCCCGATGCCCCCAACTCAGGCCCTCGTTATGCAGACAGCAAATTAAAAACCGGAATAACAACAACAACATCAACATCAGCATCAACTGTAAGCGCAAAAAGTTGAAAATAACAAGAGGACATGCTTAAGTAGTGCACGCTTGAAATACCCTGTAATTAAAGGAATACGTTAGACAGCATTTATCTCCAGGATTTCACTTTGATCTCTTGCATATGAACTGTGTTTATTAACTAATTTTGATGAATTTTCTAGAATAGTTATGTGATTAAATTACTTTAATGCATACCAAATTTAAACATTATACAACCAAAATAATCTCCAAGCATAGTGTTAAATCGACTCTCACTCATTTGTGTTAATAGGATATATATAAGAGTATAAGATATGAGAAAACGCTTTTTCTTTAAACACAAACTCTTTACAGATTTCCCAAACTCACATTATGAACTTAAGCTTAGCATACCCATGCATTTGTGGTTACAGGGTATGCAAATGTAGCATTTAAAAATATTTCGCATCGCATTTATTTTTAACAATCCATGCATTTTATATGATGCGTCACGTTCATGGTCGCCCTTTTTTCGGGGCGTGGCATGTGTTGTAATTTCGTTGTAGACAAGGCAAAAATAAGTGTAACAGCAACAACAACAACAACATCAACAACAACAACAACATCAACAACAACAGCAATAACTTTCACCTTGTCACATTTTCAATTTTCATTTCCATTTCAAAGATTTCACAGACTGTTGCCAATTTTTAAGCGTTTTCCAAGAGACAAAAATAATGTTGATGGCCACGCCGGGGCGGGAGTCGGTAGAACGTGGGCGTGGCAAGGACATTGATAGTCTGGTGCCGTTCTACGTGCTACGATTTTGAGGCTCATTAAATTTGACAAAGATTTGCGCAAAAGTTTTCTCGCTGCTTTCAACTTTTCCGACTTGCTTTTTATGAGTTTCCTTCCATGTCTGGTATCAAATTGATTGCCGAGACATGAATATAACTGTATGTGTGTGTGTGCGTGTGTGTGTGTGCGTGTGTAAATTGCAAGTGCTTTGTCACAAGTCACAGTCCCGTCCACTTTTCCACGTTTCGTCTTCGTTTTGAGCGCCAATTAGCCCCAAAAAGGTGACAAAGTGGGCGGTGCGAAAGAACTGCTGTTTTTCGCCCCTCCCCCCTCAACAACATGCAACACGGGGCCACGCCCACTGTTCGCACACCCACACACACACACACAACACAACACAATTGCAAACTAAACTCGAATTAGACCACTCTGCCCAAGGATAGGCGTAACTGGCTGCTTCCATTGGGGGCCACATTCCCCCATGCAACATGCAACATGCAGCATGCAACATGCAACGTGCAGCATGCAACATGACGACCTTTAGAAAAACAAAAGATGAAAATTGAAAGCGCCCCATAAAATACAGAGACCGAAATACACGCAGCCAAGAACAAACCGACTGTGCCACAACGAACTTAAAATACTCTTTCGAGATGCAACCTAAATTCGCATAGCATACATATATGCTATCATATATGATAGTTTGCTAAAGTAGTATAGTAGATTCTCTCCAACTATCCCTGTGTTAAAACTGAAACTGATCCCAAAGTTCTTGAACTTGAAAATTCGAAAACTTTTCTATCTGCAACTTCTCTTAGCTTAAATTGAACTTCTAGAAATGGAACTGTATTAACTGGAATTTCTCTATCTGAAACGTAAAATTTTTTTATTGTTAACTTCTTTATGACCTCTTCGACCAAAACTTCCCTAAAATATATTTATAATTGCAACGTATTGCATTAAATTTGTTCCTAAATGAACTGATATTTCTCTAACAGGAATTAATATTATTTTAACTTCTCTTATTCAAATTTCTATAACTACTATATAATTAATTTATTTATAATTTATTTTTAAATTTTATGTCAGCTGCTTTGTTTATCTAGAATATCTCTTATTTAAACTGATATCATTCCAACTTCTTCTCTAACTATTACGTCTTTGGCAAGATTCCCTTTAAAATGAACTTGTCTAACTGGAATTTCTCTACTCAAATTAATATCATGGACCATCTTTGTTAAATTTTAAGCTTACAAAATTTGCAGCTTAAAATCGTTTCTTTTCCCTCTAATTAATTTCTTGACTTGCTTTAAAAATATTGTTGTAGATATCTAACTCTGTCTTAAACATGCTTTATAATACTACCTCAGATACAAATTCTTGGCAATTGCAGCTGTTGCTGTGGGCATGGTCAAGCACAGGCCAAAACGAGCCCAAAAGAGAAGAGAAAAATAGTGGAGAGAAGAGCAGAGGAGAGAAGTGAACAGAGCACTTGTGCCTAAAACAGAAGCAAGCAGAGCTGAGCTAAGCAGAGGCAACAGCATCAGCTTTTGCCCAAGAGCAAATATGCAAAGCTACCTATACACGCACCTACACACACACACACACTAGCACACACAAATACACCTACACTCAGAAAGTAACAAGCGACGGCTGAGTTGCTTTTCTTGTTGCTTTTTCAACGTCGTGTTAAAAAAAAAAAAAAAAAAAAAAAAAAATTGTTTGCCCCAAAGTTGTTGTTGTTCTTGTCATATTTGTGGTGGAAACAGGTATGGGAAAGGAAGATAGAGAGAAACAGAGAGAGACAGATAGAGAGAGAGAGAGAGAGAGAGGGAGAGAGAGTGCGTGTGTGTGTGTGGGTGTGTGAAAAGCAGCGTAAAAAATGCTTAAGCCAAAATGGGATTAGAAACAACAGCAGCATGGCCAAAAGGACGGGCCAAGCCAGACGTCGGCCTAGAGCGGAAAATGCGCAGGATGCGAGGTGCAAGGGGAACGCGACACACGGCAATGCCACTGGGCACTGACAGAATTCGATGTTGTTGTTGTTGCTGTTGTTGTTGTTGGCCACGTTGCCAGAGTGCTTAGATCTACGATGTGACTGCGTGTGTGGGTGTTGTTAGCCTGTTGTTGTTATTGGAATGGCCACACAGCTGGTACAACAAAAACAAAAACACAAAAACACAAACGAAAAAAAGATTTAACGCACTTTTTTCCAAACGCCTCAGCTCAGCCAGAGAAAAAGCGAGATTGTAAAAAAAACCAAGGAAGGAAAAAAAACACAGTACATTGTAGAGCGATGCAGTAAGGGAAGTAAAGTTCAAATTGCGTATAATTGATGCAACTTGTTTAATTGTGCTCGAATAAGTCAACGGCCTAGGGACTCTGTTGAATGATTAATCTCAGCTGATACTGCGAACATCTGGAGGCTGCTTTCCATCTGATATCATCTCATTTTGTTTCTCTTTTACTTCTTACTATCTTATTTGTCTGGTTCTATTTGTCAATTTCTACTTCTTTCTTTCCCTTTAACATTTCTTTTGGACTCATCTTGTTTGGCTTTTCTCTTTTTCATGCCCCTTTTATTCTTTTCTGCTTGACTCTTGTTGTTCAACTCTTTTTTTTATCCTTTTTATCCTTCTTATTCTTCTTAGACTCTTGGCTCTTGTCTCTGCAGACTGTGTCTTCCAGTTGGCTTTTCTTTATTTATTTCTCTCCTTTTTCTTTATTCTTCTTATTTCAGTTATTTTTGTTTTGAGTTTTCTTTGATTTTCTCAGGACTCTTTCAGCGTGGAACCTTACTTTGAGAGATTTCCTGGAACGTTAATTATTTAAGCGGAAAAATTATGGTAATTTTTAACTTATCAATTTCTTTATGATGAGTTCTTATTATTACAGTTATCTTACATCCTAGCGCTACAAGAATTTCCATATAAATTAGTCACAATATTTGTTTAACTTTCACATTCTTATGCTTTATATTTCCATTCTAATATGCATAAGTGTATTTTTTTTTAATTTTTCCCAGAAAAATCTAGTTGAAAATAAAATTGTTTATCACAGATCTTCGCATGTCCAGTGAGACAGTGAGAAATACAGACAGAGACAGGGAGACAGACATTGCCAATTCCTGTTGTTATGTAGTGTAAACTCCTCGGGGACTTTAGGTCTATTGTGTTTTAGATGCAGCTTGTAGGTGCTCAGTCATATACAGAACAGAACTCAATTCCTTTCTATCTCAGTGTTTTCTCACGAGGATGAAGTCACGAGGATGCTGCCATATTGCCAAAAATAACGAAAAGAGCTCGGTGAGCACATTGAGAAACGACATTCTCATCCTGATTTAAAGTTAAAGCCAATTCTCAACAATTTAAAGAATAGCATCTCGCTCTCTCTCTTTCTCTATAAGTTTGCCCCCTCTTTCTTTGTTTCTTTTGCTCTGAGAAGTGCGAACATCACTTGACTTGTTGTCTCGTCTTTGACTCAGTTTTCTGTTTGTGTGCTTTGTTCTTCGGCTTTATTTCTACCTTTTCGGCTAGTCACCTTTTGATGTGGGCTTATCAGACATCAAAGCGCATAACTGATAATGTGGCAAATAGAGGCTGAAAACCAACAACAACAACATTAAGCAACAAACAACAGTCACAACAGGTTGTCCGCCTCATTCCCCTCCGCATCTCTTTGTTCCCTTTCTTTGCCATTTTCCTTCCTTTTCTTGCTCTTTTCCCTTGCCTTATCTTTGCCATAGTTCCGTTTTCTTTGCTGCTCGGCCTTGTCCTGTCATTTCCTGGGCAATGCGGCCTTTTAACAGTTACCCAGGCATCGAGCCAGCCGGAGTCTCAGTCTCCTTGTTATTTGCTTTTGGCTTTCCACATGAGATTATCTTGATTGGACCTGACTTGACCCGATGCAGCCAGAGCAACAGCTACAATACCAACGGCAACAGCAACAGCAACAGATACAGATACAGCTGTAATGCAAACTTGGTCCGACTGATGGACTTAAAATACCCTAGTAGTATGTGAAGTATTTTATGTATCCATTTTCAAATTTATATTTTATTTACATGATATTTAACATTTTTAATTATATGTTTATTTATATAATATTTTATTGCTTATTAAAACTGTAGCTTTGAACTTTATTTTAAATAAAGCTCACGCATACCAATTTTTTTCGGATTCTTACATATTTAGAGATCCTTGGGTATTACACTTGATGATCTTTACATGAAGAAGAATATACAAAAACACATTTTTTCCTCTGAAAATGATCAGCTTAGAATCATCACTTGATTCACGAATAAACTTCTCTAATGTGAACTTCTATAAGTACAATTAAGCTCATAAAATAATAAAATTAACAGCATTAAATTGAAGTCCTATTTCTGAATGAAATGATTTTTCGGCTGTGTGTGCATTTATATGGAAACATTCGATTGTTATGATTAATAGCTGTCGAGATTAATTATAGACGTCATCTGCATTATTGCAATTCTTCTTTAAGGCTGTAATATACCCATCTTTTGATTGTGTTAGCAGGGTATAAAAAGGCTTGCCATGTTTTCTTTACCGAGCGCTTATCGGCAAGTCAGCTTAGTTGCTCTCTCTCCCTCTCTCCCCATTTCTCTCTCTCTCTCTCTCTCCCCCTCTCTCTCTCTCTCTCTCTTTTCCGCTCTCCTTCTCTCGATCTCTATTTTGGGGCTTTGCTTCCATGTTTTCCGCTTGTGATTTCAGGCATTTTGATTTGTTTATGTTGATAATGATTACAATGTTTTCGTTGTCGTTGACGTTGAGCTACAGTTGGGCCTCAAGCAATGCCGAAGGACCACACTTTCCCTTCCCCCTTCCCCCCGCTGCTGGTTATACAGTCAATTGGCATATCGCTGGGTAGCGTCTTCTTCTTCTTCTCGTCTGCTCTCCTTGCATATCCTTTGCCTCATTATCGCGGCCATCTTTCAAACGTTGCCAGCATATGTTAGTTTTGCGTAAACTTGAAAAGCTGCTTCACATTGTCAGGGGCAGCACTGGGACAAAAGGAGCAAAGGAAGGCAAAGGAATTGTGTATACATATACTTGCATACATACACACACACTCACACAATCTGATTTAGCCTCGACAACGGCCAACGCCGGCAAAAGTGTGGCCTACTTTTTGGGGCTGCGCAACGGTGACGAGGCAAAGGAGCCTCCATTCATAAACACACACACACACACACATGTGCCACCTGCATAACATCTGTTAAAACGTTGCCACACTCACCTACACACACACACACTCACTGTGTGAGCATATTTATGCTTCGTGCTGAGCCTGAACAGAGTCTCCACACCTTGTGGCATTTAATATTTGCAACGCTGCCAGCGGCGTTAAGTAGGCGACTAACGTAAAATGTTTTCCAGTGCACTTTTAAAGCCCCTTTCCATACACACATCTTCCCTTTCTCCAGAAACATACACACATACAAGTGAAACAAAAAGAAGAACCTGAAACGCTTTTTGGGCAAATATAATAACGTCAGTACGACGACTTGTTTACGCTTTTTGCAGGCTTTTGTCTAAAACAATTTATGATTGACCGCATGTCCTAAACTATCTGTGCTAACTGTTGTCCTACCTTTGTACTATTGGCTAAATTAGCATTTTTTAGGCTTAATAATATAATTAAATATATTGCAATTAAAATAGTATAACCAATTTTATTTTGCAAAAATAATAATAAAATAAAATTAGCGTATATTAGTAAAAGGATTCGATTTCAAGTTATATATTAATTAAAAAAAAAATATGCATAAACTCCATAGTGTTTAGCCACACACATCAACACATACTCTGTCAAACATTTGCCTTTGCAATGCATGCAAGAATTTAATTATCTTGAATGCAAACACTCATAAGTAGGCAATCAGGTTGCTGCTGCTTGCTGAAAAAGTATTCTGGCCGGAAGGTCAGAGGGCAAACAAGGTTCGAACAGCTATATCTCAGTGGAAACCTGTTGAGAATATTCTGAGCGCAATAAGAAAATTGCTTGGAGCATTGCTACAGTTTTATGTGTGCTTTGTTTTCGAAATTCTCCTGCTCCTCTTTCTCTCTAAAACAAGTAGTGCTTGACTATTCGAGTACTTACTGAACACAGCCAACGAGGGTATATTAACATTGCGCAAATACTGAATGAATAAACTGCTTCATCATAATCAGAGACAGAGATATGAGTGCAATTAACAAATAGAACTGGTCGAAAAGCCCTCGACCACAACAATTCCTTAGCTAATTGCTATTTGACTTTAAAAATTTAAAATTTAAAATGAATAAACTAATTAAGTTCAGCTTATGATTATCAACTTTCATTCTATTGTTTTAAATGTAGTCTATAAATTACACAATAGAATAAGCGAAGATTAACAGTTTTGATGCTACTCTTTTTGTTGTGCTTTTGTCAGCCGCCATAAACAATTAAATTAATTATATTTTTGAATTCCACCTTCTAATGAAGTCACTTCACAACTGCCGTCAACCAAGAAGAGAAAGAGATAGGCAGAGAGAGAGACACAACCAAGTCATAAATTCACAATTTGAACGATGTGCAAGCTAAAAAAAAAATCCGCACGATTTGCTATGTATAGTACATACAACAATCATAATAATTACAACGACAGTAGTAATAATAATGATTAAAATAAAATTATAGTATTGATTAAAATGTTTGTTGTTGTCGTTGTTGTTGTTGTTGTTGCTCTTTCTGCTGTCGCTGTGATGTAATCAGTAAGCTGTTTGTTTAAATTAATTAAATTATCGTTATAATTGATTAGTTTGCAAATGCAATTGGCTAAACCAATATATGTATGTATTTGCTCTTTGCCTCTTTCCATTCCTCTTGAAAATATTCAATACAGTGAACTGCATTTTGAAGCATCGCCTTTTCAATTCAATATAAATCAAAAGTGCATGCCAATAAGGCTAGCTATGTGAGTGTGTGTGTGGTGTGTGTGTCTGTGTGAGTGTGTATTGTGTGTGGCAATACATTCATATTTCCTTTATAGAAAATATGTGTGGAGGTGGCACATTTTTGTCAATGCTTTATGGCGGAAGGTGAAGCGACAGGGACCAAGACCCCGGTCCAGTTCGACACGACCCCAAGTCGACCTCAGAGCACAAGGAAAAAGAATGTAGTAGAAGAAGAAGAACAACAAGAACAAGAATATCACAGCAAGTTACGGCCTCACTCACACACACACACACACACACGAATTCATATAAATATATACTTATATGTATGTATGTGTATATATTCTATATTCAAGCGCAGCGGGACATCGAAACAAGGACAATGCACTATGGGTAATTTCACGAGTTTGTAAGGCCAAAACCCATTTTCTGAAAGTCGCCAACAAAAGATGGTTCTTCAATGTTGCGTTCCAGAAACCTCAATAGATGACGTCACTTCGAAGAAATCAGCTGTTAAACACAGGGTTGTCATTGCAAAGCACGTGCTTTACTTATTTTAAAGATTTTTTCTCAATTTGAATGTGCCAAGAAGTGAAAAACTAATCAACATTATTACAATTTTTGAAATGAGTTCTAATCAGTGTGGCTTGTATTTTGTGTTTTGTGCGTTCCAAATGTCGAAATTTATCGGGCGGTCCCCTTAATAATGTTAAAATGTAAGTAGTCTAACAAACGAAAATGTTTCATTAAGTCTCATTTTTCAAAAGGTATTTTAAATGAGTCCATCGCTGAAATATATTGTGTGTTGTAGAGTATTTAATTCTTGTTCAAATGATTGTAGTTCAAAAACTCACATTTACCCACTATCTGTGAGATTTATTTTTTTAGCACCTAACCTCACAATTTCAAATGCCGATTTGTTCGCTTGCCGTATGGCGAATTTCACCTGTTTTAGATGGCATTATTTAATAACTCGTAAGCTACTCAAGATATTTTGGAGCGGTTTTTTTTCTAGTGTTATACATACTACTTGAAGTACTTTGGAAAAGTGGGCGTGTCACCACCCCCGCCCCCAATTTTAATTTTATGCTTACAGCCATCTTAGAGGGCTTACAACTTTCTATATCTAACAAGTACGTTTTCTTTATATTTTATATAATATATTAGGTCAAAACTTGCTACTTGCAAAAGAAATCATAAACTAAATTGTTACCGATAAAAATAAAAAAATTTGGGGTTGGGGGTGGTGACACGCCCACTTTTCCAGAATACTTCTAAGAAGAAACATAACACTAGAAAAAAAGCCGCATCAAAATATCTTGAGTAGTTCACTAGATATTAATTATGACCCACAAACTGGTCAAATTACCCATAGTGCAATGGACAAAGGACAGTGCAGGGGACAGTTGGTTAGTAGTCAAACAGAGAACGGGATTCGAATAGCAGATTCGTAGACAATATGCAAACATATAGCATACTAGACATGCCAAAGTACACACACACACACAACACACATACCATAAGAGACTTGGTCTTGAGATATGAACTTGCTGTGCGATTGTATTGTAGTAAAAAGCATTTTCACATTGTCCTCGTCGTCGTCGTCGTTGGACATGTACAAATATTTGCATGCCAGCCATTGAAATGCTCTAACCCTTAGTAATTATTTGCATAATGTTAGTAATATTGTACTTGTGTTATGTTTAATATAGTTCTAGTTGTTATTACTTCATTAGTTTAAGCAAGCAATTTTCGAGTGGTTGAGGCATTTGAATGTACGTAGTTGACCATTTATAAAAGATGCAATACTAATTTCTTAAAAAAATACTAGATAAGATAAATAAAAAATTAAAAACTTAAATTCCTTAGCTCATGCACTCAGAAAAAAAACAAGCACATCTGTGCACAAATCAAAACAAACTGTGCATGAAAGTAGCGTAAGCACGATTTTTCTTACTTTATGAACGCTTGGTCATGAAATTTCATGAACACTCGGGTGGTATTTTTTGAACGAATGGGAACAATTTAATCGCTTTTTGGGCTCATTTTATGAACATTTTAGTTCGTTTCAGGAACATATAGGGATCGGCTTAAGAACATGATTACAACATTTTATGAACAGCATGTGCACAATCCAAGAACATTTCAGCTCGTTTCAGGAACATATCCACAACATTATACGAACAGTAGGTGCTCAGTTCGCGAACATTTGTTTACTACTTTAGGACCGTATTGGTTACACATTTAGAACAGACCGTTCTCAATTTATACCCATATATTCCACTTTAGAACCCGATTGGTTTTTCATATAGAATATATTGTTTATAATTTAACCGTTTTAATAAAAATACACAGTAAATTAATATTTTAGTATTTTATTGATTAAATTGGATACATATTTAATTTTCTTAATTTAACCTCGACGTCTTCTGTTCAGCTCATCTAGCTGGTCGTCGATCTCGTTGTCGCTCACGAATGAACTGTTCCTTGTTCCCGACATTTCATTAATCACTCATAAATATTGTGTCGTCTTCAAAGCTGCCGCCTTGGTCCGGTCTCTTCGGTATTTTTGGGATTAACGTAATTTCCTTGCTTGGCAGTGGTAGAGTTCAAGTCTTCAGGGTGTGGGGAAAAATCCGATTGAACTGATATATGTATAAGGAGCTTCACCAGGTCAACAGTTCCACTCCGCTCTAGGATCCTGTGTTTCGTTGTAAAGGAGCTTGAAACTACTTATGTGGTTTTGGATGTCGATATCCGTGCCCCTCTTCTTGTCAGCGACGATCATCCGATTTAGGCTAGCTCCCACCGAGTAAAAAAAACTATAAATTTATTTCTCAAGCAACAGGAGATCAATGATAACAAAGAAAACTAAATAAACAAATAATTGCTATAGAGCTTACAACGATTATAATTACATGCTTCCAGAAAGTATGCACTGAATAATAAAGTTATTGGATTGACTGTCGCCAGATGGCGATTTCTGGGAGTGCTGTCAATTTCACTTCATTTAGTAGCGCCATCTCCTGTAAAATTGTTTCCCAATAAAAATTTACTTTTCACTATTTTTAAAATATACTCACAGTCGTTAGAAATATTTCCTTTGACACACAGCAAAAGCAAAGATATCAACTCAAATGTAAAATTGAAGTCGTCGCCAGCTTTTCTTTTAAAGAAAATTAAAAATGTTTGACTTATCTCGTTAATTTTTTTCTGTGTGCACGATTTGATACCGACTCGTTCCTGTTTTAAGCACGAAAAAATGAGAACGATTCGGTCAGATATCAAGAAAATTGTGCATGATTTTTTTCGTTCATTTTTTTCTGAGTGTGTGTAAAATAATAAAGCTGCATTTTCTAGTCGAGAATCGTCAAACTATCGCTTGACAGCATCAATAATAAATGTTGTTTTAGCTCTATTTTTAAATAATTATATTTATATTTATATATTCCAATTTTCTTGTCGCATCTTAATTAAAACACTATTTGTCTACTACCGTCAAAGAATGTAAATATATTTTCTTCTCAATCGAGATTGAACGGGAAAAAGCAATTTATCTTTAAATTAGCCCAGTTTTTAAGAAAGTATCGAAAAATAATCATCAAGGATTGCTATTAAAATATATGGTGAAAGAGTATTACAAAAACATCAGCGATAAGGAACAAATTATTGTTCTTTCAATATTAAACTACTTGCCCAAATTTGTAGAAATATTCACCAGAAAGAAATTGTCCAACTATCGCATATTCTATCGCCACAATTATAATCAAGATCATGTCACAACTAGCAGTAAATAGCATGTAAGTATCTCATGTGCTTGGCGCTTTATCTAACGACATGGCATAGTGAATGTGGCCAGTTGAAAATTGAAAATTGAAAACTGAACTCTCAGGACGGTCATCTATCTGGTATCTGTGGCACATGCAATATACAGGAATATGTTTTTGTCTGACTGTGAATGGGTAAGAATGTGTGTGTATGCGATATTTATATGTATATGAATGTACATACATATGTATATCCAAGTGTGGCAGCAGCAGAAGCTGCAACTGCCAAAGCAATGGTCAAAAGTGGGCAATGCATATAACTTTCACCACGTAAATCGAACAAACGAAGCGGCCAACTAAAGAGAGAGATGGGAGAGGTGAAGAGTGGGAGAGGGGGATAGACAACTAAACAACTTTAAGATGACCTCCGCACATTGCGTGTGGACAAGTCAAGCAACAGCCGCAAATTGTCAAGCGACGCAAATGCAAAAACACTTGCCACATGCTGGGGCAAGCATCAAGAACAATGCAATAGTAGATTGATAAACATGGCCAGCAGACGCCGACCCGAAGGAAATTCCACACAAGCCACTTCCAAGCACATGCCATCACATAAGCAAATGGATAGGAATAGAGGTGGCGATAAGAGATGGGAATAGAGATGGAGACGGAAATGGAGAAAGAGATTAAGACGACGATGCAGATAGAGATGATGATACTGTACAACTCGCCAGTTGTACTTAGATAAGCATATGCTTCTTGTTAATATTCTTTAAAAGGGTACTGCAATTTGGGCACATAATTTGTGACTCATTAGGGAAAAGACTCCATCAATTCTAATTTTGACCATATCATATATGCAGCTGTTATGGAAACGATTTTTACAAAATTAACGTGAGGCACAGGGTTACACATTAGCACATTTGTCATACAATGAACGTGTATATAACAATATCACTATTAATTAAATTAAAAATAACTTTAACATCCAAACAATTCTTTAAATTGTTTTCATAACGATAGTGACGCGGAAAGAGTGAAAATCAGATACATCGACAGTTCCATCGATAGTTTTCAACCTCTATAAAAATCGTTTTCTATTTCCTTGCACGAATTAAAGTATTAAATTAAATTTATTAGCCGCTATAATAAATAATACCTTAGCCGAAAAAACTTTATTGTTTCTAGAGATATCTCAACAAAAAACTAGCGTCAGCTGTGTATTTTAGAATATTCAAGCAGAAAATACTAGATTTTAAAGTCAATTTCAGTATCAATCAATAATATGTAGGTATAAATGGATTTAATACTAAATTTGTTTATGAAACTCTTTTCCGTGTTAGCAGATACTTTTACACTTTAATTTTAATTAAAACTTTTTCAAAAAATGTTCAGCGCTCTGCAAGCGTATCAAAACTTCGGCATACTGAAAATAACTTTTCCGCCTAGTTGTAGTTGTTGTTTATTGTTGCTGTTGTTGTTGTTGCTGTTGTTGTTGTTCATGGTATGTTTCGAATATTGTTTGCCGTGCGGCCTAACGATTTAATGGCAAATAGTTTAGCAAATTTAATTAATAATATTTGAGCTTTGGTGTCACTTAGTCGCCAGCTAATAATCAAACAATGTTGCATACCTTCAGGCTGCTTGAGTGATTCTCATCCCGTTTAATGCTTCAATTGTGCCCACACTTTGCGGCTTAAACGGACTTTGGTATTGCCACATACAGCTGAACATATGTACATGCCACAAACACATACACAATAATTAACAGTACATGCTTTTATAGTTCATCGATTAACATTGATGGTCAGTCAATCGAATGGTCAATGGCCCATCAATCCCATACAGCTGACAGCAATTATGAATTAAATGCATTCTATGTCAGTTCGAGCAATTTTAATATCGTAATAAAAACACCGATGATTAAGTACTAATTGCGAAATATTTCTCGATTTTGTGAATCGCTTCTCTTTGTTGGCAATTTATAATTAAATTGACAACTCTTGAGTCTATAGTATAGTATAGTATAGTCTTGAGTATACTCAATAAATGAATCATTTGTAGTTCAATTGTTTCAATTTATATCTTCTTTAATGGAATTTTAGTCGATTGGTTCCGATTGAATAAATACAATTTGTAATAGTTCCAAATGTATTCTCCAAATTTAAAGCGAATTATATTCGATGGCGCTAATTAGATTGAACCTAATAGGATTTCTTCCGAAACTTTTCAAATTGAATTTTAAATTTATTTCGAATGGCTCACATAAATTCAATTAGCTGTTTATTTAACACTTAAATCGATTAGTTCCAAATGAATGTAATAATATGTTCAAAAAATATTGCAAAATATAACTCCATAGCAGATTGAATTGTCCATTATTTTTTTAAAGATATGTTTTAATAAATTCCTATTAGAATCAGTACAGAAATGTAGTTCCTCCACTAGCAACGTTTGGCCGCTCTGGGGTTTTACTGAAAAGAGCGTTCGGCTTTTTCCGAAGGATATAACTGTCGAAGATTAAGAAATATAATGAAATATCAGTCCTACTTAGAGTAACAAACTGAGTATATACTTAGATACACATGTACACTCTCAAATTCAGCACTTCAAAGGCCACTTGCCACAAGAAATGCTTCACTCAACAGGCAGTTGAGCTGCAACTTAATGAATTTCTAATCATCATACATACTATATATGACAACTGGTATAATTCTGTGTCCAGTCGAGTTGAGTTCTCAGTGCACTATAGGTCAAATGGACCCTTTTTCTGATATAAACTAGTTTTGTAACAATATTCAAATTAACAAACTTTTCTTACATTCCTATTAGGAATACATTGAACTGTAATGTTGAATACCAGAAATTTTAACATTGCATTCGGATGTTAAGTTAACAGCTGTTTAACATGAAGCTCATAAATTGTGCAAATATTTTGGATTAAGTTCAAGTGGCTCTAGTTTTTTAAATTAAAATTTTTTAATACAAATTATGATGAATAGTGATCAGTGTGGTTTGTACTTTATGTTAATTGATCTATGGTGTTGGTATTGTTCGTGTTGTGTCCATAAAGTGACGCTTTCAAAAATAATTATTTGGGAAGAGTTTTAAAAAAATGTCAGCACTTGTCAGCGAAGTGACTATATACATTTAGTAGAGTTATCCTTGTGAACTCATAACAGTCAGTTTATTTGGTCACTTTTTGTCACTTCTCCCAAAATGTAACTTTTTAGCACGTAGCCTATATCTAATCAATGCCGGTCTGCTTGAAGCATATCGGAAAAACAAAGGAAAAACTGATGGAGTGGATGCTGTTGTACGTTATTTTAAATGGTATATCGATGTTATTGATATTACAACAATACAGACAACAATAAAACATAGATTTTTTAGTTACAGGCTAACTACTCTCCGCAAATAAGATCCAAAATATGCTCCTAAAAATATGAAATAAAAAACAAGAAATTTGAAATATACTTAGAAAGTATAAAAAAAACATTACTTTAATATTTATTACCAAAAAAAAGAATTAAAATATATTTTTTTGTATATATATTTATTTGGGGGCGTTGATGGGCAGTGCCACGCCCATTTTTTCAAATTTTTTCCAAATTCGATCTAGAATGGTATTCAAAAAATTTACACGGAAAACTTGATAAGCCTTCGAGTTGTTAATTTATATCAGAAAAAGGGTCCATTTGACCTATAGTGCAGTGTCGAGTGTCCCCCTGTGTGTGTGTGAGTGTGTTAATCTGGCAATGTGCAGCTGCCTGCAGCTTATGCCACATTTTGGAGGCTGAGCAAATCTTTATAGGCACTGCTCGTAGCATTTACTTAACTAATTTAAATCTCAAGAGCACAACAGTTTACCTAGCATTGGACGTGTATAAGTGCGTGGGTGGTAAGGAGTGTGTGTGGCAGTTTGTGGTAAATAGTCAAATGCAAACTATTTACCACACATTGAACAACAGTTGCATAACTAAACAATACAAAGCGACCAACTGCGGTCGCCCGCAAACTGACCGAAAACGGCGGAGGCGAAACGGGTAAAGAAGTGAAGGGTATATGCAATTTTAAACAACTTCACACACAGATATATGTATGTATACACACATACTCAGACAGTCATCTAGATGACAGTCTTTATATAAAGACAGACAGACACCAATGGAGCAGTCGAGTGTCACTCCATTAAACATATAAGTACACCTATTAATGGTCAAAAAGGAAGCCAAGACGGAAGTCGAGGCACAACGAGACAAGACGCAAGGAAGTGAAGGGGTAAAGGCGTAAAGGACGTTGGGAATGGGGCAAGGGAAATACGAAATCAAAAGCACAATATTAAACTTTATACTTTTCCAACATTACCAAATGGAATTTCCTTCAACACACACAGGGACAGAGAGAGACAACAAATAAAAGCGAGCTGGACTGCGAGATACCCATTGTCAAGAAAACGATTTGATCTCTGCTAATATATATTTTGTACATATGTATTTGTTGTTGTAAGTAAAAAGCTGACGATCGTATTTAGAGAACACATCATTTATTTATATTTTTTTTTTATTATAGCACAACAAAACTAAAACAAAAATTGTAAATTTAATTTATATAATCTTTAAAATATATTTTTAAATGAAAATAAAGTTTCGGATCATGTGCGGATCATTATTCAAGGCTTTAACTTTACTTTTGTAACTCGCTTTTATTTTTAAGTCAGAGTTACAGAGTTGTCACACAAATTGGTAGCTCTAGCTCTTGTAGTCTCTGAGATGTCACAATATTATTATACTCCTGTAAGCGTTGGGTGCTAAGTATTAAAAGACAATTGTGTGAGACAGAGAAAGACAATGACAGAGAGAGAGAGAGAGACAAAGAGATGGCCACTTTTGGCCATATAATGTAACTCATCTTAAGCACATTAAGCGTTTTGGCCCTGGACAAGAGAGAGACAAGAGAATCAGGACAGCGGGCGACCAAATGATGGGACCATCATGGTGGCCACAAAAGCACAATTTCACACACACATGGTGTGCGTGTGTGTGTGTGTGTGTGTGGGTGTGCGTGTGTGCCTGTATGAGTATGTGGATTAAAAGTCCATCAAAATGTACATAAAAGTCATTGACTTAACAGGCAACCGAGCCAAGTTGGTGGGCCCGAACTTTTGCCGTAACCTGAGCAAATCTTGAGGCATCATTTGCTATTTGCATGCAGCAAGAGGCAGCCACATATATATACATACATTCATACATACATATAAATATCTGAGTGTGTGTGTGTGTGTGTGTGTGTGTGTTGCCGTATCGGATGGCTGATTTCACATGCCGCACGACAACACTGGCGCTCGCGTGTGAAATTAAATTGTTTGTTGGTTCGCGGAAAATGAAAATAAAGTCCTTGTTATTGTTGTTGTTTGTGTTGTTTGTGTTGTTGCTGCTGCTGCGTCGGCATGGCCCTGGAGCACCGGCCTCAGTGACAGTGACAACCTCTGCCACAGTCGTCGCGTCGCGTCGCGTCGCGTCTCATCACGCCCCCGTTTTCGCAGGCACTTCTCTCTTTCGGGGTGATGAAAAGCCGCCGAGCGGCTGTCACCTGGTAGCTGCGGTCGACGTTGACGTTGACGTCGACGTCGACGTCGTCATCAGCGTCTGTTCTACAATGATTTTTCTCGAATTTCGTATATTCGCTTTTCGGGGCCAAACGTGTGCGATCAACAATGTGTGGCAAGTTTAGTGAGATTGAGTTGTATGCTCAAAAAGTGCGGTTAGTTTGCGTGCAACACAAGCATAAATTAGTCGCAAATTCAGTTCGAGCTTCGAGCGTAAGTTGACATTCCATTTAAAACTGATCGCTTCATCGGATTTCTTAATTGAACGGGTTGATTAAGTGAGGTTAAACTAGAGCTTAGGCACGACGATTCACAATTCCTTTCTTTCTTGTTTATTTTCGGCTAAAAATAGATTCGAGCTCAGTGAGTTGAACTTTTCTGTTAAATGTTTCGATAATCAGGGCATATTTTGAATCATAGTCAGTTCATGATTACAACCTAAAGCCCAATTTACACGATCGGTTTCCGACCGACACTTTACGTTAATAAATCGTCGGTCTCGTGTGAACACGCAAAATTTTAAAGCGTCGGTTTGTCATCGAAGCAAACTTTACATGTGAGAATGACATTTTTTGGTATTTTTTGGTGCTTGTTGAATGGCAACATTTTCCATCGGTCAAAAAGTGTCGGTCGGAAACCGACCGTGTAAATTGGGCTTTAATAGTTTTCTGTTGAAAAATTTACTTTAATTACTACTAGTTAATCTAGTTGTTCCGTATCACTTGACCTTTAAAATGAGCCGTATCACTAATTATATAATATAAAATTTACTAACATTATTTTAATTAGCAAGTGATATGGCTCATTTTAAAGGCCAGGTGATATGGAACAACTGTGCAACAAAAAAAAAATGAAAAACCAAAGATGATTAAAAGAAACTTTTAAGCGGTGATCACCTGAAAATGAACTTTGACTTAGTGGTTGTAAAAGTAGACTACATTTTCTAATGTTCATAGTAAGTTTTGAGGTTATGGTTAGACCACATTTTCCAGAAAATTTTGATTAAACTAAAGTGACGTAAAGTTATATTTTTCATACAATTTGGAATAAATAAATATTTTAGACTACTTAAACTAAAAGTTGAGGAAATGTGTTGAGCCATATTTAAGGTAAAGTGAGGTTAAGCTGAAACTATGTTTTAAAATATGTTTTCTAATTGAATATACTGAATTAAAATGAAAGTGCTTTTAGCTTAGCTGCTTTATACACACTGTTGAAATGAAGCTGCAAATAAGGACAAACAGACAGAGAAACAACCGTATTTGCGGATTTCGAGGTTAGGGTGAGACAGCAGAGCTTCCCTTAATGATTTATAATTGCATAAAGCATGCTGAAAATTGTTCAGTTATTTCATTGTCATATCAAGTAGATAACGCAACGTTAGCCTCGAACTTTTAGCCAAAATGATGTTGTTCCATTGATGCTGGGAAAAATTCTGCTCCATTTTTGGCAATATATCATTCAGGAGGCCATGAGAAGGACTTTTGTAATGAGTCGAGCATGATTTTGGTTGATTTTGTTACACTTTTTTTGTTTTGTTTCCAGGGATGCGAAATCCCGTTGAGATGCAAAAACAACACATAGATATGCTTTCAACTACATGCACATATTATGCCAGTCATTCAATTTGGCCAAGGACCTTCCCATCTCTCTCTCCCTCTCCTGATTGCCCCCCTCCCCCCTCGATTCCCATTTAGTTCGGGAGTTGAGGGTTGAATTACCACGGCAACTGGTTCAGCTTTTGGCACTCCATAATAAAGTACACAACAATTATGCTGTGGTTTTTCATTTGGCGCCACCTTTGTTGCGGTCACTGACTGTTTTTGGTGGCCATTCTCTATCTATATATGTACATATGTATGTTTGTGTATTGTATGTGCAATTTGATTTTTACTTCATGTTACAGCACAGAAACACACACAGATCTATTTATTAAGCGGACACTCATCCATCACGGTACACACGCATTTTGCAAACATTTTACTGTGTTTATTGATACATTTTTGAACGTTGCCGGAAGTCCTCGAAACACAAACGTTATGCATCATGGCCACTTGAAGCATTCTTCTTTCTCTTTTTGTTCCGGCTAAAAATCACTACGCCTAACTATGCCAAGCCGCAAACAGCGCCTCTTCTTTACCTCCCCCCCCCCCCACTCGAACACCACGCCCCTGAACAGACCTTAGCCCAAAACCTGTTCCCTCCTCCTTTACACCCAAAGGCGTAAATACAAAATGTATTCACAGGGCATGAAACATATTCAATGGCGAAAATAACTGCAATTGCATCTGTAACATGTGGTAACTGTGGTGTGTTTAAATTTACAGTGCATATGTATCTGTATCTGTATCTGTATCTGTATCTGTACTTGTATCTATCTGTGTATGGCTTCCACACATGAATACAGAGATGGGTTCTAATTTGCGAGGGCTTAACTGCAAATTTTGCATTAAAACAATGAGTAGCCAAAAATACGTCTTCTTAGGGAGATGTTCTCATTTCCTGTTTCAGATATGGGAATTAGCTCCCCCACTTTCAATACATTGAGAGAATGTGGTTGTATAGCAGCTGTAGCTTTAACTTGTAGATTAGGTAATTTCATTTTCTCATGAACATTTCAGGGGTCGCACAGAATTTTATTTTTAAACTAGGACTGCTTCGCCCCCTGCTCGCTTCGAGGGCGAGGGATACGGAAAAATTTAACTTCCGCTATTCGTTGATTTAATTATTTGTTCCCTTTATTACCTTTATTATTATTTCTTTATTTTATTCGTAGCACTACACAATTTTTTGTTTACTTAGTATAAAGTTACATACATTTTATCCCTAATATCGGACTTTGTCTAAAAGTCAGATTTTCTAAATTAGCGAGAAAAGCCAGATTTGGCTGGATTTGCCAAAATTTTGCGGAATAGTCAAGATTTGGCATAAAAAGCTAATGAGCTGTGAGATCCAAATACATAATCTGTGAGTTTGGTTGGGATATCTTAAGAAACAAACAAGTTTTCCAACTAAGCAATTCCCTCAAAATTTGACCAACTTACATGTCGAATTTCGCAAAACGATGTTTTATTTCAGCTTAATAGCTTTAGCCGCTTGGCCTTGACGTTGGTTCTCAGTCAGTCAGTGAGTCACGACAAAGAGTCTTAAAGGGTGGTCCATTTAAAAATTGGAATTTAATTTTGCTATAAAAAAAAACGGCTCGATATTTTTCAAAGGTTGAACATTTATTGGAAAGGTTGGTTCATGTCATTTATTTATGAAAAACAATGTCGGTCAAATGACCACCACGGCTGACTTGGCAGTAGCCCATTCTCATCTCCATATTTGCTGATTATTCGATTTTTTTCGGCACGTAGCGCCGTCTTGTTGAAACCAAATATCGTCCAAGTCTTCCGCTTCAATTTCCTCGAAGAACCAATCACCAAAACCAATTGAGTTTTCGGAACATTTTTTTTGTTAAATGTTTTTTTCAAATTTCGCACAGTTTGAGTCGAGGACTCACCACTTTGGAAATATGTTTTTAATATTTCCCAACTTTCTTCAAGCGAATAGCGACCCATTTCGTAAATGTCAAAGTTTTTACTAAATATTAGTCGCTTTCCGAATGACATTTGTCGTTTTTAAAGTCAAATTATTAATATTTTAAATTCCAAACACTAGATGGACCACCCTTTATATGTATATATAGATATAACTCTTTCATTTTGATCTGAATAAAAAACGAATGAACAAATTAATAATTATCATTTTTGTATTTAAATATCATGGCATAACTCCTATTTAATAAATAGAAAATCTTATATTCATAATAAATTTATAAATTAATTTAAAATTTTTGTTTCTGAATATTACAAGAACTATTTAATAAGCATGCTAATTAAGCATACACAAAATTAATAATAAAAGTAAGTTTTAGCCAACTTGAGGTCTAGTAATGTCAATATGACAGTAACGACAAACAACAAACACACACAGCAATTGCAGAACGCAAGGGCACACAAAGGGCTAGATCAGCTTCACAGCTCTTTTGTCATTTTTTGAGGCTTAGAATTCACAACTGGTTCTGGCTTCTCAAAGATGACATTAGGCTTGGATGATAGAGATTGGCAACTCTTGGAACAGTTCTGCAAGTGCTTTGTGTGTTTGTTGTTTGTCGTAACTGTCATATTGACATTACTAGACCTCAAGTTGGCTAAAACTTACTTCTAAAAATAAGAAAGGTCATAAAAACATACATATTAATAATAAAAGTTTAATAAAGAAAAGTGAAAAACTGGTCTACTGTTTAGTCAAATTTTAATTGCATTATGTTTAAACATTTTGCTAAACCATGGTGTCAGAAGTTCTGACTCAGAACTATGCTTAATTATTACCCAAATATCTGGCAACTCTGCGTAACAATCTGTTTCTGCTGACCTTGTTAGAAATAGTTTCAGCCCGTGTCAACTGTGTATCCATGTCCGGGTCTGTGTCGACTAGCGTAATCCAATTGGACTCACTATCATTAGGTACAGACCTTGCCACAGAATTCTATATTTATGAGTTATTGGAAATTTGGTATATAGAGTACTTTTTGCTGCTGTCAATGTTGTTTATCTGCATCACCGTCAACTGCTAACTGAGCAACAACTGGGCATTGTTCTTACCAAATCCCCGTTGTCAACTAATTTCGACCAAAGCAACGTAGTTTCCCCTCAACTTTATTTCCCTTCGTGTTCCTTCTGCGTAATAATTGCTATAGCATCTGTGGTTCCTTCATAATTGTGCCGAATGAACCACAGAACTTTTGTTTAATAGACCCAATCATAAATGTTAACCCCACTGTGCCCTTTCCCATCTGAGCACCCTGACTCTTCTGCTCATGTGAGTGCTTTCTAGGCCTTGTCAATGGCCCACATTCAAACTCACACACACACACGCACACACAGAGAGAGAGCGCACACTTATCTCAAGTTTCATTCAATTATTGTTAAGCACCTGAAGTTTTCTTAACCACACACCGCAATACGCCCACGGACCACGCCTTCAGCATGAGATGGCAACCTAAGACCTGAGACCTGAGACCTGAGACCAACTGCTGCTGTTCCTCAACGGTATTGCTGTCAAGAGCGCTCTAGTCGGTCATGCTCGACTATGAGACACCCTGCACCGAGTCATAAGTTCGCCTTGCTCAGTTGTTGACTTATTTTTCCTGCTTTAAATTACTCCACACTATTTGAAAAAATTATTTCATGAATAACTTCGGTGTTTATTTTACGATCATTATGAAATTTTCAGCGTAGATGTAGGGCACAAAAATTTTAAAAATATTTCAAATTGATGCTATTGCTTCGATTGAGCAACTTTTGTATTAAGACTGTAACTTAAACCTTTTTAATTCAAAAAAGGAAAAACTCTTAAACTGGAATGGGATGTTGGAATTTCTCTTATGTTCTGAAAGAAGGATGGTTTCTTCGGAGGTTTATTTCTCAATCACACTTTCCGCTGTTTTTGCGCTGAAGTTGTATCCGTAACGAGATATTATGACGGTAAGAAACAAAATATCCGCATTTGGGCTGTTGAGCAATCACAAGAGATTTTCAAACAATCGTAACATCCCCAAAAGAACACAGTTTATTGTAGCTTACACTACAGTATGTTGAATATTTTTCAGGGCTAAAGTGTGGTTCTTTGTAATTATAAGAAAAAAGTTTATATTCTTATGGTTTCTGTAATACATATTTTTAGAGACTCCAGCTATTTATAGACTGTGGATTGTATTTGATCAAACCATACCGGCTAAATTTCGATTAGAATTACAAATCAATTAGATTATTTTTGGAAATAATTGTATTGACTATATAATTCACTTTTGAAAAATCTGTGATTATTTAATGATTACGATTACAAAAAATCAGAAATAATCTAAAATAATTACAATTATTCAAAAATAATCAGTAATAATCAATCTTTTTGAGTATTCGGATTATTTTGGATTTTTTTCTGATTTTTTCTGATTATTTTTGAAAATTTGTAATAATTTTAGATTTTTTTTTATTTTTTGTAATCGTATTCATTATATAATTGGGCAAAACCGAAAATAATCGTAATTCAATCATTAGTTCGATTTTTAAACAAAAATAATCTAATTACTAATGATTATGATCACTAATCATTATTGTACAGGTATGGATCAAACACACACACAAAGATTGCGCGTACTCAACTCAAAAATTTATGTGGATCAAGAATATATTATTGATTAAAGAGATATCCATAACGACTATAATACCCACTTTAACTAATTTTTACAAGGTATACAAACAACTGCAACTACACAATAAAAGGAGCAACAACAAAGCCAAAACCATAACACATCATATCCTGCCTTGGAGCCGCAATAACCTTAGCAGCTGATTGTTGTTGTTGCTGCTGTTGTTGTTGTTGTTGCTGTTGTTGTTGTTGCCGCTGTCTGCTTGGTTTTGCAGTTTGACAAAAATGTTGGCGCACAATTTTCATGTTGGCCAAATGACGCGCCAATGTCTACACAGTCGACCAGACCAACAGAAAGAGAGCGAGAGAGAGAGAGAGGCATACAACACATATGTATGTATGTATGTCTGTATGTCTACACAGCCTAGACGTCATGGTGTGCACTGCCATGGCGCGTCCCGAGAAGCTCCTGCGTCCTGACACCAATACTAATGCGAGCGATTAACATTCGCAATGGATTTCGACCACGGGCCCATTGGCCCCAATGAGGATCTGAGACAGGAGAAGAGGTAAATGGGAGGAGAGACAGGCAGGTCGGTAGGAGGAAAGAAAGAGGCTGGAACTGAGGGAGCGAAGCAGCAGAAGAGGACGGATAATCTGAAGCAGAGCGAACGGATACAGGCAGAAAAGAGGGAAGAGGAGAGACAACCGCAGGAACAGAAATAGGGGCTAGTCAGAGATGGGGCTGGAGTTGGAGCTGGAGGTCAGGGCAATGGAAATGGACACGTCTGGATACACGTACTGAACACGGTTAGGACACGGTCAAAAGCAGGCCATAGCACATACCTACATATAATGTAAGCCGCATGTTCACACACACACTACACACATATGGATTGCATATGTTGTTATAAGTTTGCCAGGCAAAAATGTGCGATAAACTACTTGGCACTTGGCAGAGGCTCAGTGGCAACGACAACGCCAGCGGGTCAGAGGTCACCCACGACACGACCGAAAATGGCGGCATGTTTCCTCACAGGCGTTGCCACAAATCAGGGCTGCAAAACCAGCAAGTGCAAAAAAATGGTATAAAAAAAACAGAAACGTAGTGTGCAGGATTAAGCAAAAGCGAATAGAGTGTTAAAAGTCTAAAAGACTAAATGATACCTTGTAAGCTAAAATTAAACAAAAGAAAGAATCCAGAGTGAGTTAATGGGAGAGAAAGTCAAATGTGAGACTTCTAGTTTAGGTGTGAGATATCTTACAACTTATCTACAAAGAAAAAAAAAATTAAATTTTGTACGCTTGAAAGCGAAAATCATAAATTTAAAATGAAGCTGTCCACTTAAAGTAAATTCCAATAGGACAACTTCAATCAAAGGAACAAAGTTGCTTTTTTACTACAGGGTATTATTGGTCAGCTTGACAAAATCTGAATAAACAGCATTTGTTTGAAGGATTTTCAAAATCTACGCAACGAACTAAGCACAATGTGCGCTACGAACTAGTTCAACTTTATAATGCGCAATTTGCAACGAGTTGGCAGCCCTAAAAGGCCAACACGTAATTCGCATAACTTCACTATACTTTACGCCTATTTCACATAAAACTCTACCCACCAACAAAAAAAAGTAAAAATAAAAGAAAAGAAAAACGAAAACCAGAAAAGGGTAAATATTCTGCCACTGTGTGTGTGTGTGTGTGTGTGTGGGCGTTTGTATTCGTATGTGTGTGGCCCACGTTGGGCGCCAGGGCGTCAGGTTCTTGAGTGGAGTTTATTTTCAGTGCGGTTTGATTTTATGCAAATGATTTTGCGACGAGTCGAATGTGAAAAGGGAAAAAATCCGAAGAATGGAATGGAATATTTAGAACGGCAACAACTGGCTACAACTTTCATTGAAATCAATTCGAGCTTGCCAAAGTGACACACAACTTCATAGAGAGAGAGAGAGAGAGAGAGCAAGAAAGGGAGCTCAGGAAAAAAAAACACTAGCAAAGTTGGCGAACAAAATGCGAGAAAAGGCGCCGTTTTTGCAATTTGTGAGCGACGCTTGTCAAAAACATTGTCAGAGTTACAACAGCAACATGAGCACCAACACCAACAACACCAACAACAACAACAACAACAGCAACAACCACAACAACAATAACAACCACAAAGACAATGACGAGCAGCATGTAAATTCCAAATGGTGTGGCATGAAAACACAGTGCAGGATATGCAAATAGTCAAAGGACATTCGACATTCGCTTGCCATACTTGACCTTCTGTTGACAGCCCCATAAGACTCCATGAACTCTGACCTTATAATTGGCAGAGACACACACACACACACACACACACACACACGTACACACATAAATATCACTGATATAATGCCCACTGTGTGCTATAAATATCAACAGCAACAAAAATACAATTTACATTTAATTAAATTCTTTACGGAATTAAATTGTCTGTGTAAACATCACTTAATCAAAAATACTTGCAATAAGCTGAATAAGTAGCAATTATTGAGTTATTTCAATGAATACCAAATGAATACTATTCAAACATAATTCGCTTGAATTATTATAGTAAGGTGAATACTTTGCTGAGAATGAAAGTTCGTGGTTTTAATTTAACATTAGATTCTTCAAAGAAAATAAATATTGAAATAGAAAATATTCTTATAATATTTGGGCTTGATATTTTGCTTGAATATTTTTCTTGAAGAAAGAAAGAAAGATTGAAGTCTACTTTTAACAATTTAATAATTGATGATAAAAAAAAAGTAACAAATAATGAAACTAAATTTTAATCATACATTTTATGATTATGATTAAAAAAAATTGTCCAGTGTGTCAGACATTGGGTTGACCAAAGATTATTAAGTGTTAGAAACTAAATTTTAGAAAATTGTCTCTAGGTTTAATGACAAAATTTAGGAAAAATTTAATTAGGTATTATGGAAAAAGGGATACTTATAAATCTATGTATTGTAATTAAAACTCTTTGTCCTGACTGACTGACTGACTCACTGACTGACACATTAACGTGTAGCCCAAACGGTAAGAGATAGAAAGCTGAAATTTTCATCGTGCAATAAGACGGCGTTTTGCGAAATTCGATCTGTAAGTGGGTCAAATTCGAGGTCAAAGATCAGGAAATTGCTTAGTATGAAAAACTTGTTTGTTTCTTAAAATATCACAACTAAACTCACAGATTACATGTTTGGGACTGTCTTTTACATCCTAACCAAATTTGGTCAAATTTGGATTACCATATCATATAGCTGCCACAGGAACAATCGAATTAAAAAATAGAATTTATCTACATATTATCTCATCTTTAAAAGAGATTTTATACATCAAAAGTGTGCAGTTAGACTTATGTCAGGCACTGTACGAGCAGCAATGAGTATTTGTTGTTCCTGTACTAAATGTAAATGTTGCTGTTGTTTGTGTTGTTGTTGTTGGTCTGAATGCTACGTGAAGTGTGTTTATTTGAAGGTTGAAAATGTATAAACTTTTCGAGAACAAACAGAGAGAGAGAGAGAGCAAAAGAGAGTGACAGACAGAGATAGGTGGAGATGGAGATGGAGAGAGAAAGAGAAAGAGAGACACCTGCAGGCACACAGAGCACGTTTTTGCTTAGTTATTAATATTTAAACTTGAAATTTAAATGCAATGCATGATACGCAAATGATCGAAGCAACAACAACAACAACAACGAGTGTAATAAAAAAAAAAGTGAAATTACAATTTCTGCTTTATATTCAGCTGTCTCTCTCTCTCTCTCCTTCTTCTCTCCCACTCTATAGCTGTCTGTGTCTCTATGCGCTTTTGTTTTTGTTTTTTATGCTCTCTGTAAATAGTTTTTTGCCCGAGTTTTGAATGTACTTATGTATGTGTGTGTGTGTGTGTGTGTTTGTTTGGTGTTTGACCTCGTTGTTGTTTCAGCAATATATTAAAATTCAATTTAATACATTTTCAATTGTTTGTGCGTGAGTTTCCGATAGGTAGAGCGACAGGGAGAGAGTGAGAAAGTGAGGCAGAGATAGCTAAGGAATGTATTCAACAAAATGGCAAAAGGTGTTGATATATCTGAGAGTGTGTAGTGTGTGTGTGTGTGTGTGTGTGTGTGTGTAGTGCGTGTGTGTCTGTGTTTTTTTGCTGCGCTTTGTATGCAAAGCATGCGAGTTGTTGTTCCAGTTGTTGTTGTTCGAGTTGTTGTTGCTGTTGTTGCTGCTGTTGCCTTTGTCGTTATTTATGCAACGCCAGTGTCCCTTGACTGATATTTGCATGCTGCGTTGCCAGCGACAACTTTTGTGGCAGTTGCTGCTGCCGTTCTGTGTTGCATTTGCAATTGTTGTTGCTCTTGTTGCTGATGCAGTTGCAATTGTTGCCGTTGCCATTGTTGCTGTTGCTGTTGTTGTTGCCAGTCGCTTAATGATGAGCCCAAAAAAGCCAGAGCCCTTTGCAAGAGTCGAGGTCATTTCATGTCATGTCAATTGCTGCTGCTGTTGTTGTTGTCAGTGTTGTTGTTGTGGTTGTTGCTACTGTTACTGCTGCTGTTACTGCTGCTGCTCCTGTTGCTGCTTGTTGCAATTTGCATTTCATTTTGGCCTTTGTAATGCGAAATGTCATTAAATTAAAGGCCAGCCAAAAATCAAAAATCCACAAAATCTAGACCAAAATAAAACGATTTCTTTGTTGTTGCTGTTATTTTTGTTGCTGCTGCTGCTGCTGCTGAGGCAACAAAATTGCAAAATGTTGAGAAATCATAGATAAAGGTTGCCAAAATGCATGCAGGCTAAGAGACTGCCACACACACAAACACACACAAAGAGACAGTCTTTTGTATTTTTACAGCTCTGTAATTCACATGCTTAAGTGTGCAGAGCTAGTGTGTGTGCGTGAATGTGTGTGTGTGTGTGTGTGTATGCACAGAGCAAAAAATGCAAGTATTTCGAACATAAAAGGCCACAATTCAAACATGATCTCTGACCAAGATTAAAATTACTAAAACTAAGTATCTCTAAATATACATATAGTAAGTACAATGTATAGCTGATTCAAGCTCCTTCAATTCGGTAATTATTAATGATTATGATTAATGATTTGGCTTAAATCAAAATCGATTGCTTTTTGAAATAATTATGTTTTATGAGCATTGTCAAAAGTTTGAAAGTAAATATAAAATGACTACGGAAATTGTCATGTTCGATATTATAGTCCTGGATTTTAAGAATCGCAAATACTTAACTCGCGCTCATTCGAACTTAATTTTAGCTCAGTGTTTTCTCTCTGTGTATGTTCACTTTTGGCCAAAACAGAAATTGGCAAATTTAAAGCGTATCTCCAAACAATTTGTCTATACTCAACCAAACGTATTTAATATTTTCTAAAACTATTATACTGTCAAGAGACTTATAGGCCTTCTAGTCACACATACACACATTCCCACACACACACTCTCACACACACATACAATTTACACATCGAAACCCAAAAAGTTTATTTTAAGCATTTAGAGAAATAAGCAAAAAGAAACAGAGAAAGACAATGACGACGACGACGACGACGACAAACTGAATTTAACTATTGTCCAATTAAAATCCAATCAAACTCACAATATAAATATCCCAAAAAATATTTAGTGAATTTTCGCAATTCAGAGTCAAGTGATAAGTGGTTTGCTAGCAACCACAATAAATTGTACAAATTATAGATGTGCTTGTATGATTATTAATCACAAAACTTTTATAGTTTCAACAAACTCAACACAACTCAACTGCAGTTGTAATCTCAAATGAAAAACTCTTCGCTTTAACTTTCTGAAGTCTTTGAGCCTACAACTGATTGACATACCCTGTAACAAATTCTAATAAAATGTTTGTGTAACAGCCAGAAACAGACTTAATTGGAAATCCTTACTTTGTCTCTTTATTTCATATTGATTTTTTTTTTTATTCTTTGATTAATTTGAAATACCTTGTAAATTATTGAAATAATGCAACCGCAAGTAACAGACTAAAAAATTCAGTTCCTTATTGGAAATTCTTACTTTGTCTTTTCATTTCATTCATTCATTTTATATTTCATCCATCGATTAATTTGAAATACCTTGTAAATTTATGAGGACAACAGGGATAAGGAATGCAACTGCCTTTTTCGAAAGACAACATAAGTATGAGTATGGAGTTTAACTTGTATTTAAATTCGGCTCAAAATCGCCTCCTGTTCGTTCAAATTCTTCTCTCTGGTGCCAATTTTCAAATGACAACGCAAACAACATTGGAAATAAGCAAAAAACGCTTCCTGAACATTTGGTTACCACAAATTTCACTATGTTGTTACAAAAAATGTAATGTTAAGGCTTAAGATGTACAATTTTGAATTTTCGAAAAAGTTGAGGAAAACAAAAGTTAAGTTGCTTAAAAGTCGATATCTTAGGAAAAAAGTTATTTGCATTAAATTTGAAAGCAGAATGAATTAGAAGGCCAAAATGAAATCTTTTATTCTTTTAAGCTATTTTTTTTTTGGAAAAAGTCGATGTATCATTATTATTTGGAGATATATCCATTCCTCGATTCATTTTCTGTCGACTTTACATTTTGATATTTAACTCGATTCACCAACTACTAAATATATACGAAATATGTGCTAAAGTCTTCGTCTTGTTCAAAAAAAGCTGATGTTCACAATTCAATACTCTCGATTGGAACAATTGATTGAACAATTGCATAGGGTATTATTAGTATTCATACAAAAACAATTTAATCAATATTTTCCAAGGATTCTGGTTTACATAATACAGTCGAATTGAATGGCGCTTCAATTTTGGAATACAGCATTCGAGTCTTTTGTGGGATCAGTTCAATCTATAGAGAGTTTCACAAAAGGTTTACTTTATCTTGTGGGGCAAGACAATGTCAGCATATGGTAATTAGTATAGAGAACATTCACATTGTCCCTTGGCTCATCTCATCTCATCTCGTCTCGATTCGCATTCTCTCTCCGTCCCCTCTCTCTCTACCTCTCTCTTTCTCTTGTCGAAAGCTGCCAATCAAAGTTCATTTTGTTGCAGTCTTGCTTTGTTGCCACAAGAGGTGCATTTAAAGCAGTCCAAGGTGTTGTGTGTGTGAGAGTGTGTATGTGTGTGTGTGTATTTGTGTTAAGCCTCAGCTATGTGGCATGTGGCACTCATGGTGCAATTAGTTCGGATGCGGCACCAATCAAATGTGGCAGCTGCAACAACTGCAGTGGGTCAAGCTGCAAATGCGCAATTTTAAAATTGCAACACACAATTTTTGTGGCAATATTCACACTTTTACCGCTCACTGGGCAAGCACTGGAAAAAAGCAGAGAATAACAGAGACAAGGAGAAAGGGAGAGAATGATAGAGGGAGAAGGGTATACAAATGCTCAGCCAGCAAGCTGCAAACAACAGGAACAACATTCGAGTTGCTTGAATTGAATAAGAGACAGAAAGATTGAGGGAAAAGCTCAGTCGTTAGGGGGCGAGGAAGGACAGGAAGGAAAGGAAGGGCGGGCTGGAGTTACGCCTATTCTCCATTGTCCTGCTCGTCGCAATCTCAAACTCTCATGATTGTAATTTACCATTCACAAAATATTCAAAACTACTGCACAAGTGACACTCAAATGTCTTTTCACAGTCCCAGTAACAGACTCCCATTCAGTTGCTCTTTCCCTATTCCCTTTCTCCCTACGACTCAATGTCAGTTCTCCAACTGGGCAACATCTTAATCATCATTATCATTAGCATCATCATCATCAGCATCAGCATCAACATCATCATTGGCAACGTCAACGTCTGGCAAGCGCCAAAAGTGTTTTGTTTTGTTTTGTTGTCAGCCTCTTTGAAGGGGTATGACAACTTTAACAAGTTTGTGGTCGACGTTGAATTCATTTAACAACAATTTTAATGCGTATTTCAACTGCAATTGTCTGCAATTGCTTTAACTCTAAAGTGCAGACATTACTTCTACGAGTAATAATAATGCTGTCCAAGACAAGCATCAGAAATCTAAATTGTTCGTAAGTAGATATGATATTAAATTATTATCGATTTTTCATTAAAATTTAATCATCTGAAATAATGTTTTTTAGTAATTAACCTAAACTTGATCTTTAAACTTAAACTTTCAAGTGTTAGTTGAGGATTTAACACTTTTTTTTAACACTTTTATATAGCACTAGCATTAGCATTAACATTAACATTAACATTAACATTAACATTAACATTAACATTAACATTAACATTAACATTAACATTAACATTAACATTAACATTAACATTAACATTAACATTAACATTAACATTAACATTAACATTAACATTAACATTAACATTAACATTAACATTAACATTAACATTAACATTAACATTAACATTAACATTAACATTAACATTAACATTAACATTAACATTAACATTAACATTACTATAAACTTTAACATTAACATTAACATTAACATTAACATTAACATTAACATTAACATTAACATTAACATTAACATTAACATTAACATTAACATTAACATTAACATTAACATTAACATTAACATTAACATTAACATTAACATTAACATTAACATTAACATTAACATTAACATTAACATTAACATTAACATTAACATTAACATTAACATTAACATTAACATTAACATTAACATTAACATTAACATTAACATTAACATTAACATTAACATTAACATTAACATTTACATTTACATTTACATTATTTCTCTCTCAATCTCTTTTACACACTTTTTGACTGTATTCACGTCTGTGCAGTGTTTGTTATTGTTGACTGTTGCATGATTTAAGGAAAATAGTTTTGACCAAGAGTTCCTAAAGCATACCAAAACATACACACATATGTACATTTAGACCGAGTTCTAAGAGTGCAGTCCACAAAATTGCGTTAGCAAATAAGTGAAAGGAGTTTGTCTCACTTTTGCACTGACTTAAATTTTTCACCCAGACACACTATACACACATATCGAGTGTACTCGACAGTAATAAACCCTGGGTCTAGGCCTCAGTACGCCGAAGATTTGATGCCAATGCAATTCTCATACTAATCCTAATATATACAGTCGAACTTCCCTAACTCGAACTTCCTTAACTCGAATTTTCTCTAACTCGAACAAAATCGAGTGGCAATAGCGTTTACAGAGCAAATATCATACAATTCTGCTTCCGTAACTCGAACTTCCATAAGTCGAATTTCTCCATAACTCGAACAAAATTATTGACCCGTGCTTCTGTAAGTCGAATTTTTCGGGAAAATCCTCAAGACAGATTGCATTTTTTTTTGTTTCTGTTTTAGGCTTTTGTTACCGGCTTGTTTGGATATGTAATATTGATGTACATTAACATATGGTGATAGAATATGATAGAATATTGCATCAACAATTACATAGGTTGGTAAATTAGCTTCAGGAAAGACGTACTTTATGTACTTCTTTGTTAGCGTAGCAGCGCAAGATTATTTAAATTATTAAATTAAATTAAGGAATTCGAAAGTGTACCCAAAAAATTAAAGTGGCTGACAAATATGGTATCTCACCAAAAAAGAGTTTTTATAATTTTAAGAAATAGAAAATTAGTTTTGATGTCATTTGAATCGGGAACTTCCTCTGTATACAGCAAAAGAACGAAAATATGGTAGTGGAATATGGTAGGTTTTGAACAAACTGGAATCAGTTTTTCTTGAAAATAACAAGAAAAGTTTGCAATTTGAAATGTATTTATGAATGAATGAAACTGTAGTTTTATTTAAAAAACTAAAAAAAAAAAATTCCCTAACTCGAAGTCTCCATAACTCGAACTTTTTTCTTGAATAATGGTGATTCGAGTTAGGGAAGTTCGACTGTATATATCTATATATATAAAACTGTTTGTCCTGACTGACTCACTGACTGACTGACACATCAACGTGTAAACCAAACGGTAAGAGACATAAAGCTAAAATTTTCATCGTGCACGCGTTATGCGAAATTCGACCTATAAGTGGGTCAAAATCGGGGTCAAAGGTCACGGCATCGCTTAGTATAAAAAAACTTTTTTTTTCTTAAGATATCTCAACCTAACTCACAGATTATATGTTTGGGACTGTTTCTTAGATCCTGACCAAATTTGGGCAAAGTCGGACTACTATATCATATATGTTAGCAGCCACAAGAACAATCGGGTGCAAATTAACCTTTAGAATCAAAAGCTCTGTTGATGTATGAGATATCATAACAAGACTTACAGAATAATTTTTAATATTTGACCGAATTTAGCCTTTTCCCGCCGAATTTAGCCTTTTTCCCACCAAATCTGGATTTTTCCCTCCAAATCACTAAATCTGAATTTTAGCCAAAGTTCAATTGTAAGAAAGAAACATTTAAACCGCGGACAGAGGAATTTAAATACATATTTCCGTTGTTTTTACAAAAAATTTTATATTATTTTAATTTGTTAAACCGGACAACTAAGGACACTCTTTGATATAAATGAGTGATTTTAACCAATTTACCCGATATCTTAAAATTTAAAAAATAATTAAGAGTAAACTAATTTAAAAAACGAAAAAAAAATCGTTGACCAAATTAGGAATCGAACGTAGACACGGGCGTTAGACAGACAATTCAAATAAATGAAAAATATTAAATAATTAAAAATCATCTGCATCGACAAACCGGTGATTCGAACCGCGATCTCCCGTTCCGCTTGCCGAGCACACAACACTTCCACCACTCCTCCACTTTTCCTGATGCTGGCAAACTCGATATATGTACATTCTCGATGTACATTCTGGCGGAGTAAATGTAAAATGAATTAATTGACCATTAATTCTATTTATAGAATTACTATTAAAAGACGTTCGACAAAATTGTTAATATCGTCATTATTTATGGCTCAATCGTGTTAAAAGCTGGTGATTAGTTTCTGGGCATGATCTTTCACACGTTGGTATAAAAAAAATTTAAAATTTTAACTTAAAACCCAAAATTAAAGATGCCGTCAGTTTTTTTATGAATTACGCCCCTACAGTGGACGTTTCAACATTTTACCATAAACTTGTCTGACATAATAGGGAGTCTTCATTCAAAATTTGTAGGTCCTAGCTCTTAACATCTCTGAGATCCTTTCGCTTATACGGCTCAATCAACTCGGCTGTTGATGCTAATCAAGAATATATCTACTTTATGGGGTCGGAGAAGCTCTGCCTGTTTCATACTTTTGAACAAACTTAATATACCCCCAGGGTATAAAAAACACACACACAGATAGACAGAGACTTAGTTTGTCATGTGCAGAGATACGTCCTCCATGTTCACTTGTTGTTAAAATTGTTGGTCAGTTGAAGCTTTTAAGGGCTTTGGTTTTTGGCTTTTCAAATATTTTACGATAAGGCCGTTAAGGGCTGGCAAATGATCAACTTTATGATGTCAGGTAAAAGTCTAAGTAGTGTGTGCAGCCTGCAACCTGCAGGATGTGTGTGTGTGTGTGGCATGCACCAGCATTAGATTAGACAACAACATCAAGCTGGACAGCTTTCAATCGGAATGCAACTCAAATGTTTTGTGTATTTCACTCAAAGACAGAGACTCGTAATTGAAAAGGTCTATGGTAAAAAGAGCGAGACAGAGAGACCGCAATGTAGACTGGTGAAAGAAACAGAGAGATAGAGATAGAGAAGAAGCACATTTCGAGGGCCAGATATAATCAGCTTTTGGTAGTAAACAACTCAAAAACGTTAGCATCGAACGAGACGCACAAGTTTGGCAATCCATCGGGCCAAAACAGCTGCCCCAACATCAGCTTAGTAGAAGAAGAGAGAAGGGAGAACGGGGGAGGGACGCAGGGCGAGTGGTAAGAGGAGAGCCATAGCCACAAAGTGTGGCTCAAAAGTTTAGACTTCCTTTTTTTTGTTTTTGGAAGAGTATTGGCTTATTGTATGAGAGGAGCATTGGCTGCCTCAGTTGGTGGCACACGTACAGTACAGTCAATACACGTGCAACAGCAACTTACAGCATCATAAAAAACCAAGCTAAACTATAAAAAAATAAATGTAAGAAATATCAAAAAATGTAAGAAAGAAAAGGGAAATGGCAGAGAGAAGATGAAAGCAATTACAAATGTAAACTACAAGCAACAGCTGTCAGTGCTGATGGAGGAGAGAGAAAGAGAGAGAGGGAGCGAAAAAGGGAGGCAAGCAGCTGAAAATATCTATCTCTCTCTCTTTTTTTCTGTCTCTCATACATCCACTAGCTATCTGACTCAGCCACTAGAGCATGCATATGTTTATGATGCTTCGCTAATAAAAAATGTTTTTACGACTTGGCTTCAAATCTGCAAAACTGCCCCAGCCCCCGCGCCCGACCCCGCCCTCGACCCCTTGCCGCCAGCAGCTGCCACATTAGAAATGTGGCCAAGTTTATGGCCGCCTGTGCTTATGGCATTCAATTCAACGCGGCGTATGCTTGATATTCGAGTCGATGCAGCCGAAGAAGCAGCAAAAGCTACTTATCAAAATGTGGCATGTTGCAACAGTCGCATGACTTTAGCTGTTGGTCTTGTTGTTGCCACAACACCTGGCATCATCACCGATGAGCTAATTCCCCTCCCCACCTGCATTCCACAGATTTAGAGAGTGGAGATTGGAAGAGGACGGAAAGAGCTGTCGGCCATAAAGTGCAAGGATACGTAATGCAATATTTAGCGTCCTTTGAGCGCGCTTCGAGTTAAGTGACAAAAAAGGCGGTCACAAATGCCAGCAAATAGCAAAAACTCAGGCAACAACAACAACAACAATTACATCAACAGCAACAGCAGCAGCAGCAGCGATGTGGCAACGTGGCAAGTGGCAAGTGGCAACTTGGGTTTGGGCAATGGCATTTCCCATCCTAGCTTCTGTGCTAGATCCTTAAGCTTCTGTGCTGCTGCCGTTGCTACTTGCTGCTTGCTGCTTGCTACTTGCTACGTGCAACTCGACGCATATCAAGTTGCAACTTGCAACAAATATTAAATCAGTAAAATGTCCTTTAGGGCGCACTCAAATGTAATTGTTGTTCCTGCCGTTGTTGTTGTTGTTGCTGCTTTTTCATCTTCGCTTACGAAACGCGTCAAAATTGCTGCCTGCCCGCGAGTGTTTATGGCGTCTCATGTCGCCCCCTCTCTCTCTCTCTTCCTACTTATCCGTTTCGCTCCCCCTTTAAGATCACGCACAGTGTCACAAATCATGCGTCCCATCGGAGCACTGACAGTCTCTGCGCTATAATCATAAAATGTGATAAGTGAGATGACGAAATTTAGTTAAACATAGCAACGATTATAAAGCAATGCATAACCGATTCATTTCCCTAGCAAGAACACATTGATCAACAAAATATTTGTTTAAACGTATTTTTTATAAAAAAATCTTTAACTTTGTTAAAATAGAGATAGAGAAAATATCTGTATTTTATGATTGTATTTTTTGCACTTATTTCTTAGTTTTCTTTTTCAAAACAATAAAAAAATGTATTTAGAAAGCATTTTGCATTTTATATACCGATTTTTTTTAACTGGAGCAGTTTAAAATGGGATCTCAAAATTGTTGAAAACTTGCTAAATGACACAATACTAAATAGCATCAAAAGAGATGTTAACTCGATATCGGTTCATAACCATTTCATATCTATTTTCTTAAACCAAGTATGAAATACTTGATTTTTTCAATCTCGAATTCAATCCCGAAATTGTGTAATTCAGGCTAACAAATTTTTAATAATTAAAATGTTTTTCGTTACATTTAAATTTTTTTTTTAACTTTTTTTTAAATTTTTTTAAAACATTTTTTTTTTTTTTGACGGGAATTATAAATTTTTGCGTTTCATTCCGAAAAACTTAAAAACACATGTTTGACTACAATTGACGGGAATCGAACCCAGGTTTTTTTCAACCTGGAAGTTCAAATTATGTGACAGGTCGGCGACTCTAACCACTGAGCCACCGGACCGGTTGAAATGAGAGAGGCCGAGAGAATTTTCCTCTCGCGTTCAGCAAATGTGGTGATCAACGGGACATTTTAAGAATTTCTTAGCTTGAATCAAGTAATTTGGGCTTATTTTCCCATTTTAATCCTGATACAGGCATAATTATACAGATTAATCTTAAATACATACTTAAAAAATGCATGCCTAAATTAAGTATTTCAAACTTGATTTTAGAATGTTTTTTTTTTTCTGTGCATAAAATTATTGAAGTTCAATATTATATCTATTTTTTAAGTCAATTTTATTTGTGTTATTTAATTAAAAGAAATGATTGAAATAATTTCTAAATATTTTAATTTTAAAAGTATTATATATATTTTTGCAAACTTTGTATTCAATAATTAATTGTCCGCTAGTCATTGCACCACTGTGCAAGGTGCAAGCACGGCGTTCGTTTTTTATTACGCACCAAGATGAGAGACATTGTTGAGTTGCGTGTTACTGATAGATACCGCTACTTAGGCAGCTGAAAGATTGTGCAAATGCAACTGCTTTTCACGGCGTATGAAATTACCGCCAAGCCAAGAGTCCAACAGAGACGCCCAGAGACCAAGAGACCATGAGACCATGCGACAATAATATCAGGTCCGTAGCAACAGCCTCCAGCAGCACTTAGCCATGGCTATGGCTATGACTGTGTCTATGTCTATGATGGGGCCGAATGCTCTGAGGTTGCCTCGTGCAACTGACTGAGAGTGTGAAGTTGCAGTTGCAGTTGAAGCTGACGCTGAAGCTAAAGCTGATTCTGAGGTTGAGGTTCAGGAGAGGAGAGGAAATTGGGTGCACAGGGTGGCATTGTAATTTGATGTTGCGGTGCAGGTACAGTTGTGTCTGGCAGCGCTAGTGTTGCGGTCAGCTGTGGCAGACAGGCGAAACACCTGAGCCGGAGCCGGAGCCGGAGCCAGAACCAGGGCGTGAGCCTGAGGCTGAAGCATGCTGCACGCTGCATGCACAACTTTTTAGCCACTTAACGATGCGAATATTCGCGTCTTGGTAACTTGCAACTTTTCACTGGCTGGTGCAACATCTGTGTGTCGCTGCTAATTTCCTGCCTCAAAACACGTTCTCCACAGGCACATATAAGTACATACATACATACATACATACATACATACATACTTGCATGTACATTAGAGTGGGTCAATTTGTATGGAGCAAAAATAAATTGTGTTCGATTTCAAGCGGTTGTCAAAAACGTAATCTACGATCTCGTTAAAAATCGGAAGCTCGATTTTGACTTAAGACCCATGGTTTCTTGGACAAATCTCCTTAGAATTCGTTGTAGATTAAGAATTTGACAACCGCTTGAAATCAAACAAAATTTACCCACTCTAATGTACATACCCAGCAAGCCAAATTCAGAGGGCTCGAAATTATGTGTCCGAAAAGAGCCGAGTTTAAGAGCGTTTTTGGAGTAAACACATAATTTTGAGGGTTTTGGAGCACATTCAGTGCTTTCTAAGCATGGGCTCATAAAAAGCACTATTGTCTGAGTATTTTCAGTTGTGCAATAAAAAGTAAAAGACAGAGACGTGTTTGCAAAATAGTATTTAATTATGTGTATATATTTACAAGTTTATATAAGTTTTAATTTAAAAATGTAAATTTGAAGTCCAGCCTTCATTCTTAATGAAGATATTTATGTTTAAGTTTCTACTTTATTCTCATTTTGTTAATTCTTAAGTAAAATATAAATATAATATAAAAATATTAAAATTAATTTCGTCTTAGTTTCTTATTTGAACCTTAATATGCATTTGAAAAGAACCTTTCAGGAGGCACTTCAAAGTGCCTAGAAAAGTAACTTTTATGTGTCTTTTCTGAGGTTTTTATATGCTTCATTGAGAGGGTGAAAGCACTTATATCTGTGTCAGAAAAGAGTCAGATTAGACTCAGAAATCTTCCACATTAAGTGCGACCGTTTTCATAGAAAAAAACGCTCATTCCGGACTCTTTTTTGGGCACATTATGACGGTGAATGCTCATAAAAAAGTATCAGAAAAGTGTCAGAAAACGCACATATTGCTTGCTGGGTACTATACATCTATGTATGTCCACAAACATGCTTGTAATTATTTATGTGTGCGCATAAATATACATTGCAAATTTATTAAGTTTTCTTCTCGAGCGCACAAAAGTCGACTATAGTTTCTTCTAAATACAGGGACATGCAGTGCAGTTGCTTAACAGTAAATGCCTTACTACCTCGCTCTTTCACTCTTTATCTGTATATTTCTCTCTCCTTCTTTCAGTCTTCTCCCTTTTCATCGCTCTTTCGCTGTGCGTGCGTGGCTTTAAAGCAAGTTTGTCAACTTTTCTGGCAGCTAAGTAGGCTACAAAAAACCGTTACTAAATCAAGTTACGACTGAGTCATTGCAGCATACTCGACTAGAAAATACCCTGTAATGCGCAAAACAAATAAACAAACTACTTTTCAATGACTTTAATCTAATTAAATTGACCATAACATTGACGATTTTAATCATTTTAATTGTATAAAGCAAGTTTTTAATTCTCAAAATGCTTTTCCTTTCTCAATATTTAAGAAAATCGCCATAAAATAAAGAATTATTGAAGTATTCGTAAATATAAAAGTTCTTAAATAAAAAGTATCATAAACAAATGTTTGATGTTTTGATATCGAAATTGCCATAAAATTTCACTTTAAGAAACATAGTTTACATAAGTTCAGTTTCGCTATATTACAGGGTATTTAAAGCCATAGACAAAAGTCAAGACATCGCATTAGGCACGTGTTACACTACGGACTGGGCTCTTCTACGGGTTGAGGGCTACGGGCGGACTGAGTACTGACTGCGAGCTGAGGTTTTGTTAGATTTTGTCACATGGGCGTGGCATTGTCACCGCTTTGCGCATTTGATGCGCTCTTTCGTTTAACGAGCCAAATTGTGTGCGCCAAAGTTTGAGCGCTTTTTCTTTTTTCTTGCATTCAAACTATTTAGTTTTCATGTGATTCTTTTAAGAAAAAAGTGGGATAGCGAGCAGGGAAGGAAGCTGATAAAGTTGAATCCGCTAAGTGATTGATGGATAGAGGAAGCTGAAAAAAGAGACAGTCATGAAAGTTGACTTTGAGTTGATGCCAACAGAGAACCACTTGCTAAGTGGATTGTGTTAACTGCAGGTCAAAGTTCAATTGCAGACTAATTTATTTATCGGCTTCCAAATATGATTATACATGCATACGCTTAAAAAATAAAATGATATCTTGCTAGTTTATAAATGAAAGAAGGGAGTTACCCGTATAAGTACCCATTGTGTCCTTTATTGGCATTTATCTTATTACTCAACTTTTATTATTGCACTCTCCCAATGGCGCCACCCCGCCAGCACCAGCTTCAATCAAAGTCCTCGAGCCGGAAGCGAATTCTTAGGCCAATTCATGCTTTATACTCTCCCTGCAATACATTTTACTCTCTGTCTCTGTCTATCTGTCCCTTGCCGTCTCAACTGAATGCTTTCGTATTCCTTTACATTACTCATCAAGTAGACACCATAGGAGGCCATACCATTTCCGCACTCCGTGCCGGCTGCAAGTTGCAGCGTTGACAAGCTGTCCCATCAGCAAATCCCCCTCAGTCAATCCCTATCCCTATCCCGCCTCCCCTTCCTACTTCCCTCACAGAAGAACAACTTAATTTGCACTATTCAGTGTCGCCGTCGTTGTTATTGTTGTTGTCGCCTTCGGCTGACAGCGTCAGTCGCTTCTTTTTTCTTCATCTTCTCTTCATTTTTTGCGATTTTTTTCGTTTATTTTACTTCCCACTTTTATTATTCCTCGCTCTGCCAAATTGTATCCGAGCCATTGTCGTAAAACATACGAAGAACCTCAGTGCGTATGTGTGATATTTTCAGCAGTTGTTAGGCATTGCCAGGGCTGGCAAGCCATCATCACTCCCTATTTCTCCTACACGCATTTTCACTGTTAAAGTTATATTATTCAAGTAGTTGCCAACGACGACAATGCTGATTTAAAATGGGTAGGTGCATTTTGCTACTGGAATTTTCATGAGATTTGAAATTAACAAAACTAATTTAATAATAATGCTAGTAAAAATAATTACGATGCTAGTAAAAATATATTGTTAATACTAATACTAATGCTAATGCTAATGCTAATGCTAATGCTAATGCTAATGCTAATGCTAATGCTAATGCTAATGCTAATGCTAATGCTAATGCTAATGTTAATGCTAATGCTAATGCTAATGCTAATGCTAATGCTAATGCTAATGTTAATGCTAATGCTAATGCTAATGCTAATGCTAATGCTAATGCTAATGCTAATGCTAATGCTAATGCTAATGCTAATGCTAATGCTAATGCTAATGCTAATGCTAATGCTAATGCTAATGCTAATGCTAATGCTAATGCTAATGCTAATGCTAATGCTAATGCTAATGCTAATGCTTATTTTAATCCTACTATCATTACTACTATGCGAATGATAATGAAATTAATAATACCAAATGTGGTAACAATTACAATTGCTTATTAAATTTTGTATAAATATTTTTCATGTATAGAAATCATCTGTCTTATCAAAATAGTTGCCCAGCCCTGGTTGCATTAGTTGTTGTTATCGTTGTTTTTGTTGTTTTTTTTGTTATTCTATGAATTTTTTTCTATTATTTTCCAACTATATCGTACGCTGCTGTTGCTGCCATTTTTGATTTGGCGTTCTAGCTGTGGCTGCTGCTGTCTGTTTCCCTTTTGTTTTCCCTTATTTTTTTCTCTGGCACCTCCAATTCCCTCCCCATTACTTCCCCATATCCCGTTGCGTTCACTTGCAGCCAAGCGATTCGCTACGCCTTCTTCCATATCTCAAATTTGAACCTCTCTCCTCCATTTTATTCACACACACACACACACACACGCGGAGAGACAATTGCACGATGCGTCGACGTCAGCAACCATCAGAGTTTTTCCTATACATTTTCCCAGTATTCTTTTTTTCATATACTTTTTCTTCATATCTTGTTGTTGTTGTTAGTTTTGTTGTTCTTCTATTATTCGCGTGTGTGTCACAGTTTTAGTGTGTAAAGTGCAAACAATCAACGCAAGCGACTTTTCTGCAATTGCCGCATGATGCACTTGCCAGCCATATCTGTCTCTCTCTCTCTTTCCCTTTCTCTCTGTCTATCTGTCTCTCATTTTACCACATTACTCAATCCGCAAGTTCGTCGCTTGTTGTTGTCCCTTTACTTACATAGTTGCTGCCGCTTGTCAAATGCTACCAGCGTCTTTTTTTCCTCTCCTTTCTTTTTTCAGCTTGTTTCTGTCACTATTACATTTCATATTTCAATGCTGTTGCCATCTTCCTCCCTGCTCCCTATCATCATTTCCCTTCTCTTTTCTGGTCCAACTCCAAATTGTGATGCTGGACTGCAATTTTTTCATCTTCTTCTCACATTTGTTTGTTCGCTTCTACTTCGCTTTCTTTTTCTTTCTCCTTCTCGGCTTATTCTTTTTTTATTTTATTTCTGCTTTCCACAGCCAAACACCTGCTATTTGTATGCAGTTGATGGCCAAGAGATTTGTGTGACATCGAGACAAATGAAAATAAGTGCAGCGGTTTAGCCAATAATTCAACCAAATTGAGCTTGATCTCTCTTTTCTCTCTCTCTCTTTCCTTTGTTGTTGACCTTATCTCTTCTCATTGTGTAGCTAATTTTATTTGTTAATTAGCTTAAGAAAATTAATTTGAATCAATTACACAGCAAACTTCAGCAGTTTAGAAGGTTTTTCGGTAAAGGTCTAGAAGCAGTAGCCAGTCTCCAAAAAAAAAAAGAAACACACACATAGAAAGAGGGCGATTTATGATGAATTTAGGTGAAAAAATTTTTAGGGGGTCTCCACTAGTTTTTTTTTTATTGAATTTTGAAATTGGGAAATTTTCAATGCAAAATGAGCTTTTGCATCGTTGTTTTGTGAATGTTTTCAATAATATGTTCATTTTTGTATTAAAATTAAAAAAAAAAACTACTGGAGACCCCCTAAAATTATTTTTACCTAAATTCATCATAAATCGCCTTCCTTCTGTTTTTTTTTTTTTTTTTTTTGAGACTGGCTACTGATTCTAGACTGTTACCGGTTTTTCTTTCTATGTATAAGATTAAGTTGAGGCACAAGTCAAACCGTTAACTTTTAAATATCTATTGAGCGCAGAGAATGGCTTAAAGTTGAATAACATAATTACAGCCATTAATCATGATTGAAGTCTTTTCTATTAGCAAATAAATAAATAGATTTTTCCTTTATTCCTTTAGTAATAGGTTTCTCATAGAATTTGCTTGAAATGGGTTTCCATTTTCAAATTTTAGCGCACAGTATTCCAAATATTTTCAACCATAATCCCGAGGTATTTAAATATAATGGTTTTCCCCTGCTGTTTAACCAAACAGTTTCTAGCAATATTATTTCATTAGTTAATAAATCTATGTGAATCAACAGCTTAGCTTGTGACTGGGAAAACTGTACATAAAAATGCTGTGACCTTACAACCTTTGATGGTACGAGTATGCAAACACCACTTAACCCCCAACTGAGCAGTTGAGTCATTCAGCTATGCTGTACTTCATAATGGGGATACAGTCCAGTGGCATTTAAATTTTGAGGAGAAGTTTCACATTGTCTCTTGCGTTCCCATATCTCGCTCTCTCCCACTCACCCACTTTAAATGTCAGATTTATGTATACGGCATGCAGAGGCCAGTAAAAAAGAGCATAAAGCAGCAACAACAACAATGGGAAGAAGGACAACTCCCTGAACAGTTACAGCTACAGTGGCTTCAAGTGAATGATACGCGCTCCAAATGTCCAAATGTCCAGAGCAGGTCCAGTTCTCCACTTCTTCAGTTCAGGGCATCAGATTTGGAAGCTGCCTCCAACTCTGCACCTATCCAATTCCATGCACAGTTCACTGCCGTCATAAACGTAAAGCAGTAGCTGGAGAAAGAGCAGCTGGGATGAGAACGGAGAGTGGAGAACGGAGAACGGAGAAGAACGAAGAACGGTGATTGGGGGTAGGAGTAGCGATAAGGGGTGTGGTGCCTGATGCCTGATGCCTGGGATAGTCGTAATCCCAAAACATATACTTGCAAGTGCGCTTAAGCCAACAAGCAGACTGAGAAAGAACAAGGGAGAGCGCTACAGTCGAGCGTGCTCGACAGCAATATGCTCAGTGTACGGTGTGTACATATTTCCTGTGACGTTTTATGCCTATAAAATTATTTAAAAATCTAACTTAAGATAGTGATTTTATTATTATATTTTAGACTATTTCAAAATCAAGCAAAACAAAATTAAAGACTGTCAATTAAAAAAAAATTCATGAAATATTTTTTGTTATTTTAAGAAAAGAGTTCAAGTCGGGTTATATTTGTTCTTTACAGGGTATCACTGACTGTGACATATTTAACCACAAAGCTATTATACTTCTGAGCCTTTTGGTTACCGAGTATACAAAAAAAAGAGAGAGAGAGAAAGAGCGAGAAAAAGAGACAAGCAAACAAACAAACATACAATAAACAGGAAGCGTAACGAACAAACAAAATGAATGAAAATGTTGAGAGAGTAAGATAGAAAAAGAGAGAGAGAGAGAGAGATAGTCGGGCAGTAACTGTAGCAAAAACAGAATAAAAATAATTAAGCTGCTGTTGACGCACTTTTTCGGCACGCTAAGCACGTGACTATGGAAGGGGTGAAAACACGAAGGGGAGAGGGATGGAAAGGGAGGGGAAAGCGGAGGAGGTCGTAACTGAAATAAGACAATGGGTTGTAGCTGTGACACGTAACGCCATCAAGAAGGCGGCCATTAAGCATGAACTAAGGAACAGAAGCGACAGCAGCTGCTCGAAGCCCCCAATAAATAGTCGGCCTACCAAAGAAAACACGGTTTTTTTTTTATTTTTCTTTTTTATTTTTCAACATAATCTCCTGTTAGACGTATGCACTTAGTCCAACGGTCCTCCAATTTTTTTATACCTTCCATAAAATATGACTGGTCCAGGTCCTCAAAATAGGCGTTTGTTTCACAGATCACCTGTTCATTCGACTGAAATTTCTTTCCACCAAGCCATTTCTTTAAGTTTGGAAATAGATAATAGTCACATGGTGCTAAATCTGGAGAATAGGGGGGATGTGGAAGAATTTCATAGTGTAGTTCACACAATTTCATCATGGCAACAACGCTCTTGTGAGCCGGAGCGTTGTCCTGGTGAAACAGAACTTTTTTCTTCGCCATGTGCGGCCTTTTTTTCTTTAGTTCTGAATCGAACTGTCCCAAAAGGTTAGAATAGTATTCTCCATTAATTGTTCTGCCTTTTTCTAGATAATCCACATGAATTACGCCTCGGGCATCCCAGAAAACCGTTGCCATTACCTTGTTGGCCGACAAACCAATCTTTGCCTTTTTCGGCGCCGTTTCTCCGGTTGAAATCCACTGCTTTGACTGTTCCTTGCTTTCTGGTGTATGGTGATGTATCCAAGTTTCGTCGACAGTCACAAAACGACGCAAAAATTCAGTCTTATTTGCGTTTAACAATGCCAAACTCTCCTTCGCAATGACCAAGCGGTTGCGTTTGTGTTCCGCTGTGAGCAAACGCGGCACCCACCTTGACGAAAGCTTACTCATATTTAAATATTCGTGTAAGACGTTTCCAACACGTTCACGAGAAATGTTTAGGGCCTTAGCAATCTCTCTCAGCTTTATTCGGCGATCATCCAATATCATTCCGTGGACTTTATCTACCATTTCTGGGGTTGTCACCTCTCTGGGACGTCCCGGACGGTCCTCGTCAAAAATGCTTGTCCGCCCGCGCCTATACTCAGCAGTCCAATATTTAATGGTCGAAATCGATGGAGCTGATTCCCCATAAACTTCGATTAACTCATTTTTTATTTCATCGTTGGATTTCTTTTTTAAAAACAGAAATCTAATGACAGCTCGATATTCTATTTTACTCATTTTGGGGACAATGCAAAAGTGACCATGCTAAAACTCCCGCCAAAATTACCAGTGTTGAGAAAAACGCCTAAAACTTTTTCAGCAATCAGCCGATAGAAAACACTAATCGAATAAAATATTTATGGGTTGTTTAAGATGTTTTTTTTTGGTAAGGCCGATTACTTATCAGCCCGCCCTCGTACAAGTTAAATACTAAGTAAACCCCTTTTACCGAGTATTTCTAATTTCGCATTTGCTCGTTTAAGCATAATCTTCCCCACCTCACACCTCACAACTCTCACTTCTCACCAACAACCCACATTTATTTTATGAACGCATACATTTATATTCTTTCTTTTATTTTATTACTGACTTTTCAAGGCATTCAAATTGTTTTCAAGCCTCTTTAAAGTTGTAATAAAATCATTGCATAGCAAACATCAGCATGATATGATATTCAAATTAGTATATTTTAACAATTGTAGAATTTTAATTGTTTTTCGAGCTCCTTAAGCCTTTTTTACAACCCACTATGGGAAAAAAAGCCCGAAATGTTGGCATAATCTCTGAATATAAAGATAGGGACTTGAAATTTGGCATGGACCTTTGGCTAGAGACTTAGTTGTAATATTCAAGAATATATAATTTTTTCAGATATTCAATTGGACCTTGTCCTAATCCCCTCTTGCTCCCCAACTAAGAAAAACAATTTTTTATTAACTTAAATATAAAGCAATATATTTTAAACTTTGCATGTTTGCTAATTAGACTAAAGTAGCACTTACAATATAGTTTATTTTTTAATTTGACCATGCTTCTCTCACCCATCTGAATCAGAGAAAAATCTGATTTTCCGCCAAAATGCACACCTACAACATGCGATTTTTCACAGAAAGGGGCAAAAACGGGCAATTAAGATAATTAACATCTGATTCTAGATGGCTTTGTTAATAACTTTAAAGCAAAACTCTTGTGCAACTCTGTGATAATACTAAAGAAAAGCTTAACAGAACAGGAACACATTTGTGAGTTTTAAGCTAAAAATGCACATGAACAACACATTGGAAAATTGCACAATAAAACACAAATGCTAAAAACCTATACTTATACCGAATTTTAAATAACTTTATCAACTTTAACCATATTTTCACTTTTTTATAATGCCCACATTTTTCCCGCTCTTTTTCAGTTCATATGGCAACGCTCAATCAGCCCAATCAGTCCCAAGAAAACTTAAGAAAACAATTATTTTTTTTTGCCTTGGAGTATTTAAAAAAAATAATTGAATTTATAACAATATATCTGACTTTTGTCCCATAGTGCAGCCTGCATACTAAAAACAGCATTACTTTTTTTTGTTAATATTATATTTATGATATTAAAAAATTAAATTCTCTGTATACTTTTAGCAATGTATTAGAAAATCTGAAATATATTGCATTGTTGCCAACAAAATAACAAATTTCAGTATTTTATAGCTTAGTCAATATCAATATCTTACAATATAAGCTATAATATTATTTGTATTTGTAAGTTGTCAGCTTTGGAGTGATATATAAATAATGACTATTTTGATCCGAATACGAATCCTACAACTGAATATCTTCTTTATAAATTATATTCCATATCTTTCTATCTCTTTATCTATCTTTCCCTTGCTTTTTCTGTCTCTCTTTTCCTCATTCATTTCTTCTTTCTATCATTCACTCAATTATTGCGAGTACTCGTAATTCCCAAAAAACATGACCCACTTGGACCCTGATACCGACCACTAACTAACTAACTAATCTAAGAGCAAGAGTAAAAGAGTGAGATAGCAGGAGATAGAAAGGGAGAGACAAAGAGAGGAACGCTGATGTGGACTGTCATTTCAGTTCAACGCTTCTAGTTATTGTTGTTTTTTCTAGTTTTTTTTGTATATTTTATGTTTTTTTTACCCCACATTTTTGGATTGTTGGGGTTGGTTCTAATGAATATGAAGAGAAGTTTGCATAATTTACAATGCTGCAGTCGGACGAGAGAAAAAACAGAAAAGCAGAACGACAAAAGGACAAAAGGACAATGAGTATGGCGAGAACAACTCAAATTGCATTGAATGACATGCGTTTTGGGGCGTTTCCCCCTCCACTGTCCACAGTCCCACTGCGCCTAACTTTCTATTCATTTTGGCAGTACTCGTAACCTCGTCTCGTCTCGGCGGCAATGGAAAGTAAACAAATCGTAACAAAGACAAATGACAGTGAAATGTGTCAAAAATGTGAAACTGGCGAAACAAGTTTCTGCATAATTGTTAAATTGTTGTTGTCTTGCTTTCTTCACTCTCTCTCTCTCTCTCTCTCTCTCTCCATCACTATGTCTATTTTTTTTTGTTAATTTCCTATGTCAAATTGAGTTTAGTGTTATTGTTGGGCTTATTAAAGCTACAAGCGAAAATGGGCAACAGCAGGAACAAGATGTTTGGCAAGGATAAGCAAGGACTAAAGAGAAACCACGACCAGGCACGCACATGGCCACAATAAATAAATAAATAAATGCAAAAGTCAGTTACCCAATGACTGACGGGCCTAAAGTCCCCCTCCCTCTATAGTCTTCTGCTCAATCCACCTTTCCAAATATATACATTGCGAAGAATTCATCTGAGTTCGGAATCGCCTTTCGCGTTCTCGGACATTTTAAAGTAAGATTTTTCTGGAATACTTTCAGTAAGCTTTGGGATAAATTTAGCTCTGTAATATTCTTAAATCATTCCAAAACTTTAATTTCAATTTTAAAATATACTACATAGAATCTTAAATATTAAAAACAAATGTTTTGTATAGAAAACTCAGATGTTTTTTAAGATATTTCGTGAGATACTTCAACTAAACTCACAGATGTTATTTTGACATGGTCTTTAAAAATACGACTAAGTTTGTTTAATTTCTGACTATTATATCATTGAGTTATAATAGGATCGGTCTGTTGGAACTTTAAATTTAACATGAATAATAGAGCACAACAATCTTAAGATTTTAACATCGAAATGGTATAAATTGAAGTACGGACATACTTAATTTAAGGATGGCAAATATTTTTCTAAGTGTACATACCAACGCATGTCACTGGCAAGGGAGCTGAAAGAAGCAGAGAAGGTGAGCATTTGTCAGTTAGAAAACGGGCGCAAAATGTTTGACGCTTTGACAGCTGCGGCGACGTCAACGTTGCCAAAAATCAAACGGGCCAAAAACGTTTTGCGTCGTTGTCGTCGATTCGTCGCTTTCGACGCTTTCGACGCTTTCGACGCCAGCACGCAAAACGTCCTTTTCAATGGGACGTTTTCACTTTGACAGCGCTCCATCGTTGACGACAATTCCCAATGACGACCGCGCTTTGCTCATCATCATGTTGCTCTGATGTTGATGTTGATGTTAATGCTGATGATGATGATGATGATGATGATGATGATCATAGTAATGCTGATGTTGATGATGATGGCTGCCGTTTGTGCTCACCTCTTTATATTCGACACTCAAAGTGTTGAGGAGTATTATGATTTTGTGGCAATTTCTGCAACAGACAGAGTATCTATAATCTTGATTATATAATCGAGTTGACATATACATATATAGACTTGTCTGTCCGTCATAGAGATATGTCGCATTAGTTTTTGTAAAGCCCTCCGTCATATCCTTATCGATCTCTTAATAAAGACATCATTTCGCTTCCATAAGAAATGTGAGATAGCAATTTATGAGATAGTTTCCATTGCTTAAAAAAATTATTTTTAAATAATAATTCAATAGTTAGTTAGTACTGCTGACATTTTTCAAATCAAACATTTCGTTCATATTTTAATGATATCTATTATAAGCAAATTAAAATAAGTCTGCAATTTACACAATTCTTTAAAGATTGCAAGATATTGGCGTCTCAGAAAAAATAAAACTCGATATTTCAATAGTGTAGTGCAAACAGATCTAGCAAGATCGTTCTCTGTATCAAGTGTATGGAATTTCGTAAAAATCTATTGATGAGTGCCCAGCGGTAATTTTAAAATTTAAATGCAATAATAATCGGAGGTGCCACAGATATCGCTTTCACTTGAATTTCACTTCAAATTTCCACAGGTCAAATCGCACAATAATTTTGTGCGGAATAAACTAGCGCTAAATCCGCTTTCGTCCGATGCTGCCACCTAGTCCAATTTAGATTTTCAAAGTCGGGGGAAGCGATGCCACATTTTTTAGTCAGAATTCGAAGGAAGGTATTTAAAAAAAATATATGGAACCACTTCAGTTTTCTTTAAATTAAGCATTAAAAAATAGGTAATTTGAGGTAAATCAAGTTTTACCCCAAAAAAACCTTTAACTTTTTGTGCAATTTGTAAAAACATTTGTCACGAAGAGTTGCCAGATTAATGGCATACAATTGCTAGAGTTGTCGAGTAACTTTTATTTTCTCGCGCCAAATACTTTTAAATTATTTTTAGCTAAACAAAATCAATTATTGCATAAATAAATTAAATTATGTTTATTAAGTAAGAAAAAAAAAAAGCTTATTGCTCTGCAATGATAAACTTGAAAAAGTTGCTAATCAAACCCTTGGGTAATTAATTCTGAGAAGGTGTCAACCCTTAGCAGCCTAGTTCGAAAAGGTTGGTGAAAATGCTAAGAAATATTAAATCTCTCGAAGTTCTGTGGCATCTCGGAAATTTCCGTGCGGAATTGCTATCTGCGGATTTCTATTTCGCTTGCGATTTCCGTGGCATCCCTGAATATTAGAATATGATATTGACAATTAAATTTTCAAAAATTCAATTTGAGTTCGAATCGTAAAAGATAGATAAGCTCGATTTAATTAAATTAAAGTAAACTAGAAGCAGTTATCAGACGTTTTTATTATTTTTAAATTAATTTCAATATTTTTTTTATTTCTTTAGTGTGTTTTAATTGACTGGATTCCCAGATACCGTTAGCGGGTATCTCATTGTCGACTAATCCCGACTGCAGCAATCATGTTTTTCACTTTTTTTCTCTTTTGTGGCGAGGTGAGCGTGAAACATGTCGCGGCTGATGCTCAACTGGCTTAGGCCAACACTTGCCAACTTTGCCAGACCGAAAGAGGCATAAGGCATGTGTTATATGTGCGAGTATGTGTGTGTGTGTGTGTGTTTGTATGTGGCATGGGAAATAGAAAATGGTCATGTCTATGCGTCTGTAGTTGCGTGTGGCTGTGTGGCTGTGTGGCTGTGTGTCTGTGTGTCTGTGTGTATATGTTTGTGTGTTTGTTACCGAAGCCTCAAATATATTTCGCTGCACGTTCTCCTCCCACTTACAAACACTTTTCGGTTATTTTTAATATGAATACGTGACTTTCTTCTAACAAAATGTATTCGCATTTCGCGTCGTCGTCTTTTGCGTGTTTCCTGCGCCACTTTGCCTTTGTGCCAGGGCTACCAAACTGGCCAGACATACCCGCGATGGTCACCTCATTTTATTTTTCTGCTTAAGCAAAACGCTCAATTCAATAAGAGACCTTTTAAAATTTCACAAATGGAACAGAGGACACCGAAAAGCTTTTGCTTGATCAGTGCTACACTATTTTTATATTTAGTTCATTTGAACAATAAAGTGCAGTCGTTGAATTTCTGATGAATGACCGAGCTAAATGTCATAACTTTGTCAAAACTTCATCAAAATTTTAATTATTTAATACTTAATTCTTATCCAACACTTTTTTCCTCGACACTTTTTCCAAAAGCTGATCAATGACCACTCAACAGCTAAATTAGCTGAAAGCTGCTTAAATTGCAACAATGCAAGTTGCTGAACTTACAGAAAGTTCTCTGTCAATTTAAAGTTGAGTGCAATGCAATTCAGTTTTAGAAGCTTTCTCTCTGTGAGCAAAAATTGTTGAAATCAAGGTGATTAAACTGTTGACGTAGCCCTGGGCCCGAAAATGACCTGTGACCAGCACATCAGGCACGAGGGGCAGACACATTTTGAGGGTACCATGCCAGAGAACACAAGGCGAATCCAGCAATATACACACATCAGCACACACACACACACACACATACCAGTTCACACACACCAATTCACACACACACACATAAAATACAAATGTGCCAAATGATAACATTTTTGGGCTGCCGTTGCCATGGAACTATGGGATAAATGACCACATTTGTTTACAAAAATTAGATTTTAAAAGTTCATATCAAACATCTTGGCTTCTACAGTTTAAAAACTTGCTTTAAACATATTCGGGGGAAAATCAGAAATCACTTTCGCTTGAATTTCACTTGAATTTGTAAATACATTTTTTTGACGGTAAAAAAAAAACCTTTTTTTCGTACATTCGCTCTCTAATGCGCCCATAGCTTCCTCAAATATTCACTGATTTTAATTTTTTTAACGATTTTGGAAAGAAGAAACTTAGGTATTTAAAGTTTAAATTTTAAACGTGCCATACTTGACTTAACAGGTTTTAATTTCCTTAATAGAGTATATCCCATTTAAACCAATTTTTTTTTTTTTTTTACATTTTTTGTCTTTGTTGATGTTTTTGAACATTATTTTATTAGAAACCCCTTAGACTTGTATTTTTATTACAAAAGAACACATTTTCACAAGTAAAACGTGTGTCTATTTTCTGAAATCGGACGATAATTAGCAAAGCTATAATAGATTGTCTGAAACAAAATTGCTCAATATGTTGATATTATTTTAGTTTAATATTACTCGATTTTAGTAAACTAAAAAGCAGAAGACGTTAAATTAAAGGTTTTTTTGAAACTGCCTAACAAATTTAACTTATTAATTTACGTTAAAAGTAGGGTAAAGTCGCACAAAACTGTAAAAATCCATCAATTTTTACATATATTGTAGCTCCCTTAATATTTATCCGAGATTGCATTGTAATACACCGTTATTAAGGTGTTGCTTTTCATTTTCTAACGACGTATTACAATTTATTATTATCCATCAACCTCGAAAAAACGGCTTTTTACCGTAATTTAAAATTCGATGTGCAACAAAAAATTCTAGTATGCCACAATGTTACATTTAACTATATGTCCCAGAAGGTTTTTGACTGTAGCAACGTGTTATCAATGTGGCTTTATGGACTTTGATGGGCTTATTACAAAGTTTAATTTTTTATCAAAGAGACACTAGGGGGAATTGCTAATTCACAAGATGCAAATAGATGGATGGTATTCCGTTCATAATAATGTTTGGTCAATATGTCATATTTTGTGAATTTGGTTCCGAAATCTTGGAAAACAATGAAGTGCTTTTTTGCGATTTTAATATTTGTTCATTTCTAATAAACAAATTTCGACTGCTATTCTAAGATTCTAATCTGACATGTTTATTTATTAATTCATTTACAGTCGAACTTCCCTAACTCGAATCACCATTATCCGAGAAAAAATTTCGAGTTAGGGAGACTTCGAGTTAGGGAATTTTTTTTTTTAGTTTTTTAAATGAAACTACAGTTACATTCATTCAAAAATACATTTCAAATTGCAAACTTTTCTTGTTATTTTCAACAACAAAAAATTTCAGTTTGTTCAAGACCTGTCGATATTCTTAAAAATAGGTTTTATCGTTCTTTTGCTATATCCAGAAGATATTCCCGATTCAAATGACATAATTAATTTTCCATTTTTTAATATAATGAAAACTGTTTTCAATGAGATACCATATTTTTCAGCCACTTCACTTTTTTTGGTCCACTTTTGAATTTCTTAACAACTAAGTTTAAAGATTTATTAAAGAGATAAACATGTTAACTCACGTGCTGGTGTCATGGTAAATAATCTTGAGCTGATCCGCTGACAAAGGAGTACATTAAGAACATCTTTCCTAAAGTAATTTCACAAGCTTAAGTAATTTTTGGTGCAATATTCTATCATATTGCATCACCATATGTTAATGTATGTATCAAAACGAGCCGGTAACAAAAGCATTAAATAGAAACGAAAAAAAATTCAAACTTTATTGGGGATTTTCCCGAAAAATTCGACTTACAGAAGTACGGGCCACTATTTTTGTTCGAGTTAAGGAGAAATTCGAGTTAGGGAAGTTCGAGTTAGGGAAGCAGAATTGTACTGAAATTTGCTCAGTAAACGCTATTGCCACTCGATTTTGTTCGAGTTAGAGAAAATTCGAGTTAGGGAAGTTCGAGCTAGGGAAGTTCGACTGTATTTATTTATTGCTTTTTTTTAAATAAATATTTATTTATTGAGTTCGCCTTCTCAGTGCTACAGGTAAAATGTATGACACTTGCCACTATAAAGTAGTAGTTTATCATTCAAGATAACCCCTTTGAACAATACTATAGTTATCTAAAAAGAACCAAACTTTTTTCAAATTTCAATGTCATAATAGATCTTAAAGCGTGCTAGTTTGATCCGCATAAGTTTTTGCCACGCCCACTTTCTATTGATATACTAAGCCCAATGCAAGAAACTAGACTAAAAAAATCTTGTTTCATTCTCAAATCATTAATTAAGTCCATTAATACCAAATTTCAGAACATTGATGAGTAAAATGTTCCATAGTACTTTGCCTAAAAGACTCAACGCCTCCGCAACTCGTTCTGGTTCTGTGTGTGCTTGTGTGCGTTTGTATGTTGGTGTGTGTGTGTGTGTGTGTGTGCTGGTGTTAGCTTGATACGCATCTAGCAGGTATTCCAGTTATAGGGAGAGAGAGCAGGAGTGAGGTCCTTGCTCCTGCCCTGCTGCGTGTGCACGATTGCATTCCTTGAATGCTCATTTGCTTCTGCTTTCAATGCGCTTTTGCCCATCCGTCTGTCTCTCTATCTCTGTCTCTGTCTCTCTCTCTCTCTCTCTCTTTCTGTCAGTGTAGGTAATCGAGCTGGCTGACAAACGTTTTTCGTTGTTGTATTGGCATTGGTATTGGTATTGGTATTGGCCTGCCGAATTGATGCGATTTTATGTATTTCCATGATGCGCTTATTCCGACTTGGGCATTATCCTCCACCCGCAGCGCTTTCCATGCATACAAATTGCTAAATTATTTAAGCAGCATGAGCAACAACAACAACAACAACAGAAACAACACAAACAACACGAGCAACAACATCGCGTTGGCCGCCCGCTGCTATTAGTTCAGCTTGTCCCAAATCCTGTCCAGAAAGCACGCCGATGTCCAGGCGTCTCCCCAGCTTAAGGTCAGACCGCACAGCAGGGACACAAATGTACAAAATGTGCGTTGTGCCAATACACATACTTAGGTGTGTGTGTGTGTGCTGTGTGTGTGTGTTTGCCAAGCCAATAATAAATAAGTGGCCAAAAACCGTAGCATACTTTTGTGCGCCGTTGAACTTTTTGCGTAAATTTTGCGCTCGCTCGCCAGAGAATAATTCTTAACTACCCTCGCAGCCTCTGGTCCCCCCTCTATGGCACACCTCTCTAAGGCACAAACACACAGGCACACACAGTGAGCGTCGTCTGTCTGCTCACATGCGCATACGCATTAAATTCAATTTAAAATTCATGGCATTAACTTTAACTTCAACTTAAGTCCACCGCATGCAACTTGTTAAGTGAGTGGGGTGTGGAAATGCTTGTAAATGTCTGTGAGTGTGTGTGTGCGTGTGTGTGTGTGTAAGGGTGTAATTGTATAAGTGTGTGCTATGGACATGTGTGCTGCTGCTGTGGCATGTGAAGTAAGTTATCTGAAATCTGGCCAGTTGCCACTGCAGCGCTTTTAACTTAGTTTGCCATCTGCAGTTTTCCCTCGACGCCACGCCACTCCACTCTCTCACTCCCTCTCTCACTCCCTCTCTCGCTCCCTCTCTCACTCCTTCTCTGTCTGCATTTCATATGCCGAGCATTTTTGCAATTTTATAATTTGATTGCATACTTTTGAGACGCACATTAACACATTGCGTGACTGAGTGCCATGCACTTTATATATGTACATATGTATATACAAATGTGTATAAGTATAGTATCATTTATATGCTACGTATGTCTGTGTGTGTATCTCAATATTAAGCTCAGCCAATTGTTGCCACAGCGCAACTTTTTCATCCAATTGCCCGGCAAAAGGCAACAAAACCGCACAAAAAAATTAAAAAACTTAGTTAAAAAAATAGCTAACTAACTAGCAAACTCTAAGTAGATGACTTGCAGTTGTGTTTATGCAAATTTCATGTGGAAGAGCTGTGAAAAAGACAGCTGTATAGACAAATTGGTTCAGTGGAATTTTCGGCGTGTGAGAAAGTTAGCTGCATGGACGCCTCTAAGAAGTTTTAGGGTTAAAAGCTCAGCGAATATTATAGATATAGTTGGATCATTTTACAGGACAACTTCTAACAAACTTCATTTGCAAATCAATCAAACTATATTATTTATCAAAAAAAAAAGTGCATTTTTATTATTAGAATCAGGGATTAAAACCCTAACCGAAACCGTAACCCTTAACCGGTTAAAACCGATTGAAATTTGAAACAGTAACTGAAACCGTAACCGAAAAAAAAAATTTTCATCTGATCGAAACCTTTAAACCGAAACTCTGTAAACCGAAATAACCGTATCGTAACCGTTTCATTTATAAGGCTTAATTTCGGTTTTCCATACATGCAAAAAAAAGAAAAACAAATAAAAGAAAGATGCAAAAATTATCTGCATTTCATTGTCTTAACATAGTATTTTTTATGATTTTTTGAAAATTGCTAAAAAGCCACATTTTTTAGCAACACTGAGAAAGTAATGCGCTTTTAGTATTATTGTAAAGAAATTTTTTTTTTTTTGTGAACCGAAACCTTACCGGTATTTCAAAACCGAAACACACAAAAACCGGTTCACCGTTACGAAACCTTTATTCAAAGAATTACCGTCACCGATAACCGAAAACCTAAATGCGAATATAACCGAAACCGTAACTGAAACCGATATTCGTTTCGGTTTTAATCCCTGATTAGAATCCAAACTGATGATATATAGCTTCTTTTTTTCATTAGTTTATCACTTTATCTCTCATTCTGTTCGATATTATTAGTTCTTACCTTGGTTGCTATCCAAATAATTTTAAAGTCAACTTTAGAGCTCTTCAAGCTAACACTCTGATACGTTTGTGTGTGTGTGTGTGTCTTTATGTGTGGGACAACTTCAAACGAGTTGAAGCTGAAAACACTTTGGTTTATTAGTTCGCTGTTACCACTTGGCAGATATAGCTTAGCTTTGGCCTGACTAAAGCATTGACGTTTATTGAATCAAAATCGTTTCGTGCCCTATGCTCAAGCCCCACCCCCTCTCCTCCACTCCACTCCCCCGCCAATTTTCCCGTTTCCAATCCTCCATTTCCCATTTCCCGTTGCATTGTTGCCATGCGTACGTTCGCAAAACAAAACAGAGAGAGAAAAATGAAAACAAAAAACAAAAGAGATTTCCCCATGGATCGTGTTCAACAACTGCCGAGTTTTGAGATTTCAACTACTTTTCCCTTCCCTCCCTCCACATTCCCCACCCATTCCCTCTGCCTTGTCCCCATTCCCATCTCCTTTTTAAGCACTCAATGCTAGAGAGCGCAAACATTTGAAATCGCCGGGTCATGATTCAAGCACTCAGTCAGCTGTATTTTATTGAATTAAGGCGAAGCGGGAGTTTGCCGACTATGTACAACAAATGCGACTCTGGGGGGCAACTTTGTGGGCTGGGCTTGTGGATATGAGTGCACTCACACTCATACAACACACACACACACACACACACATAGTCAATAACTTCATAAATCAAAGCGTTTGCTCAGTCATTTTTTGAATTTGTTTGCTGCATCGAAATGAAACGTAACCCGAAGAGTCTCAGCCCACAAAAACAATGCCTCCCCTTTTTCATTCATTCCATTACATTTTTACTATTCTTTTTTTTTTGCATTGCGATTGTTGCTGTAATTGCTGGTGTTCTCGCTTTATTTTACACGGCTCCCATTAAAATGGCTGGAATATCATAAAGTTGGGCCACAAATTCTTTTATAGTACCCCATTTGTTCACTGTCTATAACAACTGCATTTAACAAAGTATTGGATTCCCCAGCCCATACGCATCTTTGTGTTTAATCTTAACGTTCTGAATATTTGATAACCATTCTTTAAAAAACAAAGTTAATATTCGTAAGCCAAGAGAGAGAAACAAAAAAGAGTGCTGTGGGCATTTTGTTCATGTTGCCTTCCTATCAGTGTAAATTGTGTGCAGGGTATCTATTGGTCGATCACACTTTATTTGTCCGTGTATTTTTGCTACCTATGCGATTGTTTGAATGTCTTTACGTGAATGTAATTTCTCTTTGCAACATTTTGCCACTGCACGCTGCGATATTTATAGGGTATAAAGGGCTCTGAAAAAAATCAAATTTATTTTTGATTCACATCTAAATTGTCTTACTAGCTTACGCAAAATATAATATCTTCAAAATATTGTATTAAAACAGCTTCATTTTTTAATGATTAAAATCACAGATTAAAACCATAACCATAACCGTAACCGTTTACAGTTAGCCGGTATTAACCGATTGAAATTGGTAACCATAACTGAAACCGTAACCGAAACATAACTTTTTTATTACACCAATGCCCAAAAACCGACATTTTTCCAAGCATAAAATTTAATTACGTTCCTAAGGTGTAATCATCGATTTTTTTTAGATTTAATTTATATATTGATCGAGATTTATTTATTGATGATTAAAAACATCTTGATCTTTAAGTTTTCGACTTCAAATTTACCTATTTTGTACATATTTTAAAATTGCTTTGTAAACCGAAATCATACCGGTATTTCAAAACCGAAACATACGACAAACCTATAACCGTTACATACCCGATATGTAAAAATTTGCGCAACCGATAACCGAAAACCTAATTGCGAACATAACCGAAACCGTAACTGAACCCGATATTCGTTTCTGCTTGATACCCTGATTAAAATAAATATCTTTAAATATTAAAAGAGTTTTGAAGCCATTAAAAAAAAAGGTATACCGTTCTATCGATCTATTAAATAAATTTTAAAAATTTTAATAATGGAGCTTTAATAATGGAGTTTCAAATGAATGGTGCTGGAAAAAATTCAAATAAATATTTGAATCACATCGAGATTGCTTTACTAGCTTACGCAAATTTAATTAAGGCCCTTTTTTTCAATGTCTTATTAAGGTGTTTGATAACTATTGAAAAAAAAATTGACGTAAAATGTATAGAAACTGATGTCAAATTTGAAACTATATGTTAAATAAGATTTATATGTACATTGAAAAAACGGGCCTAACTGTATTATCTTTAGCAATTACATTTTTAAAGGTTATAGAAAATGTGTTAAAATATTTTACGGTTTTGTAATAATTAATTTCGTCTCCTTGCGCAAAATTAGATATTATTTTTTCAATCAGCTGACCAGTCTTCCTAAACAATTTCAGAGATATTCATAGTCTGACTTCCCACTTTCAGTTGCCCTAGGTTATGTTCACTGTAATTACAGGCGGCGTCCTCTTGCTGTTTTGCTGTGAATTCGGTGACAATGGGCGTGGCATGGCAATGGACGCACTGTCTGCTCATCGATGCGACATGTCTGGACCGCTGGCTTTGTGCTCTAAGCTATATTAATGGCAGTGCCTCAAGCGGAAGGCGTGACAGTGCCTCCCAAAAGCAGGCAGCACGTTTGGCGTGAATTCGTGCTAAAAAAAAAGATTGGAGAGATAGAGATTGAATCTTACCCTACTCTTGTCACATGCAACACGCTGTCTAATTAGTGGGTTGCCCATAGAGAAAATGTATGTAAAAAGAAAAGAGAACGGAAGAATGTTCACAAACATGCGGCGCCTGCAAGTATGCAGCAAGTTTTTTACAGTAAGCCAGGTAATAAAACCAGAGAGAACAAAAAAGGGAAAACTCAGTGAAAACCTGCAAAACGGTACGTTTTCCCTGGCGTACAACGATCAAGAAAGTTTTTCAACTTGTTTTTTACTCGCACACAACAAATTGTTCAATGATGTTGTTGTTGTTGTTGTTGTATATTCGTGGCTTTAATTTATTTGTACGCTGTATTTGTTTTATTTACACGCCCGCTTTGACTTATTTGCGGAGCAATAAATGCCACCTTAGTCTAGAGTCTAGACTTTGGTTTCACCAGCATTTTCATCGACTAACAAGCAACAACAGCAACAACAACAACAACAACAAAAGAGCTAAAACCTAACCCCCGGAGAAAAGGGCAGAAAGTATACCTAAGCAACAAAGTTCTTTCGGTTGTGGACGAACTTAGGCCATTGTCTAACTTCAGCCTTAAATAAAAAACACAAGCTAAAACGAAACAAAAAATGAAAAAAAATTGCCAAAAATAAATGAAATTTGCGGCACACCAAAGACCCAATTGATGCTTTAGCTAACATGATAGGGGATTGAGTTACAGTGCTTACAGTTAACAAGTGGCCAAGCTTCAGGTTTCGTTCAACAGTTCAATTCAACAATAATTGCCAATTAGAGAAATCTCAACAAAATAAATTCACACTTAAATTTTGATTGACACGCATGTTAAAGTCGCGCTGTTAAGATGCACTGTTAAGCTGATGATATTAACAGATTGCTTTACATAGGCAAGAAATTTAACAAAGTTGTTAGTGGCAAAATGTTAAATGTGGATGTTAAATAAGAAGCTGTTTAAAGATGCTGAAAAGAAAGATCACTTTAAAAAAAAGTGACGATTTTAACAGCAGCTGTTAAAGTGACTATTAAATAAGAAACTGTTGCTGATTTAAAGATTTCAAAGATAAATATGTTAAAGATATACTCTTAAGCCACTGTTAAAGTGACCATGTAAACATTTGCTTATTAATGAGGGAATATTTAAAAATGCTAAAAATATTTTGAAATTACAAGAACTTAATTTTTCAAACATATTTTCGAAGTCACAAAAATCGGATGTAATAAATTTATTTCGAGTTGCAACAATACTATAAACAAATTTATTTCAAATTTTCTTTTTGTCTGTCAGTTAAAATATTACAAGATACTTTTAAAAAAATTATTTTAGCATTTAAGAGCATTAGCTATGGCTTCAAGGTATAGCTTGGTTTTAGGAGCAATGAAAATTGCTTTTAACAAACTCCAAGTCCTGTCTATCTCAGTATTTGGCAAATTTCACGGGCAAGATATCTATGTATATTCTCTAGTTAGTATTATATTTCATATTATTGCAGCTACTTTTTTTCAATGCAACCAGCTTCACATTCAAATATCTACGAAAACGAAGCCCAAAGTATATCAAAAAATTCCAAAAATGAAACCCATCAAAAATCAAATGGAAATGTTAAATGAATTATTCTCATAGCATTTCTGCTACTTGAAAAAACAGTATACTATGATAAAAAAAAAAGAATATATGTATTAATATCTGACTTTTTTTACATGGCTTTTGATGTTGTCTTTGTTCGCCTGTCAAAAGAAATGTTGAGCTTGTTGTGCTGACAGGGGGAGGGGAAAGGGAAAAGGTGGGAAATGGAGTTGTTGGTCACACGTGAGCGGTGCATGTAAGCAGCAATGTTAATCGGTTAAGGGAAGCTTACGAATGCCATGGCCAAATGTACAGGATGTACAAACAAACAAAGACAGAAAGAGACAGAGCGAGAGAGAGAGACAGAGAGTGAGAGAGAGACAGAGAGTGAGTGAGATGGACACACACATGTATTGTCACATTTGCGTGTTGAACTCTTGAGCACTGTTGTTGCCATTGTTGCAAGCACCTCCTGTTGCTGCTCATGCTGCTACTGCTGTGGCATTAAAGGATTAAAATTTGTAAACAATTGCACAACGTTAAAGGCATTTTCATCGATACTCTCTGAACAGAAAGACAGACAGACAGACATACAGGATATTTGAGCGACGCTTCGGGCTTTAATTGTGTTGAATTGAATCCAATTGAAATGAATTGAATAGCAAGTGAATTGTATTCGTGAATATGTGTTAACGGTTTTTGGCGTTGCGCATTTCACTAAAAATTGTTCGAATAGTTTTTGTTTATTATTGCATTACGCATACGCCGCGTTGCACATCACTTAATTGCCGCATAATAAATGTTAAGCTCGCATTGTCCTCGCAACTGCCACCGGCATTTATGTACAACATGCAGCTGTCTCTATTCCCTCCCCCTCCCCCTCCCTTTCTCCCTCTCTTTCCCGGTCCACCTGAGCATACAGTTTACATTACTGCGTTAATTAAACGGCATTTGTATTATGTTGCAAATGCTGAATTCTCGATAAGCAATCGCATCCCCAACATTCCCTTTCACAACCCCCTTTTCAGCTTCAATCCGACTGCAGCTGCTGCGGACCATTTTCCAAAAAGGGGCCTGATTGTGATGGCTATCGTTTGGCATAAACACTCAACCAATACAATATATGTAAGTCTGTATTTGACACACATCCATACATGTACATATATTCACAATAGACATTTGGTTAACTAAATGCATGTCCCACTGTACTGATATCTGTGCACGTATCTGTATTTATTCATAAGTATTCACTGCAATACGAACTGAGTTCGCAATCGCTGTCCTTCGTCCTTGATTAATCTGTTTCCTAATATAAGCCAAAACCAAATTAGGAAAACGATTTGGAGATTATGCATATATGTATGTATGTACAATAATTATATCCATGTGCATATTCCGATAATAAACTATATTCAAATCCATTGATTATTGACTAGAAATTACATTTAAGATCTCTATCTACTTTACTTTCGCCCTTTTCACCAAGACCCCTCATTATACTGAGCATTCCTGTTAAATTTCGATTCGAATTACTAAACAATTAGATTATTTTTGGAAATAATGGAAATGACTATAGAATTCACTTTTGAAAAATCTGTGATAATTTAATGATAACGATTACAAAAATAATCTTAAATTATTACAATTATTCAAAAATAATCAGAAAAAATAAAAAAAAATAGTCAAAAATAATCTTTTTGAGTATTCGGATTATTTTTGATTTTTTTTTTTTTTGATTATTTCTGATTATTTTTGATTATTTTAGATTATTTATGACTTTTTAGTAAAAATCAAATTATTTTAAACAAAACCATTTATTATAAAAATGTTTCTTCTTTTTTTTTAATTATACATAAGTTTCTTATACATGTATGATGTTTTATCCCATAAAAAAACCTCTTTACGAGGTAAAAGTCTAGTGACGAAAACATTTTCATGCCCCAAAATTTCTGATATCCAATTTTGTGACAAATAAAATTAAGTTTTACATATAAATAATTTAAAAAAAAAATTTTGGCACTCGGCACTTTGCGCTAAAATGTCTCAGTTCTTCATACCAAATAAAACTCACTGTTTTGCGCAGTGCCGAATGCAAAAATTTTTTTTTTAAATTATTTATATGTAAAACTTAATTTTATTCGTCACAAAATTGGATATCAGAAATTTTGGGGCATGAAAATGTTTTCGTCACTAGACTTTTACCTCGTAAAGAGGTTTTTTTATGGGATATCAGAAATTTTTGAATAAGACATCAGAAATGTTGAAAATTTCAATATTTTTTGACAGTATAACTTGTCAACTTTGTTTATTGTTTGTACAAGCAAAAACAAACTGTCTGGCAACACTGGTTCCCTTTACAAACACACATGCCAACATGCCAATCGCAAAAGCTATCAGCATTCTCAAACTCTGGCTGCAATGACACTTTGTTGCTGCTGTCCTATTCCAATTCTAAGTAAAATGTATATGTTCAGTTTACAGGTAATATCGACTAATATTCGACTAAAGCATTAAAAGTTATCCCTAAATATATACCGATCTTGTTGTAATCGCAATTATAATATGTTTTATCTGACGCAAAAAGAATTCACCACTTGCAAGCAGTATACTTCCGCAGCAAGCAAGCAGTGTACATACTGCATATGTACATGCAGTAGTGTAAAGGAAAATGGTATATTCAGTTAATAGGTAATATCTTGCTCAAACGAATTTTGACAGATATGTGTTGTGTGTCAAAAAACGCGGAATGGAATTGTCTTCAACATATACCATATTTAAAAGTGATTTGAAACACAGATTTTTCTTAAATCGCCAAAATGTGAGAAAAAATACCTTTTTTTACCTGTAGCTTTTTACTTGTGTTCTTCAGCAAAAAAGTTTACAGCTATGCTTAAAAGCCCTTCGAACTACCTTAATAACGATATATAGATCACATCTGTAGCTTCTGTCGCTTGGATGCTATTAGCGGTTTTTAGCGATTTCCCGCTGAACTAGCTATTTTTTGGAAAAGTCGTAGAGCAAACGTATCTAGATTTTTTAGCGGGAACAAGTCCTCATTCAAACATTTAAGCTAAATCAACGATTTGATCCAAACAAACAAACAGACAAACAAACAATCAGACAGATATACTTAGGGTGTTCACTTGACCCTTGCAGCGTTTCAGATTGCAAGTGTGCAACTTGTCACAACAACAACTTGCACAGAAAAATTTCTTGCAACAATGCTAGACCCTCCCCTATGTATACGAAAAGTCTTTCATGTTTGCACAAAATAAAGATGTGGAAAGCTCGATAAAAAAGTCGAAATCGTATATCGATGCTCAGTATATTTGAGTATATTTGGTGTATTTTAGTGCTAAAGAAATTAATGACAGCTGATTAATGGCCGTTGAAATCAAAAGTCAAACTGAATTTGTTTGATAGAACGACATCGTCAACAAAGTCATCCATAATCTCACCAATCTTCGATTTAGCTTTGTCTAGTCAATATACTATACATCCACGAATGTTAAGAGCATGAACATTTTTGTGCAACTACTTATTTAAAAAACAAGCTCTAGACACCTTCTATTTTCTTTATTTCACGAATGAGTTTCTTTGCTCTTTCATCACAGAGCATATTTCTAAAGCTTTGAAATGGTATTTTTATCTTTATAAATCCAGCCAATCCAAGCACAATTAAACAAACTGTTAACAAAAAACAGCCTACTGTGAATATGTGCAACCCGTTGCAACGTTAAGCGGTGTTCACGCAGTGTGTATTGCAAACTTGCAATCTGCAACGCTGCAAGGGTCAAGTGAACACCCTAACTGACTTTTCATCTCATTTTCGGAAGGCGGCTAAAAATTTCAAAATTAATTATTTTTTGAACCAGTTATCGGATTTGATGATCAAGGTGTCATTCGACGCGTATTTTTGATTAGAATATGTAAAAAATTCAAAAACAATTCAAAAAGGCTCCAACGGCCCCATTAGCTCCAATAATTTAAATTTTTCCCCTCCCACTTACACCTGTTTATCTCACGAACCAGGTGAGTTTTCAAAAGTCTTAGTATGCACATTTGTAAGTTAAGTTGATACCTTTCGATCGGTATATAACTCGACCTGATCGGACAGTCATAGCAAATTTTCCATTCTTCCTGTGTATATATGCTAGTCGCCTTCGCACCCTTCGTGCTGCTTTCGTCACTAGCGCGGACTGCCGTCCGCAGTGATAGATGGATGATGCATGATGCATGATGGATGATGGATGATGGATGATGCATGATGGATGATGGATGATGCATGATGCATGATGGATGATGCATGATGCATTATGCATGATGCATGATGGATGATGCATGATGGATGATGCATGATGCATGATGCATGATGGATGATGGATGATGCATGATGCATGATGCATGATGCATGATGCATGATGCATGATGCATGATGCATGATGCATGATGCATGATGCATGATGGATGATGCATGATGGATGATGCATCAGCATTCTCAAACTCTGGCTGCAATGACACTTTGTTGCTGCTGTCCTATTCCAATTCTAAGTAAAATGTATATGTTCAGTTTACAGGTAATATCGACTAATATTCGACTAAAGCATTAAAAGTTATCCCTAAATATATACCGATCTTGTTGTAATCGCAATTATAATATGTTTTATCTGACGCAAAAAGAATTCACCACTTTCAAGCTGTGGGAGCCTTCTGAGCTGAGCGAGCCTTTCAAGCTGTGCGGACTGCCGTCCATCATCCATCATGCATCATCCATCATGCATCATGCATCATGCATCATGCATCATGCATCATGCATCATGCATCATGCATCATGCATCATGCATCATGCATCATGCATCATGCATCATGCATCATGCATCATGCATCATGCATCATGCATCATGCATCATGCATCATGCATCATCCATCATGCTTCATGCATCATGCATCATGCATCATGCATCATGCATCATCCATCATGCATCATCCATCATGCATCATGCATCATGCATCATGCATCATGCGTCATCCATCATGCATCATCCATCATCCATCATGCATCATGCATCATCCATCATCCACCATGCATCATCCATCATCCATCATGTATCATCCATCATGCATCATGCATCATGCATCATGCATCATGCATCATGCATCATGCATCATGCATCATGCATCATGCATCATGCATCATGCATCATGCATCATCCATCATCCATCATGCATCATGCATCATGCATCATCCATCATGCATCATGCATCATGCATCATGCATCATCCATCATTCATCATGCATCATGCATCATGCATCATGCATCATCCATCATCCATCATGCATCATCCATCATGCATCATCCATCATGCATCATGCATCATCTATCATGCATCATGCATCATCCATCATCCATCATCCATCATGCATCATGCATCATGCATCATCCATCTATCACTGCGGACGGCAGTCCGCACAGCTTGAAAGGCTCGCACAGCTCAGAAGGCTCGCACAGCTTGAAAGTGGTGAATTCTTTTTGCGTCAGATAAAACATATTATAATTGCGATTACATAAAGATCGGTATATATTTAGGGATAACTTTTAATGCTTTAGTCGAATATTAGTCGATATTACCTGTAAACTGAACATATACATTTTACTTAGAATTGGAATAGGACAGCAGCAACAAAGTGTCATTGCAGCCAGAGTTTGAGAATGCTGATGCATCATGCATCATGCATCATGCATCATGCATCATGCATCATGCATCATGCATCATGCATCATGCATCATGCATCATCCATCATGCATCATGCATCATGCATCATCCATCATGCATCATCCATCATGCATCATGCATAATGCATCATGCATTATCCATCATGCATCATGCATCATCCATCATCCATCATGCATCATGCATCATCCATCTATCACTGCGGACGGCAGTCCGCGCTAGTGACGAAAGCAGCACGAAGGGTGCGAAGGCGACTAGCATATATACACAGGAAGAATGGAAAATTTGCTATGACTGTCCGATCAGGTCGAGTTATATACCGATCGAAAGGTATCATTTTAACTTACAAATGTGCATACTAAGACTTTTGAAAACTCACCTGGTTCGTGAGATAAACAGGTGTAAGTGGGAGGGGAAAAATTTAAATTATTGGAGCTAATGGGGCCGTTGGAGCCTTTTTGAATTGTTTTTGAATATTTTACTATTCTAATCAAAAATACGCGTCGAATGACACCTCGATCATCGAAATCCGATTACTGGTTCAAAAAATAATTAATTTTGAAATTTTTAGTCGCCTTCCAAAAATGAGATGAAAAGTCAGTCTGTTTGTTTGTTTGTTTGTTTGGATCAAATCGTTGATTTAGCTTAAAAGCTTGAATGAGGACTTGTTCCCGCTCAAAAATCTAGAGACGTTTGTTCTACGACTTTTTCGAAAAATCGCTAGTTTAGCGGGAAATCGCTAAAAACCGCTAAAATTGACCTCATAGCATCCAAACGACAGAAGCTACAGATGTGATCTATATATCGTTGAAAAGGTAGTTCGAAGGGCTTTTAAGCATAGCTGTAAACTTTTTTGCTGAAGAACACAGGTAAAAAGCTACAGGTCAAAAAAGGTATTTTTTTCTCATATTTTGGCGATTTAAGAAAAATCTGTGTTTCAAATCACTTTTAAATGTGGTATATGTTGAAGACAATTCCATTCCGCGTTTTTTGACATACAACACATATCTGTCAAAATTCGTTTGGGCAAGATATTACCTATTAACTGAATATACCATTTTCCTTTCACACTACTGCTTGTACATATGCAGTATGTACACTGCTTGCTTGCTGCGGAAGTATACTGCTTGCAAGTGGTGAATTCTTTTTGCGTCAGATAAAACATATTATAATTGCGATTACAACAAGATCGGTATATATTTAGGGATAACTTTTAATGCTTTAGTCGAATATTAGTCGATATTACCTGTAAACTGAACATATACATTTTACTTAGAATTGGAATAGGACAGCAGCAACAAAGTGTCATTGCAGCCAGAGTTTGAGAATGCTGATAGCTTTTGCGATTGGCATGTTGGCATGTGTGTTTGTAAAGGGAACCAGTGTTGCCAGACAGTTTGTTTTTGCTTGTACAAACAATAAACAAAGTTGACAAGTTATACTGTCAAAAAATATTGAAATTTTCAACATTTCTGATGTCTTATTCAAAAATTTCTGATATCCCATAAAAAAACCTCTTTACGAGGTAAAAGTCTAGTGACGAAAACATTTTCATGCCCCAAAATTTCTGATATCCAATTTTGTGACGAATAAAATTAAGTTTTACATATAAATAATTAAAAAAAAAATTTTTGCATTCGGCACTGCGCAAAACAGTGAGTTTTATTTGGTATGAAGAACTGAGACATTTTAGCGCAAAGTGCCGAGTGCCAAAATTTTTTTTTTAAATTATTTATATGTAAAACTTAATTTTATTCGTCACAAAATTGGATATCAGAAATTTTGGGGCATGAAAATGTTTTCGTCACTAGACTTTTACCTCGTAAAGAGGTTTTTTTATGGGATTAAATATTACTGCATTAGCCTGTCAATTCTAGTACTTACTTAGTAAGCTCGAGTGTTTGCTAAGACATCCAAAACTTATAAATTAATATTATTCTTACACAAAAATGCGAGAAAAGTGTTGTAAACATTTACACCTTAAAGTGTAACTATAGTAAATGAGAACAAAAACATTTGTACACTAAGTGATATAAAAAAATGCAATAACAAAAAACCTTTTTAATTTTCAACAAGTCATTTGTATGTTTCTTGATAACGGAAAAAACTCGGTGAGCACAGTGTGCCATTATCTGTCCACTCCTAGTCCAGATATTAATCAGTTAATGTTAAGTCAAATAACTAAAGCACAGTGGCATAAATTGCGACTTTTTGAAATAAATATATTAATAACTCAGACTTTTTGAAAATACTTAATATTTTTGTAAACTTAATTAGCGTAACTTGTCAGGCTTAACATGGTAAAAATGGAAATCTAAAAATGTTGAAGTTGCTTCCATTGTACAATCTTGACATAACTTTCCTTTGACACTCATAAGTCTTCAAAGTTGTTTACCATTAAAGGAATGAATAGAATGTTCTACGTACTATAAATATTATATATATAAATCTTGTATGCTTGTCCCATTGACTGCAGCTGCTTTTCCATTTCTCTGTCTCTCTGTAATTTTTCTTTTCTCAGTTTTCTTCACTTCCACGCTACCTTGTCAATGCTAACCTCAGCAGCAGAAACATGAACTCGCTTGTACAGCCAAATTGCAATGGAATGGTGTTAAAAAGTTGGTGTTGTCGCCATGTTGAACCTGGATTCTCGTTTAATCCCATTTTCTCTTCTATTCTATTGATGCTTTTTATGGAACGTATTAACGTAATAATCTCCACCGGTTGCTTTTGTGCTTTACTTTGGCTATCGAACAGACACCTCTGACTTCCGATGTCGGTTGACAATGAAAAAATGACAATGAAAATGAAAATAAAAATGAAAATGACGTTGGCGTTGGCGTTGCCATTGTCGATGATGAGGTTAAGGTTGAGGTTCAGCTACGAGATTAAAATAAGAGTCCAGACTGAGCTCGAATTGAGACTCAGTCACATTTCTACAGGGGAGTTATACACATATTGACATCGCTTTTCTCGCTGTTCCCGCTTCCCTTTGCCTGTGCTTTGCCTGGAAACTGAACTACCATTCTCTTCCCTTGGCCCACAATGCTAGGCAACGCTCCTTATAGTCTCTCTCTCTCTCTCTCTTCTTTCTCTTATTCTCTTCATGCAGTTTCAATCCCATTTACAATGAAATCGCTGAAATTTTTTGCCAATTTTGTAAATAACAATGAACAGTCAAGTGTTTCAATACCCTGTAGTCATAGTATATACTAGTGGGTGATATCGGTTATATTCTCCTCCTGAAAGTGACAAAAATTAAAAAAAAAACCTGCTTTTGGATACTTTGAAAAACTTTAACATAAATTGTTCTTTTAGTTTTTATAAATTTAACACCAACAGAAAAAAAATGTTAATTATAAATTATTACAACACATTATATTAACAAAAATTTCCAATGTGTAAAAAGTGAAAATTGACTTTAAGAATACAATAATTTATGTTTTAGACACGTAAATTCCAAAAATATTCAAGTTCCTCAAATTTTTGAGATTTAATTTTTCCAAAAATTATTTTGGATCACAAATATTGGCTGCCATAAATTAATTTAATATTTCAACAAAAATATAAATTATTGGCATATTTTCTAAAATACATACATAAAATAATGAATACAAAACTAGCTTTTTGTCTCGTTATTCAACTTAAAGATTAATGTAAATTAATTTAATACATTTTTTGTTTTATGAAATCTCTTCAGGAATACTTAAAAATTTTAAAGCATTAAACCATTAACCATGAAACCATGCAGCTGGTTTCAGAAATGAACGGTCTAATTTCACTTAAATTTGTATGAAATTTAAGCGAAATTCAAGCGAAAGCGATTTATGTGGCACCCCTGATTATTCTAAAAAATCTTAGGTTCTTAATATAAGAATAAAAATCTTCGATATTAGATCTTTTTCTCTTAACAACAACACTCTTTTTGAGACTTAGAATTCACAACTGGTTCTGGTGTCTAAAAGATGACATTAGGCTTGGATCGCTGGTCAAGTCAGCTCAACGGTACTGATGATAGAGATTGGCATCTCTTGAAACAGCTGTATACCGAGCCGTGCTCATTGCGATCTGCAAGTGGTTTGTGTGTTGTTGTTATTGACAACACTAGACCTCAAGTCAACTAAAAATTACTTCATTCTTCTTAAAATGTTAAGAAACTTAATCTTTATTTGAGATTTTTTGTCTTGAGTATTAAAAACTTTTTGGTCTATAAATAAGAACATATAATCTTAAAAAAATAATAAGTTTTATTCATATACTAAGATTTGCGGTCTTGAAAATATAAGAATTTATGAATATAAATAAGAACTTGGTCTTAATTGAAATGTTCTTAGAATCAATATGTGTTTTCTTACTTCAAGATTTTCATGTTCTCGACGCATTTTTTAGACCATTATAATGGGTTAACCAATTTCAGAATTAAGAAGTATTTCGGAATCTGAAGGATACTGGGGACTTTAGAGCTGGCCAAAGGCTCTTCCAGTCGAGCGCCCCCAACTAGACTCTATTAGCTGGCTGTTATTGCAGGTTCCATAGTGGCAACAAACCCGTGAGCTGAAGTTTCTGCCCCATTCGCTTTCTCTCTCTCTCTTGTCTTTCCTCATCGTTGTTGTTGTTGTTGTTGTTCTGTCGCTTGCATTATTTTGCTTGTTAAGCAGTTGGCGGCGAGAGCTTTGACTGGCGATGAGTGCAAAACAACACCAAAAAACTACAACAATAAAATGCCTTGACTTTCAATTGCACAATGACAATAACAACAAACAACAACAATACGAACAACAATAACGAGTAGAACAAGAAGGCAACAAACGAACAACAAACAATAAAAGCCACGATTGTTTGACTGTACACAGAAAAAAAAAGCCATTCTAAAATCAAGTTTAAAATACTTAATTTAAGCATGCATTTTTTAAGTATGTATTCAGGATTAAGCTGAATAATTAAGCCTGTAAGCCTGGATTAAAATGGGAAAATAAACCTAAATTACTTGATTCAAGCTAAGAAATTCTTAAAATTTCTCGGCCTCTCTCATTTCAACCGGTCCGGTGGCTCAGTGTTTAGAGTCTTCCAGTCTAATTAGAACTTCCAGTTTGAAAAAAACCTGGGTTCGATTCCCCCCGTCAATTGTAGTCAAACATGTGTTTTTAAGTTGTTCGGAATGAAACAAAAATTAATAAAGAAAAAATTAATAAAAATTTTGTAGCCTGAATTACACAATTTCAGGATTGAATTCGGGATTGAAAAAATCAATTATTTCATACTTGGTTTAAGAAAATCCGAGATTACCCCACTTCTGGCAACGTTTCGGATTGAATTCGGGCTAAATATGCCGGATTTTTTTTCTGTGTAGAATTCAATGCTCCGGGAACTCCGAATGGAACGCCCTTGTGTTGTTGTTGTTGTTGTTGTATGCCACATCCAAATCAATTCAAGTGCGGAAACTGCTGCAGTTGTACAGTTGAACGGCCAACCAGAAAGCAAACCCCCCCCCACTATCCTCTGTATCCACCACTCCTCCGTTCCTGGCAACTTTTCCCCTTCTACGACACTCGTAGCACAGGCTTTGTAATTGTTGTGCTTCTGCAGAGCTTTCGTTGAATGGATGATGCCCCATTAGATGGACCTTTTGATAAGACCACAGTCACAGCCACAGCCAAAGCGATAAGCGCTCAAAAGAATTTCTCTTCTTCATACTTTCCATTTCTCTTCCACTTTCTTTTTTTTTGGCTGTCGTTTCAATACAAAGAGCGAACGAGGTGTGGAAGTGGGAGAGTTGAGAGTTGAGAGTGAGCACGTTTCCAATCAGCATGACCCACTAAAGAGTGTGGTCAAGTAAATAGGCGCAAATATATTGGACGAGTATTGCATTGTTCAGCAAAACGATATCGACACAATTTCGCTAGTTTTTATTGACTTAAAGAAATGTCCTTAAAAGAAAAATGGGAGAATATGGAGAAATGGAAATATCTTTTCTATATTTATACAAAAGCATTCTTCTTTACTCTGAAAAACCAGGGATATATATGGAGCGTAATTCATAAAATAGACAACAAAAAATATAAGATCTCTAAAACTCAAAAATTGAAAAAATTGCTGGTGTTTCTAAAACTATTTACATTTACTTGCACATTTTATAAATATTTTTTAAAACATTATCAACATTATGAACAAGAATTAATTTACATTTTCAATTAGTATATTTATGTTGTACTCGTAGTAGAATAAAAGTTCTAGTGAAAATAAAAAATAAAGACGAACCCAAAAATGAAAATTATCAAATTTCTAGAACAACAAAGTCTTTTTTAATTGCTTGACTGATTTTAAAACCAACTGTCCAAGAAATCTGCAGAGAGAACATACATACATATATTAAGTTCAAACAAAAACTTATTGGGAATGTGTTTTAATTTTTTTTGACGAAATTCTTTGATGGAACACGCCAGCAGGAAAACCGCCAGACATCGTTTATTGCGGGGGGTGGTGACGGTTTGTGGACCACCAGTTGCCATCGATGGTCACAACTGATTAGAGTCTAATAAGTATGCGTGGGGCGTGACCAAAGACCCTTTGTTAATGGGTCTCCAAAGAGTCACACACACAAACACACACACGCACACTCAGGTGCCAGTGGGGCCATAAAAAGAGCACAGCACGAATTCAAATTGAAGGCCAAAACCGAATCTTAATAACAATAAAACCAGTTCAAAAGTTACGCTTAACAACAACAAGAACAAGAGCAACAAATGGCAACTGAAACTAACAACAGACAAGTCCCCGCCACCCCCTTGAAGCCCAACCCCTTTTGGAACCGAACTACCCCTTGTCTTGCTCACGCCTTTCACACTCTGTTTTGGCTCCTTTGACAACTACGCACACATCATTCCCTTACGTTTCGAATCCTTTTGTGTTTGTCATACCCTTGCAGAGGGTATTTTCACTTTGTCATAAAATTTGAATCGAATTTTATTCGTAAATGTTTATAAATAAGAACAATCGAATCAAAATCAAAAACTAGTATCTTTGTTTTCAGAGATTTTTATGAATAATCAAAGTTCACTATGAGCAACTTAATTGTTTCATTTAGGGCCGTTTTTTCAGTAGTACTTAGTTTTATTAAATTAAGGGCCGTTTTTACAATGTACATATTTCGTTTTTTCAATAACCTAGTGGGCAATGTGATATACAGGGTGGCGCAAAAGAAGTCATCCGATGTGGTTTGGCTCTCATTTTTTTTCTAAATGAAAAATTTTGATTCTGTTTTTTGATTATGTTTATTCGAACCTTAAGAATTTTATTGGTTTAGGCGAGAAGATGACATCGGCCAAGTGTTCGCTGCCAGAGCTCATGACCATACGCCCGTTTTATGGCATTTTCCATCACTTTTGCCAGAACTTCGGGCGACAGGTTCTCGCATTCCTGGCGAATATTTTCCTTAAGGGCTTCAAGAGTTTGCGGCTTGTTGACGTGAACCTGCGACTTTAAAAAAACCCCATAAAAAGAAGTCTGGAATGGTTAATTCGGGTGATCTGGCCGGCCAGTGCAAATATCAAAAACGAGAGATAAAGCGGTTATTATTATTACATTATTACAATTATTCTGCGTTCTTGGGGAGTGTATCGCTCCATGGCTTATTCACTTGTATTCTGTATCTGTCTAGTCCACAAATGTCAAAACAGATTTGACATTGGCGGCCATTTGCATAAATGAGAGCATTTTCCAATAGGGTGACTTCTTTTGCGCCACCTTGTATAAGCTCTATTGGGTGCTTCATCTGACATACTGACCACACTGATAAAAAAAAGGATCTAAAATCAAGATTTTGGTCTCAGAACTAAGAACACATCTTGATTCTAAGAACATTTCAATTAAGACCAAGTTCTTATTTTTAAGATCATAAGTTCTTATATTTTTAAGACCACAAATCTTAGTATAAGAATAAAACTTGTTATTCTTTTAAGATTATATGTTCTTATTTATAGACCAAAAAGTTTTGAATACTCAAGACAAAAAATCTCAAATAAAGATTAAGCTTCTTAACTTTTTAAGAAGAATAAAGTAATTTTCAGTTAATTTGAGGTCTAGTGTTGTCAATATGACACTAAACAACACACAAAACACTTGCAGATCGCAATGAGCATGGCTCGGTATACAGCTGTTTCAAGAGATGCCAATCTCTATCATCAGCACCGTTGAGCTGACTTGACCAGCGATTTAAGCCTAATGTCATCTTTGAGACACCAGAACCAGTTGTGAATTTTAGGTCGCAAAAAGTGACAAAACTTTAAGATTTTTATTCTTATTTTAAGAGAAAAAGATCTTAGATCTAAGATTTTTATTCTTATATTAAGAACTTACGATTTTCAAGATTATTATTCTTAGTTGTAGTAATTTGGTCTTAAAATATTCTTATTTCAAGAACAAAATATTTAAGATGAATGTTCTTGATTTTAGAAAGTGGTATTTTGTTTTTTTTTCAGTGCAGATATATCTGATAGTAAAAGCAGTTTGAAAGCCGTAGCTCCGGAAAATAAAAATAAAAATGAAAATATAGCTTAAAACTGACTCTTTTGAAGATTCGGATGAAGATATGAGTGTTATTTGGATTAAAAGAATCTACCATTCAAGACAGCCACTTTTTTCATGTTGGATATCAGTGCATATATTTCAAGATTCTGCTATTAAAAAATGGGCTTTAACAAGCGCAATCAGTTCCACTATTTTTTCGGTGTTGAATTTGCATAATTCTGTCTTTTCATTGTGTGATTTTTCAATTTATAAATTCACTTTTCAAATGTCACCCAAAAATGCACTTCATTACAGAACAGTGTTGCCACAATTTGCAAATGTATTCCAGTCACAATTTTACGTGATATACAGTCGAACTTCCCTAACTCGAACTTCTCTAACTCGAATTCTCTCTAGCTCGAACTAAATTGAGTGGCAATAGCGTATACTAAACCGAACAAAAAGACTTCCCTAACTCGAAGTCTCCCTAACTCGAACTTTTTTCTTGGATAATGGTGATTTGAGTTAGGGAAGTTCGACTGTATAAGTTTATCGATATCGATAAGTATGCAACTGTCTGTCCTCATAGTATAGCATTTGCATTGAGCATTTACAAAACATTTGTAATTTGTTTACAAATTCGTTTGACAACTGAAATTAAAAAATACGAGAAAACAAATGGAAGGATTACAAGAAAATTTCGCTGCTTAGGACAGAATCTCTGCTGTTCAGGAGATCATCTAACTTTTCCCGATTGGAAAACCATTCAGCTAAACCATTGCAAAGGGAACCGAAAGTGAAAACACCAATTCATTGAGCTCTCATTGAACAAGGGGTTGCCGTAGCTCTCTATGGGTTGGGATCGTCTGTGGAATAACAAAAATTGGAGACAACGTACTTATAGTATGGTGTCAGCGCAACTAGAGCCAGAGTCAGGGATTCTTAGATTCTGATAATTGATTATTGGTTAAAACAACTCGTAGCGCTCTTATCAGATACGTCTTGTACAATTCAAAGGATTCTAAAAAATATTAGAATAATTACCAATAAGCACTACTCTTTTATTTGTTCTTTTTTAATTAACTTCAATGAGAAACTATAACGATTTTATAATAATTGTTACGATCGCCATAAGGGTCAGTTTTTGATTTCTTTTGTTGTTAACTTCAGCATTTTATCATTACTACATTCTTCATTAAATTAAAAAAAAGTTCAGTTTCTTACAGTTTGAAATTTGGCGCCAGAAGTTGAGAAATCCAGTGATAGTACATTCTCAAATTAAAAAAAAAATCCAAATATCGATTGAATTCCGTTGAATATCGCATTGATATTTGAAAATGTAGTTACATTCCTCAAAAAAATGTAGCATTTGCTCCGAAAATGCTAAAATGCTGAAATGTACATTAGTGAGGAAACGGCATAAAAATCACTCAGGGCCGTGTTTCAATGTACTTCTTAATTGTATCTTATATATAGTGTATAAGCTGCCATTAATTTCCATACATTTGACATTAAAAAATCATTTCAATAGTTGTCAAACATCTTATTTAGACTTTGGATAAACCGGTCTTGTTTTTACATATTATTGAACTTTCATAAAAAATCTACATTGAAGTGTATCAAATTGCTAGCGTGATAAGCTAACTTTATTTTCCCCCCATTTTTTCGCTGTGCCGCACTTTGATTTTGATGTATTTATTTGCGCATCGTAGAGCCTTGATGTTGCTCTCCCCTCTCTCTCTCTCTCTCTCTCTCTCTGTTGACTGTAGTTGAAGCATCTTTGAGATAAATTAAATTTAAACTGATAATAAAAAAATTTACGAGCCAATAAATGTGGCAGGGGAACAGCAAAGGGGCAAGGATCGTTGGCCTTGAAGTGGGGGCAGTAGGGGAGGCAAGGGTTTGGTCCCTTTAGCCTTCAAGTTGGCAAATAAATAATAACAAAGGGCCGCACACACAACAATGACAGGACTGAAAGTTGTGTGTGTGTGTGTGTGTGTGTGTGCAGTAAATAAGCAGCAAAGGGAGCAGCATGAAAAGTCAAAGCTGCAAAAGGAGCTGCGTCTTAGAATAGTTGCTCTGACAAAGCCAGCAAATGTCCTGGCCCAGAGGCTGTGAGTTGATGTTGAATTGAGACGAAGGACAGGGCGACAAAGGGGAGGTGGTGAAGGGTAAGCGCAAAGGCAAGTGCAATGCGAGATAAACAGAACAAACGAAGCGACAGGGAAAACAGCAGAGACAAGGTCACAACAAATACACACACACATACGCACACCAACATAATCGAGACAATGAAAGAGACAACGACTAGAGACGATGAAAGAACAGAAGCTGCAGAAGGACCTCTTGTTGTGGGAACTGCTTTGGCTATAACAGCAGATTCCAACTGCTTAGTTGATACTTATCTGGCTCCCGCTTTTTTCCTTTCCCTTCCCGATTTGTTCCTCCCCCTGTCAACTTACTGGCTGCAACGTGGTCTAAGCAGACAGATATTACGTATACGCAATACGTAAACGTATACGTATTATTTGTTTAACGTGCCCGCAATAACAAAGTTAAAGAGATTACAAAAGACCATTGTATGTTTAATCTATGGTATTGAGCAGGGGTGGACAAAGGGAGAAAGGGAGTATATTAAGAGAGAGTCTAGGTAGTTATTTCTCATACTACGCCGATGACGCAACTGACATTTATTAGAGCAAATGATGGAGATTTTGAAAAGACAAGACTGAAGACTAAAGGCTAAGATTCGAAACCAAAGACCACAAATTAAAATACACAGACTGTAAATTATTTATGTTTTCAAAAAGTTAAAAAGTTCATTAAAGGGAAATACATTATTTGATAATTATTTAAAAAAAATATAACATTCCGTATTCATAATAAATAGTAAATAAAAATGCAATTAAAAAAAAAATGATACGCTTATTTTGCTGATAAAATCTATCATAATTCTTATTTTAAAAATTATGATTGCGGTCAAAATTCAAACAGTTTTGAAGATAAATGAGAAATAGAGAGTATTAAAAGCAACTAATTAGAATTGACGGATCACTTGGTTAAAAAAAGAGCTACATATCCATTGTTTATTTGTAAAACAGATAATTAAATTCAATTGTCACTTGGTAATCGAGAGTAATGAATTTCATATGAAGCAGCTATAAAGCAAACTAGTTTCAATCCAAGAAAAATCCTCAGCGGGAAGTCAATTGGATGGTCATGGAGGTTTTGGGAACGAGCTACGTCCCATTTCAACTGTCATTTCAACTGCCTGACTTTGAGCAAAGGAAAACAGAGAAACCCTTTTTCATTATAGAAGAAATCAATCAATCAATTCAATCGGAAACTAAAAATTTAGTAAAATTACTACTTCATCAATCAATTTAAGAATAACCCTTTAAAGTATGCTATGAATATATTTCATTCTGTGCTTCTAATTTGAATGTGAAATGCAGCGCATACTGAAACAGGCCCTCAATTATTTAACAACTTTGTTTTACCTGCCTAAATAAGAACTATGTATGTACATACATATGTATGTATGTACATTTATTTTCTTTGTATGTCTACTTATTTTGGCTTTCAATTAAATATTCTTCGTACGCATTTCTCTGCCAGCTTCAAGGCTTTTGTAATGAAATTCATATATCAGATATTGCCTTATCTTTAACTACAGACCTGCACACACACACACACACACACACACACACACACACATGGCAATCAACAGACGCGCCCAAAAAACTATGCTAAATGATTTCAGCAATAAGAATGGAAAACCAGAAATAAAAATAAAAAATGAATACGAAAATAAAAATAAAAAATGCAAAGAATGAACGAAAAGAAAGATGAAATGTAATTGCAACAAATGAATATATGAGATATGTGTATAAATTGAGAGTAAGAATAAGAGGGGAATGCAGGGTAGGGGAGGGTAGACAGGGAATGGGGCGTGGCAGCGTCTGCTCTCAGCATAAATGCAATGCACAACAAAACAAGCATAAAGCAACAGGCCAAAAAAAAAAAAAAAGAAATGTTGATAAACCATGAGCCATGCGAGGGCCAGACCAAGAGGAGACGCACAAACAACAGACAGACAGACAGACAGACCACACATGAACATATACACACACAGACACAGAGAGAGACCACGTACACACACCCACACACAAATGAAGAAAAGTAAGTTGATGATGGCTCTCAGTTGCCAACTCCCTTACTCACTCTCCCTCTCTCTCTGTTTATTCTCTGGCCCTCCCAGCCGGAAATTCAGGCATGTGGTGATCGAATTCTATACGGCCGCTGTACAGAACGTTTCAGATTTAAGTTGCACATCCCTGATTCTGCAAACTTTCATGAGCGCGCTCTGTAGTCAGAATCGATCGTCTCTAAGTGTGAAATCCCTGCAGCAAAGTCCGCTATGAGTTCGCTCGTTTGCATGAGTTTCTCATAGTGCTTGGTTGTACAAGACGCTGCTTAGAATCGTTTGCGTCGTGGTAAAAGTTCCCTGCAACAATGTCCGCTACGAACTCGAACGTTTTAGTGAGTTTGTCATAGCGTTCTGCTGCAGAGAACGCTGCACAGAATTGTTTCTGAGCTGTGCGAAATCCCCGCAGCAAAGTCCGCTATGAGTTCGCTCGTTTGCTTGAGTTTGACATTGCGTTCTGCTGCAGAGAACGCTGCTTGGATTTTTTCTTTGTTTCTTTGTTTGTATTGACTTTTGTAGGGTTGTCATAGGGTTTTGCAGCAGTTATTGCAGTGTACAAAAAAACTCGATCAGCTACATTTTGTATGGGTTGCAACCCTTTTTGTGTGTATTTCTTGCAGTTTTTCTTTTGCGTTTTAGTTAAGTGTCAGCTCGTCTTGCGTAAACATACATAAGTGAAGCGGTAAGTTAAATATATTTATTGCGTATTTTAATATAATTTATAAATAAAACACAATTAATATATTACAGTCTACCACATTCGGCAGTGCTACTGTTTTGTATATACACACAAGCCAGGTAAATAAAATACAAAACACATAAAATATTACATTTGTAATTATTGTTTGTTTTTTCTTTCTTTTCAGTGTTCTTATATATCTAAATTAGTTTAAGTAATTGTAAGAATGTAATAAAAGAATGTAAATCAATGTTTAAATAAAATTATTAATTAAAAATATGTATAAACATTTTATTTCTACTGCCGTGCAGATTTGCCGCTGCCTAGGGGTGGGGTAGTTCAATAAGAATTCCAACCAGATTTCATACTAGAACCAGCCAGAATTCCAACTAGAATTTTATACAGCAGAAATACGCATACAGAAAAGTATGCAGCCGAACCTTACGAAGAACTCACTAAAACGTTCGACTTCGTAGCGGAACCTGCCGCGCGGTTTTCTAAATTTCCTACAGAGAATTGTGGCCACGCATGTATAAAAGCGAATGAGGGTTTTACACGAACTCGGCGCGCAGAACTGTGAGCGCGCTGTACGAATTCTGTACAGTTTTCTGCGACAAATTTACTATTGGGCTGTTTCTGCCTGTTACTTGCTCATCCTCTTCGCACTTCCTCTTCCTCTGCCCTTTTCCAGTCATTTCAGTTTTCCCGGCTGCTGCTTCATAAATTCAAATTTGATTTTCATGTTGATTATGATGCGAGAGGCGCAGATGATGATGGAAATGAAGATGGCAAATGCGGAATGGCAAATGGCAGACGAGGCTCAGGCTCAGGCTCAGCCTCGAGATTCTTTTGGATTCTGGTTTGCTGGCTCCAAAGAAAACTGCCACTGATTATTGCCGCATATCACCCCTGGTCTCCCTCTCCCTCTCCTCCCCCTACTCCTCCTGCCCGCCACTTGCCATCTTGTTGTTGTTATTGTTTACTTTTGTTGCTGGCATTTCTCTTGACGTTTAAAATGTGTTTTTCCCTTTTTTTTGCTTTCTTTCTTCGTCTTATGAGTTTAATGAAAGTCACACCATTGAACTAGTACTCCCCTTCCCCGCCCACTATGAGTACACTCATACGATTTTGAATACTACTCAACGTGTACTCAAATACGCTGCTTTATGGGCCATTTCGCCGGGCATCTTAGCCACGTTTATATATGCCACCAAGCACTCTCGATCCGTCTGTCGATTGTCTAAGCACCATTCTGATTATGCATTGCTTGGAATGTTAACGGGGCGTATACGCAATGTTACATTAATGTTACATAGCTTTAACGACGCGACGCGAGCTTGTAACTATATAAAGAATGTGAAAACAAAAAAGTTCAATGAAATTCAAATATTTTAATCAACTAAAAAATTATTTAAAATTTGAAATAGATTTTACTTATTAAGTATATTTATTGAGCTCTCCTCCTGTCTTCCAAGGTCACTTTACTTTGAAGCATTCTACGCCGTACACGGTTTTCTTTATACTAATTCCATCTCAATTCTGAAATTCAGTTTATGTAGTTCTTGTTAGTTTTAGAGAACTTTTATTCTGTGATTTCCATGTATTCACATTTCTCACTAAAATATTCTCTCAGTTTTCATGGGTTGAATTTTTCAACAATTATATTTTTTCCATTTTGAAAATTGGCCTGAGCCTGAACCTGAGGTTAAGAATGCTTTCAATTTGACGCAAAGAAAAAAATGTATGTAAATGTTTTGAAATTTGTATTAGAAATAAATATTTTGTGTTATTATTTTCTTTTCGAAAATGTTTCCAATTAGCGCATAAAGGGCCATATTTAGATCGGCTTACAACTATTTTTGAATTTAAAAAATGTGCATATTTTAAGATTTATTTTAAAAGCTTTAAGCTATAAGCCTTATCTTTAAACAATAAATGTTCTTGATATTCGAAAGAGGATGTTTTTCTTTTTCAAAAAAAAATAGTTTTAGGATTTTCACTTTGTTGAAATTGTTAAGTACTTTTTGCATGCAACTGCCACCACTTTGATATTCAATCTGATTTATTTTGCCTGACTGTTATGGACAAGAGGGTGCATGGTGAGGAATGGGAATGGAATGTGAAGGAAAAGGGGAAGGGAAAGGGAAAGGGAAAGGGAAAAATATCGGTTACGTTGGCACGTCTTTGCCGGCAAGCCATTGCCGTTGTGGCAAGCGAGAAATGCATTCATAAAGTCAACTGATTTTATTACGACAATGCATGCAAAACGTTGCAGGCTTCGATCTGAAGTTGCAGGCGGCAGGCGAATGGCGAATGGCGGAGGGGGGAAATGGGAAATGGGAAAGGGAAGAGGTGAATTGCAACATGCAACATGCGTGCATTCGATTCGAATTGGTTGGCAACATACTCTGGCAAATATTCGTTTGCCATGGTTAATGTCCAAAGTGGCGACAGCGACACAGAAACAATCTCCCCCTGCCCCTACCAACTCCCTCCCGAATCGATACTGCCCCAAACCATTGCACCATGGGTGAAATCCAGTTTTTTTTTGGATATTTATTAATATTTTGTAAAATAAGCTGGATTTTTGAATGCGGTTTTTTTAATTATGTTATGTGCACCCTCAGAAATATTTTTGGGAAAGTGGGCGTGTCATCACCCCCGCCCAACATTTTTTATTTTGTTTTTTTTTATCGGTTACAAGTACTATAAGTTTATGATTTTGATTCCAAATAACAAGCTTTGACCCTGTATATTAATGGCATTATATTGGAATGATTAAATGATTCCGAAAGATCAGTTAATGACTTGGGTATAGTTCTTGATCATAGACTGAAGTTTGATAAGCATATTGCTATAGCTGTTAATAAAGCTATGGGAGTTCTCGGGTTCATTATTTAATGATCCTTTTGCTACTAAACTTTTATACACGTCTCTCGTTCGTCCGATTCTTGAATATGAATCATGTGTGTGGCCTCCCCAATATGAATCCTATCGCTCCAGGATAGAATCTGTTCAAAAACAATTTTTTATTTCTGCTTTGCGCGACTTGAGTTGAAGCTCGGAAATTCAGTTGCCTTCATATTCTAGTAGACTTCTCTTACTCAATCTTCCCTCTCTTACTAACCGTAGAATTATGCTTGGAGTAATGTTCATCCACAAATTACTGCACGGTCATATACCCTCGGCTAATCTGTTGGAAGAAATAACCTTCAACGTAGCTTCTAGAGTAACTCGAAACATAAATCCTTTATATCTCCAACGTTGTTTCACTAACTGGGAATTGCACGAACCTCTTCGTACTCTGTGTGCAGATTATAATAGACTGTATCCCACGATTAGTTTCGAGTGTTCTCCGCTCACTATTAAAGCCTCTATATTATCATGTCAAACTGGTATAACCAACTAACTACTCATTAATATCATTTTGGTCTGATTGGGTTTTTCTGGGTTTTCCCCAATCCTAGCAACAAATGTTGGACCAATCATTTTCTTTTTCATTTTAGATTCCCCAGAGTATTTTAATTTTAAACTTCATTTTAATTTATTTTTTAATTTAAATATATATATTTTATTATTTTAATGTATATAAATAAATAAATAAACAAATAAATAAAATATTATTAGCAATAAAAAACAAGCACAAGTAGCTTTCGAGTTATTCAAGGGTGCTACAGAAATCGCTTTCGCTTGAATTTCACTGGAATTTGTATGAAATTTAAGTGAAATTCAAGCGAAAGCGATTTCTGTGGCAACCCCGATTGATAAATACCTAAAAACTGCTCAAATTGCGCATATTGTGCGGACTTGTTCACATTGAGACAAATTGCCTTTAAATTACAATGAATGAATCTACGACATACAGTTGGACGTACACTAATGGACCCTATTGGTCGTTTTATATGCCTTCGCAAAGTTGAAAGTTCTTTCCATGAAATGACCTTTGAGACCATTTTCTAATTTTACAATATAATAATAGAACACGCACAAATACAAAATACTAGTACAACCTGCACATAGTACAAGCCCGTATAATTGGTATCCATTTTAAATTTCATATTAAATATGTACGTATATTGCCTTTGAATATTGGCAATTTGAAAATTGGCTGCAAAAATATTGCAATCTTACAGTACGTGCTTTTCGACAGCCACAGCTGACTTTAACAGCTGTTAGGTTTAACATTGGTCTGTTATAGAGATGGGCATGGGCCTCCTTTTTGAGGCACGGCACGGCCCAAGCACGGCTGGTAAAAACTGAGGCCCAACACGGCCCAACACGGGATTTTTTTAAATAGGCACGGCACGGCACGGGCACGGCACGGCCCATGCCCATCTCTAGTCTGTTATATAATAATTTTGATGCTGAACTTTACAGTTTGAAGTTTTCTTAAGATGTTAACACAAAAAAATGGTAATATTAATTCTTTGCTAAAATGACTAAGTATCCGAAGAATTGGATTTCGCCCCACAGTGCATTGTCGATATCCATAGCCATTATCATTCGCATTTCGATTGCCATTGCCATTGCACTTGACCGAAAGACACTGTAACCGTTGACGACGCCAATGCAGTTTTATGGCCAAGCGTCCAAATGGCTGGCGACATATGGACGCGTAGCAATAACAAGGCAACAAACGCAGCGACAGACGGATGGAGAGAAGAGTGGGAAGGGGTCGAATGGGGAGAGTGGTGAGAGGAGAGGGGTGAGGGAATGGCGCTCAAGAACACGAAGACGCCGTTTGGTCTAATGTATCTCAATGTTGTGTATCTGTATCTCCCTCTCCCTCTCTCTCTCTCTCTCTCTCTCTCTTTCTCTCTTCCCTCACTCCATCGTCGCCGCCTAAAAGTATGCCATAAACTGCTCAATTACTATTTGTAATTGTGAAATGCAAGCAACCACAACAATGATAGCCATCATATGCATTTCCAGTCAAATATCAACGGCATTTTTCGCCGCCAACTGATTTTCACCTGGCAAACAGGTGGCAACCATCTCCCCCTTCTCCACACGCTTTACATTTGTTGCCCCAAAAAAGCCAACGACAAGAAAAAATAACAAGAAATTTGATCAGCGACACGCCGAAGATTTAATACTCTGGCAGATATTTTAATTAACTTAGCTATGTTGTGTTTTCATAAAAAATTTAAATTTTAGATTGATCATTCCAATAATAGCTATATACATATGATATAGTAGTGCGATAAATCAAAACGAAAATTCTACTCCAAAAAAATGATTTTTGACCGATCATTTCTATGATAACCAGAGGATACAGTGGTCCAATTTCGACCAAATTTGGTCAGAACATATCTTTTTTGATCATGAGATTGGTTGCAATGTCACTAATAACAATATAGGTTTTTAAACGTAAGGTTAATTTTCGAACAAACGTTCTTCCTATGACAGCTATAGGAAATAGTGAACCGATTTCAACCGAATTTGTCCGATTTCAACAAATCAAACCTCATCGACTGCTTATTCTGAGATATTGATTGAGGCATCGCAAAAAAATACTAAAATGTTTTTCATGCTAAAAGATGATTTTCGATCAAACGTTCCTATGACTGTTGTATGATATAGTGATCCGAACCGATCAGTTCTGATATACAAACATATGTGTGTTTCGCCAAAAACAAAAAGAAGTTATCTGTTCCAAGTTACCCCAACAATAATGTAGACTTACAACAGAGAGATAAGTTTGCGTAGAAATAGGAAAACAGAGAGACAAACGGACATGACTTAACGACTTAGCCTGATAATGAATAAATATACTTTTTGGGGTCTGCCACGCCACTTTTCATGTGTTACACATGCCGTGGCAAATGTATGTTTCATGACAAAATTATGAAACTCTCTGATACAAGGGTATAAAAAAGACAGCAAGCAAGGAAAACAACGGCAACAACAACAAACATCACAAGCCACGCAAATTGCTCTTGGTTCGGCTATTTGGAGTGGGGTGCTGGGGAGGGGGGGTGAAGTAGGGGGCATGCAGCATGTGGCAACCACGTCGTTGACTTTCTCTGCCAGCTGGCGACCGTTATAGTAGAGGGAGGCAGAAGGAAAATACAGGGAGACGGGGCCTTGTTATTGAAATTTGTCGAGCGTATGCTGTCGATTGGGTGTCAGACAACAGAAGCAGAAGCAGAAACATCAGCAGCCGTGGCAGCACCAGCAGCAGCACCAGCGGCAGGCACCATTAAGTATGCAACAAATTGGTGCACACACCACTCACAGAGTCATAGCAAAGCCAAACGTGGCAACTGCTTTATTACCAAGCGTAGCGGGCTTTACAGTCATCATTACAATTTTGTGGCCACTTGCAATCAAAAGCTCTCGACTCTCAGCACTCAATGCTCATATCTCAGCGGCTTGCAGCCATCTAATTACTATAGAACAGCAGTAACAGCCAGGTGTGACAAAGTCTATTTCCTTACCACGAGTGCTTTAAATTATGTTTCATTTAGCAATTTAATATTTATGGGAAAATTTTTACATGACCTCACTATTAATATGCATAACATAAAAAGAATGAAGTATTTTGGAAGTGAGCCGTATTTACGTAGTTTTTCATAATTCTCATCGAGTTTTTTTCTTAATGGTTAATACCCTTCATAATCTAACAAAAATTCTACATAACCTCAACCATAGTAACTACATTTGACTTCATTTATACTATACATAATTTTCCACTAATCTGCTGCGCTTTTTATTTCTTGTCTTTTAAAAAAATTTAACTGAAAATGACATTAATTTCAAAATGTTCTTAGTTTTTATCTATGTACTATCTACATAACCTCAACTCTATCAACTAACTTTAGCTTAATTTTTAACACTATTTACTCACTAATATGTGACTTTTTTTATTTCTTACTTACTGATTTACTTATTACTTACATTGAAAACCTAATTTTTACTTATTTCGCACAACATTTTCTCAGTTGTTATTCAACTTAACCTCACAAGTGCTATATATAACCTCTATAGCTGAACTATTTGCTAATGCGACTGCTTTTACACTAACCCAACGCACACACACACACACACAGATGTGTTGCCCAACTGATTTGAGTTTTATGCACACACGCAACATAAACTAACCTCACAATAACTTAACCTCAAAAACCCCAAAAAAAAAAATAGGGGGAAAAGGAGAAAAATATTGCGCGCAAATGCAATTTAAGCGGAATATCTTTATGAGCAAATCGTCTCGACATGCTTGCCACATACACTTGTCCATATGCATCTCTAGACATTTGGCACTCTTCTTTTCCTACTTATTCCACTTCTTTTTCTCCAACTTCTTTTGCATCTTCCTCTTCTTCTTTATCTGTGAGCATAATATGCCCAAAGAGCGTAAAGGATGTTATATTCTCTAACCTTAAAACAAGTAAGATGGCTTATGTCGAGAGTGCTCTACTACAAGATACCCTCTATCTCTGAGCCCCTATAAATACCCTTAAAAATGTTTCCACCAACTTTTCTTGGGTATTGTTCCTTCAATTACTTTGCAATTATTAAACGATCGTAATGAAATTCAGGGCAGACATGGACGTCAATTGTGTTTTTTTTTAAGTCCAAATTTAAAATAAACTTAATCGAATGTGTCTACATACTAAGTTTTTTGCTTCTAGCTCTTACGATCTCTGAGTTGTGTTCTTTCGACTTTACTGTTGAATCTAATCAAGAATATGTATACTTTATGGTGTCAACAATTTTGAAATAATAAGCTTTATCTGCCTAGACTTATTTGAATAAAGAGTCTGCATACCAAATTTGGTGCTTCTAGCTCTTACGATCTTTGAGGTCTGTTTATTCGACTTTAGTGTTATATGAATATGAATGTCCAAAATTTAAAATAAACTTTATCTGCCTGCATACCGATTTTGATGCTTTTAGCTCTTACCATCTCTGTGATACTGTGATACCGATACTGATCCAAAAAATATATGCATAATGGTGTCTGTCACGCCCCCTGTCAGTATGTTACATACATGTTCACAAGCCGAATACACCCCCGGCACAGGGTATCAACAAAATGTGCGTCACAGCAGCTGTTGCTCTCTAGTGCGTCACTTGAGCTTGGGCTACCGAGAGAGGAAGCGGGAGGGCGGCAGCAGGGAGATACTGCGAGAGTGGGTAGTGGACGGAAATGTTTAGATTGCTCCAAGTACACCTACATTACGTTCCCTCGTACATCAAAATGCGAAGGAGCCGCTGCCGCAAAAGGCTACAAAATTCAATTTACTATGCGCGCTTTACGACCGAGTCCTGCCCGGTTTCCTGTCCCCTTTATTTGCCCCCATCATCCCTGCCTCCCATGTTCAAGCATGGTCCGTTCTCCTTTCTGTCCTTCCTTCCTTCGTTTGCCCCTCAATCCCAGTCAGGCGCAACGAATCAGACTTTATGGCTCTGAGCCATCGTCTGAACATTTTTCGTTGCTGATTTCCATGTACGGCACTCACACACTTTACACACACAAACACACTCACTTTACTCACACCCTCACACTTGGGAAGAGGGCAGAAAGAAGTCATTACAAGTGCTTGCTTATTAAGTTCCATGGCTCATTAGGCGCTGACAATAAACGCTGTCAAAACACCAACCAGAATAAGCAAATGTAGAGGAGTCAACGAAGTACGCAGGTATAGGCAGACGGGGGGCAGTTCTCCCCCCAGATCATTCAAAGATATTTTATTCCAAGGGGAACGATTTAAATAATGTGATCAGAATATTAATCGTAAGCTTAAAGACAAGCTCAAGAAAATATAAAAATTATACATTCAGCCAAAACAAAATAATAATCAAGGGGAGAATTTTATAAGTATAGTTGTTTCTTCCTTGCAATTGAACTTTGGCTAAAAGTCAGATTTATTGATTTGGCGGAAAAAATCCAGATTTAGCGGGAAAAAGCTAAATTTGGCGGAAAAAAGCTAAATTTGAGGGAAAATTCAAAATTTAGCAAGAAGAGTTAATGTGTGACTTTTCTAAGAATATCTCTTGCAACAACAGAGTTTTTGATTCTAAAGGTTATTTTGCATCCGATTGTTCCTTTGGCAGCTATATGATATAGTCACCCCACTCTGACCAAATTTGGTCAGAATGTAAAGGACAGTCTCCATGATACAATCTGTGAGTTTGGTTAAGATATCTTAAGAAACAAAAACAGTTTTTTATACTAAGCAATTCTGTGACCTTTGACCCCGATTTAACCCACTTAGAGGTCGAATTTCGCAAAACGCCGTCTTATTGCACGATAAAATTATCTCATCTATGTTGTGTGCAAATTTCAGCTTTCTATCTTTTACCGTTTGGGCTACACGTTGATTCTCAGTGAGTCAGTGAGTCAGGACAAAGAGTTTTATATATATAGATTAGCTGCAAGAATCTTTATTCAAGAAAAATAGAAAGTCGGACTAGTGGCTAGTCTGATTTGAACTAAAACCACATTTTTAATACGTATGGGGCCACAGAAAAAAATAAGACTTTACCGATTATTTAAATTAATTAACTTTTTTATTTAGTTTTTCGCTTCGATTGTTCATCATTACTCGAGAACGGCACAATCGAATTTGAAAGGTTTTACATTTGCCAAAAACTAATAAATATATTTATTATTCATTTACTATATTTCAACTTTAGTTAACATTTAATTAGGCTTTTTAAAGTCTGAACTCAATGGCTGCAGTAGAAATGATATTTTGTCACTTAGAAGCATAGAATAGAGCTTTGTATTAATTTAGTTATTTTTTTAATAATAAATAAAAACTAAAACTAAAATTAATAAAAAAAAAAAAAAATTGGCTGCTCCTCACCCCGTCTAATTTTCATCCAAAGAACGCCCCTGAGTGGTATCGAGAAGCTAACTAGAGAAGCAGACACTCCGCAGAGGCAGAGGCAGAGGGAAGCAGCAAGACAAGCTGCCTAATCCAGGGCCGCATTATCTAATTGTCAGTCTTAACAGATGATTACTGTACTAATTTCTCTCGCATAACCTGCCGCCGTTGCGAGGAGACAATCCCCAATTGACTGCTCGCCGCCTCCCTCTCCCACCTTATGAGTGCGTGCCACACACACACACAAGCAGTTTCTGGATGTATGTGTGTGTGCGTGTGTGTGTATTTAGCTGGCAAACAGACTAAGCCGCCGCTTGAACCATTGGCAATCAGCGGAATTGTAAAACCGTAAACAACATGACCAGGACAAAAGGACGGACGGACGGACGGACGAACGAGACATACAAATGGCAGGGGAGAAATGGAGGAGAGTAGAGGAGAAAAGGACAGGGAATAAAGTGTTGGACAGGCAGTCAGAGGAGCAATCGAAGCCGCCGTTGCCACAATCGAAATCGCAAATGTTTGCAGTATGTGTGTGTGTGTGTGTTTGTGTGTGTGTATCTGTGGAATGAAAATGATGTGGAAATTGGGAAATTGGGAAACTGGGAGTAATGCTGGATCTGTGGTCATACCAAATCACTGATGCCGTCGACAACGTTACACAAAATATTTGTCTGTCCCATGTTATTGTTTGTTTTGTATAAGTGTATATACATTACTATTTATGTGTGTGAGTGTGTGTGTGTGTGTGTGTGTATTTATATGTATGCAAGTAAGTTTTTGAATTACCTAAAAACATGTAATTTTTGTTAAGCTTTTAAGAAAACAAAATAATTTTCTTATTTGTATTTTATGTTAAGAACCGCAAACTTTTGTTTTCTATCAACAACATAATACTTTATGAAATACAATTTATCCCAATCTAAATGAAAGAATTCTAAACTTTAAATTTAGAATGATTTTTGTAATCTTGGTAGTTTTTAACTATTGTTTTCTAGCTTTGATCTATTTATTTATACAACTAATATGAAAGATGTGACTTTGCTTTTTTTCTGGTAATTCCTTTTGCTTTTGCCCACTTAACTTTCATTTCATTAACTTTAACTTATCGCATTTCGTTTCTTACACTAATTTAACCTTTCAACTATGGCTTTATTTTTTTAATTTCTCTCTCTCTCTCTCTTCTTTTCTCTTAATCTCGCTTGCCCTTCCACTCTTTCCCACTTCCCACACTTCCCTTTTGTTGATATTAAATACTCTCCATTTATTCTACAATTCCTGCACAACTTGTAACCCCATTTTGAGGCCATCGCCTGCCAAAGCTGTGGCTTGTCGTCATCTAAAACCAAATCTCACTCCCTTAACCCCCGTCCCCGTCCCATGGCCACTGTATACCCATTTGAGAATCACCAATTAAGCTCTGTTTAAAGCACAATTAAGACCCACCAAGCTCATCATCATCAATGCAATTATTGACTACAAATCTGAGCGCAGCGCCAAATCCGACAGCAGCAACAACAAAAGAAAAAAAAAAGAATATAAAAAAACTCAACAACAAACTCAACGGGTGGTCAGACAAGGACAAGGCACAAAAACAACAACATTAACTGGCCGTGGCAAGCCTGGCAGCAATTGGTAGATGGGAACTCATTCTGTAGAGAGTTGTGCCAAAAAAAAAAAAAAAAAATTGAAAATGGAAAATGTGGGGCAAGTGAAAAATTGGCCACTGATTAAATTCAACACGTTGTGGGATTAACTAACTTGTATTTTATTTGCGGCCAAATTGTGTTGTTAACTTGGCCGCACACACACACACACACACAGCGGCACAGCAATTACGTTATCCCTACTGGACTCCCCCTCCTTTCCTCTTCCCATTGCCCATATACCCATCAGGTTTCTTTACTGACCCTCGAGCATTCAGACAGAACACTTCGCGACTCACGACAAGCGGCGACGTCAACGCAGCGCGGATGGCACAATTTTTTTCAATTTTCCCTTTAGGGCTAGTCAACATTTGTTGGCCCCGCCCACCGCCCACCGCCCACCAACCTCAGGCAAGTCCCATGCTGCCGCTGTTGCGTCATTAGCGACAAAATAAAAAATAAAAATAAAGAAAAAAAATTATAAATAAAGAAAAAAAAACACAAGTTAGAAATCTTTAGTCGGAAGTGCTCGACTATATTATACCCAGTCCTTTACATAGCCTAACACTCACTGACTTAAATATTGATACTAATAATAAATATAAATGATTCTAACAACAACAAATAATACAATAATAATAATAAATAAAATACAAAAAAAGCAGTCTAAAAAAATTGAATAATTTTGAGTAGATGCTTTTATTTTAACTTTTTCTAAAATATTTGATTACATATTCTGTTACATTTTATTTTCTTATTCATATTTTTTTAATATATATTCCTTACGCTATAGTTTTATTACTTTTATATAATTGTTTTAACTTATTGATTTTATATAATTGATTAACTTATTCGAAAACATGGGACGCATAATTTTAAATACAGTCGAACTACCCTAACTCGAATCAAATCCAAATTATCCAAAGAAAAGGTTCGAGCTATGGAGATATTCGACTTATAGTGTTTTCTTTTTAAGTTTATTAATTTTAATCATTTAGTTCGAGTTAGAGAGAAATTCGAACTATAGAAGTTTGAGTTATGGAAGCTCAACTGTAGTTATTATTCTAATTTGTCTTTTCATTTTATATATATTTTTTTTTTAATAGCTTATTTTACTCTTGGTACAGGGTATACAAAATAAAAAAAAAGATGGAAGGCGCTCGGACAGCTCGACCTGAAAATCGTTTTTTGTTTTTAAAGTTTTGCTATCAAAACCTCAACTCTAGCAGAGGGAACCGAAAGTAGGAGGCGAAAAGAGGCGGCTGTACTCGTAGCTCATACCAATGAGCATTGGCTGTGTTTTTCACCGCCAAAACGAAGCGCACATCACTTGAGGCGACTTTATGCACTCATTTCGCACGTTCTAGCAAATAATGCGACACACACACACTCCCACAAAGAGGATGCATGACAAGCGATTTATTGATATACCGATGAAGGAGCTTGCAATGAATGTGGTGTCGCTGCAAGCACTGGTGTTGGAAAATTTTGAGAAGCTGCACAGTTCTTCGACTGGCGTCGCCACGACTGGTACACAAACTAGCCCGAGGCCAGCAAACAGTGTTGCTAAACGACTGCGCGAGTCGCCTCGAGCGTCGATAAGGAATTCGCCACCTAAAAAGAAAAGAGGAGCAAAACAAAACCAGCCTAAGCAACAGCAGATCGAATTGATTGACCAAGTTCAAGAAGAGTCTACCCCTTCGGTCATCGTGAACCGCAACGTCACTCCAGCTGCTAAAAAGCAACTACAGTGGCAGCATGTTGGACCCAAGGCCAAAAAAAAAGCCCAACGCGAGCCAAGGCCGGATGCAATTATCATCCAGCCACAAGATAATCTCAGCTACAGCGAGATTCTTCGACTTGTCACCAGACGTGAAGACGAGAAGCTAAAAGAGGTTGGTGACAACGTGTCCAAAATTCGGAAGACACTGAAAGGAGAGCTACTGCTTGAGCTAAACGGTGCGAGTAAGGAAAACACGGCTAAGCTTTCAGACGACATCCGCGATGTTCTTGGCCTCAAATCGGGCATTCGGACGGTCACGCAAGAGACGTGCTTAGAGATTAGAGATCTCGACAGCCTTGCTACTAAGGAGGACATTGTAGCCGCAATTGCAGCTGAGACCGATGTGCCAAGTGTGGACATTGGTTCAGTTAAAAGCCTGAGGGAATCCTTCGCTGGCACTCAAATTGCAATCGTTTGTCTGACTCCTGCGTTGGCGAAAGCTCTGCTCCAAGTGGGCAAACTCAAAATCGGATGGACTAGATGCCGGGTCCGCGAGCGTACTACACAAAGACGATGCTACAGATGCTTAGAGTTTGGCCACCTGGCAACCAGGTGCACGAGCGTCGTAGATCGCACTGGACTTTGCCTAAGGTGTGGAGCAAATGGTCACAAAGCGGCTAGCTGCAAGAGTGAGCCGAAATGTTTTCTCTGTGTGGATAACAAGCGCCAGGACTGCAACCATTTTGCCGGCAGCAAAAGATGCCCACTTTCGAACAGTGGCGTCAACAAACCTGCCCATTTATGAAGATGCTACAGCTGAACTTAAATCACTGTGCCGCTGCTCAAGATCTGCTGAGCCAAACTGTTAGAGAAGCGCGTATACAAGTTGCCGTCCTTAGTGAGCCCTACAAGACCCAGGAGTCTCCCACCTTTGTCCTGGACACCAGCAAAAAGGCTGCGCTATGGATCTGCGGCGCCCCACCATTGCAGCTCACCGACACAAGCTCTGCGGTTGGTTATGTACGTGCGAAAGTAGCAGGAATCTGGATATACAGTGTCTACCTTGCTCCCAGCCATTCCCTTTCGGAATTCACCAGCATCCTCGACGATCTGGTTGCTGACGCTAGAGGTCGGTACCCAGTACTGATTGGTGGCGACTTTAATGCCTGGGCGGAAGAGTGGGGTAGCGTCACGACGAATGCTAGAGGGCGTGCCCTGTTGGAGACCGTGGCATCCTTGGACATCGCGCTACTAAACCATGGTGTGCAGCACACATTTAGTAGAGCTGGAGCAGGCTCGATTGTCGATCTAACCTTTGTTAGCAGCTCCCTCTACAACTCATCGAGCTGGACTGTTAGTAACTCGTACACAGCGAGCGATCATCTGGCCCTTCTATGCACGATTGGCCAGCAGCCTGCTAGTAGCGAGCCAGCTGTCGCGAGTTATAAAAAGTACCAAGTCGATAGCCTCAACGTGCGGCTATTCTCGGAGCTAATGATGGACTTTCATGCAGACGGGAACGCGGAGCAAATGACCGATAAAGTTATGACACACCTGGAGACAGCTTGCAGCACCACTATGAGTCTGAGAAGGCCCTATACAAGACGCCACAAGCCAGTGCACTGGTGGAATGACCATATTGCCGAGCTGCGTCGAACATGCAATCATGCACGACGCCGATATCAGCGCTCTCGCGGCAGAGCTTCATTTCCACAGTGGCAGGCAACCTTTCGCGACTGTAGGCGTGCACTAAAGGTGGCCATAAAAGATAGCAAGCGCCAGTGCTTCTTAGCGTTATGCGACTCAGCGGATCGGGACCCATGGGGAAGTGCATACAGGATTGTTGTCAAAAAATTAAGCTCTAATAGGCAAGCATCACCATCTGATCCACAACAGGTCAGAGAAATCGTGGCTGAGCTTTTCCCGCGGATGGATGACAGCGTCTCTAATGACCCTTGACGCCACAGGATTACACTCCACCTGCTGAGGTCTCACCAGAGGAATTAGTTACCTTAGCAAAAGGTATGAGCACAAACAAAGCGCCGTCCGACTTCGTCCTGACATCTTCGATCGAGCTCTTCAACAAATGTTTATGTGAAGGCGTTTTTCCCAGTAGGTGGAAACTTCAAAAGCTAGTCCTCATACCTAAGCCGGGCAAGCCTCCAGGAGCTACAGCTTCTTATAGGCCAATTTGTCTGATCGATGCCGCGGGTAAACTGCTCGAGAAATTGATCTGCACCCGACTTGAACGAGCCATCGCGGATTCGGGTGACCTGTCGCCTCACCAATATGGTTTTCGTAAGGCCAGATCTACCACAGATGCCATAAGTAGAGTCGTGGAAATTGCTTCGAATGCAATCTCGGGCACCAGATGGAAAGGTGGCGCAAAGGAGTACTGCCTAATCGTCACGTTGGATATCCGCAATGCATTCAACACTGCTAAGTGGAGCTGTATCTTGCGCGCTCTAGAATACTTTAACACACCGCTATATCTACAGCGTTTAGTGAAAAGCTATTTCGAGAGAAGAGTGCTCATTTATGACACAATCGACGGTACGGAGCAGTATTTGGTATCTGGAGGCGTCCCACAGGGATCAGTTCTGGGCCCTCTCCTGTGGAACGCGATGTATGACGGCATTTTGCGTCTCAGGCTTCCGCAAGAAGTGCAAATAATAGGTTTCGCTGATGACATTGCAGTTCTGGTCGTCGCCAAGGAACTGTCGCACGTAGAGGCAATCTGCAACCACTCGATTGGGCTCATCCAACAATGGCTGGAACGAGTTGGCCTTGAGCTCGCCCCACATAAGACCGAGGCTGTGCTCGTAAGCAGCCGTAAGAAAGTTGAGACAGCCCAGATTGTAGTCTCTAACACCACAGTGTCTTCAAGAAGAGCCATTAAATACCTGGGTGTTATGATAGACACTAGGCTGTGCTTTCGGGAACATCTGGCCTACATGAGCTCCAAAGCGGCATCCATCAACAGGTCACTCTCAAGATTAATGTTGAACACAAGAGGCCCCAAACAACTGAGAAGGATTTTATTGACAAGCGTAACCAGATCGGTGATGCTCTACGCGGCTCCGGTGTGGATCAATGCCCTGCAGACACCGAGCTACTCCCGCAGTCTACTGGCTATCCATCGTCTTTCTGCGCTGAGGATCATTTGCGCATTTAGAACGGTCTCGGACGAGGCAGCTCACGTACTCGCAGGAGTGGCGCCCATAGAGTTCCTTGCAGAGGAGAGATCTTCTTTCTACTCGGAGGCCCATGGTAGAGGACACTCATTGTCCGAAAAACGAGCTCTACGACTGGTAGGCAGGCAGCAATGTCTAAGGAAGTGGCAAGACCGCTGGGACTTGTCGACTAAAGGGCGCTGGACTCACCGGCTCATCCCAAACATTGAAGAGTGGGTAAACAGAAGCCACGGTCGGGTCAATTTTCACCTGACACAGCTCTTAAGCGGCCACGGCTGCTTTCGCAGCTATTTACATCGCTTTGGACACCATGCAGCAGGTGAATGCACTTGGTGCAGGCACGTCATAGAAGAAGACGCTGAGCACGTCATCTTTTGATGCGGCAGATTTTCATGTCGGAGACAACAATTGGGACTCATCCTGGGCGACGCGATTACCGTGAGCAACCTAGTTCCGCTCATGCTGCGGTCACCCCAGAATTGGGAGGAAATCAGCAACTTCGCTGCGGCCATTATGTCTGAGCTGAGAGCTGCTGAGCGTTCCAGAAGAGTAGAAGAGCGACCATAGTATAGTCTAGACGACGCCCCAACCTTTATGATGCACAGCTTCACGGTAGTACCGTAAAGGAAGGCTCGTTTAGTTTTAAATATAATTTTCTAAGCCTGTACATATATGTTGAATAAAGATAATAAAAAAAAAAAAAACACACACTCCCACACACATATATAAACAATCATACACACACGCACACACAGTTGGCCAGGCAACATTGCACTATGGGGCGGAATCTTCGGATACTTAGTTATTTTATCAAAGTATTAATATTACTATTTTTCTGTGTTTACATCTTAAGAAAACTTCAAACTGTAAAGTTCAGCATCAAAAATGTTATATAACATACCAATGTTAAGCCTAACAGCTGTTAAAGTCAGCTGTGGCTGTCGAAAAGCACGTGCAATATTTTTGCAGCCTACTTTCAAATCACTGCGGACGGCAGTCCGCGCTAGTGACGAAAGCAGCACGAAGGGTGCGAAGGCGACTAGCATATATAAACAGGAAGAATGGAAAATTTGCTATGACTGTCCGATCAGGTCGAGTTACATACCGATCGAAAGGTATCAACTCAACTTACAAATGTGCATACTAAGACTTTTGGAAACTCACCTGGTTCGTGAGATAAATAGGTGTAAGTGGGAGGGGAAAAATTTAAATTATTGGAGCTAATGGGGCCGTTGGAGCCTTTTAATTTTATACTATTTTCATCAAAAATACGCGTCGAATGACACCTCAATCATCAAAATCCGACTACTGGTTCAAAAGATGAATTATTTTGAAATTTTTGGTGCCCTTCTCAAAACGAGATGAAAAGTCAGTCTGTCTGTTTGTTTGTTTGTTTGGATCAAATCGTTGATTTAGCTTAAAAGTTTGAATGAGGACTTGTTCCCGCTCAAAAATCTAGAAACGTTTGTTCTACGACTTTTTCGAAAAACCGCTAGTTTAGCGGGAAATCGCTAAAAACCGCTAAAACTAAAAACCCCATAGCATCCAAACGATAGAAGCTACAGATGTGATCTATATATCATTTAAAAGGTATTTCTAAGGGCTATTAGACATACCTTCAAAGTTTTTTTTTAAGAAAATAGGTAAGCAGCCACAGGTGAAATAAGGTATTTTTTTTCCACATTTTGGCGATTTAAGAAAAATCTACACACAAAATCACTTTAAAATATGTTATATGTTATAGGCAATTTGATTTCGCGTTTTTTGATATATAACACATATCTGTCAAAATTCGTTTGGACAAGATATTACCTATTAACTGAATATACCTTTTACCTTTACACTACTGCATGTATACTACTGCATGTACACTACTTGCACTGCTTGCAGTGCATGTGGAAAGATACTGAATTCTTTTTGCGGCAGATGAAACATTTTGTATTTCCGATTACAGCAAGATCGAAATATATTTATAAATATATATAATATATATTTTTTTTGGAGTACATAGGTAAAAAGTTACAGGTGGAAAAATATTTCTTTGGCGATTTAAGAAAAATCTGCGTTTTAAATCACTTTAAAATATGTGATATATAGGCAATTTAACTCCGCTTTTTTTTTACATGTAACACATATCTGTAAAAATTCGGTAAGGCCCGAAATTACCTACTGTCAGCAAAGATCAGGGGTCGAAACTATGTGCTCTGGTTTTATAATTGCCAAGTTATATAGGTAAGACCCTTGGTCATGGTACTGAGGTATTTTTCTATAAACACTAAATTCCTTTTGACAAAGTAGTTTTGTCAAAAGCAGAGGCGATTGCAAAAATTTCTGATATCCCCCAAAAAAACCTCTTTACGCGGTAAAAGTCTAGTGACGAAAACATTTCCATGCCACAAAATTTCTGATATCCAATTTTGTGACGAAATATATTAAATTTTTTTTATATGTTAATTTATTATATACTAGGGGGCTCCGCCCCCTGCTCGCTTCGCTCGCCAACCCCCGCTCGTTTATTATATATGCCAAAAAAAAAATTAATATACATACAAAGTAAAAAAAAATTGGCATTCGGCACTGCGCAAAATGTTATTTTTAAGGTGCAAAGAAGCTGAAGCTTTTTGCGCAAAGTGCCGAGTGCCAATTTTTTTTTTACTTTGTATGTATATTAATTTTTTTTTTGGCATATATAATAAACGAGCGGGGGTTGGCGAGCGAAGCGAGCAGGGGGCGGAGCCCCCTAGTATATAATAAATTAACATATAAAAAAAATTTAATATATTTCGTCACAAAATTGGATATCAGAAATTTTGTGGCATGGAAATGTTTTCGTCACTAGACTTTTACCGCGTAAAGAGGTTTTTTTGGGGGTTGGTATTTCTCAAAGACTAATCATTTTTTTTATAAAATTTAAAATTTATACCAATTATATGTTTTTGTACTATACACAGAAAGCCCGAATTAAATCCTCAAATTGTGTAATTCAGGCTACAAAATTTTTAATAATTAAAATGTTTTTCGTTACATTTAAATATTTTTATTTAACTTTTTTTTTTAAACAATTTTTTTTCTTTTTTTAAGATTTTTTTTTTATAAATATTTTTTTTTGTTTAAACATTTTTTTTTTATATTTGTTTGAAACATTTTTTTTTTAATGACGGGAATTATATATTTTAGCGTTTCATTCCGAAGAAATTAAAAACACAAGTTTGACTACAATTGACGGGGGGAATCGAATCCAGGTTTTTTTTCCAAACTGGAAGTTCTAATTATGTGACAGGTCGGCGACTCTAACCACTGAGCCACCGGACCGGTTGAAATGAGAGAGGCCGAGAGGAAATTTTCCTCTCGCGCTCAGCAAATGTGGTGATCAACGGGACATTTTAAGAATTTCTTAGCTTGAATCAAGTAATTTAGGTTTATTTTCCCATTTTAATCCCGATACAGGCTTGATTATTTAGCTTAATCCTGAATACATACTTAAAAAATGCAAGCTTAAATTAAGTATTTTTTTTTTCTGTGTATGTTTGTTGTACTAGTATTCTGTATTTGTGTGTGTTCTATTAATATTTTGTAAAATTAGATAATGCTTTGAAAGGTCATGTCTTGGAAAGAAATATTAACTTTGCTGAGGCATATAACATAGAAGCTTAACGAGGCTTAGTGTACGTCCAACTGTATGTCGTAGATCCATTCATTGTTATTTAAAGGCAATTTTTCTCAATATGAACAATTCCGCACAATCTGCGCAAATTAATTATTTAGGACGTAACCTCACCATTTTCCATAGCTGATTTTCTCGCTTGTCGTATTTGACCAGTTTTTGAGGTATTTATGAATAACTCGAAAACTTCTTCGGATATTCTGATGCGGTTTTTTTCTGGTATTATGCATACTCTTAGAAGTTTTTTGGAAAAGTGGGCGTGTCAAAATCTCCGCCCCCAATTTTTTTTTTTAGTTTTATGCTCACAGCCATCTATAAGGGCATACAACTTTCTTTCTCTAACAAGTACTTTTTCTTTTTATTGCAAATACTATACAAGGTCAAAGTTTGTTATTTGCAATCGAAATCATGAACTTACTTGTAACCAATAAAAAAATAAATAAAAAAAAATTAAGGGCGGAGGCGGTGACACACCCACTTTCCAAAAATATTTATGAAGGTGTACATAACATTAATAAAAAAACACGCATTCAACCGAAAAACTGGATTTCGCCCCATAGTGCATTGTTAAAAGCTTTGCTGTCATATGAACTAAGTTAAATAAAAAAAACTCTCTTTATGCTATGTAAAATTTACACCATTCTCTCTCTCTCTCTCTCTCACTTTCTCCCTCTCTCTCTCTCTCTCCAACTTTCCACTGCTTTGTTTTACCTCTCTGTCTGTGCATTCCACATTCTCTTGTTATTCGTAATAGCTACACAATTGTTATTTTCGCAAATTTTTAGTTTATATTCTTAGTCTCGTTGACAGCTATGTCACTTGTTTTTTTGCCTTTCACTTTAACATTTTCTTTTCAGCTTTTTTTATCTCAATTTATACTTTCGCTATCGCTATCTCTGTCTCGCTTATTTGCTTATCACCCGTTCCTCTCCATTTGCTAGTATTGTGTTATTTTCTTTTTAAACTTTTTTAACTGTTTTTATAAATTGTTTTCATTGCTTCATCTCTCTTTTTGCTTTTCATAGCGTTCCCTCGGATTTTTTCCATTTGTAGAATAGATTGTAGTAAGTATTTGTATCAGTCTCTTTCTTTTTGTTCGACTTCTTTAGTTCGACTAGTTCGTTAACTTTAATTTCTTTTGGCTAACTTTATTTTTGTCGTGTTTTGTCTTTATTTTCCTTGATTTCTTTGCTATTTCATACATTTCCTTTTGGGTTAATAGCTTCGACAATATTTGTTCTTAGCTTCTGGTTTTTTTATCAAAATAATTACACTTTATTCATTGCAATCGTTTTTTACTATTTCTTCAGAAGAAAATTATAATGTGTGTCTTTTTTGCTTTTCTTCGCTAATTTTGCGCAATCATGTTTGTCTCTGTCTATCTTTCTTAGAAAATATATGAAATTTACTTCTATACTTAAGGTACTTTATTCTAACGACCTCTTTGTCTCACCTTTTCATATATCCTTCTCTTTCCGTCATTTTATTTTCTCTCTAATTTTTGTCTTTTTGTTTTTGTCTATTAATTACACTGTGCTACAAAATTTAATCAAAATAAAACTTCTGGGATGGGACATAGCGTAGGTTCTAGGTATAGATAAATAAATTTTTTTTGCATACTAGAATTTTTTGGTGCACATCGAAATTTTAAATTACGGTACAAAACCCGTTTTTTCGTACTTGCACTCACTCACGCGCCCATGGCTTCGTCAAATACTCACTAATTTTAATTTTTTAACGGCTTTGGAAAGAAGAAACTTATGTTTATTAACGTGTATACTTGACTTAACTTGATTCAATTCCCTTATTAGAGTATTTTCTATGTTAACAAATTTTTTGTGTGTTTTTTTACATTTTTTTACTTTGGTGTTGTTTTTGAACACTATTTTATTAGAAACCCCTTAGACTTGTACTTTTATTTAAAAAGAACACATTTTCACGAGTAAAACGTGTGTCCATTTTCTAAAATCGGACAATAATTCGCCAAGCTATAATAGATTTTCTGAAACAGAATTGCTCAAAATGGTGATATTTGCGCCATTATTGCGCCATTTCCCCATCCCCTCATATTCCATTTGTAGTTGCGTCGTTAGCAAAGTGGTTAACAAACGAGTTTTTTTCCAGGATTTTTTTTCTAAAAAAATGAATAACTCAGCTAAATATCACTCGATTTTAATAAACTAAAAATCAGAAGACGTAAAATTAAATGTTTTTTGAAACTACATGCCAAAAGTTAGTTGCTTTCTACAAATTTAACTTATTAATTTACGTTCAAAGTAGGGTAAAGTCCCAAAAAACTGAAAAAATTCATATATTTTTACATGTAGCTCCCTCAATATTTATCCGAGATTGCAGTGTAATACACCGTTAGAAAGGTGTTACGTTTCACTTTCCAACGACGTTTTACAATTTATTGTAAGATGCATAGTTTAGGACATAGAATTTTTAGACTCCATCAACCTCGAAAAAACTGTTTTTGTACCGTAATTTAAAATTTCGATGTGCAACGAAAAATTCTAGTATGCCACAAAATTCTATTTAACTATATCTACAACCTACGCTATGTCGCATCCCAGAAGTTTTTTGGCTGTAACACAGTGTTATTATTCTCCCTGTCTTCTTTAGATATCTCTTACAAAAAAAACTTTCTCGTCTTCTTCTCTATTTTCCTGTTCTCTCCTTTTTTCTTTCCATCTCTCTTCTTCACTCTCTTTTCGCGTCATCTTCCTTAATTGCGGCGATCCTAACTCTCAAAAATGTTTCTTCTACTTTGCTGTTGTTTCTACTTTGCTCTATGATAGAACTTCTACCTTCCACATTTCTTCTCTTCCTCTTTTTCTCTCCCCGTTCTGTTCCACTGTCTGTCTGCCTGTGCGCCATATTCTTTAGCGTTTGTTTTGTCGGCTGGCTTTAGGGGACAACCAGGACAATCAGTAAAGCCAGACAAAAGGGACGCACATTGCAACACAGGGACAAAGTCAGAAACAGAACCAGAGACAGGGGAGAGAATGAGAAGGAGAGAGAGGCTGAGACTGGGACTGAGTGAGTGGGAGATAGACGGTCAGGATTCTCTCCTTGCCCGCTCCCCTTCGCTTCTTAACTCGGCTAGAGCTGAATTAGAGGCATCCGCCGTACACGAAAATACAGTTAGCCTTAAGCATTTCCCGTATTTTACTGTCATGGCACAAGAGTGTTTGTATATGTATATGTGTCTGTGTGGGTGTGTGTATGTGTGTGTGTGTAAGAGGTAAGAGGCCATGAAATAGAGTGGGGCTGAAACAGCCGGTGCTTTGGGGTTTTTGACTTAGTCGTTGTAAATTACTTGATTCGTTGTTGGAATTTAATTAACATTTTGCTAAGTTTTACTTTAGACTTTTAGTGGCTCTGTTCATGTGCGAGTGTGTGTGTGAGTGTGTGTGTATGTGTGTGTGTGTGCGTGTGCTCTTGCTAGTGTTTATAAGAGACACAAGATGTTAGTTTGCCACCATACACTCTGTCTCTCTCTCTTTCTTTCTCCATCTATCTTAATCTATTGCTTTGTGCATGCGTTTCTCTGCCACGCACTCAAAAACTCTTTCTCCATCTCCATCTCTCTTTCTCTCTCTCTCCCACTGCTTATAATGCGGGCAGCATTGGCACAGCCTTAGTGAGGTTATGTTTACACGCCCACACTTTGCATGTGTTGGTAAACACACTCACACATACATAAGTATAATAAAAGAAATGCATATATTTATCTGTTAGAATTAAGAACGATCCATTGAGCAATATACATTTTAAAGTGCAGATAATTGCGCGTGTAGACAAAATGTTTTTTTCGAATATTTATGTGGTTTCATATGGAAGCGATGTATTCCCACAAGAGCTAGAGATGACATCGTGTCTAACACGAAAAAGAAAAACGAACAGACAACAAACTAGTGTTAAAGGCTATAGTCGAGCTTCCGACTATGGGATATCCGTTACTTATTTAAATATAAGTATAAACAATATTTTATTGCATACTTTCAGGCAGTTCTATTTAGCATAAAAACTTAAATCAGCCATTACCACCTTTCTATTTGCCCGATCTTGTTACGATTTAGTAGGATGATAGGTAATAATAATAGTAAAAGTTAATTAGTAAAAAAAAATCTTAATGGGTACTTAATGGGCTAAGGAAAGTTTTGTGTCATTCAAACGGAATTTAAATGACCTTTCCATTGATGGCAATATGTTAACGATAACAAAAGCAAAATGTATAATCAGTGTTAAAACACTGTTTTTCATGTTTCAATGCAAGTTTGAATGGGTTATCATACTCCGATTGAGGTAAAAATTTATTTCTGAGTGCTTTAGGACCTAATGAACAGAACTAGCCCGTATGCGTTTAAAAATATTGACTTTGACCAAAGAAGGGACACCCTAATGCATATGGAATAGATTACAAGATACAATTCTGAAAAAATGTACCGAAACTTTACCGTTACAAGCGTTACGGTTTTCGGTACTTTATAAAAAAGTTATTTCAGTTCCGATATTACATTTGAATGGATTAATTTCGGTTAACCGTATATTGTTGATTTTTATTATTATCAAGCGTGGAATTAAATTTATTTAAAGGCTTAACAGTGAATAACAAAGACAATTAATTTCGAGTAGAAACCTGACATATATTTTTTTAAAATACTGCATTAAATATGCTAAAGTATCAACGAATTGTTGAGTCGTTTCAAGCCCAAAATATTCCTCTTTGAAGATGAAAGGATTTTGGCATTTTCGTGTCACGATAGAAAACACGACACACGCTCAACTAAATTTCAACTGGCAAAAGAACACATACATATATGAATTTGTTCTTTTACACACACACAGCACACAAATACATGCACACACTCATATACATAGAAAGAAAGTGCCACAAACAAAAGCAAGGCAAATATACTAAAACTGAAATACATTAAAATATACGATTATCCAAAAAGTATTTGCCACATTCCGACCCAAATAGGCAACTTGTAGATTTAGTAACCAGTTCAATTTAACTCAATTTTACTAATCTACACTTAATGTATGGTGTGTGTCCTGGTGTGTAAGACAAACATAGAAAACAGATAATTGTAAGTTGTTGCTCATTCTTTAGATGATTTTCCAGTATGTTTTTCAGTTACATGAGTGAGCTTGTTTATTCATGTACATATTTACTACATGCGTATAAAATGTTCTTTTTATCCCCCCTGCCAAAAATGGAGCATGGCCACAACAAGACCTAAAAACAACAATAACAAAATAATCATTCGCATAAATAATCATACAAAATTCCCCAAAATAAAACAAACATCAATAAACTGCAGAGATGAAAAAACATTAACAATTGCTGAACGTGGTTGGCAACTGCGAAATTCTAAAAGAAAAAAAAAAAGAAAAAAAGAGTCAGCTTAACTCAACAAGTTTATATTTAAAATTATACATGTAAATAAAGATTAAATATCATAGATTAACAGATATCGTGTAATAAAGTTCATAAACCAGTTATCTATGATGATTGAATAACTTTTATGCTAACTCATTCAATAAATTTTGACCATCGAATTTATGTAACATCTGTAAGATTTAGTTTGCCCCTTAATCTTGCAAAAACTCGAATTCTTCTACAATTAAAAAAATAATTTTCGGTTCCTTTCAGAAAGGCTATTCCATTTTTACAGGGTATTAGCAACTGCAACAAAATTCGTAGAACTGCTCTGACCTCCGGCCAGGGACGTACACACATTTTACATTTAGTTTAACGACAATAAAACAAAATCAAAATGAAATTGCAAATTGAATTCATTGAAAAAACTGAATTTCAATCCAATTCAGACTGACAGAGTAAGAGAAGCCTTCCTAATAATTGCGAAACTAATAGCTAAATGTCAAAATAAAGGATAAAAAAGTCAACAGATTGAAGCTAAGGGGGAGTCAAAAAAGAGCTCGCATTATGTACATATGTATGTACATGGAAAAAGAAAGAAAAAATCGGAAATAAGGAGGATTGCAATGCCATGCAACTGCCAGGACTGTTAAATTAAATTGAGCTTGATAAATACGCAATATTGTATTCCATGATATAAATTAAATTGCATATCAGAAATTAAATATTTATTAAGATAATATTGGTATAAAATTGTTTTAATCTATCTAATACCCAGAACATTGAAATGCATTACACACAAAGAATGTTGTCCACAAATATTAGTTGACAAAATATTTGATAAAAAATATTATAGCAATTACAAAAGGTGACAATATTTATATGTGGTATTTATCAGAGTTGTGACTATAAGCATTATCATTACTTTTTAATTAGCATTGAAAAAAGTAGTGCTAATGAAATTTCACTTCAGTAGGCATTGAAAAAACTAGTGCTAATGAAATTTCACTTCAGTAGGCATTGAAAAAAGTAGTGCTAATGAAATCGAATTTCACTAGCATTGAAAAAAGTAGTGCTAATGATATTTTATTTAACTAGCATTGAAAAAAGTAGTGCTAATGATAATTTCATTTCAGTAGGCGTTGAAAATGAAAAGTAATGACAATTTTTCAGTGGAATTAAGTAATGCTAGTGAAAAACTATTTTAATTACCATTAAAATTTGTTTTTTTTTTTAATTAAAAAAAAATTGAAATATAAGGAAAAATTTAAATAAAATGTTGAAAAATGTAGATATTGTTCTCTGTTCCTTTTCGCGATATTTATACTATATTTGATAGGGGGTGCCTGCACTGCGACCCTTTTGGATATATGTAGAGCAAAAATTCGTTAGAAAAATACATGGGCCGGTGTTCTAAGTGAGACTAGTCCTCCTTACCAGTTCCTTAGTCAATTCTCTAGGCTTGCGCTAACCACCCGAACCACAGGGATAGTATAAATATCGCGAAAAGGATCAGAGAACAATTTCTACATTTTTCAACATTGTACTTAAATTTTTCTTAATATTTCAAATTTTTTTTAATTCAAAAAAAAAAACAATTATTAATGGTAACTGAAAAATTTTCATTACTTTTCATTTTCAACGCCTACTGAAATGAAATTATCATTAGCACTACTTTTTTCAATGCTAGTTAAATAAAATATCATTAGCACTACTTTTTTCAATGCTAGTGAAATTCGATTTCATTAGCACTACTTTTTTCAATGCCTACTGAAGTGAAATTTCATTAGCACTATTTTTTTCAATGCTAGTGAAAATTCGATTTCATTAGCACTACTTTTTTCAATGCCAATGAAATGACAAATTCATTAAAAAAGTAGTTTATTAGGAACAACTCTGGTATTTATATAAAAACAAACGAAACAAAGGATATCAATAAAAAAAAAAAAAACCAAATATGGGCATTTCTCCAGAAATGTCAACCGAGCCTAAAAACGAAAAATTGCTCAAAAACTCACATCTTGTGAAATTAAGTTTCAAAAATGTATTCAAGTTATTTATTTAAGCAATATACGCTAGAAGAAATTCAATAGGATGAACATATAATCTATATGTTGGAATAAAATCACTTTTTCCATATTTATGTCCATTTTCTTAAAAATTGATTTCCAAAATGGACCGTTTGTATTCTATCGATTACACTAAGTAAGATAGTAAGATTGTAACATAAACCATTTTAATACATAGAAATATATTGAAAGTTTAATTTAAAACAAGTTTTTCGAGCTTTTTCGATATATAATTTAAAAAAAGAGAGACAGAAACAACAGAAATATTTTGTGGAAAAAAATGTCACGTGCGACATGTCGCATGCGACAGTGACTCAAATTACATTTAAAAAAAAACTACTTGATATTTTAAAATCAAACAAAAAGCATTTTTTAGATAAATGAATACATTACATTACAAAATAAATGGCATCAAAATATTCGTTCACGTTTTGCCGAAATCAGTGCTAGAACTGGTCGCCGAAAAAACGACTTCTATCTGAGTCGCGTGCGAATGCCTTGGTTTTTTCAAATTATCTTGAAAACGAGCAATTTCCCAAAATCCACTTTAGCACCAATTATAGTGCTAATCAATACCTATAAGTTTCTCCTTTTGTCACAACAAAATAATGTTTTGGCATATGTTTTATTTCACTTTGAATGCGTACGAATGTCGCATTCGACATGGGAGAATTACCCATATGCAATCCTAAATTTCATAACAAAATAACCATGAAGTTAACTTATTTAATTTAATTTAATACCTGATTAACTCTTATTTGTAGCGGGTTTGCAGTGACGTATACGTAATATTAAGTATTTTTTCAAATGTGCTCTACAATCAAGTTCAATAGAGCTGAAATCAAAATCCGTTTATAAAAAAAGCTGTGTCATTACTGAAACTTGATAATGTTCAAATCAATCATTATAGCGGATGTTCCTTTTCGGAACTGTTTAGTTCCGTTTAGGGATTCATTCTTATGAAATAACTTTTAATAACTTGTAAATATGTAAAATGTTGCCACATTTACTTTCAACATAAAAAATGGATGAAAAGAAAGGCAAAGCGTGGAGGAGAAACAGAGAGAGAGAGAGAGAGAGAGAGAGAGATGGAGAGTGAGGGGGCTCGAGGGTCAATCAAAGTTGATCTATCGACTGGTCAAACACACAATTGCCACACCCACTTCATGCCACTTCTTACCCTTGGCCAGTTTCAATATGCATGTATACGTATGTATGTACATATGTATGTGTACTTGCTTTCAAACGGATGTTCGGTCAACAGCGGAACTTGCAACAGTTGCAGCATGCAGCATGCAACAACAGCGGTCAACAAGTTTGCCAAGTGCCTGCCCCAAAGTATAGTCAACAACTCAAAGTGCTCTCGGTTAGACGTTAGACTTTAGTTATAGTTTATGACGTTGATAAAGCGATCCAAATGTGAATCATTACCAATACACTGGCACTTAGAGAAAAAGGTCATACTAAAATTAAGTTCATTCTTAAAGTCCATACTTGATAAAAGTACAAATTGCATTAGGTAACAAAAATCTCTGTTTTCTGGTAACATACATATGTATGAGGATACATAGAGAAAAAAACAACTTAAAATATGGCAGTTTTTTTTTATATTTCCAGTTTGACTTGTATTTAAGTCTATTTTAAACTCACTTTTAAGTTGTAAAATACTTAGTTATTTTAGATCTTAGTTAAAAATCAAGTTTGATATACTTGATTATTTCGCTCAGTGCAGAGATACACTTACACAATTTCATAGCTCATTCTTCATACCAGCTCTTACTTAACAACTCGTACTGTAAATGTCGTCGACTTGCCTTTTCCCTTAACTTATAACATCATAAATATTTACATTGTTCAGTGCGTATAAATAAACTGTATTCTAAAAATACGATTCCACAAAAGTGCCAAATATCCACCTAAAACCTAACTATTCCCTCTCTCCGACTCCCCTCAACTTCTACACCACCTCATCCTTATAACAATATAAGCTTAAACAATTTCATTTGCTCAGACACACACATACACACAGACACACACACACAGACACAAACAAACATACACAAATAACGCTACATTAATTGATAATTGTTTTGTGCTCAAAAGAAATTAAGCAACAGCAGCAACAACATTAGTTTCGCTCTTTCCTATCCTTCCCACTCTCTCTCTCTCATCCCCTCTATCTCTCTCTCGCTCTCTCTGCAGACACCATCTAATGCTGCTATCCGACTCCGCACTTTTCGCTCTCCACGCCCCATTACGTTCATTGCGGCTGTATTGTATAAGTGCACGTGTGTGTGTGTGTGTGTGTGTGTGTGATAGAGGTTTGTCTGTCATTTGGCTCTAGGACTATCGCTCCTTAGTTGGTACCACGCTTATATACCCTACACTTTAAGCTACATCGGGCGTATTCGGCTTTAACTCTTTTCTAATTAAATAATCATTTTATATAAATAATAATTCATTTTTATTTAATAAGTTTTTTAAAGAAATATTTCAATAATTTTACTGATTTTATGGATATGTATTTATTTATTCTACATATTTCATAAATAATTATGTTTTAAACCATAGGTTTTCAAATATCAATCTAAAAATACAAATTTATGTTTATTTAAATCTAAAGCATTTTAAGTATTTATAGCCCCTTTTCATAAGTTTTTCACTTTTTTCATGTTCATATTTTTCTGGATTTTGACTTTCCAAGGCGAAATGCTGAATCAGTGTATTCAATGTTTTAGAGAAAAGCTGAGCCTTAAATTTTTTAAATTCAACAAATAATCATTATTTCAGTATTTGCAAAAAGTCTAAGGAATATTTGAAAATAAAATTTATACGGTTTCCAGGATACTCCATACAGCAATAGTATAATTAAAATTTCACAATCATCCAATTCATTTTTATCAGCTCAAATTTTTTTCTAATAACTCATAGCTTTTTTTGTGATCCCTGTACAAAACTACTCAAAGTTCATTTGCCCAATTACAGGGTATTTGTCTTGTTGTGCGCTTAGTTTACTTTACAAACACATATGTGTGTGTTTTGTTTTTACTTTTTCATTAACTTTTTGTAGTCGCTGCTTGTTCTGGACATTTTGAGCAAACTGAGGAAGCTTCTCACCACTGTCCCCACCTCCATCCCCATAAAGATTCCCGCCCTTCCTTTGCCTAACCCCCTTTTTTTACCGCACTACGTCACTGTTTTCGCCGAACATTCACCAACTTAATTGAACGATTAGTTTTTGTACGTGCTGCCACGCCCATCGCCCCGGGGGCACCTGCCCATAGCTCAGCTCAGCTGAGCGTCCCGCCCAACGCCCACCGCCCTCCGTTTACGCCCATTTCAGTTGCGCTTGTCTGTTTTGGCCACTATTTAATTTTATCTGCTTTTCTTTTATTTTCGTTTTCATCGCAGTAACAAACTATGTACAACAATTTGACCAGCCCCTTCGCGTCCCCACTTCTCCTTCCAGTTGAGTTTCTTTTCGTAGTCGCCTTTTCGACAACAACACAAAGCAATGAAAAAGTCAAATGCCAAAACACTAAAAAGTCAAAAGGCCACAGCAGCAACAACAACAACTACTACTACTTGTTGTTGTAATATGTAGTTGTAATGAGAATGAACAAAACAACAGCAAACTCTATTTTTGGAAGTTCGCTGTGCGCACAAAGTTAAAAGCGCACAATAAATAAATGTTAATAAAATAAAGCAAACGCATGAAATGATACACTAAGAGGAACCATGTTTGCTCTTCCTAATGCTATCCTCCTCGCTCCCATTGCTCTTGTTGTTGGTATTTTTGCGCTCACAATACAAAATGGCCAAACAACACTCACAAGCCACGCGTCGACTGTATGTGTGAGAGTGAACGAAGATTATGGCGATGCGGTAACAAAAAATAGTATAGCAAGAGCGAGTGTTAGAAGGAGGCAGAGCGAGGAGGGCTGTCTCTGCTGGTTGTTGGTGCCAGTCAACAGGAGCCGTCAAGCCGGCAGCATTTGCCGCACTTTACACACATTCGTAATTTGAAGCAACACTCGACAACTTGCGACATTATGCCTTTGGGCGGTAGCACCCTACTGCTTCACGTTCTTTCTGTCTTGTGTTGTTTTTACCCACAGGTTGTATATCCTAGTGGCTTGTGACCATAAGCAGCGGAGAGAGAGCGCGTCTGGCAACTGTTGATAATGATGATGAAGATGGCGGTTGACACGCTTCGCTCTCTCGCCATGCTATGGCGAACCGTGGAGCGCATTGTGAAAACACAACAACACATTATAGATCAGAGAGCATTGGATCCCACAAAATGGAAAAATGTGAATTTGTCCAATTGTAAATGATCTCCAGCTTGACAGTGGATCGTAATGGATCATGGCCCATATTTAATTACAGCTAAAACTGATATAGCATGCCACAATTTATTATTATTTTATCATATCATATCATTTCCATCGGACGTGTGGATTCCATGTGGATAAATGTGGACTTTAAACGCTTATGTATGGATCGCAATGATGGCAAACATTTTCCGGAAAAAAAAGACAAAACGGCCAAGGAAATCAGGGAAAAAAGCTGAAAAACTAAAAAAAAGACAGAAAAATAGGCCAAACGTTTTTTCCTATTTTGTTTTTTAATTTAAAAGTTTTAAAGCATCTTCAATGATTTTTTCCTCAGCATTTTCTTTGCCATGGTGCCTATCATCTTTAGGTATTTGCCAGGCAGTTTATACGAATGGCAACAAGTTTTGTGTCGACGCAAACCGAATCTGCAGAAGTTAAAATATACATAAGCATATAATTAAAAAATTTGATATTTACCTAATTTAGACTTTACCTATTTTTAGACTGTTCCTCAATTTAGTTTCTACCTAACTAACTTGGCTAAAAACTCTCTCTACTTCTGCATTCGACCATGGCAACGAAAGAAGAGTCAGAGCGAAAGTGACCACTTCTGAACAAAGGTTATTGCCTGCAGAGTCTCGATATTTGTTTGCTTCGGACCAAAATTTTTACGTATTTTCAACATTCTCCCATTTTAAGAGGTGATTTTTGGAGTACTAAGAAACTGTTTTCGTCTTTATATTGTATCCAATTTCAAAAAATTCCAAAATTGGCAGCACAGAATCCTTTTTTCGGATAGAAGATGTTTTAGATTTTTCCCGGCTGAAGCAGTTAAAAACCAGTCAAATCTATCCGAAAACAGGCCAAATTGGCATCACTGATGGATCGTGATCTGTTGCGAATGGTATCTATAACTCGTGCTCTTGACATTCCTCTCAATTAAGAGAGAGAAACTGAGTCAACTTATGGATGCCACTGTGACAACCAACGGTAATTGTTTGTTGCTGTCGCCGCCGACGCACACGCGCGTGAATCAAGGCGTAGAACTGAAAAACGGTACACAAAGTCAAAACGTTGGAGAAATAACAACAGGAGGCATCGCTCTGTTAATGTCGACGCCGCGTGTCTTGTCAGCCTGCCTTTTGCACTGCTTGTTTGTGTGTGTACACACAGGCGGTAATTAATTTTATTTAATTTTCGACGACAATAAAAGCGACAACAACAAGAGTCAAGGAGTCGTCACCGAGGCCGCCGCCAGAAACTGACATTAAGAACTATGGGAATGGCGGCTCGTGACTGAATATGAAGAGGATAAAAAGGAAAAAAAGGAATGAAGAGGAAAGAAACCGGAGATGGTGATGGAGGAGAAGTCGCACAGGAAAAAACAAGTTAACAAAACGTCAACAATAAAAAGAAAGCCGGCCAAATGGCAGACGCGGCCAACGGTGACGCTGAAGACAATGCAAAAAAAAAAAGAAGAGAAAAAAAAACAAACAAAAAAAGTATGAAAAAAAATGTCCAATTGGGAGTTGAAGCCAGTGGGTGGACATGGACACATAATTATCAACCACATCAGCGTCAGCTTCAGTGGCAATGGCAGCCGCAGACGACGAGAGCATTGATAATCAGCAAAGCGCGTCAAAGGGGAGAGAGAGAGAAGGACGCTGAAAATTGCCAGGACATAACGAAACGCACGCACATAAAGAACAAGAGAGAAGAGGTGAAAAGCAGTATAGTTTGAAAGGCAGAGGAAGAGAGAGAGAGAAAGCAAAATTGTCGAAACGAAACGAAGTAGGAAAACAAGTTTAACTTAATTGTCAACATTGTGAGAGGCAAGAGCAACAACAACAACAACTACAGTAACTATGTTTGCGGAAGCGAAGCAGACAGTAAAGAAGACGCATGAAAGTGGCGAAAAGACATTGCTTGCTGACAGCGGAAGAAGAGCATAAAAATAACGGTACTAATGATGCAGCACGCAATGCGAGTGGCATGTACATACATACATACATATGTATGTATCACTGCGGACGACAGTCCGCGCCAGTGACGAAAGCAGCACGAAGGGTCCGAAAGTCGACTAGGAATATAAACAGGAAGAGTGGACTATGACTGTCCTATAAGGTCGAGTTATATACTGATCGACACGTATAGTTCTAACTAACAAAAGTGCTAAGACTTTTAAAAACTTTCCTGGTTCGTGAGATAAACAGGTGTAAGCATAGTTTTTTACGAATGACACCTCGATCATCAAAATTCGACCACTGGTTAAAAAGATAGTTTTATTTGAAATTTTTAGTTGCATTCCCAAAACGAGATGAAAAGTCAGTTTGTATGTTTGTTTATATCAAAGCGTTGATATAGCCTAAAAGTTTAAATGTTGACTTGTTCCTGATCAAAAATCTAGAAACTTTTGTTCCACGACTTTTTCGAAACATCGCTAATTTAGCGGGAAATAAAAAAAGCTAAATTTGAAGGGTTCTTAGGCATACCTTTAAAGTTTAAACGTACAGTCGAACTTCCCTAACTCGAATCACCATTATCCGAGAAAAAAGTTCGAGTTAGGGAGACTTCGAGTTAGGGAATTTTTTTTTTTAGTTTTTTAAATGAAACTACAATTTCATTCATTCTGCAAAAATTTCAAAAATCTCCTCGCTAGTATTTTTTATGATTTTTTGAAAATTGCTAAAAACGACTATTTTAGCCTCTTTTTCCTCTATTTCATACAAAAAGTAGCTTAAGGACCAATTTTCCAAAAATTATAAAAAATACTAGCAAAGAGATTTTTGAAATTTTTTTTTGCAGACACTATTAAAATTGTTTGTAGAATTTTTTTGCATCCCAACATTTTTTTTAAAAAATCGAGGAAAAAAGTTGAAAAAGTTGATTTTTACATAAACTCAAAATTTTCGAATATTTTCAATATTTTCAAATTATGAGTTGATATATCTTTAGTTTTCTGTGAATACTTTTGATTAGGTTTGTTTTTTAGATAGTTGTAATTGAAGCTATTGAATAAAGTTGCTTTTTATGCTGGTTGAAATAAGCTGTGAGCCACCGTACGTTTTACTTAGCATTGGAATAGGACAGAAGCAACAAAGTGTCGTAGCAGTCAGAGCTTGAGAGTGCTGATAGCTTTTGCGCTAGACAATTGTGTTTGTAAAAATAATCTTTGTGTTTTTGATAATGAAAATATTCTTGAGAAAATAGGGACAAGTGTTGCCCGACAGTTTAAGTTGGCTTGTAAGAATATGAGCTTTAATTGGTTTAAGTTTAGGGTGTTTTTCTGCAACGCACTTTGACTTTATGTGTTTTTATTCTCATTATTTTCCTTGTCATGGTACTGACATATATTTCTACAAACTTTAAGCACCTTAATGTCAAATTTCTGACATCTTATTCCAAAATTTTTGATGTCTTATAAAAAAACCTCTTCTCGAGGTAAAAGTCAAGTCTTAATATTATTCGTCACAAAGTTGGATATCAGAAATTTTGGGGCACGAAAACATTTTCGTCACCAGACTTTTACCTCGTGAAGAGGTTTTTTTTTAGTATTGTACATATGTACATACAGTATGTCCATTAATTGTTTTGACAAAGAACAAAGAAACACATACATATTTTGTCAATTATTTTTAAAAATAGTTAAGCCTAATGAATGAATAACTTTTTTTTAACTTTTAAAAACTTTGTTAAAATAAGAAAACAAATTACTTTGTCAATTACTTGACATACTGTACATACAACCACACACACACAAAGATTAAGTTAAAGTCCAACTGTGAGTAGCGTTCAATGCAAAACGAAGATTTGGGATTCTTTCGTCTTGACAGCTTTAATGCGTACGCTCAGTTCAAAAAGGTAATGACAGTTAAGTGCAGGGGGTGGCCGAAAAGGGGGGGGAGGGGAAGGCAACCAGCATGAGAAAAAAGAGGAGCAGCTAAACCCTTTTGTTACCCTGCCACCAGTTAAATCCAATTTCATGGCAGGCAGAACGCTCAGAGGCATTCCCGCCAAAAATAAAAGAGAAAACAAATAACAAAAACAACAAAAAACCGCGCTCGCGTCACTAATGAGACTCTCCAAACAACACCCGAGCATACTTAAAGCTTACAGAAGCGCCCGCCCTCCCGTCCACCCACCTCAGCCTCCTTCAACTCTTTCCATATATTCCCTAGACAACAACATGCCAGCATGTTTTTGCCCCGCTGACACAAAGCACACAGCGAAAAATTCAACAAGCAGCCGCCGCTCGCGCCACAGCAATAAAATTTAAGAGCGTGATTATTTCTATGGGCTAAAAAACAAAGCCAGGACATCAAGAGTAAACCAAGCAGCGGTAGTTTCTACATAGATATGTATAGGACGAGCGTGGGTATGGCTCCATCGCAGCTAATTATTTCATTGAAGTAAAATTGCACCTATTTTCGCGCTAAAAGCAACAGAAGAAACACACGACAAAAACTAAATCCAAACATAAAAAAAAAAAAAAAAAAAAATATTTGCAAATGCCAAATGCAAACACGGCTTTTTACATATAAAATTTTGTTTTTAATCAATGGCACTTATTTTTTCGAATTGGCTCATTTTTTCATCAGTTCAGAATTAGGTATTTTGTATAGTTTTTAGATTGACGATTAACATGGCGCCGAATTGATATGCAAATTTCCGAATCATAAACATTCCAACTGCATTTTATTATCAGAATTTATTTGGTAAATTATTATTTAATTGCTCTGAGTTCAAGTTGATCCACGACAGAAAAGGGCCCATTGCAGAAAAGCGCTTACGGGCGCGAGGGCTTTATTCTTTATTTACTTCTAAAATTTTGTTTTTAATATCAATTTCGAAATCAAATGAGAAACTGCTAAATATCTGTCAGTTAACATAATGTTAAACAATAGTACTATCGATAGTAAATATACTGTTTTTGTTATCGCGGTCAGTATTTTTTGTTAGCGCGGATTTATTAGAACTTTTTTATATACAATCACCCGACCGCCACAATCGTTGACTGTTCAGTGCCAGAAATCGACTTAGCGAGCCGTTTAAATCCCCTTTTATGAATTTAGCAAGTTTGCATTCCTTAGAGGGTGATTAATTCTAAATCAAACATTCGAAATTTTTAACTTCTTACTTTCAATTTAGAGAAAGATCCAAAAGAAAAGGAATTCGATAGTGGCCTATCAAACATCGATGGTTTCGATGTTTTGCAAGCATCGACGACATCGATGTTTCACTCGATGTTTCTCCACTTCTAATTTGCACTAGAGCTGGGAAAACAACGATAGTGGAGACATTCGATATTTTCGAGGTTTTCTAAACAAAAATTCTATATTATCGATAGTATCGTTTTTTACCAAAATCTATTTATTATTGTAGTGGCGCGATGTTATTTATATGCACGTCTTTTAGAGTTTTTCTTGACGGCAGTGTGTACTGTGGATCGAGAGCTCTAACAAACTTACGGAATCCTTGGTCTTCAGCAATTGAAAATGGTTGCATGTCGAGCGCCCCAAGTTTGGCTAAGGCTCTGTCCAGTGAATTTTTCTTTTCTGAAGACGGCTCATACAAAACCGGCACAATGGTTCTTGTGTCTTGAGGTACTTCGTCCAACTTAATAGAAGGGATCAATCTCTTGACAAGGTCAAATAAGTTAGAAGTGTTTCTGTGTATATTAGAGCAATGTATACACTTCGCCGTCTTCCCATCTTGCGAGCGCTCAAAATGACCACAGACTTTTGATTTTTTAATTTGACGCCTTTTACTTAATTGCGATTATTACGATAAGTATTAATAACAGTAGTCACCCTCAACGCTTTTTAAAAATTTGTCCATAATTTAAATTGTCAAATTTAATTGCCAGCCGCCAATTAATTTTCCAAGTGCGCCAAAACAGTGATGCAAAAAGGTGGACCACTATCGTTAACTATCGAAGTCGAAACATCGATAGTGTAGAGTTATAATAAAAATTCGATGTATCGATACTATCGTGAGTGGTCGACCCAGCTCTAATTTGCACCCGCTCTGCACAAAAAACACAACAACAAGGAGCGCAATAAAATGGGTGATGTTGACAAATGGATTGAGACTGTGAAGGAGTGCAAGTATTTGCCCGAAAATGAATTGAAAAAACTCTGTGATATGGTCTGTGACATACTGTTGGAGGAGACAAACATACAGCCAGTGAGCACGCCCGTCACAGTATGTGGCGACATACACGGCCAGGTGAATGAATTAATTGTTGCGCACGGCATGGTCATCCAAAATGTCAAATGTCCTTATTTATATAAATATTCTCATTAATATCAAATGCAGTTCTATGATCTGGAGCAGCTGTTTCGTACCGGCGGCCAGGTGCCAGACACGAACTATATATTCATGGGCGATTTTGTTGATCGGGGCTATTATAGCCTGGAAACATTCACCAGACTGTTGACGCTCAAGGCGCGATATCCCAACCGTATAACGTTGCTGCGGGGCAACCACGAAACACGCCAGATAACAAAGGTCTATGGTTTCTTCGACGAGTGCTTCAGTAAGTATGGCAATGCCAATGGATGGAAATATTGTTGCAAAGTCTTCGATCTGCTCACAATTGCTGCGGTACGTAACAAACTCACGCCCCACATATGTGTGTATATGTATATATTTATGTAGGCACTTCAACCATTTTTATAAGACGGCTAAGCCGCATTTAGCCAAAATCAAATTGCTTCATTTGAATTCGTCTTGAGCTGTCGTATAAACTTGATAAATAAAAATATTTAGAATCTAAATTTTAGATAAACACATGTTGCACAAATTCGATTAACTAAATTATCGATAACCGTGTATCGTTACAGATCATCGACGAGGAAGTGCTCTGCGTACACGGTGGTTTAAGCCCTGAGATTATTACCCTTGATCAAATACGGACAATCGAACGCAATGGTGAGATACCCTACAAGGGCGCCTTCTGTGATCTGGTCTGGTCCGACCCGGAGGACATGGAATACTGGCAAGTGATAAATGAAATATGTAAATATACATACATATGACAAATATAAATTAAATACTTTTCATTTTAGGGGCCAGAGTCCGCGTGGTGCCGGCTGGTTATTTGGTCATAATGTGACCAAGGACTTTATGACCATTAATAATCTTAACCTAATATGTCGAGCACATCAGCTGGTCAACGAGGGCATCAAATACATGTTCGAGGGCAAACTGGTTACCGTGTGGTCAGCGCCCAACTATTGTTATCGCTGTGGCAATGTGGCGGCCATTCTCAGCTTTGATACGGCGCAGGAGCCTCAACCAAAGATATTCCTGGCCGTTCCCGACTCGGAGCGTGTTATACCAAAACAGAATACGACGCCTTATTTCTTGTAAACAAACAAACAGCAAATTAACCAATCAACAACCGACCAACAACAACAAATCAGTCAATCAATCAATCATATAAACAAAAAACACACCAAGCACACATCAAGTTTACCGAAATTGATTCACAACTATCTACAATCTTAAATTAATCGCAGTCCACACACACATACATAGAAGCTTCAATCTTCTGCACATGGGATCGTATTCATATGATTATGCTCAAAAGTCAACAAAGAGTAACCTTGTATTTTTGTTTCCGACTTTAGTTGTCGCTTTATATATTTTGTTCTTTACATTTTCAATTTTTTCTATTTTATTTGCGTGTATTGCAATATTATTTACAACATTTGTTTGCTTTTGTACTAATTGTTTTATAAATCGATTGTGTAGCACAAAACAAAACAAATTTGTTCCCCGATCAACAGAAATTTATTAAAACAAAAGACAACATGTAATTGCAGTGTTTTCTTCTCAGCCTTTCTTTCAATGTCTTCAAGTTGCTGGATTTTCAGTTCAACTTCTCTATAATGGGGAGTTTTATTAATTCTATTGATATTCAGCTATTAAGGAACTTGAGTTTTGTATTATACTTTAAACCGGAATCAAACCGAAACGAATTTAAAAAAAGAAGATTCATATTTAAATTAAAAATATAATGTTTAATTGAATCGACTCGGTTGAAGTTTGAACTTCTCAAATAATTTTCAAAGCCAACCATTCTACAAAAACTTGCACGACTCAATTCACTTCAGTTTCGTTATAGAGAAGTTCAACTGTAGCTAACAGATTAACTTGTATTCCATTGTGTATAAATACGATACGTTCTTAAATGTTATAAAAATGAAATGAAAGATTAGTAATTATAATATAATTTATTATAAATGAACTATCTAAAATAAGCTAATTTTATAGGCTTTTCAAACAATTTATACATTATGAAGAACAGATGAAAATAAACTCCGACAAAAATTTGAATTTCAAGCAGTTTCTATTTCTTTTTAATGTTAATTTCCAATTCAAAAAAAATTTTAAGTATGTGCCGAACAATCTTAGTGCCTACATAATAATAAATTCCCTTAAAAATGCCTTTTAAGTTAAAAATATTCATTTAACATTTAATTAGATCTGGATAAACTCTGGAAATTGTCCTTGATTTAACTATCAATTTTTTTGCTGAAATACTATAGGAATGAACAAATGCATACATATATATGTATGTAGTTTTGACATTTGTATATTTATATAATAAATGTATATTTTATAATTCTCAGCTTCTTTAAATAGCTCTCAAATCCATCTGAAAATCTAAGCTATAAATAATGTTAAATGGAATATTGCGAAATCAAGCTGATAATATGTAATGATTCAAATGTCATGCGCTCTCCCTCGCACCGATTAGCGCTATCCCTTTTTCTGTCACACACTGCAGTGAAAAGTTCATTTAAATAAAAGTAAGAAAAAGTTAACTGAATTGTTTAGATCAATTTATTTAACAAGTTGTTGTAGTTTTTTATTTGTTGTCGTTCTCGTTTTTTGCAGGCCAACAAATAATATTTAATAATAATAATAGTGATAAATCAACATTTTGCAGAGCCTGAAATCATAAAGAGATTGCAGTTTATCATCGTACAGAATAATAAACAATGCGACTATTACGTATAATCTAGCATATAATTATTATCAGTTTCTTTTTTAGTTGCAAAAACAACAATTAAAAAAAACAAAAAATATAATAAAAATAATAGTAATAGAGTTAAGAATGCTGTAAAAGCAACAACAACAAATAGCCTTCTTTTATATGGTTTAAGCTGCAAATTTGAAAAGCAAAAAATAGAAAAAAATTTAAACATGCTTGAAAAAAATTTAGCAAATATCTAAAAAAAAACAAAAAAAAATTAAACATAATAATTGTAATTACAATTTACATAATTGCTCTTATTTGTAGCGTAGATGGGGGAAAGGAGGAGGAGTGCGAGTTGTTGTTGTTGTTGCTGTTCTAGTTGTTGTCGTCTCTGTGTTAATGTCTCTGTGTTTAAAGCTTGATCTCATTGAATTCTTGATACAACTCTAGTTATTCTTCTTCTTCTACATCATCTTCTTCTTCTTCTTGCTCTACTGCGGCGCTATATAGTTGTGCTCGAAGATATCCAGCTCATTCTGTATATAGTTGGCCTTGTTGCGCAGCAACTTCAATTGCTTCTGATTCGCCTCCAGCACATTGAGCTGCGCCTCGAGCGTCTTCAGCTCCTCGTTCATGTCGGTGGTGGCGGTGTCAACCGTGCGGCACAGACGGGCAAATGTGCTCGACAACTCTCTGCAAAAATTAAAAAATATTAAATCAGATATAAAATTAAATATAGGTCATCTTTGATTTGCAGAAGAGGTAAGAGTTTTTAAAATTGCCACTCCTTCATTTGCCCAAACCTTATATCATGGAATTTAAAATAAAAATGTGCAATGTCTTTATTTAGAGGTCATCTGACTTGGTTTTATATTAACATGTTTTTCACACTATTTAATCTACATATTTTCCCTCAAAGCTTGCAATTACTTTTGTTAAAAGTTCTAAATTTAAAATAAATTCAATTTTTTTATTAATCGATCCAATAATAGCTACAGTGACTCACAGTTTATTTCAACCAGCACAAAAAGCTACTTTAATCAAAAGCTTCAAATAAAACCAACTAAAATACAATCCTAATCAAAAGTATTAACAGAAAACTAAAGTTCTGTAAATAGTAAATAGTATTTTGTATGATTTTTTGAAAATTGCTAAAAGTTACCATTTTAGCCACTTTTTCCTCCTTTTCATACAAAATTTTTCTGAGCGAAGAGATTTTTGAAAATGTTTTTTTGCAGTCACTATTAGAATTGGTTAGAGAAACTTTTTGCATCAAAACTTTTTGATTTTTAGAAATTCGAGGATAATAGTTGAATAATTGATTTGATTTTTACAAAAACTCAAAAATTTTCAAGTAATTTTCAAATTATGAGTTGATATAACTTTAGTTTTCTGTAAATACTTTTGATTAGGTTTGTATTTAAGTTTGTTGTAATTGAAGCTTTTGATTAAAGTTGCTTTTTGTGCTGGTTGAAATAAGCTGTGAGCCACTGTATGTGATATATAAATGCGATGAGACCGATTTTCGCCTATAAGTTTTACTTGAAACAAAAGGAAAGATTCTGTATGAAATTTCGAAATATTTTTAAAGCTGATTGGATACTTTGTTTGGAAACAGGGAGACTTGTAAATTATTTATATACCCTCTGCAAATGGGTAGATGCGGTAAGGAGTTTGCACTTACTGCTGCACTTGGTGGCTGCAATTGGCCGATGTTAGATCCACAATCATTTTGAGCTTCTTGGTGGCATGCCGCACATATTGTCCCTTGAATGTGCGCTCCTTGGCCGAATTGGTCCAGGAGAGTCGTTCATAGAGATAGATGCAGCCGTAGAGGGCACCGATGCCAACCAGGACACGCCAGCCGATGGTTTTCAGCATCTGCAAGTGTTCGGTATTCAGGACATAGCGATATAATACAACCTGCTTGGGCAGCTAATGAATCGAGTCTGCCACAGGATCAAGATCGAGAATCGATCGCCATTAAATTACTTACGACGCCAGCGACAACGAGTCCGCCAACGGTGCCCTGTGAACCAATCGAGGACATGGCAAATCTGGATATAATCGACAACTGTTCCGGCGTAATGCCGCCCACTCCCGGCGTGGGCAGCAGACACACGGGTGTCGCCTCCACGGGCGTGCTCACAGGCGTAACCACAGTGTGCTGTAAACATGGAGGCAGTAATTAATTAGATTTCAAGACACGGTTCACTTAGGATTGGGATATGAGTTTGAAAACTACATTTGGGCACTTCTACATAAACTTAAATTTGATTGAAAATTCACATCTTATGAAATTTTCTTCAAGAAACATAAAAAAGTTATTTATTAAAACAATATACGCTTAAAGAAATTCACTAGGATGAGCATACCGATTCTACATTGGATTAAATTCACTTTTTACATATATTTTTGTCCATTTTCTTAAAAATTGACTTCCAAAATGGACCGTTTGTATTTTAACAAGTACACTAAGATTGTATCTTGAACAATTTTGTTACATAGAAATATATTGAATGTTTAATTTAAAACAAGTTTTTTTTAAGCTGTTTTCTTTCTATAATTTCAGAAATGAGCGACAGAAACAACATAAATGTGTTATGAACTATTTTATATTTTTGAATCAACAAAAAAATATTAAAAGATACATAAATGCATAACATTTTAAAATTAGTCGCATTAAAATATGTGTTTTATTTTGAGCGAAAAATATATAAAATGCATAAATAATGATTATATGTATGAGTTTTATTTTTTTCCAGATCTCTCCAGATACTCACCCCAATACTGCTCTGACGATTGACCAAGGCGGGTGTCTGTTTTTTGCTCCTCTCTCGCACTTTGCCCGTGAATCGTTGTATCATGGCGGCAATGCCCCAACTGAACTTGAACTCGAGATCCTCCTGAAAATCGGCGCACAGATTCTGACAGTTGAGCGAGTAGAGCATCTCAAAGGGCTGTGTGCGCACCACCATCTTTGTGCTATTGATGAGCAATTGCTCGTTCGGCACCAGCGCATGCATGCGATCGGTCATCTCGGTTTGTGCCGCCTCCACGTTCATGGCCAATGCCATGGAGAGGCGTGCCCGAAGATTGCTGCCCAAGCCGCTTTCAACATGAGCGTTGAGCTCCTTCTTGTAAATGTTGAGCACAAGTCGTTCCGGATGGAACGGCATGTTAAACTCATCGATGAGGACGCCAAGACGCCAAATTTCCTCATTCAATGCCTTTGATACCTTCTCCTCCACCTCCTCGACCATATTGTGGATTTTCATTTTCATTTCACGTGTCACTTGCATCATTTGAGTTTCTGTGCCTTGAATGCGTTCCGTTAACAAATTCTTTTGATCCTGCTTCAGATTACGAAAGATTGTGATGCGCTCGTAGATATTGTCCAACATGGAGCGCATATCACCGGATACACTTTTGCCCCTCGAGCTGTGCTGCTGGAACTTTGTCTTGACCGCGCTCTGTGAGATGCACTCCTCGAATTTACGCTCAAAGTCCTGGAACTCAAAGTAGCGGATCTGAAAGCCCTCAGCAATGGCGCCCAAATGTGGAGGATTGCCCTTCGACTCCTCAATGCGTGCCTGGAGCGTCTCCCGGGCCGATACGAAAAAGACACGCTCCGCGGCCTCCTTCTCATTGCTCACCTTCAGCTCCTTGGTTAAGAAATCGATGCAACGCTCTGTGTGCTGCGATTTAACCTGCGGGATTACAAGTTGCTTTCGGTTATTTCAATTGTACAACTTTATTTTCGTCTCTACATGAAAGCTTCTCTCACGTGCATATGTCTTATTTTTTGCACCCCTGAAAAGGGTATCATAATTTGGAAAAATGTATAAAAGATCATAAAAAAAATAATAATAAATAACTTTGTGAAAGTTTGTTGTTTTCTTAAAGATAACAATCCATCTCACAAATGATCTTTATCTCTTTTTTTTTGTTGTCTTCTCAATTCTGCTTTGTGCTGCATTTTCGCAAACGTTTTACGGGCAGCTCCTATCGTTTTTGTTATCGTTATCGATCAAGACATATGCATGCTCAATTGAAGCTTCTTAAAGCTTTGGCTTGCGACAGGCAAATCAAAACAAAACACAGGCAACAAATCGCATTTAAGAGAGAGCTTGTCGGGATCTGGGTCTGGATGACATTACCTTAGCCAGCTCCTGGCGTTGTACACAATACATTTTATAGTTGTTATTTGTTTTAGGTAGGGTAAATAAAACATAATTTATGAAATATATAAATATATAAAACAACAACAACATGTACAAATTGGCTTACGATATTAGGAGAGATCAAGAGATGTAAAAAAAAAGAGGAAAATGGATGTAAGATTGATCTTACCGATTCCTGGAACTCGGGCTCATTTGCCGACGCATCCCAGCGATTGTTTAGTATAAAGATATTGGGTTTCGATAGCTTCTGAGAAACGGTGTGAAAGAATTGCTTCTCGGCACGCGTCATAGTTGACTCAGCATTCAAGACGAGGACAAAGACATCGGCATTGAGGCAATGATTGTCAATCCAATCATCCAGATTGGCGGAGACATCAACGCCCGGTGAGTCAACAAAGACAACATCATCTCGCAATAGACTACAACGTTCACGGGGCCAAAAGATGCGAACCAAACTGCTCTCGCAGAGCTTCTCCTGGCACAAAGCATTCGCCAGCTGTTTGATGTTCTGCAAAGATAAAACATAGACAATTAGAGAGGCTTACAAATGAGATGAGAGGAATTGAGACCATGGTTGCCACGGTATCAAAATATACCAGATTTGGGGAAAAATTATAATTATTATAAATTTAATAATTATAAATTTATAATTATTTATAAATCGATAATCGACACTAATCTTTTTTGTGTACTCAAAAGATTCTATTATACTAATAATTACCTAATCCTAATCCCTTAGAAATGTACCAATTTTACAAAAGAGAAATAACTGATCCCATGTACCAACAAATATAAAATGTACCAATTTGTGTATAAATTGACCAACTATAACAGCCCTGGTTATTAGGACTTACCACCACGTTAATCTAATCGTACTAATCGCTTCTATGCATTAAAATTTTTTGAAATATATTAATATATGTATTAGAAAATTTATTAAACCTAATCCTTCAACAAATTCCAATTCTTCCAGGCCGTGTGTACCTGTACCCGTTTCTGTATAAATGTACCAAGTGTGGCAGCCCTGGTTGAGACTTACCACCACGTTGAGCTTCTCATCGGAGCCCTCCTTCATGAGATAAGCTTCGCCGCCATCGCTGCCTTCGACCTGGCAGAAACAGTTTGTGGTATGGCCAATGCCGCTGGGCAGAATCTTCTCCCGCAACATGGCATTGATGACCGAACTCTTGCCATTGGAGGTGCGTCCAAAGAAGGCGACCTTCATGTGATCCCGCTGCAGTACCTCACGTATGGCGGCCACCTTGAAGACGTAACTCTCAAACAGTTCCCGCTCTGCTTTGTCCACAATTTCCGCATCCGCATGTAGAGCTACAAAGTAAATATCGATTATTTAACAAATTGGCTGATGCAATCGAGAGATATCAAGTATATAAAACAAAACTTACCATTGATGAAGGTTGTTGTTTCGAGAACATATTCCTCGATTTCACCATAAATATCGTTAATCTTCTTTTTGGCCCTCACAAATATCTGAAGCGGTGATTTATCATTTGTTTGATACATGCGATTATCGGACATGGTGTTAAAATTGGCCGATGTCGATGATGCGGACGTTTGGAGCGATAGATTGTGACGGGAATCGTCAACGGAATCCGTGCCCGTTGAGTTTTTATCGTTATCGTTGGGGCCCGTTTGGCCAGTCACCAGTGAAATGGTGCGATTCAGGTAGGCCGCCATTTGTTATGGTTGCGTTTCAATTTGATAAATGAGAGAGAATTTTGATACAAAACAAAAGGTATGTAGCCTATGGAGGAAACCCTCACCCCCTGGCCACGGGCACCACACTCAGCAAAAGAATTTAAAAAGAAGAAAAAAGGACTACTTCAAAATGATAACGATAAAAGTGCACGTTGAGTTTAGTATTAACTTTTACTCGTTTCGGTTATCGGTATCGATATCGGCTTCTGGTTACTACTTTTTTGTTCTTGGATCTGATTTTCACAATTTTTTTTTATTTTTTTTTTGTTTCTATTTGTTGTTGCTTTTGGGTGAAATACTCAAAAATCAGTGGCACAAAACTGAAAAGAAAGGCAAAAACGTAACGAAATATGACATCAAAGGCAAAACTAAACAATAATACAATATATACCAAAGGAACAACAAAAAGTCAAAGCAAAATTCCAATTGATGTGCTTTCTGTTCACACACACACACACTCACATACAGATGCTGCTGCAACGGCGCAGTTTATTTATGTTTGTGTATCCGTATGACAGCGTGTGTGTCTGTTATGTGTGTGTGTGCATATATTTTTGCAATCGTAATCAACGAAAAATATATACTGATAACTTTTTGCAGGCCCCGTGTTGCGCTTCCCCTTTGTTGGGTTTCATCAAATTGCGATCTTAGCTGGTAAACCTGGCCAGCAACTAACCTGATTAGTGCTTTCGCTCATCGTATGTTTATGTTTCCGGCGAACGCGATCCAAAACACGCAGCCCGCAAGTTCACGTTGATGTTGCCTTCGGGTTACTTTGTTTTGTTATGAAATCGCGTTCCACTTGTCAACTTCCATGCACATTTATATTAACTACAGCTGATTGTTTGTTTTGTCGCTTGGCACTGCACAAATCCCGTTTATTTTGCCTACAATTTATCTATAAATGATGTAACTTCGTTCTGAAAAAGTTCAAATGAACGGGTCACCAAGATGAACGAATGAACTTATTCAGTCAATCATGAACTAAATCGTTCATTTCGCTGTTGGTCAATTTAAAATATCTTAGAGAAATACAAATTATATATACATATTGTATATTGGTATTCCGTATTGTATTTAATATCCCCTTTTCCAGGATACAAGGAAATCAATCTATTATTACTCCGCAACATGATTTTCATTCGCTGGCGGTAAAACGGTAAAAAAAAAAATCATGTGGCAGCCCTGGCTAAGCCTGGCAAAAAAAGGTGGCAACCTTCAGGTTCCACGGATAACTCAAATCCTATTTAACTCATTTAAAAATCGTGAGTTAAAAATAGAACTTGCTTAATTTTGAAGCTAGAATTTTGAAAACTTCACTCGAATTTTTGTTGTTTTTCTCTAATTTTTAGAATTTCTTACTTTACCACGCGAAGAGTCTTATGCACCAAACCAATTTTAAAATGAACATTATTTTAGAAAATTTTGAATTTTGTTGGTAATTTGAATTTCTAAGTACAAATTTTTAATGCATTTTTTTAAAATAAATAATTTTATTAGAGAAATGACATGGGACCAAATTTCTATCGATATTTTATGAGAAAGTCAACAAGTGAAGAGCGAGAGGGAAAATATTCTACTCAGTATATGTGGTGGTCAACCGATAACTTCAACTTTCGGTGTGACCAAGAAAGCTTTAAAGTGTGCCAATCGACTTTAGGCGCTGCATTTAGGCGCCAATTCTTAAATATCGTAAAATATAGAACACAAAAATCATGATTGTTTGTATATTATTGTTCTGTTTTTTTATTACTTTTTTAAGAGGTTTTTCTTTCCACTTGTTTGTATGTATTGGTATTTTTCGTTATTATATTTACTGGTTTGCAATAAATTACATAAGATAACAATATGTTTCCATTGTTTAAAGTAAAAATAAAAGAAAAAACTATATAGTTATAGGGTAAATTAAAAGTAAAATGTTATCAAGTTAGTTTTTAGATTTTAGGCGGGGGGTTTTGAGTGGTCGGGTAATTTGGTAAGTTGAGTCAATGTATCAAACGCCTCAAACTTAATATTGGCTTAAAATGTAGTTAAGTAACAAACTAAATAAGATTTTAGGAAGGAAATTTCACGAAATGGGAAAAGAAAAATATGTTGGAAAAATTAGAGGAGGAGGATTGGGGAAGTAGTGTACTGTGTCTGTTGCAAACAGTTTATTCCCATTATATAACTTAATCTGGTATAAATAGCGCTTATACAAATAATTAAGTGATTTACTTTCGTTATTTTGTTTTTGTTTTTGCTATTGCTATTGCTGTTCCTTTTTCTCTTTGTCATCGCTCATAATTTAGCTATACTACTAAATATATGTAAATTTGTTGTCTTATTTCCAACTTATTGTTTTGCTGTTGCAGTTTTGTTGCTTTCTTGCTTGTGATTTCGTATTTGGTTGTTCTCTCTCGCTCTCTCTTTCTCTATTCTCGTTCCTTCCGTCCGTCCGTCCTTCCTTCCTTCATTAACTCTCTCAAAATATCAACGTTGTCGTCATTTTCCATCCATCCATTTGTTAATAACAAGTTGGATATTCCTCCTCTACATCTTTGCTTTAATTCCTGATTTTTTTTCTATTTCACTATCGTCCATATTAGATGCTACTCTCTACAAATTTTCGCTTCATTATTTTCTTCATCTTCTCGTATTTTTGTTGTTCTTCACATTTACTTTACTATTTGTTGTTGTTGTTGTTTTTGTTGAACTTCCCACGCCACGCCCCTGCATTGAGAAATGCAGACCATCCATCCATCCAATCCGTCGATATGTCCAAACGCTTAGCTTACTTCTTCTTGGTCATGTTGATGAGCATGTCGGTGGAGAAGGATTTGGGACGCTCGATGGGCAGGCCAAGGGCACGATCCCAGACAAGGGAGGCGAGGACACCAAGAGCACGGGAAACGCCAAACAATACGGTGTAGTAGTTCATCTCCTTCATGCCGTAGTATTGCAGCAGGACACCGGAGTGGGCATCTACATTGGGCCAGGGGTTCTTCACCTTGCCGGTTTCAGTTAGGATTGGTGGCACCACCTTGTAGATCTTCGATACCAGCTGGAACAGCTCATCATTGGGCAGATGCTTGAGGGCAAACTCACGTTGGCAGGTATAACGAGGATCGGTCTTGCGCAGCACAGCGTGTCCATAACCAGGAACAACCTGAACACATATACAAACAAACAAGATATAAATCAACATGAAATTGGGTAAGTATTCAAATGTTATCGCACCTGTCCGGACTTGAGCGTCTTCCAGATGTATTCCTTCAGTTGCTCCTCCGATGGATTGTTGCCAGCCTCACGCTGCAGCTTGCGCAGCCAGACGAGCACCTCTTGGTTGGCCAGACCGTGCAGTGGACCAGCCAGACCATTCATGCCGGCAGCAAATGACAGATAGGGATCACTGAGAGCGGAGCCAACGAGATGCACGGTGTGAGCAGAGACATTGCCACCCTCGTGATCACTGTGAATGGTCAGATAGAGACGCATCAGCTCGGTGAATTCGGGACTGTCATAGCCGAGCATCTTCACAAAGTTGGCGGACCAATCGAGATTGGAGTCAATGGCACGGGATCCCTTGCCGCCACGATACGTATTGCAATAGATAGTGGCAGCGACCACTGGCAGTTTGGCAATCAGATCCATGCTATCCTCGTACACATATTCCCAGTACTTGGACTTGTGGACACCCTCGGAGTATGCCTTGGCAAATTTGCTGTCATGATTGAGAGCTGTGACGGCGGCAGCCAATTGCGACATTGGATGCAATGTGGTTGGCATGTTATTCAGCATATTCACCACATGCTGAGGCAGTGCAGCACGATCGGCCCATTCGTTGGACAACTGCTGGACCTGCGCCTGGCTGGGCACCTCACCGGTCATCAGCAGCCAGAAGAGACCCTCGGGCAGCGGCTCGTTGCCACCTTTGGCGGCTGGCAGTACCTTCTGGCATTCGGGAATGGATAGGCCACGGAAACGGATACCCTCATCGGCGTCCAGCACAGATGTCTCTGTTACCAGGGCCCTGATGCCGCGCATGCCGCCGTACATCATATCGATGGTTGTTTCGCCCATTTTCGTTGAGCCAAATTCCTTCCTAAAGGCCTTGACACGCTCCTGCTCCTGCGGTATCTTGGCAGATAGCACATCGCGCAGGCTGGCGCCATCAGAAGATAATTGACGCACATAGTTACCAATGAGCGGCACTTTCTATTGAGAAAAAAAACACAAAGAGAGAACAATTAATCAGTGTTGACATATTTCGACAAGTAAAAAAAGCTGTTTATAGTGAAAAGATTAAAAAAAGCTTAATTTATCAACGAAATTGTCAGAAAAAAAAAATGATATTTTTACTTGTTTATTAGGCATGTTCTATATATAAGTCCCTAACTTTTATCAATCTGCTGTCATCAATATTTCTAGAGATTTGTCGAAAATACCTGTATTTTAATTGCTTTTTTTTTAGTTTTTTAAAATGTGTCGAGTCAAAATACAAAGTTCTACAGTAATTCTTCAAATCTTTTTTCTTACATATATTTTTTGGATATTTTGTTGAGGGCAAACAAAATTGAAATATTCACTGATTACTGTATTTAATTTTTTTCGCAATTGAACTTAAAAAAAAATCTAGATCTGACGGGAGAAAAGCTATTCGTGCAACACTGATAAAATCATAAATATTGTCATCGATAACGATCAGCTGAGCTTTGACAATCGGCTGTCATTGAGCTGCTCTTCAAGTCGCAATTAACCGTAAAATTACGCTCAATTCATAAGCCATAGATAAGGCGCGAGACATAGACACGCATACATGCACACAAAAGAGAGCAACAGACACACACCACATTTGCTGCTGATAAGCCAACGCGACGCCGCTTGTTTGCAATTGCAGCTTCCTCTCACATCACCCATCCCATTTCAATCGCCGTGACTCAGCGCTGATCAGACATTGCCCCAGTGTACTGCACTCGTTATTGCAGTTGTTGTTGCATAATTTTCTTAACGAAAGCATACGCAAAAACAGAAGTAATAAAATAAAGAAGCCCACGAAAAAAAAAGAATGAGAAGCTAAACACGTCAACGAGCCATAAGCAAAGTTCAACACAAATTTGACCGTTGCCTGGAAGAAGAAGCAGCAGCAGCAAAATCCGGTTGAGACTAGTTTTATTTTTATATTTTGCTATTTTACTTTTATGTTCGATCGGAACAATCGCCGTCGGCTCATAATGAGACGCGCTTAAGTCAACGGGGAAAATTTCGAGACTCTTTATATTGTTGCTGTTGCTACGCGTGGCATTTAGCTGCCAGACAAAACCGAACGAAATGGAAATGAAAACGGAATCGAAGCTCAGGCGTAAAGTGCAATTTGCTTTTTGATTGACAGTTCGGGCAGCTTTCGTTGTTTGTGTAGTTGTTGCAGATACCCTGCATACTGACAGAAGCTGGCATGTATGCACGATTTTGTAATTCGTGTATTTATTTTCTGAGCCGATTCATAGCTTAAAATACTGTTTACGAGTACTTTGAATATACAGGGTGTTTGCATGTCGATCAGTCACATTGAAAGCAGCCTTATTTTTATTTTTTTTGCTGCTAGTGGGTCAGGCAAATTCAATTAACCATGTGAACTTGTGGCGCCGCCAAGCGACGGCCTTTTGTGCAAATATAATTGCATTCCAGTTTTTTCAGCTTGTTGTTTCTGTGTGTGTGCGTGTGTATGTCTTATGCTCCTTTTGCGCATACTATATACATACATATTGATTTCGCACACACTGACGAACCGGTTTACTTGACCGGCCCCAAAAATGCGGTTTCATTGATAAAGTGGAATAATAATTTGCGCGTACGCGCATCAATTATCGATTGGAAGGAGATGGAATGGTAGTCAACAAACAGCTGATTGCTACGTCACCGCCAGCGATGCGCAACCAAAACAAAGAAAAAAAAAAACTGTTTAAGGTTATGCTAATTTATTATTGCTTGGCCAATTAATCAAAGTCAGCTGTGCAGATGACGTCAGAGTGCAACGATAATAATGACGCATTGTAATATAATAATAAGCAATAAGCCAATTGTTACGCCAGACTATCGAGAGTCATTAACATGCGTAACACGATATCGACATGGTAATTGCAGATCATCGTTATGACAAAAGATTTAACGGTCGGCAGAGGTGTAATGCAATCGGAGCTATTGCGGCAAAACAATCAAGTATCAAACGGCGTTTTGTCAGGTGGCTATCGATGGTAACAAAACCACAAGCAGCGATATTGACGTCGACATCAATGCCACAAGCAGTTCTTTGGTGCTAATTAAGTTGTCGACTTGCGTTCAGTGGTGCCAGATTCGCTTTTTTCCTGTCAAATCTGGCTTTTTCAAAGGCCATTTGCTAGAAAAATTTGCAAACAGCAGGCAGCGGGAACTCTGGCCTTTTTTTTTTTTTGTTGAAATGCTTTTTTTCAGATTTTGTTTTGTAAATGCCCAAATATAGGAGAAATTAAAACCCAATATAAAAAATTCACTACTTGAAATGGCAAAATAATGACAGCACTATAAAATTTAGAATTAAAGTCAATTCCTATAAGGATTCTGGGGGCAACCATACTTTTGCAGACCTGGCTAAGGTTGCAATTGATACTAAACAATGTACTTTATAAAAGGTAATTGGTTCAATAGTTTGCTACTTAAAATAAAAATAATATATTTTATTATGAATTACAAATTGTGCTGTTACACATATAAGCCTCACAATAAATTCGTACGAATGATAAGAACGGGATTATTATATGATAATGAAAACAGGAGAATGAGGACAACATTGATGAAATTATTCACATCTAATGAATAACAGAGCTGCTGCTGCTCAAATTGTTTAGTTTCTTTCTGAGCAACTGATTTTGTGTGCTTAACCTTTCCCTCTCGGGAGAAAATACAGGAATTAATGAATTGAAGAACTACGATTTTTATGGCTTTTTTTTTTTTAATTTTTCAGTTTTTTTGCATCTTTTCCCCCGTCAAAAACAGCTTTTTTTTAAAACAAAAGTTGGCAGCACTGCTTGCGTTAGAGTTTGGGGAGAATGGGAGGATGGAAAGAGAGCGGGGAGCAATAAACTGCTTGCATAACAATGAACAAAGTATTTAAGGAACTGCTTGTCTGCTGCTTGGTATTTGCTCTTTATCTTATCACACACATTTAAAAATAAATACGCTTAAAAATTTGTGTATGCATGTATTATCTTTTCGCAATTTTTGTTGTGTTTTTTTTTTTGTTTCATTTGAAAAAGTCATAAACATAATCAGATTAGTTTCACGGGCGCCGCGCCTGTCTTCCAGTGAGCGAGAGAGAGAGAGAGAGAGGACAGCTGATAAGCAAGCAGTCCCATTGAAATTTGAAGGTCCACACAATGGTCTCACGCGCGTCCAACTTATCGCCTATTATCACCAGTCCATAGAGCATTATATGAATATGTGATTTGTTGTATGTGCATTTGTATGTAGTATATGGAAACATACAATTTATATGCTACTGATCAAGGAAATCGCAGTCGCGTGTTAGCGTAAATGTCTAGAAAAAGCTAAAAGATTAGCACATGTTTTACGAACGGATTCGATATTCAGTGAATGACATTATATAATCACAGATAGATGATAAATATGTGTTTAAAAAAAGTCAATTGTGACTGACTGACAGTTAAATAGAATAAGTAAATTACAAAGCCATAAACTGCACGTTTTTATTTTGCAATCGTCAAGCAACCTTCACTCGCTTAGATACAACAGTCAACAACAGAAGAGTTCCTGAGCTCACCTCGAATTAATCTGAGTTTTGAGTTTTGGCATCAAGGTGAACGACAGTCGGAGAATTGCATGTTGCATTTCAAGTCTCTCTCTCTCTCTTTTAATCTTCGAGTATTTACTCATCGGTCTATAGAACAATTCTCTTGATTCATCATGATCATCATCGTCATCTTTTGGGAGAAGGGGGAGACATTTATTCGTAGGAACGCTTTATAATTGTCTAATCAAGGTTCGCTTTATTACAGAGAACGTTCTTTCTATTCCTCTCTCTCTCTCTCTCTCTGACTTAATCATCGCTTGCGTGACTATTTCAATTGTCCGTCTCTCATTATTTTTTTCTTTTTATTATTGTTAGATGTAATTGTTAAATACGACGTTTAATGGATAATTGCATTGGATAAGTTTGTTTGATTCTCCGTTTCGCATTTATAGTATATTGTATATATTTTTTTTGTTACATTGTAGTTTTTGTCATTTACGTACAGTTGGTCAAGTAATTGTTTTGACAAATTTAAAATTTTGCATATTCTATTTTGCATGGTTATTAGAACAAACTTAAAAATATAAACAAGATCACCATTGGGTTAACTCTTTTTATTAAAAATAAAAAACATACATTTTTCTTGTCAAAACATATGTGACTTACTGTACACACATGCACAGAATGTGGAGAGTGGACTAATCTCGGTACAGTTTGGAGTCTAATCAGATTAATTAGATTTTTATGCGACTGTCACTGTTTGCCCTTCCTTTATCGTTGGAATAAAACAGACGCGGGGTCCAAAAGTAAATAATATGCGGGAAACGTTGGCATGACGTAATCCCTCAATGTTTCAGATCGTTTTTCTGGGGTTTCTGCTCGTAATTACATGCGCGCTAATCAGAAACTCTGATGAGAGTTCCTCTCTCTTATTTTTTTTTTTATTTTAAAAGTGTATTCGCGGTATTCTGAGTCAGTCCCGAAGAGGGGAAAATCACAAGGGGAATCACACGGTTCAAGTGTTTCCGTCAACCGTGTTTGCCCAATGTTAACAACCGTTGTATCTCTTGATCGGGATCTTAATCATCATCAATCCGATTCAGTCGATCAGAGAGTAAGATCGCATTTTCTTAAGCTCATCATTCATTCAAACTTTTCGCTCACAATGTCAAACACAACAAACTGAGAGCTAATTAGTTTGCTTTGTATTTATTTGTTTGCAACTTTTGTTATGCATTCTAGTTTTTATATTTTTTTTCATTTAGTTGTTGTGACTATGTCTTCATTAGCAAGGCAAAAAGTATGCAAATATTTGAACTGCGTGTCATATATCGATGTTATCGATACCCCTAATTAAATTAACACTCAACACTTTTTTAAGTTGGATTGGCCTGGGGCTGAACTTTTTAATATTTATTATTTTTACTTTCCAGTGGCTGTTTTGTATTTCCTTTTCTTGTTTCGTTATCAGCTCACGTCGTCCGTTTGTGTCGTGGTTGCGTGTATTCCGATTTCGATCTCGATCATGTGCCCCCACACAAATTTGTCATGCTTATCAGTTAAGCTCCGTTAGATGGGGACGCTTTAGCGACAAAATGTAACAAGTGTATTTTACAGTTGATTAAGAATTTATTTTCGCAATAAATTAACTTTATATGTACGTATACATATATATATATTTTTAATTTTTAATAACTAATAATAATTAATTTAAATATTTAATAAATAATTTTCGTTTTTATTTTAGTTTAAGTAAATCGCGTGTTCAAACAATTACTAAACGCACTGTATTTCATATTGACAGTGTTGTGTAGATTCGCGGACGGATTCTCACCTTTTTGCTTGATTGCATCACATGACCATTAAAATCTTGCAGCGGTTTTGCCTTATCAAAAAATTTATCTCATTCGCTGACTACAGTTTTCATTACCATTACCATACTATGTATATAAAGTTTCCATGACGCCATTTCCAGTGTTGTTATCTGGCTTCCAACCGAGCATAAAATTGTGGAATTTCAACTAGCTTTAAGAATAATCGCAAGTGGAGGGCCTTTTCAAAAAGAATTGCAGGTGCCACTTAAGATTGGCACAAGCAGTCAAAAGCAGATTAGAAACGATGGTTAGCACCATAAATTAAATACCTCTTCAATATAAGTATATAAATCGTATTTAGTAACTGCCTTATAATGCTTATATAGCAGTATTTCGATATTTCAAAATCGAATTTAAGTTCGATAACAATTTGCATTTGCAGGAATTAAGAGAGGATCAACATTTTTCTTATGCAATCGCTTGAACAGCTGTTACAGCGCAAAAGCTTAACTTCTCCCTTGCACTCCCACATACACAACACATGCATGCACATGCAAAACCACACAAACACACACACATGCGTCAGTTGCCAAAAGGGCAGACACGCTTCGTTCCCGTTCGAATACGAACAACTTTTACGTAAGTGTTGGTCACGTATCGTGACGTATTAGCGACTGGGCGATAAAAAATTTCGCGTGTTTGTTATTAAGTTGGTTGAACGTTAAAAAGACCTTGAGTGTCTTGCTATTATTGTTCTTATTATTATTGTTGTTGTTATTTTTTTTGTATCGTATGTATATTTATTTGAAATTTTGAACACACTATTTGTTGCACTCAGAACCGGAAGAGGATGCAATTTAAAAATATCGAGCCCTTTTATCAAATTGACTCTTACGATATTTTAAGCAAGTCGAAAGAGAGAAAGAGAACAACACCAGCAATCAGTTAAGGACGTTCGATATTGTTGCGCATTTTGGCGCCACGCCAAATGTACAACAACAGCAACAGCAACCAGAAAAAGAACAAGAACATAAGCGTATGCATAACATTTCGGCAAAGGCAAAATAGATTATTTAACTATAGTATTACGCATCGAAAAATGTTTGCATCACATTTACTCACACTCATTCACAGTCTCTCTCAAGAGAGAGAGAATTTTGCATTTGCTCTTTGCACTAAAACTCTCTCTCGTTATGCGATGCTTTGGCAACAACAACAACAACAAAAGTAACCCCCACAACAAACAATGCCGCTCAAAAGGAGGCTCGTCCTGTTATCCGTTATTTTTATGTGTTTGTGTGTATATGCAAATGTATGTTACGTATGTACGTGCTTGGGGATTTATTGATTTTTCAATTAAAAGTTTACCAAGGTCTTGTGAACTGATTTTGCCAAATTACATAATACCACACACACACAAACATTTGCATGTATGTACATATATATGTGCATACATACGTGGCATTTTCTTTTCAATTTTCCTTTTGTTTTGCTGTGTTGCCAGTGGGCGGCAACGGGCGCTGCTTGCTTTAAGGTCATTCGACGGACAATTTTCTTGGCTATGCGCTCTAAGCACAACAACAACAATAATGAACGATGCAAAACACTTTTGGCAGCAGCGCCAGCGCCGCTGCTTCTGTAAAGAGCATCAGCAGCAATACAACAACAACACGTGACGCGCGCTGTGTAAACGAAACGACGCGACGCGCGCTGAGAGAGCAGAGCTCAAGAACTGCTCTGCAGTGTTGCCCGAATTTCAATACATAGCTAAATTAGCTATTTATTTTATTAAACAAAAATAGCCATAAAAAGCTAAAATATATAAATAAATAAAAAATAAAGAAAAGAAAATATATGTATATTTTGTTTACTAGTTTTTAAGTAAGCTTTTAGTTAGAAACAATTTAAAAATGATGTTTTCTTTGTGTTTTTTATTATTAACAAGAAAGTTTTGTTTACAATATTCTATTTTTTTTTTTTTAACCCTAATATATATTCTACCATATCTATTGCTTTTCGTAGGTATAATGCTGTTAGCAATTTTGAAAACATAATCAAATCATTTTCCAACATAGACAGACTTATAGCTAAACATATTTCTTTAAATTGTCTAGCAATAAAATAGTTAAAATTACAGCACTGTTGCTGTTTTACCTGTCTGGAGAGAATTTTGTTCTCTCAATTCCCCTCGCTCTTTATCACTCTCTCAGAGAGAGCTGCTTTGGTTGTTGTTGTTGTAACATTACAAGAATAAGGCCACAGACGCCGCGTGGTTTTTAAGCCAAATTTAAACGCGTTTATGGAAATTTAACAACAAAAACCAAGAAGATGCATGGATTAAAATAAATGGCACAGAGATGCAGCTGCTGCTGCTGTGACCAGGCAAAGAAGATGAACAAGTTCATTAAACTCGGACTGCGCTGCTGCGCACGACGCGATTGCGTCTGCGTTCTTATGTGAAATTTTATTTATAAAGACAAAATTCGCCTTGCTATTTTAGCCAAGTGAAAATTTTGTGCGCGATTATGTAATCACACACTAGCTACTGCCGGAAAATTAGCACATAGCGCAAATTGACACAGATGCAAATACATATAAAACGAATTCACTTGACAGGATTTTACAAGCTCGAGAATATTTCACTTATCAGCGATTTTGGGGGCCCATATAGATAGTTGTGGGGCGTTGTGCGCTATAGCAGCAAGAAATAAAACATTTATTTGCGTTGAGTAGTTTTTTAATCGCAAGCACATGGCTGAGTATTTTTTTTTTTTTTTTGGCGTGACGTTGCCTTTGCCAACACCAACGCACACACAAGCACAAACGTACATACATATACACATTAACACGTACTTAGAGAACGAGGGCTGTATGTGTGTGCGTGTTGGCAAGCCACGCTTGAGTATGAGAAGACAATCCTTTGCGACAACATTATTAATGATAACACTTTGAGCGGCAATTAAACAGTTATACAGGAGGCGGGGGCGGTCATAAAAAAAAACTCACCTGTGCCTCGGCAATTTTACGTGCAGAAATGCGGCAGATCGACATGATTTATGTTAATTTGTGGCTGGTGGATTTGAGGAGAAACTCAAATTCTGTCGCAAATATTGAACACTAACACGTACACACACAGAAAAAAATTGCTTTCCCCCAATGAAGAATTTGGAAATGTTCTTTTCTTGTGGCGTTTGTTTGGCGAGCGAAAAAAATTTCCTACTCTCCCTTCTTTTACGGCAGCTGCGCGGCAACTGAATGTTAAAATATTATTTCGAATTCGAATGGTTGGTTGGCTTTTAGTTGCCCACCACCGATTATTGTTGTTGACATTATCGATAGTTTCATATTGTTCTCCCATAGCGCTAAAATACCCAATACTTAAATCAACAATTTTCTGAGAGTGCTGATCAGTTAAGTTAATATGCTCGATCAATTTGCTATAATTATTTTATTATATCTTTTGTTAATTCTTTGAGTAACCATTAAATTTAAAATATCGATAACGATAGAAATACCAAAGAATTACCATACCAAACCCCGCACAAAACAGCTGACAAAAGCAGTGCAACAACATTTGCCGCTCAAAGAGAATATTCAAATATACATTTTGCAGTGATGGCTTACCTCTGCCACATTTGCGATATCCTCGATTTGAGGTTCTTCTAAAGGTTCTGTGGTAACTTGAGCCGCTTCGTCTGTTTTTTTAAAACCTCTTAGTGACTTACTGGACGAAAGCGAGTCCTTCAAGTAGTTATTATGCTTCGTAAAAAATGAACGCAAATGTAATGATGCCATCATTTTAGAATAAATCACCAATTAATAACTAAATAAATTAAAATTCAGTTAACGAAACAATTGGTCAAGATTTTGTTAAACAATTTTTTGATGGGCTGACGTTGTCAGCTGTCAGTGCAAGGGCTGCCAGATATCTATAATGCGTACAGTTTCATAACTGCCTCAGTATTTTTGTATTTTCAGTGTTTGAAAAGCTGACATTTTCAAATAGTCTTAATGTTTTCAGTGGTAAATTACTTAATTGTTAGTAGTGAATTCCAATGCGAGTAGTTGGCTTTGCAATACATTTTCAAATTAGCTTCAAATTATTATTTAAAGTGAAGTAGTATTTTTAGTATTTTACTAGTTGTGGTCACATTGCTCAGCGTGTTATGCAAAAGGCGTCGTGAATTTTTTTTGACTGTCAAATTTCTTATTTTTCACAACCAATAATCAAAGCGTAAGTCATCAAAATGTTGTCAGCCATTGGATGGACGTATTTTAACACTATGCATTTTTGTGCATCATTGCAGCAGCCAAGATGGCGACGGCCCTGCCGCATGTGCCCCCTAAACAGGACCTGCCACCTCCCGGTGGCTACAAGAAAATTCCCTTTGCTCGTGTGCCGCCCAAGAGCTATTTTACAGGTATTAAATATATACATAAGGTGTTGCATAAATGATAATAACTAAACAAATTGTAGGCTTCTCAATGCTTGGCACCTATCTGGCTGTTACCATCGGTGGATTGGGCATCTACTATTTGACAGCCAAAAAGGTGAAACGAGACGAAATCGAGATGCGTTCGGCACAGAACGTCATCTTCCCGGTGCTGATTGCGGAGCGTGATCGCGAATTTTTGCGCCAGTTGCGTCGCAATCGTGACGAAGAGGCTGAGCTCATGAAGAACGTGCCCGGCTGGGAGGTAAATACACTCACTGGCAATCGAATTACAATCTCAATTGGAGCTGTAATAATATATTTCTTTTATTTTTTGTTGTCAGGTGGGCACCTGGTACGGTGAGCCCGTATTTAAGACTTTGCCCGAGGACACACTAGTTACGCCCATTTTCAAGGAGTTCTATGCTCACACCGACTGGAAATCAACCGCTAAGCGCGCGCATCTGAAGCTCTGGTCGTAAACGAGAGAGGAAGAGAGCTTGGAAGCAAATGCTGATCGATCTGCTTCTGCTTCTGCTTCTTCTACCAACTTCAGCTAATTAGTGAAACTTTTTTTTGTTTTTATTAGAATTGTCTAAGCGCTCATTGAAATCAATAACATGTAAAGTTCATTGGTTAATATGAGATAAAATGGAAAACAAAACCGATTATTTATTCTTAATATATCTTTGTTTTTGCGCTGTTGCCAAATTTCCATCTCTCATATCCATCCATAAATTGTGCGGGGTATTTACGATTTATGTGCATTTTTTGCTTCACACTTGGTTTGAAATTCAATTTGACTTGCATTTCAGCTGAAATTCTAATCCCTATTGAGATTGTCAAGAGCGATATTCAGAATACTGACTGTACTTCTTCAGATGTTTAAGTTTGAGTATTTTTTTAAATAATTTGAGTTTGCTCGACTGTAACATTTCCTATTATCTTAATAGCGTCTCGTCGATAAGTTGACAACGCTTGCTCAACAAGTTGGTAAAGCTGCTTGAGAACTTATAAAGTCCTTGTAAACAGCAAATGTGGAAACTGTTTGTGGATCACGAGTATTTGTTGGTGCAAAGTGGCAACACTGCAATATTAAGCAGTTCATGATAGAATAAGTATAAGGTGGTCTCGTCGGCAAAAATTAGTCAGTTGACTATCTGATAATAAGTGCGAGTGAAAGGGTTCAGCGTAGTGAGTGTGAGTGAAACGACAATAGAGTGCGTTGATTAACCCTTAGATGGGGCATGGCGTTTAAAGATGCCTATTATAATAAAACGAAAAAGTTTTTTTGTATAATTTAATTTTTAATAATTTTGAACTTGAAAGTAAAACAGAGTTTGCTCCCACATTGCTCTCCTCTCTAAGCATTTTGGTACATTCATCAATTTTACGCCTTGCACGTGCTTGCGGCAAAAACTGCAGTCATTTTGCTTTTGCACAAGGGTTAAATTTAAAGAAAAATTGCACGCACTGAACGCTTACGGACTAACAAACGAACGATTCGGCAGCCGACGAAACCACCTTATACTTATTTCATCATGAAGCAGTTACACTTAGGGACATGCAGATGAGAAACAACTGCTGAAAGAGACATCATAAAGTTTTAAAACGAGCTTATTTTGAAAATTATCCCATATCTTGAACAAAATCATAATTTTCATTTGTAGGTTTTTTTGTGTTTTTTTTTTTATTGAATTCAACATCAATGAATGCATTTTGATAGCATTTTATCTTAGGGGTTTAGACATTAGCGGCTATCATATCATATAAGATTTGTATGTACTATGCAGATGAAATGTAAGTATGCAACGAATTTAAAAAAAGTACAAACTATACACCGCCGTTTTAAAGCCCAGTACAAAGGATAAACCAAGTGTGTGAAAATGTTTAAAATTTGCTTAACAGTTAGAAGGAGGCGTGGCAGACCCCATAATGTATATATATTTAAAATGATCAACCAAATTGAGTGACAATAACAAGAGCAATATTAAAAAGCTATAGCCTTGTATTTTGGCACACACGATACAAATTTTGGTCCCGATGTGTCCAGAAATTTCATTACGATAAACTCGGGCCAATGAAAAAAAAGAAGATGAGAACACTGACTGTGTAAAATGTATAATGTAATTAGGCCTGTTGGATTGCGTTATTAATATTATTATATAATTTTTTTTTTTCCCAAAATGTTGCTTATTTACATAATAAGTACAGGGTCTCTCACAGTCGAGTTTGCTTGACTGTAGCCTTTACTGAATAGTTCATAACTGAGAAGCCCTGAACGATAGACGAAACGAATATGCTTCGATACTCTTCCATAACAAATTCTTATAATTATTATTACATATGTATTTAAAAAAAAAATGGTTGATTGATTTATCATTTGCTTTCTGCTTTATCTTTGTCGACATCTATGCAAGTGTGTAGGCGTGTGTGTGTAAGTGTAAGTGTAAGGGAGAAAAGTGTGTCGGTGTGTGTGTTTAGATCAGTTGTAGAATTTAGAGCGCCAAACAGAATTTCTTGTAGATTCGTGTGGAGAGTCTTAATTAGAAAAGAGAGTGTGTGTGTGTGTTTTTGTGTAAAATTGAAGAGAGCAAATGAAATTTGATGTGTAGAGTAGTTATAATTACAATTGCCAACTGGAGGTATTTAGCTAAAGCGGCGTGTGTGTGTGTGTATTATATATGTATAGATATATATATTTTTTTTTTGGCCAGCCTCTAGGGCTGCTGTTGTTGCTGTTCCTCCTCCTCCTCGTCCTCCTCCTGCTCCTCTTGTTTGATAACAACGTAACGCATTGGCGGCAACATAAACAGCTGTTGTTGTTGTTGTTCGTGCTCCTCCTGCTCCTGCTCCTCTTCGTGCTTGATGTCTTGATGACGATATTTGTTATTTTTGTTTGAATTGGATATCTTTTTGGGAGATCGTCGCCAATTGGCATCACGTTGCTGCCAGCTCTACTTCATGTCCCGGCGACGCTTGATGCTGCCATCGCATGTGGGCAGATGACGCTGCAGGAAGCCCTCAAACACAAATTTGCGTCCGCAGCGATGGCAGCTAAATTCGCGCTTCTCCTCCACCTGCTGCTTGTGCTGACGCAGTGCCTCCGCATTCGAATACTTGTCGCGACAGGCGTCGCACGCATAGCGACGCTTCACTTGGCCCACATCGAACACGACCGTAAAGTTTTGGCTACAAAACGAGCAGGTGAATTCCTTGACAACAACCTTTTTGCCACCATGCTGTGCCGCGAGTGCCTCAGCCTCCGCCTCCAGTTTATCCTGGTGCTTGTGCGAATCCATGTGGGTGTTGTACTTGGATTCATCCACAAACTTGCGATAACAGCGCGTGCAACGATATGGCTGCTCGCCGGTATGACGCATCATGTGCTCCTTGAGGTAAGCGACCGAGTTGAAGATTTTGCTGCACACCTTGCACTTGCGATCCTCGGCAGAGACCTCGTTGCGCTGCCGGAGACAGGCACGCATGTGGAGCTTCAGGGAACCAGCGGCGCTATAACAATTGCCACAATTGGGGCAATAAAAGGTTTTGTTGCGCGACTGCGAATCCGAATCGGGACTGTGATCGATGGTGCCCTCAAATACAATCGAGCCAAGCTCATCGTCCTCCTCCTCCTCCTCACCCTCTTCGCCCTCCTCGTGCTCGTGCTCATGATCAACGCCCACAATCTCATCGTCATCCTGTTCGAGCGCCTCCTCGTCATCATCATCATCCTCGTCATCCTGCATGTTGTTGGGCACTATGTGGAGTATGGTGTGTGTGCCATCGCCCTGTTCGATGGTCTCCACCTCCTCGACGGTGCTGTTCTCCACCAATTGCTGCAATGTCACCGCATGCCCGTTCTCATCGATGATCACCTCCTGGGCATTGGCCAATGCCTCGTGATCGCGATCGCTGAGCGTCACCACAGCCGTTTCCGTATCATCATCTTCGGTGGTATACGCATATGTATATTGTGTCGGCTCCTCTCCGCCATCGCCATCCACGTCCTCCTCCTCCTCCTCTTGCTCGTCCTCCTCGTGCTGATGAATGATAACGGGCACAATTTCCTCCTTGCTTGCTGTTGTTGTTGCATTTGCCGTGTACTTGATGCGCTTTGAATTCATGTCGCTATATAATACTATGATTGATTTCTATATATATGTGTTATTATTATTATTACTTTTAATCAAAAGTATTTCGATTATTCTTGTGTTTTTTTGTTGTTGTTGTGTTTTACGCGGCGTGGCGTTAGCGTCAGCGTCCGCGCCTCTTCCCCCTCTCTTCGTCCAGCAGCACAATTTTTAGCTTCGTATTTAATTGTGTGCGTGTGTTAGTTGCGCTTTTCGGTTGATTTCCGGTTGAATTGTGGCCGCTTGCACTGCAAAATGTTTGTAAACAAATCGGTAGTTGGTAAATTACATTTGGCGCGTTTCAATTATACTTTTTTCTTACAATAGTCAACACTCTTTCGCGACTTTCTTGCCACCAAGTTTAATTCTTTCACTTCAATATCAAAATTTTCGTCGATTGTGGCAACATCGTCTAATAATGGTCACACTGGTCACAAATGCTGCCTAGCTTTGGTATTTTTCACTACAACGTGAAGTTGGCTGCATTACGCATTTGACACATACGTCACGTAATAGTGGTTACGTCACTCATTTTTCTACCTTACGTTACTTTGAGCATTAAAATTAAAAAAAAGTGATCTATTTGCCATCTAACATGCAATTTACAGTTAATCAACCTTTAATATTAAGTTGAATTTCGATTTAAGTGGACTACAATATAGTGCAAGATTCAATAACGTAGTTGGTTAGAAAAGGTGGCAGCGCTGCAGACTGGCGTGCGTTCTTGACTGTACAACAGTTGAGCAGCTGTTGAGCAAGTTGCGCGCCAAATTTTGTATAAATGCTTTGTATTACAATAATGTTGAAATATATTATTTGTAATTTATTTTTGTATTATTGTTTATGCGCAAAGCAACGCAAAGGAAAGTTTTGCATCATTCAAACGGAATTTAGATGACCTTTCCAGAAATATTTTTTAAATTTGAAGACTTGACTTACAATAGCTGTTACAGTAAAAGAAAGAGTGTTCTTATTATTTCGCACACGTCTGTATATGCCTACAGCTATTTATGGGTAATGCAATTCAATTAATATATGTACATACATACATACATACATACATACACATAAATAAGTATATTTATATGAATTTCAGTGTTTATTTTTTTGTTTCAGGCTTAAACTAAGCTATAATACTTTGTTGTGGTGTGTTAATGCCAAATGGTAACAATTCGTTGCATTTTCCATTTGTTTACTCAGCTCCTCAGTTTGTTTTACATTAATTAACAAGCGGCATTTTTGCTTTTCGACCTTGAACCACTTACAAGGCATCGTCGTGAATATATATGTAGATATGTATATACATATATGTATATATACATATATATATTGATATATGTATGTACATATGTCAGGTTTATGTCAAAACTTGTCATCAATAAGCAATTTTGTCTTCTTATTGCTGTTCACGTGATCTTGAACATATTTCCAATAACGTTAGCACTTTTCCACAGCTGAACTCGATTCAAGTCATTGTACACCCGCCGTGGAAAAGTTCCAGATGCACGTATACCCTGTAAATATAAATACATGCTTCATGGGGTAGTTCATAAAATTGTACGCTTTGAAATACAATCTTCACTTATTATCCAAGTTCAAATTTCTAGAGTGTGAAAATCTATCAGTTACCCGCATACCCTGTAAATATAAATATAGGGTGTGATTAACTTGTATAATTACAATCTTCACTTTTATTCTCCAAGTGCAAATTTCTAAAGTGTGAGAAAATGTCCGTTGCTCTAATACCTTGTAATTATACCTTAATGGGTTAATAAATCGTAAATTTTTAATTTTGCAAATTTATACAATTTAGAAAAAGTTACAGTTAAATGTAAATATAGTTTACAGTTTATAACAAAATTGTGCAATCGAGAAACAAAAAAATATGTATATATGTAAATAAATCATTTGAAGCGCTTAAAATAAGATTTATATTAAAATTACTGGGTGTCTACTAGTCTCCTTTGTCATGATCTTAATAGCTTTTTTTCTGCTTAGCTAAGGGATAAATTGAGACTTAATCGGCAAGTGAAGATCATCAAACGTACTCACATTGTTGAGATATTTATGGGAGACAGCGCCAATGACGTGGTACAAAAACAAATGTGGTGGAAATTTTTTAATTTATTGACGTATACTTCATAAACTGCGCACTTCACAAATCCAACTTTTCGTGAAATTAAGCGAACTAAGATGGTGCCGTTATAACAAAATAAAAAAAAGACCTACAGTTCTTCAAAGAAATGTACATCCATACATTTGTTAAGATAATTCGGGGTAGTACGATAAGAGGGGGGAAGAAGGGATCTCCCTCAATGGAATCGATTTCAGATTGACTAAACGTTGCAGTCACGTTTGCAAATGCAAATGGATAAAAAAAGCGCACAAGTGTTTATCTAGTATATAGATTTTATTAGTAGGCATACATCTACAATACATATATATTGCATACACAGTTAGTCAAGTAAATGTTTTAGCAGAAAATATTGTGAATTTTTTCTTAAAAAAAAATTAGAGAAAAAAAAGCGAAATTTGTAACAAAATAAAATAAACGAATTTTGTAATTTATCAATACATTTACTTTACTAACTGCAAGTGAATTTTTAATTTGATCAAATAAATTGCACGAGAAACTGTATGCACTATTCCGTCGTATTGCGGTAGGGCTCTAAGGTATACATATTATATTATATTAATGACCGACTTTGTTATCTGACGTTTGCCAATTGCATCATAAAGTGCAATGCATTGAAGAGGAAAACGTGGGAAAGGGAGAGAGCTTAAGATTGTGTGTATTGCATTGTGGATTCTAATAGTTAAACATCAAGGGCGTCGGCAGTTTTTCAATAAGGGGGGAGGGCTAAAATACTTTTTTTCACATTTTTTCAAGTCTTAAAAACTACTCTGGTTGGATTTCGGAAGCTTAATAATGTAAAGCAGGACCCGTAATGATTAAAATTTTGAAAATATAAATTATTAAATTAAAGTTATTTGTTGATTATTATCAAAAACATAAAAATAACTTTTATTTTTCGATCTAAATAAAAACAATACAATATAATAATTTAATTTCAATTTTTATTTGAAAATCATAACTTGACTTTCATATTTTTATTTTCAATTGCTAAAATGAGAATTGAAAAATAATTTTTATTTTCAATTATTTTTAAAAAAATTTAAAAATAATTTTTATTTTTAGTTTTTAATAAAAATTTAAAAATAACTTTAAAGCTTGGATTTTAAAATAAAAATTGAAAATTAAAGTTCATCCAGTTTTTCATACCTCTTATTTGCGATCCCTGATGTGAAGCTATGAATGTAGGGGGGCCACGGCCCATCCAGCCCCCCCCTGCCGACGCCCTTGTTAAACATTATGCACTTGACGGCGATTGTGACTAACTGTATAAGCGTATTAATCATACGCCTACTTCATGTTCCATTGTGAAATAATTATTAAATTTAGAGTTACAACTTGCATATGTACATATTTCTGGAATATTCTCAATGTATTTTAATATTGACATCATTCAGTTATTCCGTTAGCATCAAATTCTTTATTTACCTTCATTTCTTTGGCTGTCTCTGTCTGTGCGTCGGTACGTGACCAAATGCCATTTTTCATATCGAATTGCAACATGTCGTCTAGGGAGAAGGGGAAAAAACTTGGTTCTTTTCTCATCCAAATTTGTCAGTGGAAAGTTTTTTTCATGCGCTATTTTTTTTTTTGAGTAATGCATGTGTAAATTTGTATGCATGTACAGTGGCTCCCAGATTATTTGATCCACTATTTTAGTTTTAATGTCCATATAAATATAATTTAATGGCAGATTTCTTAACTAATGTTAGATTGTTTAAAAAGAATATTTTCATTTAGCTCTTATATTTATTAGTGTGTGTATACAAACAATTATTGTGACCCACTGTATGTTGATTTACTTGTTTGAGTTTGAGCGTGTGTGTGTGTGTGTGTGTGTGAGTGGTCCGTTAGCTATTAAGTTTGTTTGCTGGGCTTGCCATAATTAGCTGGGTGTTGCCAGACTTTCATTGAAAATTTGCATTTACATGTTGTTGTTGTTGTAGTTAATGTTTTTGTCCGCCCTTTGTTGATTTTGCGGTTTTAGACGGCACGTGCTGCAGTCAGCAAGAAAACTCAAAGCTTCCTCCACTATTTAAAAGTATTCATAAATTTTGACATTATTTTTTCTTTATTACACGGTGCTACAAAAAAAAAAAAAATCAAAATAATACTTCTGGGATGGGACACAGCGTAGGTTGTACATTTCTTGACTTTGATGATGTTTTTGAACACTATTTTATTAGAAACCCCTTAGACTTGTATTATTATTTAAAAAGAACACATTTTCACGAGTAAAACGTGTGTATATTTTCTAAAATCGGACAATAATTGGCAAAGCTATAATAGATTTTATGAAACAAAATTGCTCAATATGTGGACATTCGTGCCATTATTGCCCCATTTCTCCCTCCCCTCATATTCCATTTGTAGTTGCGTTGTTGACAAAACGGAGTATTTTTCCATGAATTTTTTTTCTAATAATTTGAATAGCTCATAAATTTTACTCGATTTTTATAAGCTAAAAAGCAGAAGACGTAAAATTAAATGTTTTTTTTGAAACTGCATACCAAAAGTAAATTGCTTTTTACAAAATTAATTTATTAATTTACGTTTAAAGTACGGTAAAGTCGCAAAAAACTTTAAAAATCTACGAGCCCAAACCACTATTAATTCGTACGCTCTTTTTTTGACTTTAACAGCTATTTAAGTCAATTCTTCACAGTAAAAAATATATTTTTGGAAAGGTCTTTTAAATTCCGTTTAAATGATGCAAAACTTTCCTTAACCCATTAAGTACCCATTAAAAATTTTGAATTTAAAAAAACAGTCATTTTTTTTAACTTTTTTCCTCGATTTTTTAGAAAAAATATTTTGATGCAGAAAAATTTTTGAAACATTTCTAAGAGTGACTGCAAAAAAAAAATTTCAAAAATCTCTTCGCTAGTATTTTTTATGATTTTTTGAAAATTGCTAAAAAGTCACTTTTTGTATGAAAAGTAGGAAAAATGGGTTAAAATGGCAATTTTCACAATGTTACATTTAACTATAACTACATATGGGTATTTCCAGGATCGCGAACGCGACATTTGTACAACTTTAAATGAAAAAAAAAATGGCAAAAATTGACATTTTCAAAAATGTTTTCTCACGTGTTTAATGCATTTTATCAACTCTATTCTTATGATAAAAGACAATCTTTGAAGACTTGTAGTTTTTTAATTATTTATAGAAAACAATGCATCGCGAACGCGACGAAAAATGGAAGTCATTTTTTTACTTCATCTTGACAAATGCGAAAGTCTGCGAAATGTGGCGAGTAATTTGGAAGAAAATACTCTTAAACCATAATAAAATAATGTAGTTTTCCATTTTAGAAATAATTTTAATATGCAACTACCGTTTTATATATTTTACAAGTTTTATTAGTAATTTGTAACGTGACATCGCGAACGTGACAAGATTTCCACTTAGTTTTTCCAAGAGTTTGTTCATCAAATTTTATTCTATATTCCGATATATAGCTCTTAGAACTTGTTTTAAATTAAATTTTCAATATATTTCTATATATTAAAGTGATTTATGTTACAATCTTACTCCCTGACTTAGTGTAATCGTTAAAATACAAACGGTCCATTTTGAAAATCAATTTTTAAGAAAATAGGCAAAAATATGGAAAAAGTGAATTTATTCCAATGTAGAATCTATATGTTTATCCTATTGAATTTCTTCTAGCGTATATTGATAAAATAAATAACTTGAATACATTTTTGGAAGAAAATTTCACAAGATGAGAGTTTTTAATCAATTTTACGTTTTTTGGCAAGGTGGACCTTTTTCTGGAAATGCCCATATGTACACTGGCGAACATATTTATTGGCACAGCAAACATTTTGAGATTTGGGGGCTTAATTGTTCCCTTATCGTTAACATATTGGTATTAATGGAAAGGTCATTTAAATTCCGTTTGAATAATATAAAACTTTCCTTAACCCATTAATTACCCTTCGAATATTTCGAACTTATGTAAAAGTAAATTTTCGAAACTTTTTTCCTCGATTTTTTTCAAAAAATATTTGAATGCAAAAAAATGTTTCAAACAATTTAAGGAGTGACTGCAAAAAAATGTTTTCAAAAATATTTTTGCTAGTATTTCTTAAAATTTTTTGAAAATTGCGAAAAAGGCACTTTTTGTGTAAAAAGTAGGAAAAAGGGGTTAAAATGGTCATTTTTAGGATTTTCAAAAAATTATAAAAAATACTAGCAAAAATATTTTTGAAAAAATTTTTTTCCAGTTACTCCTTAAATTGTTTGAACAATTTTTTTGCATTCAAATATTTTTTGAAAAAAATCGAGGAAAAAAGTTTCGAAAATTGACTTTTACATAAGTTCGAAATTTTCGAAGGGTACTTAATGGGTTAAGGAAAGTTTTATATCATTCAAACGGAATTTAAATGACCTTTCCATTGATGCCAACATGTTAACGATAGGGGAACAAATAAGCCCCGAAATCTCAAAATGTTTGCTGTGCCAATAATTATGTTCGCCAGTGTATGTCGCATCCCAGAAGTTATTTGACTGTAGCAACGTGTTATACATATGTACATGCATTTTTTGTTGTTTAAGTATATAATTTCAGTTACATTAACTGGAGATAAGATAAGTGCTCTATAATTTGATGATGGCGAGCGAGAAAAGTCAGGCTGAAGTATTTGAATTTATATGTATTGCAAGCGTATACGCAATTATAATTGCATAAAAAAGTTTGTATGCGTGTGTGTGTATCTGTGTGTCTGCCTGTGTGTCCGTTTGTGTGCATACTGTTTCTCATATGCTTTACTTTTATCAATAAAATATTTACACTGACCAACTAAATTATTGGCACAGCAATATTTTAACCAATGTATGTTGACATCTTTTTTTTTATTAACAATTTATTAATCGAAAATATTTCGTTCCAATATATAAAAAAGCAATAAATTGCCCTGTAATAAATTATTGCCACACCTAACAATTATCTACATAAAAACCATTAATATAATTACTAACTAAAAATTATTTTTAAAAATAAGACTTTTGATTTAATAACTTAATACTAAAGCAACTAAGTTTAGCATTGGAATTTAAACATGTCTATCGAGTTCGTTCTATATGTGATCAGTATCGAATGATAAATATCACCTAATAATGGATTAAGCTACAGTTGTAAAGTGTACATTACATGCTGTGCCAATAATTCATATTGTCAGTGTATGTTCCTAGTAACTTAATTCAATTCATTGTTGGGTTAGGTTGGTTTTGTTTCTGGGTGGGGGGTGGAAGAGTGTGCTGAGTGTTTGATGAAAGGGCGCTTCAAAAATTCAGTCATTCCGAGTGGAATTTTCCATGCAATTTTTCGTATAATTGTTGACAGCATGTTTGGTTTTTGTTATAAAATACATTTTCTGTTTAACCCTTTGGTGTACAATTTTCCCGTAAAGTAAAGAGATAAAAATAAAGTTCTTATTAGTTGAGTGCAAAAACTTTAAATTGACGACCTAATTCTTTTATATAATATTATCTTAAATTTAATCTAGTCGGTCTAGGCTCTTAATTAAAAATAAATAATGATGTCAGAATAATAAGTAATTTAGTAAAACTTGCTGAATGCAAATATTTAAGTAGATCGATTTACATATGAATAGAGAAATAAAACGATGAGTAAAATAGTTTCTTAGTATTAATTGTCTCGCTCCAATAATTACATACATATAAACATACATACGTACAATATATTTACAACAACATCATGAAAATAATAGCGTTCATTAGACATGGCTAATTGCTGGCCAGAAACCAGGAGCAACATATCTACCCATAAAACCATATGTGATACGATAATTCCAAAAAAAAAACAAGTAAGAAAGTTTTAATCGCGCGTACTCGACTACGAGATGCCCTGTACAAGTTAATTTGGGTATTTAATAAGCTACTTCTGTATTGCATTTGTCATTTCGTAAATATTTAAACGATTAATGCTAGTGAAAATCTCATTTTACTTGAATTAAAAATAAAAATAATGTAATAAAATAATTTTTAACTCTGCTCAAAAAATAGAAGTAATTTTCTTTTGACATTAAATAACAATAATGCGAACTTTATTTTATTAGCAATTTATTTAGTTACAAATGTTGAAAATGTGCACCTAATGGAATCCACCAAGCCTCATTTTGACTGCTACATTTTATTCACAAACTTAATATACCCTCGAGCAGGGTATACAAATTGCCGGCCCAAAACGACCCCATGGGGCTTGCATGGGTTTAATTGCACTCTCGATGCTTTTGCTTTTGCTTCTGATTTTAATTTCGTTTTACATACAATTGCTGCTGTTGTTGTTGCTATTTTGTTGCTTTTGCTTTTGCTTGCCAATGTGAACGAACGATGAGCGACAAACGGACAGATGAATAAGAGAAAAGCGATAAAGAAGAAGAAGAAGAGCAGCGGCAATTTCAATGAATTTGCTTTTGTTTTAGATTATCCTATTACTTTTAATATTCATTGCAATCTCAACTTAACATAAAAATTAAAAACACAAAAATAGTTCAATGTGCATAAATGTAAATTAATGGCTATAATAAAAAATAAATTAAAATAAAATACTACTACAATGTTAATTTTTTAATAAGTTCGCTTCTGTTTAATTTACTTTTCAACCTTAAATTAGTTGAATTAAATATGCATTATAATAAAACATAATAAAGAATAGGACAATTTTGAACTGTGATCTGTGGAATTTCAATAAAATTTGCTTTTGTTGTAAATTTTCATTTCGCTTTTTATTTTTAATGAGTTCTTAATATAACGGACTTAATAAATAAATCAAGCTAAGCGCAAAGTCTAAAAGCACTCTAAAAAATGACAATTTCGATATTTTAATGAATTTGCTTTTATTTTCATTATTCATTTAACTATTTAATTCAATTGAGTTCTCAACTTAAAATTAAAATAAAAAAAAAAGTTCAAGTAAATATGCATTTAAATAAATTGCTATAATAAAAAATAAAGCTAAACGCAAGGTCCAAAAACATTCTAAAAAAAAAATGCTGATAATTTTAAGAACAATATCTGAGATTCGTTTCCCTGTGTTCCAAAAATGTGCTCTCGTTTTTCGTTTTCTTTGAGAGGATGCGCTTTATTAACTGGGCTGATACCATTAACTGGTTGGGTTAAGTCTTTTAGCTGGACGTGCGATCGATTGCAGCACTGTCCACTGTAAGAGTAACTGCATCTCCATTGGCTGGACGTGTTCCATTGCCGTTTTGTGCACTTTGGGCATTTTGGCCATTGGTCGCTGTCGCTGGCGGCGGTTCAATTGGAGGCAGACCGACAAGTTTCTCGCTCTCACGCCACAGCCAATCGGCGGTGTCCATGTCCCGAGCCCAGGGCATCAGCGGGAAACGCATGCAGTCGGAGTAATAGTCACCGGAGCATCCCTCCAGCGAGGGATCAAGGGCCAGACGCAATGACGTCTGTGCTCCGGCTCGTGGCGTCTTGAAGAGATAGAGAGAGACGACTTTCAGTGTACTCTTCAACCAGTTGGGTCCGGCAAAGTGACGATTGAGTTCCGTGCGCACCACGCCCGGATGACAACAGTTGACCGTAACGCCCGAATCCTTGAGCAACGTGGATAATTTCCGTGTAAAGAGTACGTTCGACAGTTTGGACTGACTGTAGGCGCCAAAGAATTTACTGTACTTGCGCTCGCTCATCAGATCCTCGCGATTGATGCGACCAAAGAGATGGGCCGCTGAACTGACCACCACAATGCGACTGGGAGAGGATTGCTTCAATCGATCCAGCAAAAGATTCGTCAACAGAAAGTGACCCAGATGATTGACGCCAAACTGCTGCTCATAGCCATCGGCGGTCAAAGATCGTGGACAGGCCATGATGCCCGCATTGTTGATCAGCAGATCGAGGCGTGTCTCCTCCGCCTTGAACCTGGCCACAAAGTTGCGCACCGACTCCAGGGATCCCAGATCCAGGCTGCGATTGAACAACTGTTGGTTCTGTGTGCGATCCATGATCTCAATGCGAGCCGCCTCACAACGGGCGGGATCCCGACATGCCATATAGATCTTGGCCCCTCTGCGTGCCAACTCCAGCACCGTCTCCTTGCCAATGCCCGTATTGCAGCCGGTTACGATCACCACTTTGCCATCGATCCTATTCCTCTTGCGATAGACTGGACCCTGAATGATCTTGCGGAGCAGCCACATCACGGCGAATGCGAATAATCCAATCAGCAGGATCAACACCAGCCACGCCCAAATGCCACGAAAGCAGAGCGCCTTCTCGGCTGCTTCGGCGGTTGGGTCGAAAACTCTCGTCGTGGGCGTGGCAGCCTCCGACATAGTTAATTAACAGCGATGGTGTGCGTGAGTGTGTATGTGTGAGCTTTAGTTGACACCAGAATTAAGGGAATAGGGTATGATGGAAGAGTTGAGCCTGTGAACGATAAGAAGCATTTCAAATAATCGATAAGTATGGAAGTGATCGATAAATTAACTTACAAAAAATTTAACTCTTAAGCTAACCTATCGATAAGTAAAAAGGGATCAATAATTAATTTAGGACAGCTATCGACTCATGGTATTGATAAGCACATTAAATAATTGACAGTAAATAATACTGTTATTATAATCGATTTAATGAGCTTGATAAAGCGTTCGAGACGTGCCAGCAATTAATGGGGTTATCGATAAGCAAATTGTCAATCGATTGAACGATAAGTGTTTTATTGCTAGAAAATACATAGTAAACGATTGAACTTAGGCGTTCGACAAGTAATTTTATTTCGTTTAGTGATTTGTTAATTGATTGTTTGATAGAAATAGGTTAAGTTATGACTTACTCAGTTATGTGGGGACAATCGGGTCAATAAACTCGAGGATTTGTTATCGACAAAATATCGATTATGCAGATGGTACATATTATTAAAAAATATTAATCAATTTATAATATTTTGAGATATCATTACCCAACATTTTTCAATGCATTTTGTGATCGGTAACACTGAGATATTGGCCGCGTTCACCAGAACAAATCGACAACAGAAATCGATGAAATTTGTATGATTTGTTCTGGTGAACGGCAGTGATGAGCAATCATGATTTCAAAATTTTGTGATTGTGATGACTGAAAATTCATCACCCAAATAGTACGCTGAAATTCTCTGATTGTGATGCTTTGTTTTCGATAAGTCTAATCGTAATCAACAGAACACAAGATTTAAAATAACATAAAAGCAACGAAATTAATGAGGAATTATTCATGTTATTTTAAAAGAAAATGGCTAGGAAAAGTGCTTTAAACTTTCTAATATAAAATATTAAATGCACTTACAATATTAGCTTAATTACTTATTAATGCACGATATGTTGTTATTTTGAATATGGCCTTTTGCTGTGTAGATTCCCTTTTCATTATTTTTTTGAATTTTTAAAAAAAATATTAAAAGCTTTGACTCAAAAAAAGAAATGAGAACTTTGATTTGGCCTTAAAATTTTATTAAAGCCTTCACCAGAAGAACATCAAATTATTTTTGATTAGTGATACATGATTACTGATTGATTAGTTCTGTTGAGCGCGGCCATTGAATTTTAACTTTTTTTTTCAGGATTATAGATTGGAAATACTGGAAATTTATTGTCATAATAACTTAATTTGACAAAAATCGTCTCATTAAATAATGTGCACATTTCTTCAAACATGTTTATCGATAACAACGGAATTTGTTCACTTTCCAATATACTTGCAGTTGTTTGTTTTTGTAAAAAACACTTTCCAAACAAATATTTAAAAAAAAAAGTTGACTTGCCGACTTGATTTGTCTGACTTGCCAAATGTGAGGATGACCCAACTTACTTTTTCGGTTTCTTTCTTTTTTTTTCTGTTTTCGGTTACACTTCCTCACGCGCTAATTTCACACTTTATGCGACAACAACAACAACAACGACTTTCGTTTAGTTGAGCACTTGACGAATCGTTATGCAGGCTATCTCTCTCGATCTGCAGCAGCCCGTGTGAGTATGTGTTTGTGCTTGGAAGCTTTTACTACTATTGTTGTTGTTGGTCTTGCTCTTATTGTTAACTGCTTAAATGTTAACCGTTGCCGTCCAAGCTTCTCGCGCGATCTTTACCAACTGAAACTGACTATGGCTCCCGAATGCTCCACCTGAGACGCTAACACGTCAAAAATAACCTGAAAACGAATTTTTTTCACTTTTTTTTTGTATTTACTTGTAAGCGGCGTCGTCGTCGCTTTGGCGTCTGTTATTAACATAACTTTATGCATGTGCATGCGTCGCAGTCAGCGCCGCTGTTGGCGTCGGCGTCGCAGTCGCCGTGTGCTTGCCATGTATGACATACATTTTACAGATATGTTTGTTCACACACACACGCACACAGGCACCTGTACTATATGTATGTAGAAGCCGCAACGGCTGCAAAGTCTGTCATTCCCATTTTCATGCCCTAGCAGAAGGCATTTTAGCTTTGACACCCTATTAAAATACTAGCAATTTTGACAAATTAAAAAAATCGCATATTTTATTTTACCTCACATTTTTTGTCTTATTTTGTTAAAGTCCCAATTGGTTCTTAAAACAACATCCATGACGTTAAACTGTTTTTAAAAATATTAAAAAAAAAATGACCTGACTTAATGTACATAAACTATATGTATGAAAATCTATTTTGTTGTTCAGATATTTTAATTTTGATTTAAAAAACTTGATTTTACTTTATTTAAAAACAATGTTTCTTAATTTTGTTATTTTGTAACATTTTTCGCTCTGCAAGGGCATCAAGTATTCGGCGCGCCGATGAAATGAACGTATTATTTCTCGTTTTTGTTGTTGTTACTGCTGTCTTTAATTTCATTTTTTTCTCTCGAATTATGCTTTCAACTTTCACTGCAAAGCGTTTTTTTCTCGCTTCGCTGCCAGCGTCGACGTCGCCGTCGCCGTTGCTGTCGCCGTTGTTGGATAATTTAACTTGCATTTCGCTTTATTCAGTTGCTTCAGGTTCTTCGGTTTGTTATGATTGTTGTTGCCGCCCTAACCCCTTTCCCTTACCCTGCTGCCGTTTCCTACTGCCTTGCCCAGTTATTGTCACTCTTCCGCTTAGCCATGACTGGAATCACTTAAAGCCACTTTAACAAAGTTTTGGCCCACGAAGCGCAGTTGCTTCGGGAATTAGAAACTTTTCTGCTTCAAATTTCTGTTTCTCTGTGTAAATAAAGCTGCGCAACGGGTAATTTTTTTTGTTTTTTTTTTTTTTTTAGAAGACGACGTACTTAAAGGCATTCCAAAGACATTGTCAGTACCAACATTCAAAAAGGATTTTAAAAGTTTAAAAATAACTAAGAAAAAGTTGATTTTCTGACTTTGTAATGCAGACCTAAGGAATACTTTAGCAAGATTTTTGTTTTTAATAATCTTTAACTTTGAAACGGTCAGCAAGAGTGGAAAAGATTTAATAAAACAAACAGGTTAACGTAATTTTTTTTTTATTTTTACTTTTTGAAGGTCAGAAACAACTTTTTGCATCAATAGAATTTAAAAATTCAGTGAAATTGATTTGGCTGTCGTTTGATTTGGTAATGAAGTTTAACCCATTTTCTGCCGCGTTACAGAAAGTAGTGTGTTTTTCATTAAAAAACACTTTTTTGGGCTAATTTGGACCTTCTAAAATCGAATATGAGGTTAAAAATCAAATTAAAACTCACATTTTTTAAAACTTAATTATTTTTTAAAAATTAATTCAAATTAAATTTTTATCTTTTAAATATGGGATGACCATAAAACTTTTCTGGATTTTTTAATTTTCTTAATTTTCCATTAGGAATTCAATACATTGAGTTACATAAAAAAATCACTCTGAAAATTAAAATTTTTGCTGTTCGACTAGTCGAAAAAGGTATTTCATATGGGCATTTCCAGAAAAAGGTCCACCACGACGAAAAACGTAAAATTGATCAAAAACTCACATCTTGTGAAATTTTCATCCAAAAATGTATTCAAGTTATTTATTTAAGCAATATACGCTAAAAGAAATTCAATAGGATGAACATACATATATAGTAAAGTCGATTCTACATTGGAATAAAATTACTTTTTCCATATTTTTGTTAATTTTCTTAAAAATTTATTTCCAAAATGGACCGTTTGTATTTTAACGATTACACTAAGTCAGGGAGTAAGATTGTAACATGAATCATTTTAACATATAGAAATGTATTGAAAGTTTGTTTTAAAACAAGTTTTACAAGTTGTTTTCGATGTGTCGAATAAAATTTGATGAACAAATTCTTGGCACAAACTAGCTGGAAATCTTGTCACGTTCGCGATGTCGCGTTACAAATTACTAATAAAACTTGTAAAATAAATAAAATGATAATAACTTATCAAAATTATTTTTTAAACGGAAAACTACCATATTTTATTATGGTTTAAGAGTATTTCCTTTCAAACTTTCGCATTTGTCAACATGAAGTCAAACATGACTTCCATTTTTGTCGCGTTCGCGATGCATTGTTTTCTATAAATTATTTGAAAACGACAAGTCTTCAAAGCTTGTCTTTTATAATAAAAATAGTGTTGATATAATACATTAAACACGTGAGAAAACAGTTTTGAAAATGTCAGCTTTTACCACTTTTTTTTTTTATTTAAAGACGTACAAATGTCGCGTTCTCGATCCTGGAAATACCCATATGCGAATGAAAGTCAAGATTATAAAGGGAAAGGAACTTATTAATGTTAATTAAAAGAATAAAAATAAAATCTAAGAAAAGATTTTTTTAATGATTTTCATAGAAAAATTTGAGCACTCAAATATACCTTACAGAGAATTCCCTAAATTAAAGTCTTTTAGCATGACAAGGACTATGGAGAAAGGATAGTAAAAGTTATCAAAGAGTAAATTAAAAGTCGGTTTAGCTTTAGTCTAATTTATAATTTCATTTATCGACAAGACGCAAGTTTACTTTGGATTCCTTGAGCTTTATTCTCACTAATCCAAAGAAATGTCAGTACCTAAGTTGAACTGAACTTGAGGAAATACCAAGAATTTGAGTGGCCTTAAGCTCTTGGTCCATGGAGTCTGTTTTAATTGTCTGATGCCACCAGCTGACAGCGCTATTCACTTATAACGACAGTCTTAATTGACTCATCGTCATGTGCGGCCTGCAGTTTTATTGGAGGCAGACCGACAAGTCTCTCGCTCTCACGCCACAGCCAATTGGCCGTGTTCATGTCACGTGCCCAGGGCACCAGCGGGAAACGTAGGCTATCCGAGTAATAGCCACCCGAGGAGTTCTCCAGCGCCGGATCGAGGGCGAGACGCAGCTGCGTTTGGGCGCCAGCTCGAGGCGTCTTCACCAAACACAACGAGATGATGCTGAGCAGGCTGAGAATCCATTTCGGAGCCACAAAGTGGCGATTCAGCTCGGTGCGCACCAAACCCGGATGACAACAGTTGACCGTAACGCCAGTTCCTTGCAGTAACTTGGCCAATTTGCGCGTGAAGAGCACATTGGCCAATTTGGATTGCGTGTAGGCTCCCATCATTTTTCGATAGTTACGCTCGCCCATCAGATCCTCGCGATTGATGCGACCAAAGAGATGAGCTATCGAGCTGACCACCACAATGCGACTGGGAGAAGACTGTTTGAGAAGATCCAGCAGAAGATTCGTCAACAGAAAGTGACCCAGATGATTGACGCCAAACTGCTGCTCATAGCCATCGGCGGTCAAAGATCGTGGACAGGCCATGATGCCCGCATTGTTGATCAGCAGATCGAGGCGTGTCTCCTCCGCCTTGAACCTGGCCACAAAGTTGCGCACCGACTCCAGGGATCCCAGATCCAGGCTGCGATTGAACAACTGTTGGTTCTGGGTGCGATCCATGATCTCAATGCGAGCCGCCTCACAACGGGCGGGATCCCGACATGCCATATAGATCTTGGCCCCTCTGCGGGCCAACTCCAGCACCGTCTCCTTGCCAATGCCCGTATTGCAGCCGGTTACGATCACCACTTTGCCATCGATCCTATTCCTCTTGCGATAGACTGGACCCTGAATAAACTTGCGCAGTAGCCATAAGACTAACACAACAAAAAACACGATCAGCAGCAACGGAACGAGCGTGGCCCAAATGCCCCGAAAGCAGAACGACTTCATCGCGATCTGTTTATTAACTGTTGTGTTCATTGTGGGCGTGACAGAGTCCATTAAGTATAATACAACGAAATATATTCATTTCAAAAAAGGCAGTAGATTGTTTTTCTGTCAGTTCAAGCCAAAATCCGATTTTAAACTAGATTTGGCGCCCAAAGAGAGAGTTCAAATAATCTATGAAAAAAATCCATAAGGTGTGCAAGACTTAAGTATTTTATGTATTCAGAGTCTAAAGAATCTCCAATACTTACTTGAAATCATTGGGGAACTACAGCTTATATCAGACTGCTCTCAGTTCCACAATGATTTCTTCTTTTATAGCACTCGACATAACCGAATTCAGTTTTATTTGGGGAAACTGTCGGAAAAATCACAGCTGTGAAGGACTTTACAATTATGGACTACATTAACTTAATGTCATCGACATTTGCGTGCCTATAAACTATGCATTAGCTTCAAGTAAATTAATAAACCAATTAAGTTTCCTAACAAACTTATTTATGTAAATGATATAGGACAAATTTGAAGAATGTTTATGACTGTGCAGTCCAATTGGAAACAATGCGATAGGTCTTAAAAGAAGAAAATCCCCTTGGTTAATTGTTGTTTGATAAGCCTGTCGTTAGTCATGGCATATTTCTATGAAAAATTCCAGAGATTTTTTTCAAATATTTGTAGAGCAAACCCCCTTGGAGCAATGCCATTGTTAGTTATTTACGCAAAATATGCTATAAACAAGTTGAAAAACGTCTACTACTCGAAAAAAAAGTAGAAAGATGTCAGGAACAATAGGGAAATCCGTTGAAATACAAAATCAATAAGCTCGTAGTAATCCGTAAAACGTGCGGGCGCTGTTTAATGTCCTTGACACAGACACAGGCAAAGCGCGAAGAGGACTAAGCTGGATGTGCATGGACATTGCCTCCTCTAGGAGGCGGGGGTTTCAAGAGGGTGGGTAAAGAGGGTAAAGAGCAACTTATCATCTTTGTCGCCGCAGACGAGCGAAACTTCGACATTGTCTGTCGTTGTGGATGACGTGAGTTTTGGCATGTTAACGCATCTCGTACCTTCTGAGTGAGAGAAACCAAAACTCAAAGAGAGAATAAGAAAACGCGACAGAGCGAAAGTAAGAGAGAGAGAAAGAGAGTTGCGCGTACGAAAAACTTTGACTAGGTCAGGATAATAAGGCGTGTTCGTGTTGTTTAATCGATGAGCATGTCATGAAGCAACAACCCCCTCTTAAGTTTACACTCGTAACCACTCGCATTCTCTCTCTCTCTTTTTCTCTCTCCTACTTGACGCACTTCACTCACCACCCCACCCCACTTTACTACGTCACTACCCCTGGGCCAGAGCCCAGCCCTTTGTTTTCAATCGCATGGCGATTTTCGGAAATTTTCCATTGCATGATTTAATTTTAATGCCGCTTTCAACAGCGTTCCTTGTTGTTTTTACTGCACAATGGGAACAACTCCTCACTGTTGTTGACCCCAACGTGTACCAAAAAACAATCAAAACTTTTAGCAAAATCAGAAAATAAGATTTTAAATTAGTTAGTTAGTTATAATGGATTTTTACTAAAATACTGTATAATAGGGCGGATCAATTTTTTTTTTCGAAAAATTCTTTTGGACGATTATCACGTTTTTTTCGACCCGAACAAATTGACCCGCCCTACTGAATATACTAAATAGTTTATTACTTAAAAATCGTAAATTTCGATATCACCATATCTATTCGGTTATTGGACTATAAATTTATAATACGGTGTGACAGTCAAAAAACTTCTGGGATGCGACATAGCGTAGGTTGTATAGACAGTCGAACTTCCCTAACTCTAACTTCTATAACTCGAATTTCTTTCTAACTCGAGCTAAATGAGTAGCAGTGAAATTAATAAACTTAAGAAAAATAACTCTACAAGTCGTATATCTCCATAACTCGAACCTTTTCTTTTGATAATGGTGATTCGAGTTAAGGAAGTTCGACTGTATAGTTAAATGTAACATTGTGGTGCACATCAAAATTGAAAAAAAAACAGTAAAAAAAACCGCTTTTTCGAGGTTGATAGAATAAAAAAGTCATACGTCTTGAACTATGCATGCAATAATTTCTAATACGAAGTAAGAAAGAGAAAAGTCACATCGAACGGTGTACGTATACTATATTACAATGCAATCTCGGATAAAAATTGAGGGAGCTACATGTAAAAATATATGGATTTTTATGCATTTTTTTTTTTTTTTTGCGATTTTACCATACTTTGAACGATAACACTGTGTTACAAAAAAAAATCAAAACGAAACTTCTGGGATGGGACATAGCGTAGGTTGTAGGTATAGATAAATACATTTTTTTTGCATACTAGAATTTTTTGGTGCACATCGAAATTTTGAATAACGGTACAAAAACCGTTTTTTCGTACTTGCACTCACTCATGCGTCCATAGCTTCGTCAAATATCCACCGATTTTCATTTTCTTACCAGTTTTAGATAGAAGAAACTTAGGTCTTTAAACGTGCCATACATGACTTAACAGGTTTCATTTCCTATATTGGAGTATTTGATAGGTAAATTAATTTTTTGTTGGTTTTTTTACAACTTTTTTGACTTTGGTGATGTTTTTTAACACTATTTTGGTATAAACCCGTTATACTTGTTTTATTATTTGAAAAGAATACATTTTTACGAGTAAAACGTGTGTCCATTTTCTAAAATCGGACAATAACTCGCCAAGCTATAATAGATTTTCTGAAACAGAATTGCTCAAAATGGTGGTATTTGCGACATTATTGCGCCATTTCCCCATCCCCTCATATTCCATTTGTAGTTGCGTCGTTAGCAAAGTAGTTAACAAACGAGTTTTTTCCCATGACTTTTTTTCTAAAAAAAATTAATAACTCAGCTAAATATCACTCGATTTTAATAAACTAAAAAGCAGAAGACGTAAAATTAAATGTGTTTCGAAACTACATACCAAAAAGTAGTTGCTTTCTACAAATTTAACTTATTAATTTACGTTCAAAGTTGGGTAATGTCGCAAAAAACTGAAAAAATGCATATATTTTTACATGTAGCTCCCTCAATATTTATCCGATATTGCAGTGTAATACACCGTTAGAAAGGTGTTACTTTTCACTTTTTAACGACGTTTTTAAATTTATTGTAAGACGCATAGTTTAGGACATAGAATTTTTAGACTCCATCAACCTCGAAAAAACGGTTTTTGTACCGTTATTCAAAATTTCGATGTGCAACAAAAAATTCTAGTATGCCACAAAATTCTATTTAACTATATCTACAACCTACGCTATGTCGCATCCCAGAAGTTTTTGGACTGTCACACAGTGTAATTAATAAAACAAATTTTAATTTAGCGTCTTCTGAACTTTAGTTTTTTAAAATCGAGTAATTGTTAATTGAGGTGTTCAACTTTTTAGAAAACGGTCATGGAAAAAATACTACGTTTTGTTAACTACGCAACTACAAATGGAAAACTTTTGCATATCCAAAGGTGCTATAATGCTATACTGCGCATATTTCGATTCCGAAAATCTGTTATATCATTGCTTATTATCGACCGATTTTATAAAATAGACACACGTTTTACTCGTGAAAATGTGTTCTTTTCAAATAAAAAAACATGTTTAATAAAATAGTGTTAAAAGACACAAAAAAAATTGGTTTACCTAGCAAATACTCTAATAAGGGAATTGAAGCCTGTTAAGTCAAGTATTGCACATTGAAATACTATAACTACATAAGTTTCTTCTTTCCAAAACCGATAAAAAATTGAAAGTCAAATATTGACTAAGCTAAGGGCGTATTACTGATCGCATGTTTTTTTTTACCGTAATTTAAAATTTCGATGTGCACCAAAAAATTCTAGTATGCCACAAAAATCTATTTAACTATACCAACAACCTACGCTATGTCCCATCCCAGAAGTTTTTTTTGTTTTTTTTTTTTGTAGCAGTGTGTTGCACGGTGCGGTGCATATGATAAAATCGATAAGCATACGATCGATAAGTGTATTCGTCATAATCGCTTAAATACATCGATTATAAATATACATTTAAATTTGTATACTTCGTTGACTTCATACGAGTAAGTGTATGAAGTCAACGAAGTATAAAAATCGTCAATAAGTCGCACATTTAAAATATGCTTCTGCCCCACTGTGCATGCTTTAACAAAGAGTAAACACCAAACAATAAGACGCACATTGCAAATGTACTGTTGCCCCACTGTGCGTGCTTTGCCTCCCACGCTAATGTTCTATTTTGCGCAAAGTGCACGCTCGCCTGCCTGCATATCCTTTTTATTCCTCCTCTTTGCTCGTGCCGTACTTATGTGCGCTTATCGAGTTAGTTGCCATTGCACGTTAATTTGCTTACTTACAGAAAAACCTCTTCACGAGGTAAAAGTCTAGTGATGAAAACATTTTCATGTTCCAAAATTGCTGATATCTAATTTTGTGACCAATAATACGAAGTTTTACATAAAACTAAATAATTTTAAGTCTTATATTTTAATTTTTTGAATAAAAATTATAATCGTTACGGTTTCTGGCTTAGATACTGTGGGGGGCTTTAGCGGGTTGTTGCGATTTCCCGCAAAACTAGTGATTTCTCGAAAAAGTCGTAGAACAAACGTTTCTAGTTTTTTTGAGAGGGAATAGATCCTCATTCACAATTTTAAGCTATTTTAACGCTTTGATACAAACAAACAAACAGACAGACTGACTTTTCATCTCATTTTCGGAAGGCGACTAAAAATTTCAAAATTAATTATCTTTTGAACCAGTGCACTGGTGCAGTGGTCGGATGATGATCGAGGTGCCAGTCGACGCGTATTTTTGATAAGAATGGATTCAATTAAGAGATGTTACCAAAAAGCTCCAACGGCCCCACCCCCTGCCATCACTTTATTTTTGTCCCTCCCACTTTATCCCACGATCCAGGTGAGTTTTAAAAATATATAACTCGACCTGATCGGACAGTCATAGCAAATTTTTCATTCTTCCTGTATATGTTGCTAGTCGCCTTTCGCACCCTTCGTGCAGCTTTCGTCACTAGCGCGGACTGCCATACGCAAAGATTCCTGGAAGCTTACCGAGCAATGTACACTCATCGCAACATTTATTCATACACCCACTATTTATTTATACTTCAACAGTTATTGTAATGCTGGGTTCTTATTAAGGCAAATTGCGGCATCATATTCTGTGTCAGTTTCTGCACTGTGACAGTTAAATATGACGCTATGAAGACAGGTTTTCATAACAAACTAATATCTTATTTTACATGATATTAATTCATAAAAATCTTCATATAATATAACATTTATTTTAAATACACAATTAGTATAATATGAAAAACAACGAATTAGCGCACAAAAATTATTCGTACACAAATTTAAATTATTGACAACACTTTTTATAACCTGTGCCCATTGAAAAAGGTCAAAAAGGGTATTTTAGATTTGTGTGTTGTATGTAACAGGGAGAATGAAGCATCTTCGACCCCATAAAGTATATATATTCTTGATCAGCATCAACAGCCGAGTTGATCGAGCCATGTCCGTCTGTCTGTCCGTCTATTTGAACGCGTCAATCTCAGAAACTATAACAGCTACAGACTTTAAATTTGGTATGTAGGTAGCTGGACACCGGACGCAGATCAAGTTTGTTTTTAATTTTGGATCAGACCACTATATCATATAGCTTATATACAGCTGCGGTCAAAAAAATAGTAGTGCTTGCAATGAACTTACAAAAACTCAAAATTTAAAGACTTTTAATTTATCCAAATTTTTTATTTAATTTTTTTAAGATACGTTATTATATTGTAAATCCATCTGAGAAATCAAAGATTGTGAACAGTTATTATTTTTCGACTTAGCAATTTTTTTCTTGTAATAGTCTGAAAAATGGGCGGTCAAAATAATAGTAGTGATGAACATATTCAAATATTTTAATGATGAAAACGATCCTAAATTTCATTTTTTTTTATTTAAAAGGTTAGATATGTGAAAGGCACTTAGTAATTAACAAATTTAATAATTTGTTGTGAAGCCTTTATTTTGAATTACCGCTTTACAACGACGGATCATGAAGTCCACCTGCCTTTGACATCGTTCTGGATGTATTGACCTCCAGGAGCTCCTAACTATCTTCCAAAGATGAATATTATTTGTTGGTTGATGCTTGGCAATATCCTTCTTGATATCGGACCACAAATTTTCAATGGGGCTCAGATCGGGGGACTGTGAGGACCACTCCAATACATTAACTTTTTTCTATGCGAACCATTCTTTCGCAAATTTGCTGGTATGCTTTGGGTCTATGTCCTGTTGGAACCACCAAATTATCGGCATATCATCTGAAAAATACGGTACCATAATGTCCTGCAGAATTTTCACATGTTCGTGCTTATCCATTATGGTTTTGATCCAATATATGGGTTCGACCCCGTAATGTGAAAATGCGCCCAGATCATTATTCTCGAACCACCATGTTTGACGGTCCTGCAGGTGAATCTGGGCCGGTATTCGGACTTTTATGGATACCTTACATGTTGTCGAGATCCTCGACCACCAAAAAAAATAATTTTGGACACATCCGACCACTAGAGGTTTCACTATTTCTCAAGGGCCAATTCAGATGATCCTTAGAAAATCGAAATCGCTTTTGGGCAGGTATTTTTTTCAATAACGGAATTTTTCCCGGGCTTCTTTCTGCCAGATTATTATTTCGCAAACATCTAAGAATGTTTTACACACTTTGGTCCATACCTAAGTTTTTTTTTATAAGTGCTGCAGGAGCAAAAGGGTCACGCTTCAAGTACCTCACTACTTTTGTCACTACTTTTTTGGATATGGATCGAGGTCTTTCGCGTGTATCCTTTTTTGGCGACTACTTAATGGCGTTTCTGATTATGGTTGGCAATCATCTAATCAAATTTTCTACTTCCTTGAACGTTATCCTTTTAGAAATTTATTTTTTAATAGGAGCACGCCTCTCAGGAGTGCAATGCCTGCCACGCCCCATTGTACCAACTTTAAGCAAACATTTTTTTTTATAAAATTTATAGTAAATTATCAAATTAGGTAAATAAATATCAAATCAAGTGCCTTTCCTGCTTAATATCCTTTTTTTCCACTTTTAATGCATTCACTACTATTATTTTGACCGCCCATTTTTCAGACTATTACAAGAAAAAAATTGCTAAGTCGAAAAATAATAACTGTTCACTATCTTTGATTTCTCAGATGGATTTACAATATAATAACGTATCTTAAAAAAATTAAATAAAAAATTTGGATAAATTAAAAGTCTTTAAATTTTGTGTTTTTAAAAGTTCATTGCAAGCACTACTATTTTTTTGACCGCAACTGTATATCATATAGTCTTAGTATGAAAAACTTTTTTGTTGTTTGAGATATCTCAATCAAACTGACAGAATATGCATACGGAACGGTCCTAGGCATTCTGACCAAATTTGAACCAACTGAATATGCACATGGGATGGCCCCATACATTTTGACCAAATTTGGTTAAGATCGGACTACTATATCATACAGCAAATTCGAGCGGCGTTAAATATTTATGTTTTATATGCTTACATACATACATATGTACATATTACTAATTCTTTTATAACCAATATTATATTTTATGGAGACTGGCACAGGGTATCTTACAGTCGAAGCCACAGTCGCAGTAGGCGAGCGAAGCGAGCGGGGGCGGAGCCCCCTTGTTTTTCTTAATTTCACATATGGAATACAAATATTTTTTAGTCATTGTGAAAAAAATATTACAACATTTTGGTTGTACGAATAAATGTTGTGCTCACTGTATGTGCCTGTCGTTGTCCGCCTCGCCTAATGCGCATTGCATTTGTCGGATAATCCTGCTACCATATAAAATCCTCTCATACTAAAAGGTTTGATAATTGGATTCGCCCTCCTACGGAACCACTTAACGAATGATTTTTTTTTCTCTTTTGACATTTGTGACGTCAATGCAAATTAACAGCGCAGGAATGTTAAACTGTGTTTAGTAAACACATACCACACACACACACATACAACACACGCACACACTCTTACATATGCTCGCATAGTTGAGATTTTGTTTTTCATCTCTGTTTCTGTTGCTTTGTTCTTTTATTTTTTGGCAACAGACAGTTTTATTCTCTGCCTCTTCACCTTGATCTTTAGCCACAATCTGTAAACAAAAATAACGACAAAAATAAAGCAATCAATAGTGGCAACTGTACATTGCAAATTGACGTGTACCTCTCTCAAGTGAAATCAAATTTCAGATTTCATATTTGTCTTGAGTGTACACAGAAAAGAAATGCCAAGTCAAACAATAATAATTTGTCTTTAATTGCAGCTCGCAATTAAATAATCGCTCTCACACAACACAAACGCACGCACGTACACAAGAATACATCAGTAAAAATTGAATTAAAAACGTCTTCACTAAATACACATACAAAGCATACATTTACCAAAGAGAGTGTAACGTGAGAGAGCGCAAAAGAGCATGAGTTTGCTCTTAACTACATTTAACGATATTCAAGTGCAAAAGTTGTGATGTGGGTGGGACTGTGGGTGGGGAGGCGAAGGGGGTCAGCTGTTGATGTCTCAGCAGATGTCAGTGGCCGCGTGGCCGGCTTATGCATATTTGCATGGAGTGGCGCCAGCGTCGCGTCGTCGTTGACGTCGAAGTCGACGTAGCTGTCAACGTCCAAGTCGAAGTCCAGTATCGTTTGTTTGTGTGTGTGTGACAAAGATATTTCCTTAAGCGTCATATTGTTATTCATCATGCTGGCCAAATTGAACGGGATAAATCGAGAAATTGTTCATCAATTCATAATTGGAGGAGAATTGAATGGAGCACGCGCAACACATTCATGCGGTTAACTTTTGATTGTTAAGACGTTGGTGGGGCAAGCGGGGGAGCGAAAGGTCATTTGTTGTTGTTGTTGTTGTTGTTTTTGTGTGTGCTTCCAATGAAAACCTGTTGCCAGTTTTGTTGTTGTTGCCTCGCATAAGCATCAAAAGTAACAACCAACAACAGACGAGTCGTAAATTAGCGAATAGAATCGAAACAACTGAAATGTAACAATAACAAAAAAAAAAAGACACAACAACAACAACAATTCTTAACCCGTGTCAAGGCCAACCCAATTTGTTATTGTGCCCGTTGAGTGAGAACGAGCGAGATGACAAATAGTAAAAAAGCCTGAAGATAAGCGAGCCCGACTATGAAAGACCCTGTACTCATGCTGCTAAAAATTCGACAAACAATCCACAAGCTCTGTACATTGTTCATCTGTGCTCTCTTCTTCTTCTTCCGTTTGTCTAATAGGGGTATTCCTGAAACAAATTTTGATTCGATTTAAGGTTTAAGTAAATCCAAAACAGTTGACAAAACGATAGATCATATAAATACATACATTTGTACATATGTTTGTACATATATACCAGAAATTTAAGCCATAACCATAACCGTTAACCGGTATTAACCGATTGAAATTGGTAACCATATGTTAACTGAATCAGTAACCTTACCGAAAAACCGAATTTATTAGGAACAAAATTAGATTTTTATTTCTAACTTATGAAAAACTTTTTATTTTCTTAAAATTTTTGAGTTAGAGTTTTCAAATTTGCGTATCTTTAATATGTTTTGTACACAAATATATTATTTTTGAGAACCAAAATCATTCCGGGCTTTTCGAAATCAAAACATGCAAAAACCGCTTTTTTTTTTTACTTTAGAACTTATATTGCTGTATCAGAGCTGGTTGTATACCGAAATGATAAAGTCGAAATAGTTGTTCGAAGGGTTGGAGACAGTGTTGCCAGGAGTTGAGCGCCCGCATAAGCTAGATTTTGAGTAAAAATAAGCTAAAAATAAAAATGGCAATGAAATATTTTAAACTTATGAAATATTTCGTTGATGTCACGAAAACATTTATTGCTAGAATATGCTAATGAATTTTAAAATATGCTAGATTTCAGGCTATAAGCTATATGCAAATTTTATAAGCTTTTTCATTTTCAAAAATGCTAGATCTAGCCTGAAATATGCTAAATTGGCAACACTGGTTGGAGATACCTCCTTCTTCCTGTTATGACAAAACCTTCTAAGCCCTTTCTACTTTTTATATACAGGGTCTAAACAGAAAATGAAGAAAAAGCGCAATTCAAGAATTGGGCATAAGAATGGAAAAAGTCAACGAAAGTAATATGTGAGAGAGGAAGGAGAAATGAACTCGCATTCAATTGCCACTGCTAAAGACGCCATTGTGCAAACAGCTGCAATAGATCGTCACACACACACACACACACAAATACATACATTAATGATATAACATGTTATTGTATCGAATGGACTGCAGATTGCATTAGATGAATTCGATTTGGCAGTGTTTGATGGAGCATGAAAAGTGACTTGTTAGAAGCATATAAATTTATCAAAGTATGTATGTACATACATATGTATGTATGTGTTGATAGTGCACAGATCTGAGACACTCTGGGTGCTTTTTTTTGTGCGCATGCCATACATACTTACTTGCATTAATTTGGAATTTATGAAGCGATCGTTATTGAAATTTATGGATTAGAAACACCACATCAAATTTTAGCAAAAGTTGTTAATAAAAAAACTCTTGTGAAAATAAAATATTAACAAATAACTATGACTTTTGTCATTTATTTTGTTGTTGTCTTTTGAGAAATCTCAACCAAACTTGCTGCGTGGCTGTTTATCGCCAAATCTAGCCTTTTTCTGATGAACCAAGTTTCCAAATCTGAAATTTTCTCGACGAATCTGACTTTATTCCCCCTTAATCTGGACTTTCTCACGCCAAATCTGGACTTTCTCACGCCAAATCTGGATTTTTGTCGTCTTTTTTTTTTTTTTTTTTTGATTTGATATAATGACTTTTGAGTCATATTCTAATGACACAACATGCAACTTTTCAATTGATTTTTCGAATTTGTAGTCATGCATGCACAACGCTTTTAATCAATCATTCAATTTATAGAGTTAAGTGCAAAAAAACCGCTTGTAAATCAAAGAAAATTTGACATATGTATGTATATCTATCTATCTGCCATATCTCATCGATGACCAACTGCGTAGCAGAAGTTTATTGCCATGTGAAATTGAAATATGCCAAGCTGAAACTGGCCAGAACCGGTTCAACAGAAACAACCACAACCACAGTCCATGACGGACGGGACGATAAGAATCCATAGATAACAATCATTCACTTAGAAACTACTTATATAAGCATCTATAGTGTTTTTCATCGACTATTGTTTTCCGATTCTTGTTGTGACTAATTGAATTGAACACAAACAGAGGAAGAAGTACTACAAGTGCAGTTAAAGTTGTTGCACTGCTCAAAGTTTCATTTTTACATTATTTTTTGCTCGCAGTGCGTCTATTTTTAACATTGCGATTCATTTTATGACAATTTTTTCAGTTTTATTTCTTTTTTTTTTTTGATTATTTATATTATTTTTTTTGTTTGGCACACTTAATTGAAATTGAACTGCGGCTGTCTGTTCAATCTGCAATTGAAATGCGACAGTCGATTCAATCTGAAATGTGACGCGGAAATCGTTTTAGTTATTCGACACAAACGGGTAGATTAGGCTGTTATATTGAATAAATTTGCAATCCATTTGAGTTTTTCTGTGAAGCTGTATATTTACATATATGTATGTATATAGTAAACATTTTCAGATTATTTTAGCTGACAACAAATAATTCGGAGAATTTTACCATTATTCAATAATTCAACAACTACACTTTGACAGTATTTCAGCACTTTTAATTTAATCAATAAAATCACAATCTTCAAGTTAAATTGGGCCAACAACGAAGACTGTAACCTTGACATATAAATATAAATATAAAAAATTAATACCTTTTTCCAGCTGTATACTTATTGCACTTATAGACTCAACCAGACTAAATCCATCTATTTATACTACTATTTTAAATACCTACCAAGCAAAGCTCTGATTTAATAAAAATACAAAATGTTTGAATGTATAAATTCAGTCATTATCATCATAAGCGAAAGCTTTTTTGCGAGGCCCTTTTGGGTCAATCACTATCAGTAAGAATGACATACGAAAACGAATTTTTTTTTTAAAGTTGGAGGTACTGACTAATTTTACCAAGACAAACAAATGGAAAGAACTTGCGGGCACTTGCCTAGAAGTACGTAAGAGGACATACTTGGGATATATGTAACTTCTACACAGAAAAAAAAATCTGGGATATTTAGCACGAATTCAATCCGAAACGATGTCAGAAGTGGGGTAATCTTGGATTTTCTTAAACCAAGTATGAAATACTTGATTTTTTCAATCCCGAATTCAATCCTGAAATTCTTAAATTCAGGCTAAAAAATTTGTATTAATTATAATATTTTTCGATTTTTTTTTATTTTTTAAATTTAAATTTTTTTTTTTAAAATTTTTTTTTTAATTGACGGGGGGAATCGTACCCAGTTTTTTTTTCAAACTGGAGTCGGCGACTCAAACCATTGAGCCACCGGAACGGTTGAAATGAGAGAGGCCGAGAGAATTTTCCTCTCGCGCTCAGCAAATGTGTATTTTCCCATTTTAATCCCGATACAGGCTTGATTATTCAGTTTAATCCTGAATACATGCTTAAAAAATGCGAGCTTAAATTAAGTATTTTATACTTGATTTTAGAATGGCATTTTTTTTTTAAATTGAGATAAAATATATGTTTTAAAAGTTTTAACGAAAATGCAACTGATAATTATTCGATCTGTCAAAATTAACACTTTATACTGAAAAGTAATTTTAGTTACATGTTGATATGTACATATATTTGAGAATGTTATGTTTTTTCGAATTGTCGTCACAATGTCGCCTTCTTCATTGTTAACGAAAAAACAACAACACGACGAAAAAAAAGAAAAAGACAACAATGCATACAGTATTGAGATTGGCTCAGTAGTTTAGATGCTACATAAAAAGTTCAAAAATTCGGTATTTTTGTGATTTTTTGAGTTCAGAAACTCACATATCGTCCTGGAAAAATAGAAACCGCAAAGATAAAATTACGAAATAAGCTATTATTCATGAAAATCCTTGGATAAATGGCAAAGTAATGCGTTTCTTGGTAAAAGACCAAATATAATCTTTTTAACGACTTTCAAGTTTGGTTCGTATGACAGCAATATGATATTGTAAATCGATTTCAACCAAATTTGGTCAGGATTAAAAAAAAAATTGCTAAAAAATTTTGTCCTCAAAAATCACACTTAGATTTAATTCACTCCCTTATCCACCATACATTAATCCATTATAGCTATGCATAATTGAATTATTATTTAATTAATGAAAAGTAAATTTCTGCTTAGATTAGTGAAGGCTTCTGCATGCCCCGTCTGGGGATAGATAGTTTACAGGGTATTGTGTCTATGTCAAAGGAAAGCACACTAGACTAGTATACTATATATTTGGTTTCTTATTTGTAATTCTGTTGACATTGCTATTGATTTTCTTTGCCGCTCTTTTTTGTTTTTCCGCATGCCAATGAAATGCCACCACCCAAACCACTGGGTGGAGGGGAAACCCCGAGAAGGCGGGAGGGGGAGGGGCTCGCTGACAGGGGGTGGGAGAGCGCCCAACGCATATTCTGCGCATTTGGCATTCAATGCAGACAATGCATTAGCTCGCTCTCTTACTCTTCTGTCTCTTCCCGTCTCGCTTTCACCATTTGTTTTGAGTTGCGCCCTTTGCGTGTTTCCCAAGAAAATTATACATTTGTTATAATCATCATATTTTAATAGCTTTTCTTTTGTAGTTTATTTGGTTTGTGTGTGTTTTGTTTTTGTGTATGCTTGTTATTGTTGTTGTTATAAAATTAATAACTAATCACTAACAAATTTAGGTACATACAATATGTATATTAAGTATAAATGACAAAAAAAAAGGTAATAATTACAATAATAATAGGTACAAATGTATTTTAAATTTAATTTTACAATACATTTTATAAAATGTTTTTATTTTGAAGTCTGTTTTATTTTTATCAGCTCGCTTTTGTTCGCAATGCTGTATATATTTTATGTACATATGTATATTTATTTATATGATACACAATATATTATATATTGTCTATAAATTGCGCTTAAGTTTACAATTTTTTTCGGGGTTTTTCTTTTTTTCTTGTTTTTTGAAATTCTTGTGTTTATTTTTAGTGTCTTTTGCTACTATTATTTCGTATATTTTCTGCTGTTTTTATTTTTATTTTCTTTTGTTGTTGTACAATGCAATTGGCAGTTGCAAATTTGTCTCAATTGTTGTTGTCGTTTTTGCTTCTTCTCGAACGAAACCGTTAAGTTTAGTTTTCTTTCTATGGTTTCTCAATGTGTTTGTTTGTATGCATGTGTGGAAGCCTTTTAGTATATGTAAAAAGTACAATACATACTTGTATAAATATTTGTTTGTATATGTAAATATAGTGAACTAACATACATATTTATAGACATATGTATATTAAGGGAAAAGTTATATAAAATCAAAAAAAAAGATTACATATATCTAAAGCACAAACATTAAAAATTAAAAATACCAAAAATTACAAAACAAAGAAAAGGAAAAACAATTCGCAAACAGCTGCCAACTCATTCAACACTCTTACAAAAATGTCCACTTTATGCCGTTATATGCCGCTCTGCTCTGCCTTCAGTTTGGTTGGTTGTCACATTCTGCTTACGTTTTCAGCTCTGCCGTCTGCGCGTCGCTGTCATTGCTCTGCTAGCTGCTGCGACCCAGTTTAAAATTAGCTCAGCTGGCGTCGCTGTCGCTGCCTTTGCCATTCGCAATCGCATCCTGGTGGCACCACCCGCTGCCATGTGAATTGCATCTCTATACCTGCCAGTTGGCTGGCTTCCAAGCAATTTCCACATATTCGAAATTCGAATTCGCAAGTTCCTTTGCTGTCGTTCCGTTCCCAAAAGCCGCTGCGATGTCTGCGCTTAGCCTGGCGATGAGGTGGTGCGACGTAGACGCAGCTTAAGCCGATTAAGACTGCTGCCGCTGCTGCAGCGACGTCGACAGCGACGCATGACATAGGGACTGCTCGCCGTTAGCTGCTCAGCGCTGCCGCCGCTGCCGTCGGCATCGTTGAAGTTCAGCTCGGGCGCAGTTGCGCCAGCGGCAGCGATAGCGGCTGCGCCAAACGCCTGACAGCAGCGCTTAAAGCGTCGTCCCAAACGGCTAACGACGCCGGGACGATGCGACTGCGACGGTGACTGCGGCTGCTGTTGTATGTTGGCAGTGGCGTCACTATCAGTGTTGTTGTTGTTGTTGTTGCTGTGGCCGCTACTGCTGCTATTTGCGCTAATGATATTATTATTATTGTAATTGTTGTTGCTGCTGCTGTTTGTGTGCGTAACGCGTTCTCATGACCGCTTGCCATTGTCCTTGCGAAAGGACTTGCGCAACTTTTCGACCAAACGCGTATGGAACTTGGTATAATCGTTGTTGCTCTGCTCAGCCCGATGCTGCTGTATCGTCGCTGTCGTCGCCGATGCCGACGCCGCCGCTGCCGACTGTGCAGCTGCTTGGGCGGCCGCCTGCCGTTCCAGCGCCGATGCGGTCTGCGTGCGACTTGGCGGGCTGGAGCGTGTGGGCGACATCATTTGGTTCATTTGCATCATGGAGCCGTTGGAGCTGCGCGACGTATTGCGCGTAAAGCCACGAGAGCTGTGGCAGCGCTGCATCTGCATGCGATGCGGCCCAAGTTGACCATGGGACGGCGACGTCGCAAAACTCTCCGACTTGCATTCGCTGACTTTGCGGCGTCGCTGCTGCTGCTGCCCTGCAGATCCAGATCCAGTAGCAGGAGCTGGTGTGCCTAACGCACTGGCCAGCGTTGTAGTCCCATTGCTGCTGCTTGCATTCGAGCATTCTGATGTTTTGCGAGAGCGGGAACGCGTGTCCTTGTAGATATCATAGTTGTTCTTCATAACCGGCATCATGAAAGCCATTTTGTTAGTTACTTCGTTGTTGTTATTAACACACACAACACACAAAAATAATCACTTAAAAAAAAATCAAAACAAAACGTCTTTCGTTGTTCTCGACGTTTCTATTGTGTGCGTCCCAAAATAAACTCGTTTTGTTCTTTGCCGTTTGCTTTGATTCGCCGTTTCGTGTTTGTTATTCAAAAGTGCAATCAACAACCGTTCAACTACTTTTCGTTAGTCACAACGAAATTTTCTTTTCGCTTTTCTTTTTATCAAGAGCGCTGCACGTCTTTTCGCTGCAACTGCTGAATTGTATTTGAATTGTATTTTAAATGAACGCTACCGTTGACGTTGCTGCGCTGCCTTGAGCTGCTGAGCATGGCAAACACAAAGAGACGATTTATTTGCTCTCTCGCATGTGACGTCACCGAATTACACTGTGTGTGTCGTTTTTACAGAGAGCGGCAGCGAGAGAGATAAAACGTGTGCACGTATTGCGGGGGAAGTTTATGTTCTGAAGTTAACGATATCGATAATCAATATAAGAATAACTTTAATCATTTATTGAATACGTATGAAAATCCATGTTTGTATATACCCTTGAACACCATACAGAACGTGTTAAAATATTTATTTAATTATTTGTTAAAATATATAATATGTATCTAGAAACAATTGGAACAAAATTGGTAGAATCTTCAAGAAGCATTATCCGACATACCAAGGTGAAATTACTAAAGTTCCAGTCAATAAATTCACCTTGCGCCATGCGATTTTAAACACATTTACGATCTTCGATACATTACGATATGGTACGACATATTTTTGATCGTAATAATGAGCAGTTCTTATGTGTCATTTACTTCACTTGAACATAAATAACAGAATATATACATATACAGAATATGTGTATCAAATGCAAGATATGCAATTTTGCACATCTCCGACTGCTGCTTAACTGACTCTGCACTTTAAGGTAAATAACTGTTAAAAGTAAATGAGAACGTACGTTTACATGTACGAATGAATGTTCTGCTGAGAACAAGAGCAGCGCGTTGCGGTTCAAAGAGAAAGATCCCAATAGAACCTGAAGGCATGTGGTGAACAAAATACACACAGCCTTCAGCCGTTAAAAGTCAGGGGTAAAGCTACAGGCCAAAGTCTACTAAGGCTTCAGGGCGAGACCCCTGAAAGCGTACAGAAAATGTCTATCGTTTTTTCCGGGGTACATTTTGCTGCAAGAAAAAAAGTCCCTGCAGCTAACTTAACGTTCCCAACGCCTGGCAATAAATATCGAAAACACTTGTTATGAGTTTTAACTATACTTTTCTGTAATTCTGTATTGTTATAAGAATTCATAATAAATGTAATATATTAAAAAACTTGTTTTATTAATTAAGCATTTTTAAAATATGTTCAAATTTTGCTTTATTATTAAATATTATTATCGTGGCGGTCATCGATAAATACAAAGGGCTGGCAATGTTATTATCGGCTATCGAAGACATTGCAGCCCTTCGCTTGTGTATTTCGTCATTGTGCAGAAAGTGTCAAAATAAGGTAAGTTTTAACTATAAATATATGAATAAATGTTTATTTTCATTATAGATGTAGGTGTTATTGATCGCATGCTCAAATTGCCCGATGATGAGGAACATAGCTGTTGCAAACAAGTCCAGGAGAGCATCATATAATTAGACCCCAAATTTGTTTTAATTATTGTATTTTCTTAGAATCGACTTAAAAATGGAAAGTAAGAAGATTGGCAAATCGCCCAACAATTGGTAATAATTAATCAATTAATGCTCTTCCAACAAACAATTAATTTATTCTAAATTACAGATTAACCCTTCAAGCGAATGCTGTGGCCAGGAGGAATATAATAATATTTAAAGCTTTTTTTATAAGTTAACTTAAATTTACTTTAAAATAAAAAAATAAACAAACATTTTGTGTGCTTAATTTTTTGCCCCCGATTCGGCACAATATTCCAATGGCCTACAGCAAGGGAAATTCAGAGCAAAAATTCCCACCCCTGAAGAAGCGATAGAAAATTCCGATACGCTTTCAGGGGTGGCGGCCTGAAACCTTAGCGGAAGCTTTCGCCAAATCTTCCGCCAGCGTATACCGAATTACCCCGCTCACGCTAATGTAAAAGCGAATTAGAACCTTACATAAAGTGGCTGCACAGCACCGCTGAACTTTCAGCTGGAATTCTTAATGTTTTTCGCTACAAAAGCGCCGCTGGGATGTCAAGAGATAGAAAGAGCGAGAGAGCGTGGCAAGGGGTGAACAAGAGAGCGCGCCTGCGCGCTGTTGTGTGGGTCACCCAGTAGAACCTGAAGGCATGTGGTGAACAAATTACACACAGCCTTCCGCCCTAAAACTTCAGGGGTAAAGCTACAGCCGAAAGTCTACTAAGGTTTCAGGGCGAGACACCTGAAATTTTTGAAGAAATTTTCTATCGTTTCTTCAGGGGTAAATTTTGCAGCAAGAAAAAAGTCCCTGCAGCCAACTTAACGTTGCCAACGCCTGGCAATAAATATCGAAATCACTTTTATGAGTTTTAAACCATACTTTTCAGTAATTCTGTATTGTTAATAGAATTCATAATAAATGTAATATATTAAATAACTTATTTTATTAATTAAACATTTTAAAATATGGTAAAATGTTGTTTTATTATTTAATATTTTTATCGTGGCAGTCATCGATAAAAACAAAGGGCTGGCAATGTTAGTATCGGCTATCGAAGACATTGCAGCCCTTCGTTTGTGTATTTTGTCAATGTGCAGAAAGTGTCAAAATAAGGTAAGTTTTAACTATAAATATATGAATAAATGTTTAATTTTATTGTATTTTAACCTAGATCGCCTGACTTAATTGCCCGATGACGAAGTTCATAGCTTTTGCAAGCAAGACCAGTCACACGTAAGTAAATTAAACATTTAACCAATTAGACAACAAATTTGTTTTAATTATTGTATTTTCTTATAATCAACTTGTAGGAGGCTCTTCAAACTGGAAAGTAAGATTGGCAAATCGCCCAACAATTAGGTAAGAATAAATCATTCTAATGCTCCTACAACAAACAATTAATTGATTCTAAATTTCAGATTGACCCTTCAACCGAATGCTGTGGCCAGGAGGAATTAAATAATAAGTAAAGTTAGTTTTAAGTTTTATTATAAGTGAACTAATATTAAGTAAAACATGAAGTGCATTAAAATAAACAAATATAAACAAACATTTTGTGTGCCTAAATTTTTGCCGCCGATTCGGCACAATTTTCTAATGGCATACAGCAAGGGAAATTCAGGGCAAAAATTCCCACCCCTGAAAAGACGATATAAAAATTTCAGCGGTGGCGGCCTGAAACCTTGGCGGAAGCTTCCGCCAAATCTTCCGCCAGCGTATACCGAATTACCCCGCTCACGCTAATGTAAAAGCGAATTAGAACTTTACATAAAGTGGCTGCACAGCTCCGCTGAACTTTCAGCTAGCATTCTTAATGTTTTTCGCTACAAAAGAGCCACTGGGCAGTTGTTGCTTTTGGAATGTTTACACGCCGCATTGTTGATGCTAAGCGAGACTTCGCGATATAAATCAACGTTGCAATGTTGAATGCACTTTTCTTGGTTTTTACTGTTTTTTTTTTTGTGGATTTCAAGGTCTGCTGATTGTCTAATTGTGCACTGCTTAGTGTTCTACTTCTGAAATTATCTATTTATCCCGGTTTTACGTATTGTAATCATGACAAATTGACAACGTAGCGACCAAATTGTGACAACAATACTATGACTGTCAAAGTCAATTGCAAACAGTTGAATTGTAAGACCACAACAAATGCAGGTCTATAGATAAGAAAGCAGACTTATCAATTGTACTGACGGTAACTTACCAAGTTTCTTTTAATTATACCCTTTACTCAATGTGGGACGACAAAGGGTTTCATAGCTCCGGGATAACACATAAGCAGCAGATATGTACATATATGTACGACTGATGTATTCATGATTCTGTAAAAGATTATGTTATCAGCGGTAGCCTTATAAAGTGTAGACGCAGGGTATACATATCATAGTCGAGTAAAACACTCTTAGTTGTTCCTTTCGCCCGCCCAAAGGAAATAAGCCAACTGTGTTATTTGTTTAAATATGTATGTTTTGTCACTTTAATGAATAATTTCAATTAATATTTGTTTTTTTCTTTAGGGTTTTCCGTTCTGTTTACTTTTTCAACTGATTTTGGTTTGTTCACGTATATAGTTTCTATATGAATTTTTTAAATAATGAAAGTGCATATACATACGTTTTGCTCTTTGATTTTGTTTTTTTGTTGTATATATGAATGTTTAAATTTTGTAACAATTGAAGTCATTTTGTTTTTATGTTTTTGCTTAATAAATTTTAACTTTTTTCATGTATTTTTAAATGCATTTTCAACAACAGTTTTGTTTTGCTCTTCGTTTTCTTTCATTGTGTTTTCATCAGCGTTTTTTTAAGTTCTCTCGTTAGTTTCGTGTAGGTAATACAATATATAGCTCACAAAAAAATAATATACATATATAATATATATATATATATATATATTGCATTTTGCATTTTGTTTTATTTATACTAATAAGTATACAGAAATATTTGAAGCATTTATAACGGTATATGCCGAAAAAAGAAGAGTCGAAAATCTAAAGGAATCTATTTATATATATGTATGTATATATAAATCGATAAAGATATACCATATATGTATATAATATTTTTTGATCAGTTCCAGTTCTTAATTCCGCGTTCGATTCAATGTCACTGCAATTTTTGATAGAATACTTTTTGGAGCAGGCTAGAAGTAAAAATTCATTTTTAAACGCCCCTAAAAGTATACATTATTTTGAATTTTTGTGAAACTGCAACGAATATGTAACTTGGAAAAGACCCAGGATTTTTTAAACTATTGTACAATTTGTAACGTTTTGCATTGTTATATAATTATAATATTTAATACTATTATTTATTTTATTCATTATAATGTTTAGTTCAAGTGCATTTTGTGCTTGTCCGTTTAGGTCGTTGCAGGGCAGGATCTACTTAAAAAAAAAACCTAACCCATGCACACACTCTCACATACACTCACACATCCACATTCGCTCATAATTTTATCATAAGATTAATACAAATAATGTATTTATTATTAGTTCAGTGCCGAAACTCTTAAGTTTGTTAGCCTGTTATTGCGTTTTAAGCACATTTTAAATGTTCTTCTTTTATTATTAATTATTTATGTGTGTTTTGTTTTGTATAATTTACCTAATTTTTTATTTATAATTTTCATAGTTTTCTTTTAGTTATTTTCCATTTAATGAATGTCCGTTGCGCTAATATCAATCAATTTTGGTATTTAAATACTAGCTAAAGTTTTTTTTTCTTTAAACTTTTGTCTTCTTTTTCTTTTTCATCATTATCATTTACTTTTTGTTTTTAAATCTTCTTAGGTCTACGCTGATCAAGCTATGACATTAACTACCATCCTGTTCAGCGAGATATCGCACACATTTCTCTTTATTGAATTCGTGATATACGTCGACGCATAAACGTTTGGGGCTTACATTTTCTACCTGCCGCTCCGAATGTGCTCAAGGAAAACTTGTTTCAATTAACTAGATGGGACCCCATAAAAATTAAATAATAAATAGAATAAATAGAAAAAGTTATACTTCGACTGGCCGAAGTTTGAATACGCTTGCAGTTGGATATACATACATATAGTATACATATAGATAGAGTCTTAATTGATCAGGAAAACATGCTGATCTGAGCGTTAATATGAAATGGTTAAGAAACTAAAAATGGAAAGAAAAACATTATTTATAAAAGCGATCGATTGTATCTTTTCGTATCTATTTTTTGAAGGTTCATTTCTATGACAGCTTTAAGATATAATAATCACCTGATTCGGTTAGTTACAATATATGTTTTATGTGTAGCTGAAAGAAGCAACTGTATCAAATGTAATCAAGATTACATTACCGATAACTCAGTTCAGATAGTTATTATTAGATAAACTGACTGGTCAAAGGACATACATAGTTGTTATGTGTTTCATATCTCCTTTCACAACCAAACTACCCACTGCAAGGGTATCAAATTAATATAATGCTGGCAGTTTTTGTGGCTATTTATAATTATGTATGTAATACGAAATTTGTCACTAAATACGAATACGTAAAGCATACGAGTGTCAACTAAGGCTCGGCTACAACACTACCGAACAGGGTTACCAGTTTTCATGGTCTAGACTCTAGAGGCAATAGGCTAAGTTTTCATTGGTGGGCGGGTTATACAGATACAAGATGCTAGCAAGTTTACCAGTTTTCAGTCTTTAGACTTGTTATTAAGTATTAAGTATTAGTATTATAGGTATGTATTTTATAATGTTGTTGTTTTATTTTTTAATTTTGGGATAATGCCACACCCACCGCTTGAAATGTTGAGCTATAACAGAAGAATATTCTGAATAATTTGTATGATACTGAGCGACATACACTGGATAACAATTACTACGACAAATACATACATACACAATGACTTACGAGTTAAGATCTGAACAATTACAGTTACAGTTACAGTTACAGTTAGAATTAGAGTTAGAGTTACAGTTAGTTTTACAGTTACAACAGATTTTTAAACGTAGTTACAGAGACAACATAATCAATCATGCTATATAGATCATAACATTTAAGAGATCACATTAAATTGCCCAGCTTATGTTTATCTGTTGTTCGCCTCGAAAAGCAGTTGCACTTGGGTTCACCATTGAATTCAAGGGTTTTCATTCGTTCCTTTTTTATTTATTTTAGAGAAAAAATTGTTGTTTTTTATATGAGTTAATTCCTGCTATCAAAATGTTACCCTTGATATACACCTATATATATACTCGTATATATACATATATCTGAATGTATGGTTTGCTATATTCGTATAATTAGCTAATAGAATCGAAAGGAAATACGAATACTCGCTTCATCTGAAGTTTAATCATTTTTTTTTACTATTTCATATCTTTTCTCAAAATGTTCGTATAACAACCGCACTGCTTGAGGTACATTTATTAAGGATATAGATCGGAATCAACTCCCTGATCGACTTATAATGAGAGACACAGAGGCAGAGAGAGAGACAGAATTTGATTAGCCACCCTGAAGATGCAATAGTTGGGTCATAGGAAAAAAACAAATGCATTTTGCTGAGATCGCTTTGCTCACTTTGCTTACTTCCTATCGGGGAATTTGCGATTTCTGGAACTCTGTGCGGCATCGCGACGTGGAAACTCATCCAACTGGAACAAAGAATCAGATAAGAGATGGCAAAAGTTAGAGAAACAGGAGAAAACTGCAGAGCAGATAGGGTGAAGCAAAGAGAGGGAAAAGTGTGAGAGAGATGAGAAGATATAGAAAGTGAAGAGATACGACAAAATTAGCGATGAGAATAGAAATGAAGGAAAAAGAAAAGAAGAGACGTAGGATGGAAATTGAAAGAGAGACAAAAGGAGAAAGAGAGAGAAAAGGGACATATTATAAATTGAAAGATAAGAAAAGTAGGAAGAGGGAATATAGAGAGAAATGGTTGTACGTGGAAGAGAGAAAGAGAAAGGATAGGAGAGCAGAGAGATGAAGAAGATATATAAACGGAAAGAGAGTTTGGGGGAATGCGAAATATTAAGAAACAAATAAAGAAAAAGAGAGTTAAATAAAGATAGGCAAAAAGAGAGGAAGAAATTGAGCAGATAAGGAAAGAAAGACAGATAGAAAAAATAGAGAGATAGGAACAGACAGTTTGATAGGTAAAGATAGGGGGAGAGAGAGAGAGATTGGGTAAAAAGGGAAATAAAGTTAAGGGAAATAAGTTTACACGATAGGTTACCGACCGACACTTTACGTTAATAAATCGTCGGTCTCGTGTGAACACGCACAATTTTAAAGCGTCGGTTTGTCATCGAAGCAAACTTTACATGTGAAAATGACATTTTTTGGTATTTTTTGGTATTTTTTGGTGCTTGTTGAATGGCAACATTTTCCATCGGTCAAAAAGTGTCGGTCGGAAACCGACCGTGTAAATTGGGCTTTAGGAAAAGAGTTGTATGTTAAAGAAAATGTATAATAGTGATAGGGAGAAAAAAGATAGGAAACGAGAGAGATAAAACGGGGAGAAAGAAAAATAGGAAATGAAAAATAAGTTTTATGAGAATAAATAGAATAAAACAAAGAAGGGGATTCTGAAAAATCGATAAAGATAAAAAGAACAAGCGGGAAAGGCTATAGTCGAGCTCCCGACTTTAAAATACCCGTTACTTATTTAAATAAATTTATGATATTTTTTATTGCATGCTTTTAGGCACTTACATTGCTTGAAACTTAAATCAGCCATTAACACCTTTCTATTTGCCTGATCTTGTTGCGTTTAAGTAGGATGATAGCTTTAATTAATAGATAACGTTAATTACCAAAAGATCCGTAATATTCTAAAAACGGTGCGTGTGGTGGCTTTTCGCGATTTGCGTAGGCGGAAAAGGGCGTGGCAAAATCTTAAAACAAACTTGATCTGAGTGGGGTTTATTGGTTGCTCCAGCTCTTTTAGTCTCTGAGATCTAGGTCCTCACACAGACGGACGGACAGACGGACAAGGCTATATCGACTGGGCTGTTGATGCTGGTCAAGAATATATGTTCTATATAGGGTCGGAGATGCTTCCTTCTCCCTGTTACAGACATTGCAACGAATACAATATACCCTCTTACTCATTTTTTAAGTAACGGGTAAAAAATGATAAGAAAATAGTTATACGTTTTAGGGAATGAAGGATAGATAGATTAGAGACAGGAAGAAAGTAATTAAAGGAATCCGTGAGATTGGAACTTACTCTGGAGCCTTGGTTTTTACTGCTGTGACGCGTCGGTGGCGGCAACGGCTCATCGGTGTAAGCTCTGTTGGGGATTGGAAGAGATGCAAATAGAGTATTTAGCAGAGGAAGATCTGCAAAGATACTTGAAGTGTTGGCTTTACCTGGTCTCCGGTTGCGTTTCGGGTTCGAGCAGCGGCAACATGTCCTCGCCCTGCTGCAGCAACTCGACATCGACAGAGGCCAGAGAATCGCTGCCCGTTCCGGTTCCGGTTCCCGTGCCCGTGCTGGTATCCTTATCCCTGTCCCCAGTGACTGCTGTGGCCACAGAGGACTCTCCGCGCTCCGCCTCGTGGCACTCGCACTGGCAATCCTCGGGCTTGACGTAGTTGTAGTGCAGCTTGTCGCCGGATGCATCCTGACGAGGCGGCGGTGGCTGCTGCTGCTGATGATGATGGTGATGTCCCTGACCCTGCCCTTGTCCATGGGCATGGGCATGACTGTGATGGGCATGAGGATGACCAGTGGATGTGCGATGTGACAGACTGCCACAGGCGGAGGCTGAGGATGCCGAGGCGGCGCCCGTTATGGCCGTGGTGGTTGTGGTTATTGTCTCCTTGGGCAGCGTCGTGATCCGCTTGGCGGGCTTACGCTTCTCCGGTATGTTCTCAAAGTCGATCCAATGGCCGGAGAGTTTGCGTTGCGTGGACGCCTTCGGCTTGGGTTCCTCCAGACTCGAAGGAGTCGGAGGAGGAGGAGGCGGACCAGCAACAGCAACCGCAGCCGCAACCGCAGCTGGAGTTGGAGTTGCAGCTGTTGGCGTAGCCGCTGGCAGCAGTTGCTTATTGGAATCCTTGCGCTCCAGATTGTTGGCACGCAATCCCTCCTCGGCGAATTCGAACCACGATTTCCCACTGGCATTGGAGATGCGTCGCGGTGATTTTGTGCTCTGTACCTTGTCCTTGATCGTCGAGTCCTTACGGGGCAAACTGATGCGTAACTTTTCGCCACGCACAGGTGCCAAGCCGCCCAAGCTGGCATCCAGCTCGTGACCCGCATGTGGCGACTCCTGAGGCGTCATTATCCCAGTGCAGTACTCCTCCAGATGCGATGGATTCAGCGGCGTTGTGGAACGCGGTCGATCCACCGGACATGTCTTGAGTTCCATATTGGCGCGCTCCTTCATCGGTATCAGGGGTATGCCCTGGGCCCGTTCCTCCGGCAGTGTTGTGGGTATGTAGGGCAACTCATCGTCGAAGGACTCTTGGGAGACCAGACCGGTGCTCTCGTGCTCCTCAATGAGGCACACGTTGCGTGGAAAGTGATGGCGCTTAGCCTCGGCACCCATCGGTACCGCTGTCGCCATCGACGAGCTGCCCGCCATATCTGAATCCCTTTCACTCTCCGACGACTCAATCGGTTCGTGCTCATCCGTCGATTGTCGCTCGGAACGATCTGGTAATGGCGATAATTCCTCCACTTCGAATGGTTCCTCTGTCGGTTCCGGTTCCGGCTCTGGCTTCGTTTCCGATTCCGGTTCAACAAACGTTGTGACTGTGGGCGTCGTGGGCGTTACACGACTTGTGGGCGTGGTACTGCTGGCAGTTGCTGTGGAAGAGAATGAAGGAAAAACTCTTAATTGTCGATTCCCAGCAGGGAATTTTCGATAGAGATCGGTGAATAATAAAAGTTGCCCTAACATCGATATCTCGTGGCCTAACAGAACGAATTTAAAGGCCAATCAAAATGATATTCGGCTTGGAAATCTGTTCAGTTTTGGCAAATTTATGAAAGTCGGTCCGATTTTCAACCTAGCAACTTTTCAAGTGTACATATTTTGAATTTGCAGCTACGGTTTCTTTTAATTTTTGTTTTGAGAAACTATGATATTTGTGTTATGTGACAAATTTATTACACTGTAGCTCGTGAGTGAACTTTTTGAGTTTCTATTGTATTTGTGATAAATCCCCAGTTCAATGAGTTTAATTTCAATGAACAGCTGTTTTGTATAATGCAAGCAATCTCTTTATCGTTTAATCAAGATTTAAAATTTGTCCTAAAATTTAAAAATTGTCCTAAGGGACAGTCACTAAAATTGTCATTTCTGTGATTCGAACCCTAGTTATTTAACTGTAAGTTCTAATTTTGACAGGTTGGTGACTCTAACCATAAAGCTACCGGACCACGAAAAATTGCTTACTTTTACAACCAATACCAATAGCAACCTAAGTGTGACCATATTTTGTTAGATACTTTTAATAGTCTGGCAACCTTTCTCTAATTGTAATTTTGTCTCAATATGACTAATTTTGTATGCATACCCCAGGGCATGTTTCGTGTAATAAAATGTTTTCTGTGTGTTTGTTGTCATTACAACATATGGGTATTTCCAGAATCGAGAACGCGACATTTGCACGTCTTTAAATGAAAAAAAAAATGGCAAAGATTGACATTTTCAAAAATGTTTTCTCACGTGCTTAATGCGTTTTATCAACACTATTTTTATTATAAAAATGACAAATGCGAAGGTCTTTGAAATGTGGCGAGTAATTTGGATGAAAATACTCTTAAAAGTGCTTTCAGACGAGCCGTTTTCACCGACACATTTTCACCGTCAGTGAATTTTGCCATTCACATAACTCGCATCGGTTGTCAAACAAAAATACCATCAATGCAGAACCTGGTCACACTCTGAAAAGTTTCATATAAAAGTGCCTCAATCTAGTAGGCATTTGACCGACACAACAAACCGATGGAAATAGGACGTGTTCTATTTCTATCGGTGAGCACCGGTGACAGTTTTTTGACAAAAAACAGTCGGTGAAAAACGGCTCGTCTGAAAGCACTTTAAACCATAATAAAATAATGTAATTTTCCATTTTAGAAATAATTTAGATGTGTTACGATCATTTTCTTTATTTTTCACGTTTTATTAGCAATTTGTAACGCGACATCGCGAACGTGACAAGATTTCCACCTAGTTTTTCCAAGAATTTGTTCATCAAATTTTATTCTATATATCGGAAACAGCTTTTAAAACTTGTTTTGAATTAAACTTTCAATATATTTCTATATATTAAAATGGTTTATGTTACAATCTTACTCCCTGACTTAGTGTACTCGATGGAATACAAACGGTCCATTTTGGAAGTAAATTTTAAAAAAAATGGGCAAAAATATAGAAAAATTAATTTATTTCAATGTAGAATCTACTTATATGTTCATCCTATTGAATTTCTTCTAGCGTATATTGCTAAAATAAATAACTTGAATACATTTTTGGAAGAAAATTTCACAAGATGTGAGTTTTTGATCAATTTTACGTTTTTGGGCAAGGTGGACCTTTTTTTGGAAATGCCCATATATCACTTTATGAAATAACACAAATGTCAGAGTTTCTGAATACCCTAATAGATTTTTACAATTTGATATAAAACATTATACACTGCTTGAAGTTACATACACTACGACTTCAAAGTGTCGAAAGTCGCGTGTAATTTGTAAAACACGTTTACAGTTTGATTTCAAAGAAAGGTACTGATTCCCAAGCAAAGGAATGATTACTGATTGACCATATAGATCCATGCCCTGAGATGCCCTGGATACCTACGTTTTGCTTCCGGGACACTTTGACGCTTCGGCTTGCGGGGCACAGTCCCGTGTCCGGACATCTGTGACGGACTATTCACCTCCCGTGCCGAGACATTCTCGTGATACTTTTTGCGCACATCGAAGTTCTCGAGGTAGCGAGAGTGTCGCACATCGGTGGCCGGTGGTGGTGGTGCTTGGGCTGTTGCTGTTGCTGATGCTGGTGGTGCAGTGGTTGGTGTCTCCTCCTCGGAATTGGAGCAGGACTTGTGCTTGGAGCGCATGACGACAGCGGTGCTAACGATGACGGCAGCCGGAGTTTGATCCTCCTCGGAGCTGGAGGGCGCGGCAGCCTTGTCCGGCACATCTGTACGCCGGATGACGGTGCCCTGACGCTGCAGTCCGTCGATGGTACAATCGGAGGCCGTTGAACCGGAGTCGGGTAGTTGCACCTGTTCGGACAGCTGACTCGATTGACTCTCCGTCTTCGAGATGCTGAACTGGGTGGAGAAGAGCTGCTCCTCGCTGCCAGAGCCCAGCCGTGTGGCAAACAACAGACGCCTTCGCTCCTTGGCCACGGGATCCTCAATGGGGGCATTGACGGTGGCCACCGTTTGAACCAAGCGCGGTTCGCACGCACTCTGTGTGCTGTCCACGGAGGGCAGACGCTGCATCTCGGCTAAGCCGTTCTCCCGCACCAGCTCCACTTGCTCCGTTACCTGGGCGAGATTCGCCGCCCTGGCACTCAGCACGGAACTGATCGAATGCAGTGTCTCTTGGGATTCCTGTGACGAGCTGTGACGTTGCACCTCCAAGCTCCAATTGCGTGGTTGCCTCTCTCTGTCCAGTTCCTCCTGGGCGGGCAGCGTTTGTATCGCATCCAAATCGGAGCCGGCACGTGGTGGAGGAGCAACGGCTCCTGGGGCTGGTACCGCCTTGCGCGGACCCACCGGACGCAGGGCAGCGGCTGCAGCTGCCAATTGGCTGGCGGTAATGGGTGCACCTGCTCCAGCTGGAGCAGGCACCGAAGCACCAGCTGAAACATGAGCTGGAACCTTGACAATGGCATGATGCATCGGTGGTGGTGACGGTGCCGCCAGCTGTTGGATGCCCTGGAGCAGCGTACGCGCCTCTCGCTCTTCCGGCGGAGTGTGCAGCGGGATGTGTATGACACCCTCGACGGGCTCATCATAGTATCTCAGCCGGCTATTGGGACGTGAGCCAGCTGGTGTCCTACTCCGTCCACCGCCTGGAGCAGAACCAGGAGCTGGTGGTGGCGGTGGCGGCGGTTCGGCGGCACAATCGATGGGTGAGGAGCTCTTGGAGCTTTTGGTGCCATCGGTGCCGGCACTGCTGCCCCTTTTGCCCGGCTTAAAGATGGCCAGCACCGACTTTTGTTTGCTCGGCGTCACATTCTGTGAGCCGGAAATCGTCGTCGTCGACGTTGTTGTCATGGCCATCGCCGTCGAGGGACGTTCTTTGCTCTTGCTGCGCGACCTCGACGTTTCCCTTGGTGAATCCGGCGAGTCCTTGCCGAGTCGGAAGAGCGAGCTAAACGAACTCTTCCGGGAGACGGGACCGCCACCGGCAGCGACGGCAGCAGCGGGGGAGGGAGAGCGACTGGTCAATCTGAGAGCATGTCGGGAAGGCTTTGGACTTGCGGTTGGCGTCAGACGATTCTCATCCAGGCCGCCGCCTTGAAGACTCAGCGATGCGGGCGGCGGCTTCGATTGCGACTGGGAGCTCTTGGAGTAGACGGGCGTCAGTTGATTGGGCGCCTCCACAACGCGCTCGTTGGCTGCGATTCCCTTGTCGCTGTACATGTGATCGGGACGCAGATTGATGCGTATATATTCCGTGCCGCTTGGCGTCTTGCCGATCACCATCTGGCCGGGACTCTTGTTGCTGCGTCGCTGGGCGCCCATCACATGGGCGCCAGAGGAGCCACTCGGCTTGGATTGAGTGCCACTGGTCGAGGGTTTGCTATCGCCATTGGCTAGAGTCTGGCTGGGTTTCATCTTCCTGCCGGTTGTGGCTGTTGACGGTGGTGGTTGCATTTGCATTTGCATTTGGATGCCCTCGGCTAGCACCACCTGGGTGGGATCGTGCTTGGTGCGTGCCAATAGCAACTGTTCCACGGCCAGTGTCGCCTCTCCCAAGCTCTGGGCGGAACTCGGCGCCGTTGAGGCATTGCTGGCAGCTCCACTTATGACCCCATCGGTGCCGGGCTCGACGGGCTTCGGGCCACAGAACGACGTCTCGAGGAGCATGCGATGCGGCGAGGGGGAGCGCGATACGCAGGAGACGGCCGAGAGGCGACTAACCGCAGATCCTTGACTGCCGACACTCGAGATGCGACTGGTGCGACCCGAGATGCACAGGAGAGCAGCCACCTCCGAGCTGGCCGAATCCTTGCGCTGGTGCTGTTGCAGATAGCTCTGATGGTCATCAAACTTGAAGATGTGCGGCGAGTTGCGCTTTGTCTACAAGTTTAAAGAAGTAGAGAAGAAGAGGGGAAAAGAAGAAAAGTGGAAAGAAAAGGAAGCAGTGATAAGTTAGCCAAGTTAATAGTTGTCCATCAGTCAACGAATCTTAAATGAGAATGTAAACTCAAAACTGACAATTGTCAATCGAGGACATTCGAGAGAGCTTCAACGCTGTCGACCCGCTCTCGATTGTCTGCCCTCCTTGTTTCCCTAACCAATCCAAAAAAAAAAAAATAAAAATATTGGAAAGAAAATTGGAAAATTCGGCGAAAAAATGAGCAAACCAATCGCATGTCAATTGCAGTTCCAACGCCTCCGATTTCGTCTCCCTCTCGCGGCAGTCAATCATTGAGTGTGTGAGATTGTGCTTAGGGGTTAGAACGAGACGGGCAACGCTAAACAGGGAGAGTGTGAGAAAGAGAGAGAGAGAGGGGGAGAGGGAGAGAGACGAAAGAGCTGACCAAAAAAAACATGCAAGCGAATTTGAATTATTGCTACAATTGTGAGAGGGGGGAAAAATAGTCTTGATTGTCTTTTCGAACTTTGCAGGAAACATCAATACATGTGAAATGTGATTAAACAGAGACAGACACAAAAAGAGAAACAAAGAAAGAGAGAGAAAAAGTACAAAAATGAATTAATTAGCAACTGCGACAACTATTTCAATTCGCTTGAGTGACAAATGCAATTAGAGAATTTGCAACGAGTCCTAGAAAATGTCGCTAACATTGTGGTAAATCTTTCGCCAAAATAGTCCTTTTAATTAGCGTACATAATTAGCGTACATATGTACATACATATATATTTAGTGTGGCTTTTGATTTGGCATGTTAGCTTAAAAGCAGACTAATTAACGTAACTCGATGTTGAACATGTGATCTGGGATTTCAATTAAATTTCAATGTTGAATTTTTAATTGCTATTTCAGAGGTGGCATGTTGAAATTCGCTAATCCATTGGATCTCCCTACTAGGTTCCTTCATTAATTTTTAAATGCTGTAAATAATATACTGACTAGATTAAGTTGCCCCAAAGGTAACAGAAAGCCAGTTAAATAAAATTACTAATTTTTAACCAAAAAAAAAACAAGCGAATCAGTCGAGTGCACTCGACAGTAATATACCCTGAGCCTAGGCCCCGGCACGCCGAAGATTTGATGTCCATGCAATTCCCATAATAATCCTAAATTATCGACCTATCGTTTCTGTGGCAGCTGTATACATTTAAAATATAAATGAGTGATTTGAACCAATTTGCACGATATTTTAAAAGTTTATTAAAAGTAAAAATAATGAAAATAACAAAAAAAAATATTAGTTGACCAATCCAGGAATCGAGCCCGCGACCCCTCGCACGTGTTTTCGTATCTCTAGCATTAGAAAGAAAATTTAAATAAATGAAAACTTTTAATAATTAAAAGTCATCTGCACCGCGCCCATACCGAGATTCGAACCGCGATCTCCCTGGTTGCTAGTCAAACACTTATCACCTCGGCTACCGCGACACATTTGCTGATGCTGGCGAACTCGATATACTTACATACTCAATGTACATTCTGGCAGAGTAAATACAAAACGAATTAATTCATTCAGGCCTGTTCCGGTTTTCACTTTCGGTAAGATTTTGCGGAAGTGAATTTCTTTAACCTGCTCTAATATCATTTCGGCGAAATTCTGCGGATTTATTTCACTTTGAGCTGATGAGTTTAAGTCCGATAAAGTGAAAAACGAGCATTTTTAAATACTTAGCCTAAATGCTAAGTAAATAAATGCATTTCACTAAATGCTTTAAAATAAAAAGTGAAAACCGGAACAGGCCTGATTATTAATTCTATTTATAGAATTGCATTTAAAAAGGGGTTTGAAAAATCGTTAATATCTTCACTACTTATGGCCCAATCGTGTTGAAATTTGGTGATTAGTCTCTGGGCATGATCCTATACCCGTTGAAATAATAAAAAATTTCATAATTTAACTCAAATCCCGAAATTAAAGGTGATGTCAGTTTTTGATTAACTACACCCCCCACAGTGGGCGTGGCAAAATTTTAGCATAAACTTGTCCTGCCTGACATAATAGGGAGTCTTCATTCCAAATTTGGTGGTCCTAGCTCTTACCATCTCTGAGATCCTTTCGTTTACACGGACCGACGGACTGAAGGACATGGTTATATCGACTCGGCTGTTGATGCTGATCAAGAATATATATACTTTATGGGGTCGGAGATGCTTCCTTCTGCCTGTTACATACTTTGCACAAACTTAATATATGTTTCACTTGTGATCAATTGTTCCTTCCCTTAAATGTAAAACTAGATTAGGTTGCCACTAAAGGTATGAAAAAAAAATATTTTTATTGCCAAGAGTTTCAACCCAAAACCAGGCGCCTGAAAGTTTACTTTTATTTTTTTTTTTAAATTTATCAAACTGAACTTCTTATTTTTTTTTCCTGTTTTTCGGATTACCCCCTGCAACATTATCAAAGCCAACCTACGGATTTAGAAAGAACGATTCATAATGAATTTTTGATAAACGTTTTTGTGAAATTTCTAATATAGTCCCCAAATATGATAATAATCAAATAAATATAAAAACAAATCAACGAAACTTTCGTTGAACATTTTCAGAATTCCCAGATTTAATTACATAAGTCATAAGAGTCTAAGTTTATATTGCTTACGATTTTCGTAGTGAAAACGAGCATCCTAAAAAGTTATCCCAATAAACAGGAAACTGCTAATGATTTAAATTCGGACACAGTTTTATTCAAACACCTCGTCTATTTCTATTATTACTCTCATATAAATAGTTTTCAACTGCTTTTAATTTGATATTTCCGTTTGCTGAAAGAAAGTTTGCTGATTAATTCAACTAGTTGGTAACTGCACCTTATTAAACTGCTCAATAACAGTTGGACACGATTCAGGCGCATCTGTCAATGGTAAATTGAAAACTTGCCGTGGCAACTGGCAACTTCTGGCAACAGTTTTCATTAATAATAAGTTTTCGTGCAGTTGCTGGAAGCAGGGTGTTGCCACCTTGTTGCTATTTCATTTAATAAAGTCCCCCTGTCAATTGGTCGCTTTCCGTTTTCTTCTGTTCTTCACCTGGCCCACCTGGACAACTTTTACTTTAAAAGGAGCTCATTTTCTGTTGACTTGTACTCGTATCTAAGCGACTCGGAAGTGAAGTGCAGCGGCAATGAAAATGTTGCATACTTTCCTGCTTCCTGTTTGTTTCTATTTTTAACAGAGATACCCTGTAAATTGAGGTATGTATAAAGTGAGTGAGAAACTTGAGTTAAGTAAGTGCATTCTTGAAAGTAAAGAATGCACTAGAAATTAGGATAGGAGAAAGTTCTCCAGGGTGATTTCTATCAATCATCCAACCATATGTATCTTATGTAATTTTAGGCACATTTCTTGCTTACAGGGTATCTATTCGTGTAGCTGTTTAGCTGCTGCTCTCGCTTATTGTCACTGCACTTGTCAGCTGACATTTTAAAGTTTGTCGTTGCCTTTTTATTTGCATTGCACTCGCGTCAATCGCCAGATGAACGACAGGTAAACCAACAGTCGACAGTCACCTTCATCTCCATCTCCATCTCAATCTCCATTTTCATCTCTTTTCCTGTCCTTTGCCCGTTTCGTCTTTTATTCCGCTTGCCACTTGCTGATGTTGCGTCTCTCTAACAAGTTGCAATCTTAAATTATTAATTCAACTTTGTTGCTGCAACTTCGCTATCAATGCCAGACTTTGAGTTTTTCACAGTCAATTTCCCATTTCTTTCAATTTCCGTGCTGTCATACCATATCCTATACCCTACCTGGAGGGTTTTTAGTATACATTTTTGAAGAGACTAACACATTTGTGCTATCAATGGTCTTCTAACTATCTGAACTGAAATATTTATCAGTATCTTTGCATACAAATCGGAATCATTTGAATCGTTTCGCTATTCAAAAAAACTTCTATGTTTATAAATTTATCCAAATCCAAGTTTATCATAGTTAGTAAGTTATATTAAAATTTGTTTATTTTAATTAAATCCAAGCAGAATCCAATGATTTATTTATATAACATTGAAATAATAGGATTAAAATACAAATATTATAGGAGAAATTTTAATGGATAGAATAATTGTTTCCGATTTATTTTTATAAAAATAAATTGCATTTAGATTGGCTTGAATTCAAAAGTTATATATAGATATAAAATATTTGTAGCGCATTACGAATTGCCTTGTAAGTGTATTTCAAATTCATCATACTTCCCATGATTTTTGTACTTTTATTTTGTCACAAACAGTTTCTGAACTGGGTTACTTCCTGTTCTCTGTTACTTCCTGTTCTTGATATTGTGATTTTTGTGTGTTTTGCGGTTATTACGAGTAACTGTCACTTGCAACGTGATTATACTTTAGGAAAGTCCTTGAGTTATTCATCTCTGAGCTAATTCGTCAAATAACTTGAAGCTGATTTGGTTAGATTACGGGCTTCAAAATAATTGAAAAAAAAAAGGATTTAAGGTGGTTTTCTTTTTGGGTTTAACTGACTTTTACTATAAACGGGAGAATTGCAATTAACTGAGTGGTGGAAAAAAAGAGAGAAAAGATATTTTTGGCACTTTTCTCAGCCTCTAAGTCAACTGTTTTTGTGTTATTTATAAGAGGGTTATAAGAATTTTTTTCTTAAGTGTATCGTTTATATGTAAGTGTAAGTGTAATAAATATCCCTTGCTGTTTTTATGGAGTTATTGTTATAGTATTATCACTAGAGCACAGAAATCGTCATCTTTTAAGAAGTCAGTCGAAATCAGTTTTCGCCTTACGGTGCTGTTCAGGAAATTCTTGGAATATTAGTATAATTTAATTTAGTTATCATTTTGAGAGAAGAAAAAACCTTAAGACCCTTACTTAGACAGAAGATTGGTATTTGAAAGAATTCTTTGATTGACGTTTTCCTAAGCACAGGACAAATTCTCAACAAATAAATTAATCGGGGGTGCCACAGATATCGCTTTCACTTGAATTTCACTTCAATTTCATTTCGCTGTGCCACAGGTCAAATCGCACAATAATTTTGTGCGGAATAAACTAGTGCTAAATCCGCTTTCGTCCGATGCTGCCACCTAGTCCAATTTAGATTTTCAAAGTCGGGGGAAGCGATGCCACATTTTTTAGTCAGAATTCGAAGTAAGGTATTTAAAAAAAGTATATGGAACCACTTCAGTTTTCTTTAAATTAAGCATTAAAAAAATAGGTAATTTGAGGTAAATCAAGTTTTACCCAAAAAAACCTTTAACTGATTGTGCAATTTGTAAAAACATTTGTCACGAAGAGTTGCCAGATTAATGGCATACAATTGCTAGAGTTGTCGAGTAACTTGTATTTTCTCGCGCCAAATACTTTTAAATTATTTTTAGCTAAACAAAATCAATTATTGCATAAATAAATTAAATTATGTTTATTAAGTAAGGAAAAAAAAAAGCTTATTGCTCTGCAATGATAAACTTGAAAAAGTTGCTAATCAAACCCTTGGGTAATTAATTCTGAGAAGGTGTCAACCCTTAGCAGCCTAGTTCGAAAAGGTTGCTGAAAATGCTAAGAAATATTAAATCTCTCGAAGTTCTGTGGCATCTCGGAAATTTCCGTGCGGAATTGCTATCTGCGGATTTCTATTTCGCTTGCGATTTCCGTGGCATCCCTGAATATTTTTTTTAGGAGAAAAATGAGTTTTAGATTTGGTTTCCTCTCTTGCTTATGTGATTATAGCTTTTGTATAAGTTGATGATGGGGGTTTCTGTGAGCAAATTACAATATTTTGAAATTGATAATCAGGGGTGCCACAGAAATCGCTTTCGCTTGAATTTCACTTAAGTCTCATACAAATCCAAGTGAAATTCAAGCGAAAGCGATTTCTGTGGCACCCAAGACTATCTAGATTTTAGAAAGTTACTTGGATAGATAAATGACATTTATGATTTGGTCAATTTTGGGCTTACCTCAGTCACCTGCTGTTGTTGTTGTTGTTGGAGGCGCTCCTCCTCTTTCTTTTGCTCGGGGTCCATAAAATAAAGCTCCTCGGTGGAGCTGCGAAGCTCCAAGGCGCCCTCCTCGCGAAAACCGAGGCCAATGGTTTCCTGTAGGGTGCCAGTGCCGACCTTCATAGCATTAGTTTTAAGACGGTAACCACCCAACACACATACGCACACGCACGCACACGCACACAAACACACGCACACACAAATACATGCACACACACACACACATACAGAATTTTATAGCAATAATTTTGGCAAAATAAGTGAAGTTTTTAAGTGGGCAGTGAGGGGAACAAAGGCAGAGGGGGTGGGCAGGGATAGCATGCGGAGGAAAAGCAATGTGGAAAATGAAGAGCAGCAGAAAAAAGCCAAAAAAAGGAAAATTAACAAAAATAAAAACAAAACAAAAAAGGCAAATCAAGAAATCAACAGCCAATTGTGGTGCATTTGCGGTGGGGCAGTACCCAAAGGAGGTGTGTGTGTGTGTGTGAGTGAGAGTGTGTGTGTAAGCATGTAAGTGTGTAGGTGTATTAGTGTGCACACATTCGAAAGTGGAGTCGAAAGATATAGAAAGAGAGAGAGCGAGAGAGAAAGAGAGGGAGAATAAGTTACACAGAAAGAGAGTTGAAAGGAAATAAACACGAAAAAAAAAGAAGAAGAAGAAGAAGAGCAAAGTACAAATAATTAGCACAAAAATGTTACTTTAAATGGCGATGCCGACGTTGACGTCGACTGCGACTGCGACTGCGACTGCGACAGCGACTGGGACTGCGACGTTGTGCGGTGTTTGGATGTTGTTGTTGTTAATGTTAATGTTCATGTTGTTGTTATTTGTTTGGTGTTGTTGCTGGCATTTGCTCTAAAAGCCACACTACTACATAAAAGCCGTCTAAGACCACGCCCACTTTGCAACATTTTCACCAAGGCTGCAAACCGGTTCTGAACCAAGGCCCGAACCACAATCTTAAATAATTGGTTCAGTTTGAAAAAATACTAATTACGTAAATTACGGAAAACTATTTAAGACTTTTAATAAAAATCATTAAATAATAAGTCATACGTCAATAAGTCAATCATGGGAATAAATAAAATAAAATTATTGACAAAATCTGAATTTTTCATGTTTAAAAATAATTTGATTTTAGAAATTATTTTCAAATTCGTTCAAATTATTTTGTTGTATTAAATTGATCCAAAATTATAGAATGAAAACTCATCAGGGCTGCCACAGAAATCGCAGCGTTTTTGCGTTTTCCGTTTTCGAACATGGCTGCTAGGAGTTGACACCTTTTTAGATTAAATTATCCAGGGGTTTGGTTAGCAACTATTTTAGGTTTATTATTGCAGAACAATAAGATTTTAATTTTTTCCGTTTAAATTTAAATAATTTAACTTATTTCTATAATTACTTATTTTATTTAACTGAATAAAATTTAAAAGTAATTGGCGCGAGAAAATAAAAATTACTCGACAACTCTAGCAATTGTCTGTCATTAGTCTGGCAACTTTCCATACAAATTTCCATACATATCGCGCCAATTACTTTTAAATTTTTTTTAGCTAAATAAAATCAATTATTATATAAATAAATTAAATTATATAAATTAAAACGGAATAAAAAAATAAAATCTTATTGTTCTGCAATAACAAACCTAAAAAAGTTGCTAAACAAACCGCTGAATAATTTAATCTGAGAAGGTGTCAACCCTTAGTCAAGTTCGAAAAGGTTATTGAAAACGCAAAACGCTAAAACGCTGCGATTTCTGTAGCACCCCTGCATATTTAAATCATCATTTTCCAATTGGAAATTTGATTGATTTCAAAAATCAAGGTAAATTGCAAAAATGTAAAATATTTTTGTTTATTAAATAGAGCTGAAGTTCAATTTCTTCGGCCTAAATAAACCGGTTCGCGAACCGAACCCGAATCTTGCATGTTCACAAAATGTTGGTGATTTGCAGCCTTGCTTTTAACCTTATTTTTTTATTCCCGTTTCTCCATTTCCCCTTTCTCCATATCCCCTTTCCCATTCCCTTACCTGCTCGAACACATTCTCCGGACTACTCTCCCGACTCTCGTCCTCCTCATGATGCGATGAGCTGGAGGCGCGACTCAGTTCGATGCGTGGCGTTGATGGCGTCGTCAACGTTGCGGTGCCACGATAGTTGCCATGCCCCGCCCCCGCCCCCGCACCCGCTGCCGCCCCCATTCCCGCTGCGTTCGATGGTGGGGGCAACGGTTGTCCGCCTTCATTGCTGCTGACCAGCGTCGTTGTAACGGTTGTCGTCGCCGTTTTCAGCGGCGGCGGACGCTGCTTGGCAACAATTGTGGTGGCATTGGCCGAACAGGTGGCCGACGATACCGTTGACGAGGAGGACGACGAGCTGTTGCTGTTGCTGCTGCCACCGGCGACTCCCACCGATGTGGACGGCGCTTTGGTCGCCGCCTCTGTGCCCCGCCCCCCCACGCCTGAGGTGCCGCTCGAGGGACGCGTCGTCGTCGTTGTTTGTTTTCGCAGCGTTTGTTCCATCATCTGCAAGGAGAGACCAGATGAGCGAGGTTCAGAAAGGGTTAACACACACTAATACGCACAAAAAACTAAAACAAGTCGAGCTCCCGACTATGGGATACCCGTAACTTACTAAAATTTGCATAAAATATTTTGTATTGCATACTTTTATGCAAATTTATTGCTTGAAACTTAAAACAGCCATTATTGCCTTTCTATTTGTCCGATCTTAACGTTAATTTAAAAAAAAAAAGAAACGTAATATCGAAAAACTGTTTGTGTGGTGGATTTTCAAAATTCGCGGAGGCGGAAAAGGGCGTGGCAATAATTTGAAACGAACCTAATCTGCGTGGGGCTTATAGAAGTCTGTGTGCCAAATTTGGTTGCTCTAGCTCTTATAGTCTCTGAGATCTAGGATCTCACACAGACATACAGACGGACAGACAGACGGCTGTTGATGTTGATCGGAGATGCTTCCTTCTCCCTGTTACATACATTTCAGCGAATACAATACTACATACCCTTCTACTTATTTTTTAAGTAACGGGTATAAAAATATATATGCCAAAACAGCAACAATTTTCATACGTATCCTTAATTAACGACCGATTGTTCCGATACATTGGACCGATTTAAGACCAATTTGCTCTGGATGTATAAGACAAAAGTAAAACTCACAATTAATCAACAAAAAAGTTGTTCATACTTTTCATCATACATACAGTGGCTCACAGCTTAAAGTATGCACCCCTTTTTTTGCTATAACTGCTATGTAAGTCAAGTTATCACAGTAAAAAAAATATATTTGGAAAGGTCGTCCAAATTCCGTTTGAGCGACACAAAACTTTCCTTAACCCATTAAGTGCCCTTCGAAAATTTCGAACTTATGTAAAAGTCACTTTTCAAAACTTTTTTCCTCGATTTTTTACAAAAAATATTTGAATGCAAAAAAATACTAGCAAAAATATTTTTGAAAATTTTTTTTTGCAGTTCCTTATGGAATTGTTTCAAGAATTTTTTTGCATTCAAATATTTTTTGTAAAAAATCGTACAAAAGATGTACACATCAATTCAAGGTTTTCATACAGACGAACACGAACATGGCTAGTATATCAAGTTAGCTGTTATTGTTTATCAAGAACATATCGCTCAGTTACTAGAAGAGTGACATAAGTCGAAAAACACGATTTTTGAGTTAATGATGCAGAAATGTATATATATCCAATATATCCATATATTTATTATTAAAGTTCAGTTAATTAAATAAAATATTAAAGTATTTAATAAAATTAATATTTGCTTCTTGCATTTATGAAAAGTATGTAAAAATGATTGAATTGATTCACAATATCGAATTTGAATTGACCAATTCAAAGTGAATTCAACGGGTAAAATTGTTACGAAATGAAAAATCAGAGCAGGTAGAAGATAGATGAAAGAGAAGTACCCTATATCCTGAATGCAAATTCATGCTAAAGACAGGAATTTAAGCAAACATACAAAGAAAAGAAATTCAAATTCATGTTAAGCTCAGGAATTTTATATTAGACTTTGCAGAATGACCTCGACTTATACTAGTAGTATATGATACTAAAATCATTTCATCTCCTTTGACGCATACTTACAAATATATTTTATTATATTATTTTATTTTCTCTTGTCCATTTCCCATGAAATGTGCGTTGCTCGGCAACAGCGTTCGCTTTGGCAGCTGCCACGTGCAATTGGAGCAGCCCCCGTGGCATGCCACTTCCCCCGCTGGGATGCCACCCATCCCAGGACATCCCAGGACTCTCGCTGCTCTCGTTGGCGCCCCTCCGAGGATAACATTTAACTTCGTATCCTTTATGGTTTTCATAGCATGTGATTTTAATTAAAATCCTTTTGGCTTTTTTTTTTTTTTTTCTTATTGTTTGCCACCTGCTTGTCTCATATACACCCACACACCTACATATACACACATGCACACACACATAGGTGGTGCAGGCTGCCAGGTAACCATAGGTAACGCTTCCTGCCGCCCTTCACCCAAATTGTATGCAATTGGATAATTGAAAACGATATTAATGCTGCAGGGTTACTGAACCGAAATCGACAATTTCTTTACAAAAACAACACAGCGCACACACACACACACACACACACACGCACACGCACGCACAATGTAACCGGGCCGTAAAACAACATGTGGCCTGAGTCCCAAACACCAAGGATAACGTTATTGTCACTGTACAAGACCATGACCAGGTTAGCAAAGTTGATACAGTTCAACTTGGCTAAAGCGAACCACAGGTAAATTTAATGCTTCTCAGCTTCGTTGACACACTGAATTTTAATTGCTTACTTCAGACATAAAAATCAAATAATAAATGTATTGTTCAAGTCAAAACGTTAGTTAAGTAATCTGTGCTTAAATGTTATTTATAAATATAAAATGAAAAATGAAATTAAAAATTTTTAATAAAAAAAAGACATGACCAAGCTCAAGGGTTTCCCCCTACTTCGGGGCCAATTACTTTTTTAAGTGGCAATGATGGTTTTATACAAAATTGTTTGGTCATATTTCTGTATGTTACTTGTTAAGTGTTGTTTTTTTTTTGTAAAATTTCTTCAGCAAAGTTGCTTTAAATAGTTCAGGCTACAAGTCTGGGCAACATACCAATGTGTTGGGTATTTGTTGTTCTTATTTACATTGCGAGTACATAAAAAGATTTTTTATAAAATTCAATAAAAAATGTCTATTGAAAACTATTGCTTACTTTTAGGCTGTGATAGAATTATGACATATGGGCATTTCCAGAAAAAGGTCCACCTTGCCAAAAAACGTAAAATTGATCAAAAACTCACATTTGGTGAAATTTTCTTCCAAAAATGTATTCAAGTTACTTATTTAAACAATATATTTCTCACAAATTTAAAACTTGATTAAGTTGCCCCTTAGGTAGCAGAAAGCCAACTTAATAAAACTACTAGTTTTTTACAAAAAAAAAAAAAAAAAAAAAAAACAGTATACATTATTATACATTGGAATAAATTCACTTTTTCCATATTTTTGACTATTTTCTTAAAAATTGATTTTCAAAATGGACCGTTTGTATTTTAACGATTACACTAAGTCAGGGAGTAAGATTGTAACATAAACCATTTTAATATATAGAAATATATTGAAAGTTTAATTTAAAACAAGTTCTAAGAGCTATATATCGGAATATAGAATAAAATTTGATGAACAAACTCTTGGAAAAACTAGGTGGAAATCTTGTCACGTTCGCGATGTCACGTTACAAATTACTATTAAAGCTTGTAAAATATATAAAACGGTAGTTACATATCAAAATGATTTCTAAAATGGAAAACTACATTATTTTATTAGGGTTTAAGAGTATTTTCTTCCAAATTACTCGCCACATTTCGCAGAGTTTCGCAGTTGTCAGCATGAAGTCAAAAATGACTTCCATTTTTCGTCGCGTTCGCGATGCATTGTTTTCTATAAATAATTAAAAAACGACAAGTCTTCAAAGATTGTCTTTTATCATAAGAATAGAGTTGATAAAATGCATTAAACACGTGAGAAAACATTTTTGAAAATGTCAATTTTTGCCATTTTTTTTTTCATTTAAAGTCGGACAAATGTCGCGTTCGCGATCCTGGAAATACCCATATTGACCCAAAAGACCACCAAAACAACCTTTTTATAGGTTTGGTATGTTCTGCAATCTTGTAGCCTGAACTATATTAAGCATGTTTGCTGAAGAAATGCTACTAAAAAAAAAACCAATACAGTACAAGCTACAGCCCTACCCACTGCACCACGAAGCGAGTGTCAAGCGAGAGTATCGTAAAACTATCGTATTCGAGCTGGAAGGTGATACGAGAGGCGAAAGTATCGTCAAATTATCGCATTCGAGCATGAATATGATATATGAATAGGGAGAAAAATGATATTAACGCAAAGTGAGTCGCAAAAGATATCGAAAAAGGCTCGCAAAAACTATCGAAGAAGGCTCGCAAACGAATCTTCTGCGAGCTATCGAGAACGAAACTTTCTCTGCCACAAACTGAGCGACGGGTGATTACTTTGCGGATCGTTTACGAGTGCTTTCTCGATAGTTTTGCACGTTGATGTTTCGCATAAGTATCGTTAGCGATATTTTGTACGAGCTTTTGGTTCAGTGGGTAGCTTGTTGAAAAAATTCGCAGAGCATTTTGTATGGTACCATCATTGCATCTCAAAAAAGTAATGATGCAGTTCGATTAATAGGACTTGAAATAGGGGGAAACCGTTGAGTTTGGTCATGTCTTTTTTTCGACTCGCACAGTGTAATTGAATTTCGGAAAGTGAAAAGAAATGCAGTTGTGCTTCCCCATAACAAAACTCATTGGAATTATTTTAATTGAATTTATTATGCATGATTTTACTTCCATGTTAGTATAATACTTATAAATAAGTTTACCTGTGCTTAACTTTTCAAGGAGTAATACAAATGTGCTTTCCAATACAAAAATTCAAAGAAATCATATAAATAAAGTTCATGTTACGTATAACACACTCAATTTATTCATTGGAAAAGAATCATAAAAATCAAATTTTTGGTGAAATCCAGATAAATTTACTTTATTATAGCCTTGTCAAAGAAAGCTTACAAAAAGCAATAATGTTGTAATTTTTAAAGCGAATTCATAGGACTGTTTTAGAACATTTCTTTTGAAGAGTTCAATATCTTTTTGTACAGAAGATCCGCATTTAAAAAAAAATTAGCTAAGTTTCTGTACTATGTAAATTTATGATTATATCCTCTACTGTCTATTAGTTTCTAAATTCATTCGTAATTTAGCTAATTTTCTTGAATATTGCATGGAATGTTATTTCGGTCCTCCACTTCCACTTTTGTTGTCCCCACTTTGAATCTATTACTTTACCTGTCTTTCAACTGCCAATATCATTTCATTATCATCATTACGAGAGAGTACTGATTACTTAGCTCGCAAATTCTTTTGTCTGGCATCTTTTGCTTTTGCATATTATTTGCAATTACAATTAAAGTGACCATGGAGGATGTGCTCATTGAAAATAAGCATTTAATTTAATGAAAAGAGTGCTGTTTAGCTGGCTAACACACATTTCGAGCTCAAGTTGCTGCCACTTGGCTTGACCTCCGTTGCCAGTTAGCGCAACGTCAACTACAGTGGAACCTGACTACAAAGTACAGGGTCAAAAACGTGTTAGTCTCTTTTTTCTCTCTATACGTTTTACTCTTGAAGAAATTCAATTTGAAATGCTATCAAATAATTGATTTTAGCTTAGCTTCACTGTAGTTGGCCTAAAGCCTTTGCCTAACGCTTAGTCAGCTTTAAGTTGTCGTCGAGCTAAATACAATGTCAATGCAATTATCCAATTCAAAGTGAAGACAAGCGCAACGGAAATTCAACCTACCCACCACCCACATTCCCCATCCCCCACCCCGCAGTCGCCACATGCCACAATCTATGCAACACATTCACGCATAGTTTAGTGGAGCAACAACCGGGCGCGTTCAACCCCCAATCCCCAACCCCCAACCCTTAACCACGATTCCACATTTTGTCATGCAGTCACATCAAATGCGCTCAAGGAAAAATCCTTACACACACACACACACACACACACACACACCCGCACGCAGTTAGACGCTGGGTCTGCGCTGATTGACACATGGCTGTGGATTTCGCCTGCAGGGGTTCAGTGTGGGGGTAGTGAGGTGGTAGTGAGGGAAGTAGCGAGGGGGTAGTGAGAGGGGGGTCGTTAAATGCAAAAATTGCAAACACGAAAAGCATGCGTTTATTGTCCTTGAGATTGCCAACATACACACACACACACACACACACGCGCAAATGAAATTAATTTAACCCTTTTTATGGCCGTGGCATATATCTGCAGCATACCGAATTTACTCATACATATATCTTGCAACTCAGTTCAAAAATGAGCTACGTCTTTATTTAAAGTGTATCTATAGTATGCAAATTATTAAATTTTTGTTTTGACTTGTTTTCCAAATTATATAATCACTTTTGTGATTTTCCCAAATATTTTATATTTTGCGAGGTAAACTTGCATAGCACATTCTTTTTTTAACAAAACAACAATGTAGAGCTAATTTTAATTTTTGTATGCTTAATATTTGAAATTCAGTCAGTTGCCAATTATGTACTATTCTTATTAAAAAAAATTAATTTTATAACAAGAAATTTTAAAAATTGTTTTGTATTGTAATTATAATTGCATTTTATTTAATTTCAATTGAATATCTATATAAAAACAAAAAATCGAATCGGAATCGGAGAGCATGCCATTATAAAGGGTTAAAGCTGATGCTTAAAAGTATGCAATCTTTTCACGTGCTAGCGCTAACTCTCCCTCGGTTTCTCACTCACTCCCTCTCTCTGTCAGATCTTACGCTGTTATTTCTTCTGATTGAAAACCGCACTTTACAGCGCATACATAGAAAATGTGTAATTAATTCAAGGAAACCGGCTAGAAACTGAATTCAAACGAATTGTTGTGGTTACATTCTAGATTTTTTTGTATTATTTGTTGGTGTACAGAAAAAGCAAAGCAAAGGAGACGAGAAGAGAGGAGAAAAAAATGAGGAAGAAATTGGGGACAGCCGAAAGGTAAATGGCAGCAATTTCATGCTTTTATTTGTATTTGTATTGCATACTTTTAGGTGCTGCGCTTTAATGGAATTACCCATAATTATGCATATAATTTGAATAAAAGCCGCATACACACACAGTTATATACATATATATTTCCAAATTTATATGCATGATGCGCGTGTGTGAGCTCGCGTGTGTGTGTGTGTAAGGAGGCCTCTGTTTGTCAGTCAACGTGCTGCTGTTTCTGTTTATTGTTAATGTTGTGTCCCACACACACACACACACACACACTTCACTTACACCTACACTCACTACTACTCACCGTGTTTTACTTGGCTGCTGCCTTCGCTCTCTTCCTTTCTCTCCCTCTCTTTCTCTCGCTTACTCGCGCTCTTGCCCTCTGAGAGTGTTTTTTTGGTGTTGTTGTATCTTTGTCCCCTCTTGTCCTTATTAATTTTTCATTAATTTTTCTTACTTTTCACCTTTTCACCAACAAATAAAAAAAAAGAACATCCCAAAAAAAAGAGAATGACAATTACGACGACACCGCGCGGCGCGAGGGAAGCGCAAAGTCAAACTATAATATCTTCTTCTTCTTCTTCTTCAGCTGCTGCTGCTCCTTCTTAGTTTCCTGTTTTTTTTTTTTTTTATTTGTGCTTCGTTTCGTTACGTTTCGATTCCGTTTCATTCGGAGCGCGCGCGCTCATCGTCAAGTCACTCTCGCAATTCTCTTCTTCTCTTACGGTATTTTTATTGGTTTTGTTTCCGTTGAATACCGTTAGACTGCACGCACGCAGCGCCAGCGTCGTACTGGACGTCAGCCCAAAAGTTTGCTATGCTGACTATGCGACTGCTGCAGGACTGATTGTTGTGGGCACAAGCTTTCAAGCTGTGCCAAAAGCTTCTCAGCTGCCGTTTCACTGAAAAGCTTCACCACCAACTGCCTTTGCACGCTTAGCTGACAAAGCTTTTATCGAACAGAACTGCACACACAATTAGGAACACATGGGCTAGATCTACAAATATTTGTCCACTTTTTTTGAGTAAATGGGAATTGAGTATTAAAAATTGAAATTTTGGTAAGCAATTACAAATATTTGTGAATCTTTTTTTGAGTGAATGGAAATTCCTTGATAATAAGCAAAAGCTTCAAAATTTAGGCATTTCACTAAATCTAATGTTCAAATTCTGAATATTTGTCTAGCAACTGTGTTAAAGTCAGGGACTGAAATCATTGCAAGTTTTTAAATATAAATAGCAACATAACGAATATTTTTAATTTTTTTTTCTATCACAAAATAAATGATATATTTTGCGTAATACTTTAAAACGGAACTCATAATCTTTATTTTGAGCAAACTAATTAAGAAATTTTGTATATTTTCTCCACTCTCTCAAATTTATTTTAAGTCAATGACTTTTTCGAATTGTGCGTGTCACTTACTTTCTACTTCTCTTAGTGCGATAGGGTGTTGCAATACGGAATTGGAAGTTAGTGTTAATCTACAATTAATTTATTTTATAGCAACAAATATGCCAGCTCGAGTTTTTTTCGGTAACTAATTAATAATTAAAATTTGATCAAAGATATTTTAATTTTTATGTATTTATTAACATAACTGTTCTAGAAAAGAATAAATTCATGTTTTAGTTAAAAATTATCACTGCGGACGGCAGTCCGCGCTGGTGACGAAAGCAGCACGAAGGGTGCTTTTTGAATTAAATGCAACGATAGATTCAAATTTGGAGAGCAAATCGAGTTTCCATGGAGAGATTCTCTCATCCATCTTTTTCTAAGCTGATGCTGCGTGCTGTGCCAAGCTCGTCTTGCCCGTCTCTTGCTCTCGCCCATCCCTCTCCGCTCTCGGGCGCTCTCTCTCTCTCTTCTCTCTCGTGTCCACTTCCACTTCTATTTCCAAGCTGCAGATGCTTTTGCATGTTTTATATTGTATTTTTTTCGACTGTATTTATTCAGCACCCCACTCCACACACACACACACACACACATACTCACATACACAACCTCACTCATACACACATAGTTCGCTTTTGAAGTCGCTTTCCAATTGCTGCTGCTCTCAAATGTAGCCCCATTGTGAAATGACATTATTTGGAGCACTTTCCACTTCACATTTGATTTGATGTGTGTCAAAATATTTTCACAAAACTCTGAATGCCAAACTTTGACCCCGCAGCTGCTGCTGCTTCCTCTTTCCTCTTCCTATTCTTATCGTTATCGACGTTGTTTTTGTTGTTCTTATTGTTGGGCAACGTTTAAGCTTCGTTTTGTTTATTAGCCAAAAGCGTTTTGTTCGCCTGCCTTCTAAGTGGCCATTTGCATGTTTTTGGCATTCGCCACGAACCACAAATCCCCTACCCACCTCCCCCCCTCTGCCACCCTCCGCCTCTCCTTTCCCCCCCCTATCAGCCCCTGTTCATGACTGCAGCAAAGCTTTTGAAAGCTGACAGCAAAGCGTTGCTTATGTTTGACTTAATTAATTTGTAGGCCCAGATCGTAAATTATAAATGTATGTACATGCACTCGGAGAAAACAGCAAGTATTCTGTACTCAAACCAAACACAGAAGGTGGCGTATAGTAATAATTTTTTAATCCCAAAATATAAAGTATGTTAAGTACACTTAAGATAAATTGTTTAGCATTTTTTACCTAAATGAAGTGCGTTTCACACTTTATTTGTACGATATTTTAAGTTCATAACTTAAGCATTTTACTGTATTAAAACTTAAAATTGTTAAGAAACAGTTAGTATTTATATTCAAACTTGAGATTTCTTCAAAAATTTCAAACATCACCCAAGTTCCCCAAATTCTTGAATTCGTAACGTTTTCAGAGCCTGGAACTTTAGAACAACATACATATTATAACAGGCAAGAAACTAAATTTTGAAAAAATATATAAAATTGATTGAAAAAATTAAAAAAAAAAATAGTTTATAGTGCGGTTAAAAAGTTCACGACCTCCAAAAAAGGATACAAAAAGATAAGGTATGTCCAATGCTCACACAATTGCGGGAGTATACTGCATACGAAAAAAACGGGAAGATAGTTAGTATAAATGCCTTTAACGCCCGTGCCCCGAGGAAAAAAAACCAAAATTTTATTGTAGAAATGGCTGTCATTTGAAAATGTAAAATCGATTTTTCACTTTTTTTTTGTAGTTAAGGGTACAAAAAAAAAAAAAACTTTTCGGAGATGATCGATTGGCACCTCTTTCATTAAAATCGGTCCTGAAAAACTGGAGTAATCGTGTGAACATGTTTGCAAAACATGATTTCGAGAAAAAAGCATTTTAAGTTTTGACTTCACTTGCATTAACATTAACACTGCTTCACAAAAATGGCTGTATCTCTTAAACTATTTCGATTTTTGAAAAATCCTCTTGGGAAAATATTTTCAAATATCTAAACTAAAGAAAATTTCAAACCCAGAAGACCCCCTTAAAGTACGAAATTGTGTTTTCAGCTTTAAGTTTTCGATTCAACAAAAAAAATACTTACTTTATTGCTCCTTGTTAAGGGGCATTTGTCAATATGAGTACAATTTGTACTTACGCTAAATAAGATCTCTAAGAAGCGAACTTAAAAAAATAAGTACGTAAACATTCTTAAATCAATCCCTTTCGAGCTAGCACGCAGAAAGTCGATTTTTTCTGAGTGTATTTATGTGCATATGGATATGAATACGTACCGTTACTCGCTGCTGTTGCTGCGGTATTGTTGTTGCTGCTGCTGCTGTTGTTGTTGTTGCTGTTGCTGTGGTATTGTCCTCAAATGACTTTTCGAACGATGCAATTGGCGCTGGGCCAAGTCGCTTCTGTCGGCGAGCATCCATCCTGTTTCAGTCTGCACAACTAGGACTCTCTCTCACGCACACACACACACACGCACATACAGTTACACACACATGTGCATATATACATATGTATGTAGGATGTTGTCGTCCTGCAGGCGACGCCTTTAGCTGAGTTGGAAGATGCAAAAGAGGAAGAAGGAAACACATTAGATGGCTATTGGCATGCTTCCTTTTCTTGCCTTTTCATAATTGCCACTGGCAACTATAACTAGAACAACAAAAACAACCACAACGGCAACAACAACAACAATCACGCATACCATCAATCACAGCAGGAATACGATTGAAAAGGCAACAAAAAAATAATAATAAGAAAGAATATAGATTTATATGACAAACCGAAGATTTGATATTCTTAAAGAGCTCTGTAAATATGTAAACTATTTCAAATCAAGTAACATTATTTATTTATTTAACTATTTCCTAGTGCTACAACTAAGAGTACTTTTAATTTAGTGCACTAGTCACACTTGACAATCTTATTAAAATTATGTTTATTTATTTAGTCGGCAAAAAGTAAGTTATTTGTGACAATTTAAACTAAAACTAAAATTACAAAATAATAAATAATAAATTAAAGCTCTCATTTTAATGACTATGGTTCGATTTTTAAAAAAATGTCAAGCTAAAAATCATCATAAATGAAATAAATGAACAAATATCTGTTAAGTTATTGTCTCCTAGGACAGATTCTAAACCTAATAAAGAGTGAAAAAAAAATATATATAAATCTCAATATCTTGTCAGCCGAATTATTTAGTATTTGATATACGCTAAATTAGTTTCAGTTTTGTTTCATATTATTGAATACAAAAATTGTGAAGCTCATTGAAATATCTTAAAAGAATTTTCATTCGATAACTTGGGGTTCTTATAAGAATTTCGTACTTGAATCAAATAATTAAAGCTAGTTTAGTATTCTTAATGTAACACTAATTTTCGAAATACATGCAAACTTTAAAAAGCTAAAATGAATGAATTAAAATTCAATTTAAGAATCGTTTGTATTCCCTGTACTGTAATACTTATACTATAAAATGTACATTGTAATATTCATATTTTTATGGTTTAATAGATCTTTCAATGCCTCTTTTAAATCGTTACACATTTTGTGACAAATTTATTATATCTTCTGCAAGGGTATTAAAAATGTGAACAAATAATAATATACTCAGCTTGTAATGGCAACAAATTATTGGCATAATAACCGTAGACAGCAAATGGCCAGACATTTCGTGCTTGCAGTTCGATGAACTGCCTTATACGAGTAAAAATCATATAATAACGACAACAACTATAACAATGACAACCACCACGATTTACAAGTGTATACTAAGTATATAAAAAATTGTGTGCTGTCCGCATTTTGAATCAATATTTGCACATTGCTTGATTGCAAAAAAACACTTTTAAATCCATTTAGCTTAAGTGTCCGGCTTAATGTTGACTTATTTCCGGAACCAGCGTGAGCTGCACTTGAGTAATTGCATTCAAATGCATATTAAAGCTTTTGCTATTGTAAGAATTGGAAAAACACATTTCTAAATCAATTTCATTTGGGTCAAGAATTGACAGCTTAATAGTTATGACAATTTTCCAGAACCAGCGTGAGGCTTGGTTCATAATAATTGTTTTAGGCAAGGAAGTAAGGAAGTAACCAGTAACTAAAAATGTCAACTTTTTTTTAATTTATTTGGTGAATTGTGAACCAACTACTTTGCTTAAAACAATTATTTTCTCCTGCAAAAATGTAATTATTTCAAGAACATTTATCCTTGATTTTCTTTGATTTCATAGTATCTATCAGGTTGCCTTGAATGTTTATTTTTTTAGGCAAGCTAACCAAGTAAACATTAACTAAAATTGTCAGTTTTAATTGCATTTAATTTTATAAATTTTAATAGTTTCTCTTGATTAGTTGCTATTAAGACTGTTGAGCTGAATACTTTGCTTGAAGCTATTGTTTTCTCCTACAAAAGTTGAAAACTTTCAAGAACATTTATCCTTGATATTCTTTGAATTCAAAGTATCGATCAGGTTGCCTTGAATGTTTATTTGATTTTACTGCGTTTCGACCAAAGTACGTAACTTGATTTTGTGTCTATCATAACAGCGTATCTTTTGTTATTCAACCTACTTACAGCATACTGGCTGACAGTCTGTGCAAATGACAGTGCCAAAAACTTGGTTTCATCATCGTCATCAATGATGACGTATTCCAGAGAGCGCATACACAAATTTTCGCAGCATAAACTGTCAGTCAATTTTTGTTTGAATGAACTAAGTAAACATCTATGTATAACAGGACCTTCATTCAACAAGCTGTTACTGTTAGTCAAATGAATTTATCGACTCGAATTGAGTACAATTTACGAATGCAACGAGTGTTTAAATAAAACATACTCTTTACTCGTAAAGTGTTACTTAAGAGAAGCTCCGAAACTCATAAATAGTTTGCTATCTTTAATCGAATCGTCATGAAATTTGGTTTATATAGAGAAGATACCTTTAGATATTATTGTACCAAAAATTTAAGCTGTATCTTTAGTAATTTTTATTATAATCTGTTTAAAAAAATTTGATCATGTATTAAAAGTTTTAATCTTAATTTTGGAACATCTGTTTATTTTTTATTCTCTATTTTTGTAATTTATTTTAGCCAATGTGTTCTTTTATGATTTAAGTGGTCCAACTTGATCATACCCTGTTAAAGGCGTTGATTACAGGTTATTAGAACTATGTCTGAACTAAGAAGTGCAACTGGAAATAGAATTTGAATTCAGTTGACGTATTCGTAAACGAAAAGTACTATATGCTTCAAAGAGCCAGCAACGGTTAATAAACATGCACTCATACAGTCATGCACAAAAGTATACACACACACACATGTAGTTATACATACAGAAACATATAAACACATATCATTATTGCAGTTGACTGCGAAAATAAAATTCTTTTTTGAATTTCGCTTTAGTTTTTCCCGTTTATGTTGTTATTTTGGTATTGTTGTTGTATTTGTTGTTGTTGTTTTTGGTGTATTTGTTGTTGTGTTGTTGCTGCAGCAGAACTTCAATATGAGTAAAAGCTTTTGCCGTCGGGGATTTTTCGATAGTTTGTTCGCATGCATCAAATTGATTGTATACCCTTTTTTTTTTTTTTTTTTTTGATGGCAGCAATGGATAATAATTATTCATATTGTCGATGGAAACATATTGAATACGACGAGTGTGCATTCGCGAATATGCAACAAATATGTTTTCATAAATACAGTTAGCTCAAGATTTATTCGAACACTCAGTTTTTGTACTTCAACAGCTACTGTAGGTCAGTATTCCCCATAAAGGTAAATGTTTTTCATTTCAATTTGCACGAATATTTCAAATATTGCTTTAAAAATAAGTTTTAAGTTTAGTAATATGCTTAAAGATTTTGAATACTCGAAAATGTTTTTATTTACTATTTAAATGTGTTTGAGTATTACAAATATTCTTTATTCATGTTGAAAAAAATATATATGTTATATTGTCTTCTATAAGCGGAAAAATGTCGAGTGTTCGAATAAATGTTGTGCTCAGTGTACTTTCACAAATGCATTTTCAACTGTCTTTTTATGCTTTGATATCAGGTTTTTTCCCTATTTCAGTCCTAAATGCTCTGCTCCTGTTCTTTCTCCTTCCATCTATATATCGCTTTCTCTTTCTCTCGAAAAACACAAATCATTGCCGTTGTTTGATTGACATTTGGTTAGCTCGCTTTGATTTCCCGTATTAAATCGACAAACTAACTAAATAATCGCCGACCTAACCTTGATTTATACATGGCTACTTATATGACAATGACAAACAAATTAATATGTATCTATTTGTGTGTCTATGCCTGTGTGTATGTGTGTTGTTTAGTGTGTGTATTTATAGAGGTGTTTGGCATTGGTTTGGCAATTTAATCGAAGGCACCTACAGAGCTTATGCCAACAGCTGCCTTTGCCATTTGACTTGCCATAGAACTCACTTCCAAGCACTCACACTCACACACTCACACTCATACTCATACTCAAACTCACACTCCACAGCACATAGCTTTCTGCCTGGCACGCCAATGTTGATGTAGTTTGCTGATAAACTTGTCAGCAACGCTGCTGCTTCATAAACTCACACACACACACACTCACAGATTTGGTGAATACCTGTCTGAGTGTGTGTGAATATGTGTGTGAACGTCTAAATTTATAGCGAGCTATCGCAGTTGGCAGAACGTGCTGAGCAAACGAAAATTGAAAATGAATACACTCATGAATACATTCATGAATACACTCATGAATACAATGTGTTAGTGTAACAATAAAAGTACGTACAATATAACATTGAGCACTCTGCAGCTGCATATCTTATTCACATATGCACTTATGAGTGCACTTCTTTAGACTCATTAATGAAAATTTAAAAGAATTGAACAAAAATCATTTGAAACATATAAATAGTTGCCATGAATAACATTTGAGTGCACTTATCACTCGTAGTCCGAGATCTTATCTCACATAAAATCTCATAATATTAAAGTGAATAGCGTTCTTTGAACACTATGAGTGCCTCTTAATGTTATTCATAAATACCACTTTTAAAGTTATTCATGCATAGTCACACACTCGTATGCTAATCGTTGGCGGTGTGCCCGTGAATACAACCATACACGCACTCATCAGTTGGTTTTAAAGATAAGCCCACATTCTATCCCCATCGCAGGGAAGTGAATACGAGTGAATCTAAATGAACATCCGCGAATATCTCTGAAAAGTAAGGGAAAACTTTTAGCTCTCGGCTCAACTCGGGATAAGTTCCTTTAAGCGGCGACAGTTACTTTAAACCTCTTAGCGGCGTTTAAATAATGCGGACATGCGCAACCCCCTTGCCCACCAACACCCCCACCCCACACCCACATCCCCACCCACATCACTTACCCCACATTTCACAATGTCCCGCAACCGCATTGAAAATCGATAACAAGGTCTGACAGGAAGTGACAGAGAGTCGGGAGCTGCTCAGTCATCATAAGCACTAAAAAGCTGCCGTCAGCTTAAAGAAGCAACTACTCCCCTGCTTAACCCCTAGCCCCTAACCCCACCATCTACCCCCTACGACAGTCCAACTAACATAACTTTGTAGTGCGCTAAAACTATCCAAAAAAATAAGAGACACAAAATAAACAAAAAAGTACAAATTATTTTCAACGCAACACAAATTTGATACCCTTACAGGCAAATAGCTCGAAATGTCTTGAAAAATCAGGGACTGTAATCATTATAAGTGATATTCAAAATATTTGGAAATAATGATTATTGTCAAGTTTTATAGATTTTCTCACAAAATAATGATTAATTTTAAGTTATTCATACTTTACTTCTCAAGCAATAATCATTATTTTTGAGCAAAAAAAAAAAACTTAAGGAAAAAGCATTATTTATTTTGAGAAAAAAAATAAAACTCAAGTTGTAGTTTCGACTTTTTCTTAGGAAATAAAGGCGACAATAATACATATTCCTAGCCAAGAAGCCAAGGCAATCTATAACAATAATCCATTTAAAAAAAAAAAATCTTGTGGAGAGCATCAAATTAAGCCTTTTCGAAACTACAACTTGAGTTTAATTTTAAGCAAAAAATAAAACTCATGAAATAATGATTATTCTTTAAGTTTTTTTTTTTTTTGCTCAAACATAATGATTACTGGTTGAGAAGTAAAGTATAACTTAAAATTAATCATTGTTTTGTGAATAAATCTATAAAACTTGAAAAAATTTCAATAATGGCGAAAATGCATAAATGAGCCGTAGATATGAATATTGGTGTTTTCCTCGGTGTCTCAAAGTTATTATAAGTGAATGATTTTTTGATGACAAAAAAAAAAAAAAAAAAATTATTTGCAGTCCCTGTGAAAAATATAAATAAATTTCAATAGCCCTATGACTTTATAATTCAATTGTTATTAATTTAAATCAGTAGCTACCTTCAGCTTGCCAAAGACTTGATACCCTTGCAAAAAAAAATATTTTAAAATATGGGTATTTCCAGGATCGCGAACGCGACATTTGTACGACTTTAAATGAAAAAAAAAAATGGCAAAAATTGACATTTTCAAAAATGTTTTCTCACGTGTTTAATGCATTTTATCAACTCTATTTTTATGATAAAAGACAATCTTTGAAGACTTGTCGTTTTTTAATTATTTATAGAAAACAATGCATCGCGAACGCGACGAAAAATGGAAGTCATTTTTGACTTCATCTTGACAAATGCGAAAGTCTGCGAAATGTGGCGAGTAATTTGGAAGAAAATACTCTTAAACCATAATAAAGTAATGTAGTTTTCCATTTTAGAAATAATTTTGATATTTAACTACCGTTTTATATATTTTACAAGTTTTATTAGTAATTTGTAACGTGACATCGCGAACGTGACAAGATTTCCACCTAGTTTTTCCAAGAGTTTGTTCATCAAATTTTATTCTACATTCCGATATATAGCTCTTTGAACTTGTTTTAAATTAAACTTTCAATATATTTCTATATATTAAAATGGTTTATGTTACAATCTTACTCCCTGACTTAGTGTAATCGTTAAAAAACAAACGGTCCATTTTGAAAATCAATTTTTAAGAAAATAGGCAAAAATATGGAAAAAGTGAATTTATTCCAATGTAGAATCTATATGTTCATCCTATTGAATTTCTTCTAGCGTATATTGCTTAAATAAGTAACTTGAATACAGTTTTGGAAGAAAATTTCACAAGATGTGAGTTTTTTTTTTTATCAATTTTACGTTTTTTTTGCAAGGTGGACCTTTTTCTGGAAATGCCCATATGTATCTTAAAAAACAAAAAACTCTTGATTTAAAATCATTACTCGATCTATCGTTTATATGTTAACTATGTGATGTAGTAGTCCGATTTTAGGCCGAACTTATGAACAACAATTTATAAAATTTTTTTAGCGAGATTATTGAAATTTGAATACAAAATGATTTAAAATTAGGGATGGCGAATATTTTTAAAATATCGTATCAATGATATTTTCTGTTTTAAAAAAATAATGTTTATTTATATTTTTTTTTAACTTTTTTTTTTAAAAAAAATTAATACTGTGCCCCACAATAAAAAAAGATAGTCTTATTAATTAAACATAACAATATAATTCATGAAATTCCAGTTTTGTTAGTAATATACATTTAACATTAATATATTTGGTAAACATAAATATGAGATTCGAGATTTAAATTAAAATGCCAAACCATGATCCACTTTAAAATCTGTTCAGTTCTGGCAAAATTATGAATGTTTGAGTTTGATTTGTAATTTTTTTAGGAAGATATGTAGAGACCTTGATAAATTTCTTGTCACTTTTTAGATTTTGATATTAATCAAGAATATATATTTGGCCTTCATTAAGACATATCGCATTACGTGACTAAATTAAAATATCCTCTCCAAGGGTATGAAAAGGGACCTTCAGCAACATTGGCCCCAATGACATTGGCAAAACGTGCAAAGACGGAGTGCAGAAGAGACGGAGATAGGGGTAGTAAAGGGGGTTGAGGCGGTTGAGGGGGTTGAGGGGAACAGCGCGGTTTATGGTGCGACGTCGCCGCTGTGTCCAATTGCTTTTGCGTTTTTGTGGGCCAAAGTGAAAGCAGGCAACGATTTCATTGACCTCATAAATTGCGCCAAAAGCGAACTCGCAACTACACAACGAGCCAAGTTAGCACCCGCCGCCAAAATGGCACCCACAAAACATGCGGCCTTTTAACGGCTCCCCCCAGTAAAAAAAAAAAGAGAGCAAACAACTACAATGAAAAGAAACAAATGGAAGAATATTAATAGCTGGTCGAGGCAGAAGGCACGAGCCTCCACAAGGAGGTATCGCAAAACAAGCAAGAAGCCTTTAGTCGACCACAAGATACCCTGTGACAGTTCCTTACGCACCTAGAGTCTTAGATACTTATACGAAAAAATAAAATCGATCCCAAAGGGTGTCAACCGTTTAGTTATTTTGGAGTTTCTTAAATCGAGTACGAAATACTTGATTCAAGTGAACATTTTTATTCAATATCCGCTTATTATCGGGGCTCTCAAATTTTGTAGGCATTCTGACTACGTGTATTTTATTGCGAAGTGCTTTAAATGATTTTTGTAGATACCAAAACTCTACTTCTTAGCTTTAAAAATGCTTTAGCTATTCGCCTTTTATGAATGAACTTGTAATTAATTTTCCATAAGCAGATTTGATGCTTCTAGCTCAAATCATCTCAGAGTTTCTTTAATTCATACGAACAGACTGTTGATGCTGATTAAGAATATAAATATATATTGTGATTTATGGGATCCTTCTGCTTGCCTTCACACTTTGCGCAAGCTTAACATACCCATCTCCAGGTTATATAAAAAACCGCTACAAATACCAAATGCTCCGGTCAGTAGACGGAACCAGCAAAAGTCCAAGGCGAAGGCGAGTGGAAGTTGAACTTAAAGTTGAAGTTGAAGTTGTAATGGAAGTTGGTGCCGAAGGCAATCGCTGACCTTCTGCCTGTCAAATGAATAAGTCAAATGACCGGAAACGGAAACGCATACTCCCATATGCAAAAATGCACTTTACCTAAATTGGCTAGTAAATTTTAGCTAAAACGAAATCAGGTTAAACTGGCCAAGGTTTATTTGACATTGACTGCAAACATTCGATTTATTGATTATGAATAAACAATTTAAATATTGATACTAAATCACAAATTAGACGCTTAAAGATTAAAAAGCAATTAAATTGCTTGAACAAATTCGAAAAACGAATCTAAATATAGTTAAGGGCCAGTCATTGGGCATTTTAAATATATAATTGAAAACGGCTCAGAGCGATGACTAAGCAGCTATTTAAGCTGTAACTTTGAAATGCGCAATGCAGAGTGTAAAACTGGAACAATAATTGATCAATCGCATTATAAATGTCGTATGAATGCCTTATGAAAACTGTAACGTTTGATATCAGATCAATTCACTGCAAAAAGATTTAAGTGTCAAAAGCAACATTTTCTGTTTCTTTTTCGCCTTTGTCAAAACTGACGGTATTGGGTGAAGGCGAGAGGAGAGAGGTATAGGCAGACAGAAAGCAGAAAGGAAAGGAGAAAAAAAATGAAGAAGAAGAAGAAGAAAAAAATGGTAGTCGTTGCTTTTTGCCCCGTTGCCTTTGATCACCAGTTTTTGATAAGCGGCACTGGTTGCAGCCCAGTAAATCAGTGTGTGTGTGTGTGTGTGTGTTCGTGTATGTGTGTGTGTGTGTGTGTGTGTGTGTGTCTGCTTTCATTATGTATTGTACATTTTAGCTGTGTTGGCTCAGTCTGTCTGCCAATTTAGGCCAAACTTGCGGGCAGGTGTCGCTTCTTCTTGCTCTTTGTCTGATGATGCTAACTGTAACTGGCTGGGCACTTTAGTTAGTCTACCCGCCTCTCACTTTCTCTCTCTCTCTCTCTCTCTCTCTCTCTCCCCCTCACTCATTCTCTCTCTCGCTCTGTTTTGCCCTACAGTTTTCTTTCATTCCCCTGCTTGGCTGAAAGAAAAGTTAAATGCGATTACATTTTTTACTGCATACTTTCAGGCAGCCAGAACAAAGCAAAATGTGGGGAGTGTGTGTCCAGTAGTGTTGCTACAATTTTAATAAATTGATAAATTCATTTTAAAAAAATACCTAGAGTAAAAATGAGTACAGAATTATATTCTATATTATTCTTTAAAGCTTTTTTCATTTTGTATAAATATTATAAGACGAAAATGCATACAAAAGATTATAAATTAATAAAAAAAAAATTGTATACACAGCTTATAAATAAAATTTTTCAACTTGGCGAATTAAAAATTATAAAAAAAACTCCTTTACGAGATAAAAGTCTAGTGACGAATACATTTTTATGCTCCAAAATTTCTGATGTCCAATTTTGTGACAAATAATATAGTGATATAATATAATAAGTTTTACATATAAATTATTTTAAAATAACATTTTTGACACTCGGCACACTGCGCTAAATTCTTCATACCTAATAAATATTACTTTTTTGAGCAGTGCCGAGAGACAAAAATTTTATTTTAAAATAATTTATATGTACAACTTAATATTATTAATAACTTTATATTAAGCTACAATCTAAAAAAAAGTAGTCAAATCATTTTTTAAAATACCCAGATTTCTAGCTAATGTAATTTCTAGAGTTTGCAATGGCAAAATCAAGCTACTTTATAGCTAAAAAGGCAACACTAATACCAAGGGGTAGAGCAAGAAATTAGCATGCAATAACAAAAGACAAACAGTGCGAACGTTGGGCATACCCCATGACTAATGCACGACTAACTCTGACTCCTACCCACAATGAGGTTAACCTGGCCAACAGCAACGACTGCGTCTTTTGGGGGTAGTTCAAGTCGACAGTTATGGCTGTAATAGTGCAATAGCGTGCAGACGACTGCTAGCTTGTAGGTGTTAAGTAATGGTACACACACACAAACAGACATCCATACACTCCAGTCACTGTGGGGACTTTCCCCAGTTTTTTCGATTTAATTAATAACTCAAGAATGAAAACACTGTTTATTGGTCAAGTTTTTTGCAGTGGGTCGATTTTTTGCATGGCTTTTCTTCAAAAAAAAAAAGAAAAAAAAATGGTTAGAGTCTCCATAGTACAGCTAAACACTTGCCCACATACTCGTACAATGGGGTTATTCACTGCACTTGCCCATTTGAGCCTCATTTGCTAATAGGGAGAACAGTCGACTGAAGGGGAAACATCTCGGCGTCTAAGAAAAGGGGTTGGGAGGTGGGTGGATGGACAAAACTATAGAAAAACTGTTGACAATGACAACATCATTGGCCGCTTCGAAAATAAGCTCTAAAATCGCACATAAAACTAGTCTCCTCTGATGTCATTTCGAGTCGAGTCGAGTCGAAAGTTTTAAAGCATGTCAGCACACATAGAGCTTTAGCCAAGTATTCAAACAAACTTTTATCTGTTAAGGACATTGAAAAGTGGTAACGAACAGTAAATGGAACAGTTTTGGCTTAAATTGCTAGTTGTGGCTGTCTAAGTAACTTGCGTCATTAAGGCGATTGTGTGACAAGGATTTTGTTCAAAGACACAAAATCTGACTTTGGCCTGAGGATGATAAATGGGCTAATAATGTGGATGATAATAGTTAAATTAATTAAACAAGGTATAATATTTAACAGAGAATATTTCTCATGGGAAAACCTAAATATAATGTCTTTCCGCATTTCGCACTTAAAGTATTTTCTTCATAAATATTTGTTTAAACTACAAATTCACATACTATATGTGATAAAAGGAATTTTATGTTAATTAAAAACTATTAGTGATCCATGACCTCTCAAATTTACTTAATAAAACTCAAACAAATTTATTAGTAACTGCTTTGGTAAATTTAAAAAATAACCGAAAGTATTATAACATTATAAAAAAACTAAAAAAATATAAAGGAAAAAGGAAACGTCCATTTGTTTTAACTAATTTTAAAAACAAAACAACAACATAGTTACTCTGTTTATATTTAGCTATATCTTTTTAGTATATGGGCATTTTCACAGAAATGTTAACCGAGGCCAAAAACGTAAGATTGATCAAAAACTCACATCTTGTGAAATTTTCTTTCAAAAATGTATTCAAGTTATTTATTTTAAGAAATTAAATAGGATGAACATGTAAATTCTACATTGGAATAAATTCACTTTTTCTATATTTTTTGCCGATTTTCTTAAAAATTTACTTCCAAAATTGACTTCCAAAATGAACCGTTTGTATTTAAACGATTACACTAAGTCAGACAGTATGATTGTAAAATTAACCATTTTAATTCATAGAAATATATTAAAAGTTTAATTTAAAACAAGTTTTTTGAGCTGTTTTCGATATACAGTCGAACTTCCCTAACTCGAATCACCATTATCCAGGAAAAAAGTTCGAGTTAGGGAGATTTCGAGTTAGGGAATTTTTTTTTTTTAGTATATTAAATGAAACTACAAATGCATTCAATCATAAATAACATACATTCCAAATTGCAAATTTTTCTTGTCATTTTCAACAAAAAAGGATTCCAGTTTGATCAAGACCTGTCGATACTCTCAAAATTTGGTTTCTTCGTTCTTTTGCTGTATGCAGAAGAAGTTCCCGATTCAAATGTCATCATAATTAATATTTCATTTTTTAATATAATGAAAAATGTTTTTGCTGACATACCACATTTTTCAGCAACTTTAATTTATTTGGTCTACTTTCAAATTCCTTAACTACTAATAAGTTTGAATATTTCTTTAAACATTTTTAAACATTTTAGTACACTGATGCGCTGACAAAGAAGTACATTTCGAACATCTTTCCTATAGCCATTTCACAAGCCTAAATAATTGTTGATGCAATATTCTATCATATTACATCACCATATGTTAATGTACATCAATATTACATATCCAAACGAGTCGGTAACAAAAGCATTAAACAGAAACGAAAAAAAAAATTCAAACTTTATTGGAGATTTTCCCGAAAAATTCGACTTACAGAAGCAGGGGCCAATATTTTTGTTCGAGTTACGGAGAAATTCGACTTATGGAAGTTCGAGTTAGGGAAGGCGATTTGTATGAAATTTGCTCAGTAAACGCTATTGCCACTCGATTTTGTTCGAGTTAGAGAAAATTCGAGTTAGAGAAGTTCGAGTTAGGGAAGTTCGACTGTATAATTAAAAAAAAAAAGTGAGATAGAATCAATAGAAATATATTGTTGAACAAAATGTCGCGTGCGACAGTGATTCAAATTAAATTTAAAAAAAAACTACTTAATATTTTTAAATCAAACAAAAAGCATTATTAAGAAATATCAATACATAACATTTTAAAGTTAATTGCATCAAAATAACCGTTCACGTTTCGCTGAAATCAGTGTTTGAACTGATCGTCGTAAAAATGACTTCAGCTTGAATGCGAATGCCTTGGTTTTTTGAAATTATCTTTAAAACGAATAATTGCCCAAAATCAGCCTTAACACCAGTTAAAGTGCTAATCAAGACCTATGAGTTTCGCCTTTTGTCAAAATAAAATAAAGTCATGGCACATGTTTTATTTCACTTTGAATGTGTACGAATTCGACATTCGACATTAGAGAATTACCCAAATATATAATATTATTTCTTTAAAATTCTGACTGATTTATAAGTTCGTGTCAGATTTACAGCATAGTTAATGTTGCATACTTTTATGAATAGGACAAGAAAATAACGATTGATATTATTACGAATATGTAATTGCGAGCATATTAATAATAAACACTAATAAATATCCAGCACATACTTACATATGTACATTATTGATGTCACACAATGGTCTGAGTGCCTAGTAACAGTGCCTTCAGTTAGTTTACTTACATAAGACAAACACTCGCTACAAACTATGCCAATAAGCAACAACAAAACAACACGAACGAAGAATATTCATCATAAATCAACAGCAGTTTACTGCCTACTAAAAAACACACTAACACACACACGCATATATATACCAAATATACATACCAAAGCAGCTGACTCTATTGTTGTTGCATACTTTTCAGGCAACGGCACTTCTAAAAAAAAAACAACACACTCCAAAAAAATAACGGGAAACACCAACAAATTGTTTGAATTGGCGCGCACCAGATACGAGTATACAAAAAAAATGAAACAAAACTACAACAAAAACAACAAGTAGTAGTGTTAGAAGAAGACAAAACTAGATCGCAATTCGAATTCGTTCTGCGTTGCGTTTGAAATCCGAATTTACGTTTCGAGCTCCAATTCGAATTCGATATTCGGTACACGAGACGCTTTAACCGTTCACGGCGCCTGCCAAATGCTAACTGAACTTATCACTCAGCCGACGCAGCTCTGAGCAGCGCTGCCGGCGTCAAAGCTGCGCCAAAACTATTGTACTAGTGTGTGACTGTATGTTTATGTTTGCGTGTGTGTGTGTGTGTGTGTCTGTGAGAGTAAGTGCTTTAACAGCAGATACACACGCATACACACACACAGAGGGGGCGAACAGCTATTGTTGACTTGACTGCACATTTCGCTCGTTTCCTTTGACGCTGTTCGCCTGCTGCTGCTGCTGCTGCTGTTGCTGTTGCTTCCTTCTTTTTCTTCTTCTTCTTGCTGCTCTTATTGTTGTTACTTTCTAAACTCAAAGTCGAAGTCAGCTGCATGTCAATGGGGTCGCCTCCTTCCGATTGTTGCTGTAAATGCAAAAATTGATCAATTTGGGCGTCATCTCTGGTCAGCGACGTGCCCATAAAATGTTTCAACCGGGGTAAAACTATAGCAGCGGCCCCCTCTCAATTCATATCCATTGTCATGTCCATGTCAAAATAAAGTTTTTAATTATATTATTAAGAGTGTATTTTAAAAAGTCTTAGTTTCATTTTAGTAAACAAAATCATCTGTTTTTTTTTCAAAAACAAAATTAAAATGAAGAATTACAGTCGAACTTCGTTAACTCGAATCACCATTATCAAAAGAAAAGGTTCGAGTTATGGAGATATTCGACTTTTAGAGTTATTTTTCTTAAGTTAATTAATTTTACTGCCACTCATTTAGTTCGAGTTAGAGAGAAATTCGAGTTAAGGAAGTTCCAATGTTAAATCGATATGCTCATCCTAATAAATTTTTGCTTAAATAAATAACTTGAATACATTTCTGGAAGAAAGTTTCACAAGCTGTGAATTTTTACTAAATTTTACGTTTTTGGTATCGGTGGACTGTTCTTGGGATTATCCTATATACATAAGTATGTATATTTTTATGAAACATTTTTCTTTTTTGATTCCGAAATATTATATGTATATATTATTGTATTCGAAGTTGGTAATTTAAAAAAAGGGCGATTGCCCCTTTCGACCCCCTCCTTTGTCCGGCCTTGTGTCTGGTCAAGGGGTCTTCTTTATACAGGGTGTCTCCGTAACTGACCCATGCATGATACAAACCCTCACACACCTATTCACATAAATTATGTCGCAAACAGATACACATATAAACACAACAACACAACATGAATGCAACTTGTGGGCCGTAGTGTCCATCGTTTTGGTTGATTTTGCTGTGCCCTAATTGTGCTACACACTCGCCTATCATAATGTTGCATGCAACATTCCTCCCCCAAAAGGGAGTTTAAGTAACAACCTCTAATGCATGAGCTACTTTAATGATGGAGTTTAGATTCTATGTAGTGGAGATTTTTGATAAGTATAGTATACTTAGTTTTGTGAACAAAATGTATATTTCATGGCCTATCGTCAAAAAATTAAGCTAATCTTGACTACCTTGATTTTTTTTAAATAAAAGATAAAACATCTTCATTGTGGTTTAATATTTAGTTGATTATAAGTCTTGGTACTTATGCCAATTGTTGTAACCGTGCCCACAATTCCTTAGGCCAGCTTAGTTCTTTTGGAAATTATCTAGTTGAATCTAAACAGCAAATTGCTTTGCACTTTACATTCTTCCTTACTCGTAAGATTATCAGCACAGTAGCATGCGTGCTCATGTCCTGACAACATTGCTTTGATAAGAGGGGCATTCAGAGCCATTCCTAATGGAGCTTAGCACGACTCGAAGGTGTGCCGAGCCTCTGATCAAAGTGCATAAATTGAAGGCCATATTTGCAAGTGTTGTTTTGATGCATACCCTGTTATAACAATAAAGATAGCCTGTCGATGTTGTTCTCTCTTAGGGAATTTCCATTAAAAGTCAACAAAAGTGCAAAAATAATAAATTCGACAATTTCTACATATGTCCATTAATAGAGAAACGAGAAAAATATACTAGGAAAAATAAAATCACTTCTGAAGAAGAGTATATATTTATAATAGATATTTATTTTTTCCAACTATTTTAAGGATTTATTGAGTCAGGAGTGTTTATTATGCAATGCAATATATTCCGTGCTCTTTAAATAGATTTACATGGTAATTTTTAGTTGAGTTAAAAATAAATATAAATATTGTATTTGTATGAAATTCTCTATTTATACAAAACCAAAACTTCAATTTGCATTATTAATTGCTTAACACATGCTCGAATCGACAGCCTGTCTTTTTAATATGCAGGGTATCCCTGCAGCTTTGTCTAGGGGCAGCAGCACACGCAAATCCATAGTCCACAGTCCTCGGTCCTCGGTCCTCGGTCCACGGTCCACTTGCCTGGCTGGACGCTCGAGTGCCCCATTTTGTTTGCACTGTACGAGAATGCGTGTGCATGTGTGGGCGTGTGTAGGCATATGTGTGTGGGTGTGTAGGCATAGGTGTGAGTGTGTGTGTGTGTGTGTATTCGCATGCTACCTATCGCAATACCAAGCAGAGTTGCCACATAATTCGATTTCCATGCAATTGCATGCAGTGCACGTCTCCAATGGATAAAAGAATAAGCCGAGCGACCCTTTTGCGGGGGGATAGAAAGAGGAGAAAGTGGAAAGGCTGAGGGGAGGGAAGGAAAGAGAGGAGGAGTGGATTTGGGGCTTGACTGGGAGTGGCACGCACAACAAACTGATGGATGGCTGTAACGTTAAATGGTGTTAAGCGACAACAGGGTTGGCAGACACTGTAACTGCGTGAAGCTTGTTTGCATACATAAAAAGAGAGACAGAACCAGAGAGAGAGACAGAGAGTCGTGACAGCACGACTACAAGATGCCCTGCAACCAGACCCCTCAGTACCTTAGTGATGTAAACATCCTTTAACAGTCGAATAAAATAAACTGATGATCATGAATAATCGGTCGCTTTAAATTGCATATAAATTAAATTCATAAATAAGCCCACGAATTGAAAACAACTTTAGCTTTTTTCAATATTCAATTATTTGTATGGAAAATCGATGAATCAGCATAATTGTTTCTTATGAATCGACAATATGATGTTTTCAGTGGCCATATTTCAAATTCAATTTATAGCTCAGTGATCATGTTGAATTCTGATAAGCGCGTTAGCAAAGATAGTTAGTCTTGTAGCGCTAGGATCCAGATATTAATTAATTAGTAGAAAAAAAGTACACTGATAAAAAAAAGGATCTAAAATCAAGATTTTGGTCTCAGAACTAAGAACTTTGGTCTAAAAAATGCGTCGAGAACATGAAAATCTTGAAGTAAGAAAACACATCTTGATTCTAAGAACATTTCAATTAAGACCAAGTTCTTATTTTTAAGATCATAAGTTCTTATATTTTCAAGACCTATATTATTCTAAGTATAAGAATAAAAATTATTATTTTTTTAAGATTATATGTTCTTATTTATAGACCAAAAAGTACTCCAGACAAAAAAATCTCAAATGAAGATTAAGCTTCTTAACATTTTAAGAAGAATGAAGTAATTTTCAGTTAACTTGAGGTGTAGTAATGTGAAAACACTTGCAGAACGCAATGAGCATCATCTTTGAGAAGCCAGAACCAGTTGTGAATTTTAGGTCGTAAAAAGTGACAAAACTTTAAGATTTTTGTTCTTATTTTAAGAGAAAAAGATCTTAGATCTAAGATTTTTATTCTTATATTAAAACTTAAGATTTTTTAGAATAATATTCTTAGTGTTAGTAATTTGGTCTTAAAATGGTCTTATATTAAGAACAAAATATATAAATTTGAGAATTTTATTCTTATATTAAGAACTTACGATTTCCAAGTTTAATATTCTTAGTTTAGTTATTTGGTCTTAAAATGTTCTTATTTCAAGAACAAAATATTTAATATGAATGTATGTGCAGTTGAACTTCCTTAACTCGAACTTCTGTCACTCGAATTTCTCTCTAACTCGACCTAAATGAGAATCAGTAAAAAACTTAAGAAAAATAACTCTATAAGTCGAATATCTCCATAACTCGAACCTTTTCTTTGGATAATGGTGATTCGAGTTGGGGAAGTTTGACTGTATATTAAAAAAAAATACATTCGAGTGGTTAAATTTTTAGGGAGTCTGATATTTTTCTGATTGTATTTCGAATAGGTTTTCAAAATTTCACATCAATTTTGAATTTGGTACTACTACTACTCTTGTCAACTCAGAGATATTTTTTTTTATACAAGCTGACTCGACTGTCATACCTCCTTCTGTTAAATAGTTGTATAGATTGACACAAACATATTATACCCACGGCACAGGGTATTAAATGTATCGTTTATTGGATCGTTGGTATGACTGATGGCTAGATATGAGCCGAGGGAGGAAATAAAATAGCACATCAGTTTTTTTAAAGCTGCACTTTAATGTGTCATCCGCAAATACAGACATAAACACACACACACACACATACACACACGCACACACACACACACTGTGCATTCGTTGACTGTGCCATTGACGCCCCATTGAAGTGGCTCTGTTCAGGTCTCTGTACTCAGTTCTGGGTGTCACAGGGCGGTAAACCAATGGACATGTCGATATGCGCATTATGCTTTCAAGAGCTCTGCTACTGCTCCACTTATACATATGTATGTACATGTGCTATACACTCTCACAAATATATGTGCATATAGATTTCACTTAACTACAATCGAATGTATGTCAGTTGTAATGTGAATGTACTGGCAAAAAAGAAGTGACAACGAGTTAACGAGGATGAATCAGATGGTATCCATAAATAAATGAACTGTATAAAATATTCTTAAAAAAACACGAAAATTAATACATAATTATGACTTTTCTCCATTACATGCGAACATAAAAAAATAAGTTTCAGTATTTATTGGGAAACGAATTGTCAAAATTTCTATTTCTAAAAAGCTTACAGGCTTTTGCCATTTAAAAAAAAATGTTGCATTTAATATGCAAAAAAAAAACAAGAACTTTCCGTTATTATTCTCAATCATATTGTAAAAATGAGCATATGGGCATTTCCAGGATCGCGATCGCGACATTTGTACGACTTTAAATGAAAAAAAATGGCAAAAATTGACATTTTCAAAAATGTTTTCTCACGTGTTTAATGCATTTTATCAACTCTATTTTTATGATAAAAGACAATCTTTGAAGACTTGTCGTTTTTTAATTATTTATAGAAAGCAATGCATCGCGAACGCGACGAAAAATGGAAGTCATTTTTGACTTCATGCTGACAAATGCGAAAGTCTGCGAAATGTGGCGAGTAATTTGGAAGAAAATACTCTTAAACCATAATAAAATAATGTAGTTTTCCATTTTAGAAATAATTTTGATATGTAACTACCGTTTTATATATTTTACAAGTTTTATTAGTAATTTGTAACGTGACATCGCGAACGTGACAAGATTTCCACCTAGTTTTTCCAAGAGTTTGTTCATCAAATTTTATTCTATATTCCGATATATAGCTCATAGAACTTGTTTTAAATTAAACTTTCAATATATTTCTATATATTAAAATGGTTCATGTTACAATCTTACTCCCTGACTTAGTGTAATCGTTAAAATACAAACGGTCCATTTTGAAAATCAATTTTTAAGAAAATAGGCAAAAATATGGAAAAAGTGAATTTATTCCAATGTAGAATCTATATGTTCATCCTATAGAATTTCTTCTAGCGTATATTGATAAAGTAAATAACTTGAATACATTTTTGGAAGAAAATTTCACAAGATGTGAGTTTTTAATCAATTTTACGTTTTTTGGCAAGGTGGACCTATTTCTGGAAATGCCCATATGTCTTCCCAAAATGCGTTTCTATGAAATATAAAGAATATATTGTCGGGCCTAAAATGATATGGGCAATTTATTTGGACAAAAGACATAACTTATTGGTCTTGATTAGCACTATAATTGGTGCTAAGGTTGATTTTGGGCAATGCACTATGGTCCAGAATCCGATTTTTTCGGCATAAAGTCGAAATTTTGGTGTGAATAAATCATATGTTTGCTTTTAAATTCTTAAAATAAATTCTCAAATCATATTTAATTAAAAAAAAAATTTAAAAGCCTCAATCAGCTAATAATGAGAAAGAAATTGACGCCAAATTACTCGTTTACTATACAGTTTTCTGTTGCACTAGCATAATTCGCTAAAAAAAAAAAATAAACCAAAATATGGAAAATAAAAATAAGGGCTTACAGTATCTAATGTACATATGTAAATATATAGTACATTTGTGTGTAGTCCTAAGCTTTTAGCTCTGTGTAATATCCAATTTGTGTGTACTTAGAGAATTTAAATGCGTTCCCTGTGCTTCGTGGAATATATCAAACGTTCTGAGGCTTTCTGAGAAAAACTAATTAGGTAACCATGTACTTACAAAAGTCGTTTTTGATCGCAAAGTAATAACTTTTGCCCGTTTTGGCCCCTTTTCCTGAAAAAATACATGTTGCAGATGTGCATTTATGCTAAAAAATCGATAAAGACATGGTCAAATTACAAAATGAAAAAATTTTAAATTTTACTTAAGTATAATTAGCAAATACGCAAGGTTTAAATTTTATATTTATCAGTGAGTTGTAAAGAAAGGCGGAGGAGAGGGAGGATTAAAGTCAAGGTCCAATTAAAAAACAATAAAATATAAATTCTAATTCAGCCTAACTAAGATTTATGCTCAGTGTCAAGATGATTTAAAAAAAAAACCAAGAATTCGCATGCGACTCAGACAAAAGTGACTTTTTCGGTGACCAGTTCTAACATTGATTTCAGTGAAACCTAAAGGAATATTTTAATGCGATGATTAACATTTTAAATTAATTATTTGATTGAAAATTAATAGGAAGTTTATTTTTTATTAGATTTTAAACATTGTCGCACGCGACGTTTTGTTGTTTCTGTCTCTCTTTTTTTAAATAAGATATCGAAAACAGCTTGAAAATTGTATTTTAAAATAAACTTTCAATATAACATATGTATGTACATATTTCTATTGTAGCTGAGTATGCAATCTTCAGTTTTGCTCGTGTTTTTAGACTTTTAAACGCATATCTGGCTGAGCATCGTGGGCAACTTTTATTGAATCCATCAGTCTGTCTAACTGCTTTAGAGTCCACGTTAATTGCATCAAGGAGGCAACGACAAAGCCATTGATTGAGATTTTGTTGCTCCATTCGAAGTGAACCAGATGAAATGAAGTTCAACGAAGACTTAATACACTTTGCAAAAAAAAGAGGAGGTAATTCTCGAATTAAGGTAATGCCGATTTTACTCAAAATCTTAACAAGATGTAAAGTATTTTTTAACAAATATTTTTTATTGTAGCCATAAGATGCAACTGTACAAAGTTTAAGATACTTAGCTCTTAAAAGAGCTTAGTTCATATAGGAGGCATCAGATAGATGGTTAGACTGATTTTGATACAATTGAAGGTATATTAAGGTCTGATATATTGACTGTTAATACTTGAATTTACTACTAAAAATAATTATTATTTTTATGTGTCTTCAAGTATTCGAATTAATCCAAATATTAATACGAATGTATACAAAACAATAAATATTTGTATTCGACGACTTATTCTAACAAATACAATTGAAAAAAAAAATAAAGGTTAAACTCATTAAATTGTACGCTTTTTTTTATAGAAATTGTAGTGTCTTTATAGTTTCATCGTTGGCTAACATCACTTGCTAACCAAATTATAACACCCCCCGCAAGGGTGCACAGATTCCTAGAGTGCGAGAGTGCCCTACTAAGGGGAGTGAGCAGAGGAGAAGGAATGCTTTCAGGGGGTTCAATTAAAAGTTGGACAACACGAAGAAAGCAAAAAAAAAATAAAGTATACAATACAAAGTTTTCCGAAGCGTCGCACAGTGGGCCGTTGCTCATTTTACTTTGCAAAAATCATAACTTTTGAACCAACTGAGATGATTGAATAATTTGTTTTTTGAAAAAACAAATTGTTTTTAAATTTTTTGAAAATAATTTTTAAATATAAAAACCTTAAAAATAAAACAGAAAAACCAAAATATTTTAAATTTTTAAAAACTTTCACAAATTTCAACTTTGATAGCCCCTAAGTAGGTATTTAAAATTTTCGATTATCTCATTGGTTCAAAAGTTACGATTTTTGCAAAGTAAAATCACAAATGGCCCCACTGTGCGTCGTCTAAAACCATTGTTCCAGCTAACCAAGTTCCCTACTTTCCTATAATCGGATATCTCTCCCTCCCTCTCTCTCTATCTGTCTCTATCTACAGTTTGAAAGGTACTAGGCAACGAGCAACAGTTAAAGTTTGAGTGTCTTGTTAAGAGTTTTATTTGCATTCGCAATGAATCACCAATATTTACAATAACCAAGCCAAATAGACAGGCATAATAAGCATATATGTATGTTTGTTTAAGCAGGCATATTTAAAAGTGTATATATACAGGAAAGATTGGGTAATATCTATGGCTATAGCTAAGGCGTTAACTAATCAATTTCCAGCGTCTTGAGGCTCTGCGTCATCGAGTTGGCGGCGTTGTTTGAACTCTTTTTGCACTTGTTGAGCTGCCAGTTGTCGGCATCCATCAGATACTCCCTGCGGGAATGCAACGAAGAAGAAGAGGCATTGATTTGAGTTGTGAATTGTGAATTGGGCCACATACCTGTGCTGTTGCAACAACTGCATCCAATGTTGCTTCAGATCCGACATTTTGCCGGCCTCTCCGCCGTATTCCTCGGGCAACATGGCGCGTGGAAAGTGCTTATAGGGCGTATCCGCATTGGGCAAATGGAAATGAATCAGCTTAAAGACCTCGCTTTTGATAAAAGGCTTCACCACGGTCAGCACTTTGTCCAAGTACGTGGGACAGTTGAGCACATGAATCTCCTTCAGTCGCACCGGATGCGCCTCCTGCACGAACTTCATATAAACTCGCAGTGCAGTTAGCGCCGTCTTTGTCAGATGTCGCAGTGAATACCCGGCCATATCAAAGATGGGGATCTCCCCGTCTGAGAGACGACCCTCCGTCTCCGTGGCGAAGCGACAGTCGGCGACCATGAAGAACACCTTGATGCTCGCCGTAAAGTTGAACTGGAAAATCAAAAGAAAAAAACAAACGTTAAAAAAGGTAAATTTATCACTTTTTCTCATCTCTATGTTAAAGTTAACATCCGAATTAACTGTTTGTCACATGAAAAGTAACTTTTTGAAAATAGCTTCTGTTAATAACTGAAGTTAACATCCAGTTCAACTTCTAGTCAAATTAATTTCATATTTAGACTATTTAATAAGCAAAATGTTTGTTTAAAGAACTTCTACCAATTCTTTTCCAACTTCATGTTAAGTTAACATCCAGTTGAAGTTGTCAATTTTGATGTATTTCACAACACAATTTTTTTCATGTTCATGTTAAAGTTAACATGCTTGTTGTCAAGTTAAATTTGGATTTTAGTGATGAAATACAAAATGATTTTTAAAAAGACTACTACAATTATTTTTTCTTTTCTTCATGTTGAAATCGTGTATTTTACGAACACAAAGTTAATCGTAGAAATATGTACATACATATACAGGGGTGCCACAGAAATCGCTTTCGCTTGAATTTCACTTGAATTTGCATGAAATTTAAGTGAAATTCAAGCGAAAGCGATTTCTGTGGCATCCCTGATAGTATGAATTTAAAAAATTTTTAATCAGCTAATAACTTTAATAACTTTTAAACAGCACTGCCAACTCGATGATTTGGTGCTGCCAACTTGTTGCTTCATTTTGAAAAGCATTGATAATTTAACTTACAGTCGTCGGATAAAGTATTTTGACAAAACTAAAGTTAAATCTAGTCGCTATTTGAACTCACTCTATGCTAAGGTTGGTATCAATGGAAAGGTCATTTAAATATCGTTTGAATGATACAAAACTTTCCTTAACCCATTAAGTACCCTTTGAAATTTTTGAATTCTTGTAAAAGTCTACTGTTTTGACTTTTTTCCTAGGGCTCCAACAAAAAATGTTTGGATGCAAAAAAATTCTTCAAACTATTTTAATAGTGACTGCAAAAAAAAATTGTTTATGATTTATTGAAAATTGCAAAAAATGCCAATTTTAACCCATTTTTCCTCCTTTTCATACAAAAAGTAGCTTAAGGAACAATATTCAAAAAATCATATAAAATACTAATGAAGAGATTTTTGGAAATTTTTTTTTGCAGTCACTATTAAAATAGTTTGAACAATTTTTTTGCATCCAAACATTTTTTGTTGGAGCCCTAGGAAAAAAGTCAAAACAGTAAACCTTTCCATTGATACCAACCTTAGCATAGAGTGAGTTCAAATAGCGAGTAGATTTAACTTTAGTTTTGTCAAAATACTTTATCCGACGACTGTATGTGCAAATTTCTCATAATAGTATTAAAAAAATCATAAACACGAAATTGTGAAACTTGAATGCAATTTACGAATATGATCTTTGACTTAAACACGAAAGATATGCAGAAAATTGGCCTTACCTTGTCGGCATCGTAGTCAATGAGGCGGTAAAATAGCAACTTGTTGTTCTCCGGCGTCAAGCCAGGCAACGGCACCAAATCACTGCAAACAACAACAACAACAAAAAATAACAATAACAATAACAATATGATTGTGTGATTTAATTAGATGTTGCCACGAAAAAAAAATTGAATGGAACCGGTTGACGGTTGGGCACAACAAAAATGAAGAAAAAGGGGCGTCCATTTGCCCAATGCACTTACGCGACTTGCAACAGTTGCTGCGAGCTGGCATCCATGGGATCGCGATCAATGAAGATCTGGGCATGCTTGTTGCGCAGCGAATAGTTGAGTTCCAGCAGACGTTGTGCCGATGCCAAGTTGCCCCTCGTTGTGTGCAGAAAGCGACGCAACAATGTGGTCGCTAATAGTTAGGAGATAGTCGAGATTGAGGTGATTGAGGAGATTGAGGAGATGGAGATGGAAATGGAGTTTGTTGCAGCAGTTGTTGCAGTTCGCGGAAAGGAGCAATTTAGCTTTTGTGGTTAATGTGAGCAAACTCAGACTGTAAGCCAGTTATGCAACTTCTGCCACAAGCTAAGCTGCAACCTCCATAACCTGACCATGCCTAACACACTCGACTCTTATGCATCACAATAATCATGCCCAAAATGATTGAATCCAACCAAAGTAACGTAATTCAAACCCCAAGTAGCTATGTCTTTATAATTAGTCTCAGCTAATTAAATAGATAATTCTCTGGGAATGTTGCATTCTGTTTTAATAACAGCCCCCAACTTGGCTTAAAAGCTTTTAGTACGACTGACTAAAGTCGAAGTACATTACAACTTGGCTGATATCATCCACTTGATCTTAGAACACTATAATCTGACCCTAGTATTAAGTGCTCGATTTGTCAACATATTTTCGCTTGTTTATGTTAATTTCCTACAACATTTTTCTGTGTTCAAAATAAAAAAATATTTGTTTTGGTTTATTCTAAAAGGAATGATATAGTTTAGGATAAAGTATAGGTAATTTAGTATATGTATTTTTTTGTTTAAATCAAGCTCAAAAAAAGACTTAAGAAAAGATAATCAGGGCTGTTCCGGTTTTCACTTTTTACTTTTTACCATTTAGTGACATGCATTTAATCACTTTGAATTTAGACTAAGTGTTTGAAAATGATCGTTTTTCGCTTTATCGGACTTAAACTTATCAACTCAAAAGTGATATTAATCCGCTGAATATCGCCGAAAAGGTGTTAGAGCAGGTTAAAGAAATTCAATTCCGACAAATCTTATCGAAAGTGAAATTCGGAACAGGCCTGAATATGTACTCGTATCTTTTCATTCGAGCATTTAAAATCGAAAGATCATATTATACAAAAAAAACCTAATCATTTTCTAATTCCTTAAATATGTACATATTATTTGTGCTCATCAGCATGCCATTTAAAGTGGAAAGTACACTTAATCTGTTGTTACAACTCGATGTATAGATTATTTTTTGATCAGATATGGTATTTAAAATTAATTTCTTCTAAACTGACTTTGTTGTTGTGACAATTATATGTAGTTGTATTGCTTTGTTGTTTACAAGCTAATTAAAAATAAAAATAAAATGAATTATTATATCAACTCATTTAATTGGACTCAAGTCTTTCAGAATCAAGACGAATTTTTGCATAAGACTACATAGTACATATTATAAGTACTTTAATAAATCTTTAAGAGGCAAAATCTCGTTTTATTTAAAATTACCTAAAATTTTAAAAACTGCTAAAATTTATTAATTTTAGACTAAGAAAGCGTTAAACCAGTTTTTTATTTGTTTAAGAATGCAAATTTTTAGCACGATTTATAACATACATATATGTATATAGAACTGTTGTTTACACTACCACGTCACCTAATTAGAACCTATTCAGGAAATCCCACCGAATCTGAAGCCTCTCAGTCACACCCACTAAGCTCTCCTCCTCCCTCTTTCCAACTTGTTGTTTAATATACATACATATGTTGTGGGGAAGCTGCGGCTGCGCTTTGATCAACTTTTCAAACTCGATCAGACGCTGTGCCATCAGCTGTTCATCATCCTTTATGTGAACCATTCTCAGCTCTCTTCAACACAAAGTAAGAACAAAACAACAACAACAACAAAAACAAAGAAAATTAATAGTAGCAGCTTCAGTTGAAGCTTTAAGCGAGACTATCAAAAAAAGCGCGTCTGTACGACGCTAATTCGCGACTGCAACTGATTTGTGTGTGAAGTTTCTTACAACGCGTCGCCGCTGACGCTGACGCTGCCATCGCTCGCAAAAAATAAAACGTAACCCTTCCCCCACTCTCTCTCTCTCTCACACTTTATCATCTCGCTTACAATGCGAATGCGTCTGTGTATGTGTGTTTGTGTTTATGTTTGCGTGTGCAGTGCAGCTGTGAGTTTGACTTAAGGCATTGCACTCATTTTACGACTCAAGCCCAGTCAGCTCTTGTTGTCTCCCTCTCGCTTGCCTATCGCAAACTCCTTCTTATTGCCTCCTTAGCTCATTTGCTCTCTCACGGTCTCGCTCTTTGTGGGCTTGGTAGACAGCTTGGCTTTATATGCCGCGCTTGTCGAATTTTTGTTTGCTATTTACGTAACCCATTTGCAATTGTTTCAACTGCCGGAGGTCATAGTGTGTGTGCGTGCGTGTGTGTGTGTTTGTGTTCTACGGAGCGTGCACGTGGTCGTGACCGTATACAACGTACATGTACGTATTTGTGTCCGGCGGCCGTTTTCGACTTCTTCTAGTTACACTGCATTGTTTCACCTCTGCACGTTTTATATACCCTGTAAGCAGACAGTTGTTAAGCAGGGTATATTAAGCAAGGTATATATACAGCTAAGCAAGGTATATATACAGCTAAGCAAGGTATATATACAGCTAAAATAACTATAAATCAAATGTAAATAATTACAATCAATAACAATGTACTAATTAACATAAGCTAATTTTCTTTTATTTTATTTTACAATTAAAAATATGTAAGTGTTATTCAGTAGGTCTTAATATTAAAATTAAACATTTTTTTTTTATTATTATTATTACGTCCTCATTTTTACTTCAAAACTTTAAGAAAGCGCTGTTATAAGCAATGCTGAATAATAACGTAGTACAGGGTATTTCCAAGTTGATGCAGTTGTTTTTTGAATTGAGCTTTTGTGGTTTTCGGCATTTTTATCGCGACATTGGCAAACGATTTTCGTACGCGCTCCACTTGCTATGCCCGACTTTGCTGCCCGCTGCTCGCTGTCAACGTCGTCGTCGTCGTCGACGTCGCTGTCTGCTGCATGCTGCTTGTCCACTGTCGCTCATTGTGTATTTACGTGTTTCGCAAGTTAAGCTAAGCCACATTTGTATGTATGTACATATGTAAGTATGTGTATTTATGTACATATATACACATGTAACTTAACAACACAAACAAATCAAACAACTACTGGAATTAAAACAATACCGTCAAAAAGAAGAAGCATGTTGCTGCCAGCCATAGCAGAGGCAGCGGCAGCGGCAGCGCGACGACAAAATCAAAGTGTATTCAAAGCACAAACACGGTTACTAAGGAACTTATAGTCGAATCCCCGATTATGACATACTTTTTACTTTATTTAGTTAATTAATATATTATCACTACCTACAGTTAAAATTCAAGCACTACCTACATTTAAAATACAAGCGCAAACGGTATAAAAAAAATCATTGCATACTTTTGAAAACTCGAGCTCGTACTTAAAATCTTAAAACAGCCATAACTACAGTTATATACATTCGATCTTGATGCGTTTAGGTGGTATGATCAAAATTAATGATCAAGTAACGTTCACCACTAAAAGGACCATTATATCTTACAAATTGTGAGTGTGGTGGAGTCTTTTCTTAGAAAGGTGCATGACCCAATTCTGAAAAATACTCCTTTTACAATACAATATCACTGCGGACGGCAGTCCGCGCTAGTGACGAAAGCAGCACGAAGGGTGCTACATAATACACCCTTGTAGTCAACAATTAATGGGTATTTTACCGAAAGAAATACAACACAACAAAAGCGTTTGAAGAACGCGTCATAAAAACAAAACCATCAACAAATTTTATATAAACACAATAAAAATAACAAAACAACAATAAAAACAAAACAAAAATGCTGCTCTTTAAGTTCGAACTGTGTAGCTAAAGAGTTAACTTTACTATTTAAATGTACAGTTAGTCGAGTAATAGTTTTGACAAAGCAACAAATCGCATACATAAATATATGAAAGGCCATGTTAACCAGGACCAAACAAAAATTCAATGTTTTCAAAACTCAATTGTTGATAACTCTGTTAAATTCCTCAGAAAAGTTTAGGTTCATTAATTGCAAATTGTATATTATATTTTAATTTTTTAAATATTAAACTCAATGAGTTTTAAACTGTACTAAGATCCTTAAGTAAAAAAAGAAAAAAACAAAAGAAAACTGATTTTGCATGTGTGTTATAATATGGGCTAATCCTGAGTTGCGGACGTTACATTTGCCCGCAAATTTTCATGTTTAAGCTGATTGGTGAATTTTAATGCAATTTTCTGAAAAATGCATTTCATTGGGAGTACACTTAAACCCTTTTTTTAGATAAAAACCTTACTGTATTTGAAAAAAAAAAATAAATTAGGCTTGCTGAAAGTTCCGGTGCGGCCGTTACAAAGAATGGAAGTCAATTTGAGGTTAACGTGCATTTGCACATATATTACCGAATTTTGCATAATTAACGAAAAATATCCAAATACAAAAAATGAAGTGGAATACATATCAATCCAGCATCAAAAATAAAGAAAAGTAGTCTCGGTTATTCAAAATCTTAGTTTTTGTCTGTTGCGGACGTTACACTTTTTACACACACACTTTTATTCAAATTATTAATGTATATTAATTATCTTTTCGATACAGTTTTTATCTTAAATAAAAGAAAATGAAACAAAATTTAAGATGAGCTAAGAGCTAAACACTCAGACGACCGTTTTGCCCGCTTTTTTGGCCATTGAAAATACCCTTTTTTTTACAAGAATTTTCGAAATTAAGAGGCAAAAAGAGGAATTAATTGATAAGGCTCGGCCATGAACAACCAAACCACCGTAAAACCTTTTTGATATTGCAATTTGAAGCCTGAAAACAAACAACTATTATTATAAATCATGCAGTTTTTTGACAACCTTAAGTTTTCGCCCTTAGTTTAAAAATTTTCGGATTAGCCCATATGCAAATTTTGTATTTTGTCAAAACAGTTACGGAACGAACTGTTTGTATATAGTTTGGGGCATTTCCATAACATTTAGCATAGTCGTAAATAAAATTGAAGCACGCAGCACAGCAACAATAATAACAACAAAGAGACCCCGCACATGACACCAAGTAAAGTTGTTCTTGTTGTTTGGTATTGTTGTTGCTTCTGTTACTTGATTGAAAACTGTTTAGCCTTGGTCAACACTCACACTCACACACACAGACACACACACACACGCACTTGATTCGAAACTTGAGAAAATCTACTTTGCAATTACCTAAATTACTCGCACACACATACATATAAACAAAGTTGACCATAAGTTTAATGCCAAGTTAAACAGAAACACGTTATTTAAGAACCAACGACCAAAAGTCAAGAACTTTTCAACTACAAATTCAACCAAATAACACCATATTTAAAAAAATTTAGCTCAAATTTATTGTAATGATTCGTTTTTATAATTTTATGTGCAATCAAAAATGGTTTGTAAATAATATTTACTAATAAATATTTACTTAATACGTATTATTACACCCTAATCAGGTATATTAAATTTGTTATAAGCAGGGTATCAAACCGAAACGATTATCGGTTTCAGCTACGGTTTCGGTTGTTTGTTTTTAGGTTTTCGGCTATCAGTAACGCAAAATGTTTATATATCGGTTACATAACGGTTACCGATATTTTGAATGCTTTGGTTTCGAAATAACGGTATGATTTCGGTTTACAAAACAGTCTTAAAAAATGTTAATAATTTAAAAAATTAAGATCTTTTTATTGAAATCAAAACATTAATTAAATTAGGGCACAAATAAAAATGACATTTATTTTTAAAAAACGATGACACTTGACCGAACCGAAATGAAATGAACCGTTAGGTTTCATAACGGTTATTTCGGCTTTTAGGTTTTGGTATAATAAAAAAGTTATGTTTCGGTTACGGTTTCAGTTACGGCTACTTATTTCAATCGGTTAATACCGGATAGCGTTAACGGTTATGGTTACGGTTTTAATCTCTGGTTAAAAGTATGTAAAGCTCATTTATTACTCTGTCTCAAAATATACAAAATTACCGGTCTATGGTATCTCGAAGTCCTCTCGACTTATGTATTCTTTATTTTTCTTTCAAATGTTGATTTGCACATCTAAATCTTGTGTTAATTATATGCTATCGTCATTATTAATGTGCAATTTTGGTGAAGCTTTTAAAGTGTCATTTGCAGTGTGTGCGTGTGTGTGTGTGTGTGTGTGTGTGTATTGTGGGTTGTGTTTCTGTGTGTTGTGGTGTGCGCGTACTTTGGGATTGTGCAAGTTTTGCAACATTTGCTGGCGATTGTGCAGATGCTGCAACAGACGTGCAACAGTCAGCAAAATGCAAATTAATTGAACTTTTGGTTGCGGCAATCACAATACAAGTGACCACGAAAATTAAAGCACTGCACATGACATTGTGGTTTTCAAAGCGGCTGATCTCTTTTAACGGCTTCTGTTATTTTATTTTATCCGCGCTATAGTAAAACTGCAGTTTTGGCAAAATGAAATTTTGACAATTTGGTCACACTCAGCGTTATCAAAATACATGTTCAGATTACCTCACAAACTTACATATATATTACTTGTAAGGTACATTTTTATGTAAGACAATACCAATATTATAAACTTTGAATAAAATGTATGAAACTTTGCACAACCGTTTGATTAATTCATATTTTTCTTGGCGCGTTTGTGTTTTGAACTCGCGTTCCGTAGCAATCATCTTTGGTCTGTATGCAAAAGCAGCTGAGTGTCAATTGGCGCTGCCGCTGCACAACACTGAAAGCGAGCCCGCAAGTGTCAGCAACTGTCAAGTACGCGCCATGTTTTTGCTCACGCACGCATTGCATTAGGAAGAAGAAGCACGTGCTACAAGAGAAATAAGCAGGCAAAAAAAAATTAAAAAAGCAGCAAACAAATTGCATTTGTTGCACTCAAAGGCAACACAAAGCAAAAATCGCACAAAGCAACATCGGTAACAAGACGAACATTCAGTTTGCTTGCGTATGCAAAAGGTAATCCAATCATTGCAACAACTAACAATAACAACAAATGTTAGCATAAACAGGCGAAGCAGAAGAAGAAGAAGCACGCCGCGCTACAGAGGGTGAAAAGAAAATTGCAAGCAGCGACAACGACAGCGGCAACAGCAGCGCAGACTCTTTAGGCCCAGAGCGGCGTCAACACACAATAAATGTGTGAGAGAGAGCAATAAATGCTCCAATGTGGACGCCAAGTAATTGCAAATAACCAAAAAAAACCGCGTGGTTTGCATTCTGCTGTTGTTTTTGTTTTTGTTGTTGTTGTTTTGAAAATTGCATCTGACAGTTAATTGTATGTGTATGTGTGTGTGTTTGTACGCAGATTAAACGACGATTGAGGCGAGTTGAAGCATAAACAACTAAAATGGTGCCCATTGGAGCCGTGCACACGGGCCATCCCGGCGTTGTGCACCAGCAGCCGCCACAGCAGCCGATGCCAACGGCACCGAGCGGACCAAATACGCTGCAGCCATCGTCGGCATCGTCGACGTCCTCCAACACAGCATCGAACAAGAGCTCCATGTCGGTGAAGCCCAACTATACGCTCAAATTTACACTTGCCGGCCACACCAAGGCCGTCTCCGCGGTCAAGTTCAGTCCAAATGGGGAATGGCTCGCCAGTTCATGTAAGTGCATCACAAATTGTATTGTACTTATTAGAAGCGTGCTTGCAACATGTTGCGAACCGGTTTTTATACCCTCTGAGCCTAAGGTTTCGGTTCGAGACCGGGTTCAATTTAATACTAAAAGGATAATTATTAGCAAAATAATATTTGTATGGCTTTTAACTTTATCTTAAATTTGTTAATTCTTAAATTCAAATGTAAATTTGAAAACAGATACTCAATAATTTCAAAAATCAAGATCTTTTTATTGAGATCAAAAAATAAATAAAATTAACTTCAATCGGTTAATACCAGTTAGCGGTAACGGTTTTAACCCCTGGTTAAAAGTATGCAAAGCTCATTTATAACTCTGTCTCAATATATACAAAATCAATATAAATTCAAATTTTGAAAATACTTTTCCTTATTTTCATAATTTAAATATAAATTGTTATTTTATATTTTTTCTTGTTTTTTTTTTTTTAAATCTGAAGTAACTGCGCTATTTCAGAAAAGCATTTAATTTATGTGAATAGTTTTGTTATGTTTCGAACCGAAGCCAAAAGGAAAGTGGTTTGTTCGAGTTGCAGCCTGGCTTATTAGTAAATTAGTAAATGTAAAAAAAACCCACTTAAATCAATGATTTTGTTATTTTCTTGCAGCTGCCGATAAACTCATCAAAATTTGGGGTGCCTATGATGGTAAATTTGAGAAGACGATATCTGGCCATAAGTTGGGCATCAGCGATGTCGCCTGGTCGTCGGATTCGCGACTTTTGGTCAGCGGCAGCGACGATAAAACGCTCAAGGTCTGGGAACTGAGCACCGGCAAGAGCCTCAAGACATTGAAGGGTCACAGCAATTATGTCTTCTGTTGTAATTTTAATCCACAATCCAATTTGATTGTATCGGGCAGCTTTGATGAGAGCGTACGCATTTGGGATGTACGCACGGGCAAATGCCTCAAAACTCTGCCTGCCCACTCGGATCCCGTATCGGCGGTCCACTTTAATCGTGATGGCTCGCTTATTGTCAGCTCCAGCTATGATGGACTCTGCCGCATCTGGGACACGGCCAGCGGACAGTGCCTCAAAACGCTGATCGACGATGACAATCCGCCCGTTAGCTTTGTCAAATTCTCGCCCAACGGCAAATACATATTGGCAGCCACACTCGATAATACACTGAAGCTCTGGGATTACTCCAAGGGTAAATGCCTGAAGACCTACACAGGCCACAAGAACGAGAAGTATTGCATATTTGCCAATTTCTCCGTCACTGGCGGCAAGGTAACTAACTAGTGACAAATTCACACAAATTGAACAAATATTTATTGATATGTTATCGTTTTTTTGTTGTTGTTGTTGTTGTTGTCGATTGCAGTGGATCGTCAGTGGCAGTGAGGACAATATGGTTTATATTTGGAATCTGCAAAGCAAAGAGGTAGTACAAAAACTTCAGGGACACACGGACACAGTCCTCTGCACCGCATGCCATCCCACTGAAAATATCATCGCCTCTGCTGCGCTGGAGAACGACAAGACCATAAAGCTCTGGAAGTCGGATACATAGAGATCACAAAGACGATGAATCAGCAACAAACAAAAACAAATTCACACATCCCCCGCCCCCCACCACACCCCCTCATCTCCCACACACACAACAACAATCACACATACATACATTTCTTTAATAATCTTATTTTACACTACCAACTACTTTAAAATATAACATTTATTTTTTCTTCATTGGTTTTAACGAAAAGAAATTATTCTTTAAAAAAAAAAACAAAATCTATTCAGATTCGCGTTACAACAAAGAAAACGAAAGGGGAAAAAAACAAACATTCGATGAAAGATTTGCAAGCACCTTGCAAAAGAATTGCATACAATAAGTTTAAAGTTTAAATATTTATTAGCTAAATGTATTGGCCACCTAATCAAGTAAAAAACCTTCAATGTTTTTTTTTTTTATATTTTTACCACACTTTAGAACTAAATTTAAGCTTAACACGACACACACACACACACACAAAGAACACCATGCATAAACAAGAGCAACCAGCGTGCAAGAGAATGTAAATTTAAAATAAAAGAAAAAAACAAAATCTTAAGTTTTCTCGTTTCATTGTGAGATTTTTTCAGTCCAAGATCGTTACTGAAATTCCAAACATCAAGAATAACCCGTCTGTTCCGAAAAAATCAATCTCATTTAAACGTTATTATTTTCAAATATTTAATTTGATTTGAATTTTAATTTGTTTTCTCTTTGCACAATACTCTAGAAAAATTGTGATTCCCCAAATTGAAAAAATGTATTATTAATATTATGCTTACTTATGTCTCAATAAATTTTTGTTTTGCAATTTGTTAAATCACTTTTATTTTCAATTTCATAAGCTGTAAGATTTCAACTTTAAATAATACATTAAATTCCAGATTTGTATTTAACAAAAATATATATATTCTATAAACTAAGTCTCAATTAAAACCAAGCAATTTTAGCTGATAAAGAATTTATATTCTTATTGCAAAAATGTATTTGTTAAAATTTTTTACTTGTTTTAAATTGTGCGCCAAGTATGTGGCGGTCAGGCAATAGCCAGTGTTGGTAAATCAATGAAATGGCTAGCCACCTTCCTTTTTGTGCCAAAGGTGCCACATATTTGACATATCGAATATCTTCCCTCTCGCTCTTCACTTGTTGACCTTTCTCTCATAAACTATCGATAGAAAATTGTTCCCATGTCGTTTCTCTAATAAAATGAATTATTTTTAAAAATTTAATTAAAATTTGTACTTGCAAATTTAAAAAAACCAACAAAATTCAAAATGTTCTAAAATAATAAAGTTAATTTTAAAATTGGTTTGGTGCATAAGACTCTTCGATGGTCGGCACCATCGATAGTCAGCGATATTATTTTTTAAACCTATCGATAGTTTTCGAAAGTGTGTTAATTTGAGCATTTATATGTTAAATTCCAAAAATTATAAATTTTTAATTAAAATTGCGACTAAAATTTTAAATTGGTATTAATTTTGGTATTATAAAACTAAAAATAAATAGAATTCGTTATCAACAATAAAGTTTCGCTATTAGCTATTGTAATAGCTTAAATGTTTCCGAAGCTGCAGATGCCAAATGCGAGCCTTTCTGCGACGAGTTGAGCGTCATAAAAAACTATCGACCCACCATCGATAGTGCAGGTCTGCCATCGATGGCGGCTCAGTTAGATTGCGGTAAATACCATTTATCTTATGCTATATTAAGAAAAATATAGAAAAGGCAAACATTAATTTTGTTTGTGTAAAATAATGTTATTAATTTCTTAATAATAAACGAACAAAATTTATATTTTCATTTTTTTTTTAATTTAAAAAAACAAAAATTAGGTCTTCACAATTTAAAGCTTTTTTATTCAATTTTTTTTTTTGTGGCTAGAACTAGCCACTTTTTGAGCGGGCTAGCTTTTTTTTTCAAAATGATCTAGCCACTTCTAGCCATTTCGTTTATTTGCACTTTGGAACACAAATTTGGGTTTGATAATGCTGCGTTTAACCAAATTGACCTTTTTTTTTTTTTTTGCTTATTAATCAAATTTTGTCGTATTTCAACTAATAATAATTGTAAAAATGGACCCAAAAAATCTGGCAGCACTGATGCAGTGAAGCATCCGATATATCGATGTTCAATTTTTAACATCGATACATCGGACCATTTTGAAAACCTCGATACTATCGATAGTAACATCGATAGTTTTGCAGCCCTACTTTGCAGTAAATGTGGTCTTGCAGTAGATGCTTGACCCTTTTTTCGTCCGTGTCATCCCTGCGAAGCCACGCCTTAAATTCTTCGCTCTTTAGCCAAGCACCCCAGCACTTTTGTTCATATTCTTTTGGCATAGCAAAATATGTGTAAATCACACATACGCGCATTTTTTTTATAGTAAAGATTGCCTTAAGGTAGTGGTGGTGGTATTAGCAAATATCGATAAAACATATGATTAGGCGGCCACTCTTACTCATATTTGGTATATTTCTACCAAACTGGTATATGTTTAGCGAGTTAGTAAACTTTTTTTTTAACAGATTTTTCAAAAATTGTATAGTGACAACTGCAAGTGACAACCGTTCTGCTACATATTTTTTTTATTGAAATTGGTGGCAACATTAAAAAAAGCGGAAAAAAAGCCGAATGCATTTCTAAAAAGCCAGAATTCCCGCTTCCCGCAATTCCCAAATTTTTCCCGCAATTGGTCTTCAAAAACAGCCAGATTTGACGGGAAAAAAGCTAAGTTTGCAGCACTGTTGACCATCGATAGTGCCATCGATAGTTCTCCACCTCTAAACGAAACGACACAACTCTTATTAAGTGCATTTGGCATTCAATTTATACCCGTGTTTTGTGTTGTTTTCCCCACATCTAAATCAGTATGGTAAGTTAGGGCATGTTTGGGCAAAGGCAACAGCCTTTGTTGACGGCTGTACCATATTTGCAATTGTTTATGATTACATTTGATGTTTGTTTTTGTTTTTTTTACAGGCAGCTTACACCGAGGATCAGTTGGCTGGTGAGTGTAGTGTGTGTGTGTGTGCGTGTGTGTATGAGTGCTTACGTGTGTGTGTGTAAGTGGGTGTTGGTTGGTAGAAATAGGCGCAGAAGTTCAAAGTGCCAACTCAAAACTTGGCCAGCAGCAAAAAAAAAAAGAAGGAAAAACAACAACGGCGGCGGCGGCCTAAAAAGCAAACATAAGTATTTGTGTATACGTTGTCAAGCATTTGCATGTTCTCTTTGTGTGTGAGTAATGTGATGGCGTGTGAGTGTGTGTGTGTGTGTGTATGTTACACATCTTCATATGCGGCGCATGAATCATTGATAAAATAAACACGCTGTTGCGGCGGATGAAGTGGGAAGAGGAGGGAAAATGAAAGGCAGCCATACGATCGCGGGTCGCGACAATGACTCACTTTATGAGCGCGAAATGAAAGCCAAATACAACGATATACAGTTAAGCTCAAGGATTTGTTGTTGTTGTTGTCCAGGACACTCGTTGCGCACTCGACGCGTGCTCAGCTCAGCGGCGACTGTTGCATCGGAATCGCAACAGCAGCCCAAAAAACATTTTGACAGACGGACAGACAGACAGCCGGACAGAGGCAGCTGCCATTTAAGGCCCCCATTTTTGTGGGTCAAACAGTGTGACAACCACAACCACAACAACAACAACGACACATGGCAACTATTCTCGCATTTGGCATAATTCAACTACAGTCATGGACAAAAGTCTTGGCAAGATTAGCTGATCTCCCTGTTTGATCTTATCGATGAAACTTATACTTTTTATACCCTGTGCCCATTGATAATATTTACCGTCATCGGCATAAATATTTTAACAAAACTAAAGTTAAATCTACTCATAATTTGAACTTACTTCATGTACATTTTGGCATCGATCAGTTAAATACCGTTTGAATGATACAAAATTTTCCTTAACCCATTAAGTACCCATTGAAAATTTTGAATTTTTGGAAAAGTCTACTGCTTTGACTTTTTTCCTCGGTCTCAAACCAAAAATGTTTTGATGCAACAAATTAGAATGATCTCAGATAAATTTTGTATAAAATGGAGGAAAAAGTGGTTAAAATAGTCATTTTTAGCAATTTTAAAAAAATACTAGCAAAGAGATTTTTGAAAAAAAATGTTCATTAATTACCAAGTGATTTCAAATATATTACAAATATATAACAAAAGTATTTGGTTTAAACATTTTAATTAACTTTTTGCATTTGGTTTTTTGTTGCCAATAATAAAAGAAAGGAAAAAAATATAAGTTACCAAAAATGTTTCTTTTGTATTACAATAGTTTTTTTTTTTCAAAACTATTTATTCGACAACAATTCAAATGCCAACACTTTTGTCCATGACTGTATGTAGTTCTTTCCCTCTCCCCCTTCCCCGCTGACATTGCGAATCTTTACGCAACACGGTAAAAATGTTGAATTTACTGTGTGATAACTTAATCAAGAAAAAACAACAAAAAAAACAAACTAACTAACTATTCAATTGATTGTCGCTTGCCGATAAGTTACTCCTTGTTGTTGTTGTTGCATTTGTTGTTGTTGTTGTTGTTGTTGTTGCTGCTGCTGCGACTGCAGTGACGTCAGCTGACCGCATTGAATGTATTGATATTGATATTGATTTACCTGCAACACGTACAAAAAGCGCCTTTTGGCGTTGTCGTTGTCGTCGTTGTCATTGCCTAAAATGGACAAAATTCTGCTGTTGTTATTATACCCTGTGAGTAGGGTATATTGGTTTATGCATATACCAACTAAACTAGGGATAAGTATCGATTTTATATTTTATTCCTCTTTAGCTTAATTATTTCACCGTTGTCGCCTTCGAATTAAACAAATAAGGAAATACTTTGGATGTTTTTTTTTATATTTTATATTTTGATAATAATTACGACTTTTATTATTAGTGCAAATACGTGTTAGGGTATCTCGTAGTCGTGCTTAGTCGACAATAACATTCCTGCTTTTAAAACCATTTTTGGCCAATTTCAAGCGCGTGATAACAACAACAACAGTAACTGTTGCTGCTGCTGGTGCATACTGTGAAATCTGTGCAATCTGTTGAAGCTGCACAATCACTCAGTAGCAGGCGTTGCAGGCGGGCAGACATAGAACTTACAACTTACAACTTGCAACATGTATTATTACACGGCACACGTGAAACAAACATTCACCACACTCGAAGGTTGTGCCCCAAAAATAATAATTGAAATGTAGACTAATCTTTGATTTTCCCTCTTCGCTTGCAGAGTTCCAGGAGGCCTTCAATCTGTTTGACAATCGCGGCGATGGCAAAATCCAGTTGAGCCAGGTGGGAGAATGCTTGCGGGCTCTGGGACAGAATCCCACGGAGTCGGATGTGAAGAAGTGCACGCATCAGTTGAAGCCCGATGAGCGCATCTCGTTCGAGGTATTTCTGCCCATCTATCAGGCGATATCGAAGGCGCGTTCCGGCGACACAGCCGATGATTTCATTGAGGGACTGCGTCATTTCGATAAGGATGCCAGCGGTTACATATCATCGGCCGAGCTGCGTCATCTGTTGACCACGCTGGGTGAGAAGCTGACCGATGAGGAGGTTGAACAGCTGTTGGCCAACATGGAGGATCAACAGGGCAATATCAACTATGAGGAGTTTGTGCGCATGGTCATGAGCGGTTAAGATCATCAGCCAAAACAAAGAAAACAAAGAAAACAATCGAAGCAACAAAACAATAATAACATCAACAACAATTCACCTGCCATGCTAGCTAGCCGTTCATTCCGCCAACTCCAATTCCAAGATTCCACTTTATTTAAGTATAGCAACCAACAGCAGCAGCAGCAAAAGAAGCTCCTTCTTACCAATAGTTTGTCTCTTAGCCACAAATTTGTATACTTTGTATAGTTGTTGCATTTCGGATGCGGATTAATGGACAAATTGAATTTATTCCATCTAAAGACAACAGTATAAACATCTTTAGCGCGACCATTGAGCCACTAACAACTTAATCACACCGGGGAATCCCCACACCCTTCATCAGAATTTGAATGCGTCGCGTCGTTAACTTTTGCGTATTATTCTAAAAATGTATCGAGTTTATTATTCAACTAAAGAAACTGAGAAATTTTTTATACACTTACATTACATGCATTGCATACCTATAAATGGGACTCAAGTCTTCGACGAGCATCGTAACAAGTATTTCGAAATTAATGATTTGATATATGCGAGTGTTGCGTATAATTGAACTTTAATGCGCATTTTGAAGTTTTACATGTTTTTTTTTTAAATAATTTAATAATTGTATTTAATAAATAAAATAAATGAAAGTAGATCTTTTTACAAAAGAAACGTACTTAAAGTTATTAAAACAAATGAAATCCACAACTGTTGTTTCTTTGTGTTCCGAATTGAAAAAGTTGTTCATATTTGACTTGCCTTAAAATTGCGCGCCAAGTATTGTAGCAATTAGCTTCAAGACGTGTGCATTATTTGCGATAGCTATCGCAAATCACTTGCTAGTGTTGAGCAACAATTAGTGCAGATGATTTCATATTTTAAAATACCTTGCAATGCATTTAATTTAAGCACAATGTGAGGTAAAATTAAATTTTCAAGTTGTACGACTAAGAATTTGTCTACACTCGCTGCAAAGCTCGTTACAAGAATCGCCGGTTAGTATTATTGTTGGTATGCTAATGTTGGTATTTTAGTATTAGCAACTGATGGTCACATTGCTGAGGCCAGAGTATAGAAATAAACAAAAGCAAAAATGCTGCATTTAATTTAAGCTTGGAGCATTTGAAACAGTGCTAAATTGCATTCCTTAATTAGCGCTTAGCGTTGTTTTCAGTTGCGTTTCAGTTGCTTTCAGCCATGTCGAAAGTGGCCACACTGCCAGGGGGGGAACCGAGTTCGCCCGTCCAAAAGGTGTGGAAACCGGAACGTAAGTAAATTATGGAGATTATGATGATTGTGTATAATATGATAATATAACAATGATTACTGATGATAATTGCAGTGTATAAAATTCAATTGGATGCACCCGCACCACAGCCTGTCCGATGCCAGCGCTGCACAGTCGCCACCGACGCCGACGCTGGGGTCGACGCCGTGGAAGATAAAAATCAGGCAACGAGAAGATTATACGGCAGCGAATATCATGGCGTGATGGGACACCTGGAGGCGGAGCAGCTCCTGTCGAATGCCAGCGATGGCAGCTATCTGGTGCGACGCAGCCCCAAATCCGATGGATACTATACGCTCAGTGTGCGATTCAATAAGCGTACAAAGCATTTCAAGGTGTTCTACAAACAGGGACATGGACACTATTTGCGCGAACAGGACAAGCACTATGAGACGGTGCACGAAATGGTCGCCGACGGACTGATCAACTTCCACATGCAGCTGTACGCCAGCCCCATCATCCAGCAGATCAATCAGCAGACCAAAAACTGTTACCAACAGAGTCCCTACATGACATTGAATCGTCGCAAGCTGCGCGCACTTTCCAATGAACTGGGCAAGGCAGGCGTAGATAATTGTGATGCAGTTGTATCTGCTGAAATCTCTTCAGAGAATCAAAAGATTGGTCAGCAAGCGACGCAACAACAGCAACAACAACAGCAACAGCAATTGCCAGCACAAGATCCCATGCCTTTGGTGTACGAGAAGCCGCACAATTTCAAGGTGCACACCTTTAAGGGCCTCAACTGGTGTGAGTTTTGCGCCAACTTCCTGTGGGGATTCACCGCCCAGGGCGTCAAGTGCGAGGCGTGCGGCTTTATGGCGCACAACAAATGCTCGGAGCTGGTGCCACCGAAGTGTGTGCCCGATTTGAAATGTATACGCGGTGTCTTTGGCACCGATCTGACCACAATGGTGCAGCTGCATCAGTGCAGCATACCGTTCGTGGTGCGACGCTGTGTCGAGGAGGTCGAGGCCCGTGGCATGCTACAGGAGGGCATCTATCGTGTCTCGGGCTTTGCCGACGAGATCGATGCCCTCAAACTGGCCCTCGATCGCGACGGCGACAAGACGGACATGTCCGAGGCGGCCTATGGCAATGTCAATGTCATCGCCGGCACCCTCAAGCTCTATCTGCGCCTGCTGCCCGTGCCCCTCATCACGTTCCAGGCGTATCCCAGTTTTATGGCCGCAGGACGTGAGTACAACTTTTCAGTTTGGAAATTTTAATTTAAAGTTTATTATCTAGAAATCGGACAATTTTAAACAATGATTTTGTTACTTCTTAGATTGCCAGATAACTTCAATATACATGACTAAAGAATTTCAATATATTCTTTGTAGAACTTAATCAAAGGGTCAAATTCCCAATTTTGTATACATATTGGATATATACCTGTTAAGTTTCGATTAGAATTACTAATCAATTAAACTATTTCTGGAAATAATCGTAGTGACTATATACGTTAGTTGACTGTTGAAAAATTTGTGATTATTTAATGATAACGATTACAAAAAATCAGAGATATTCTAAAATTATTACAATTATTCAAAAATAATCAGAAATAATCAAAAATAATCCTTTTAAGTAGTCGAATTATTTTTGATTATTTCTAATTTTTTTTTTTAGTTGTTTTCGATGATTTTTAAATATTTAGTGAAACTCAAAAAAAAAAAAAATACAACTAAAAATATTTTTCTGTGGTAGAGCTCTTGTTTTAAACAAGTGAACTTGCATTTAAAAAGACGAAATGATATTTTAAATTGCAAATTAGAATTACAATTTATAGTTGTACAAGTCTAAAATTTTATAATTTTATAAGTACCTTAAATAAGTAGAATATGTTGCTAAGATAATTTAATGATTTAAAAAACCCAATTCAGATTCCGATCAATTTATTTATTTGTTTAATATTATTAAATAAGTATGATGAGTCAAAGAAGCACAATTAAAAAAGGAGTTCAAAGTACAAAATCAAAATTCTGAATACATTTTAAAGCTTAGATAGATTTGATAAAGTTAAGATAAGGATTGCTTGAGAAAAGATCCTTGGAATATTTTTGGTTTTATTAATAAATCTATAGTTAGAATTTTCGTTGCAAAATAACATATTTCCAAGAAATTTCCAAGATATTTTATTGTAATTCAGACATAACTAATTAAGCTGACAACATTATTAAAAGGCTTATGCATTCTCTTTGGCAGGCAACGCCAAGCCGACGGAGCAGCTGCAGTTGATGGCGGAGGCAGTGCGTCGATTGCCGCCGGCGCATTACAGTTGCCTGCAGTATATGCTGGAGCATCTGAAGCGGTGAGTGACAAGTGACCAAACCAAACCATTTCATTTATATTTATATCTATGTATATTGTATATTCCTTTGATAGGGTTGCGTCCCACTATGCCGTCAACAAGATGAATGAACATAATTTGGCAACTGTGTTTGCGCCCACGCTGATTGCCACGCCCCAGCATATGACGAATCTCACGGAGGAGATTTTCATGCTCTCCTCGCTGATCACGCATTGCGAGACAATCTTTGCCAGCTCCTCCTCCGCCTCCTAGAGAGGAGTCCCAACGCCAGCTCAAACCAGCAACATTTCCCAGTGAGCGAGGCAGCAACTATATTTCGCTCTCTCTCTCTCTCTCTCTCTGTCTTTATGTGTCAACCTATCTGTGCACTCGCTTTCTCTTTCTAATTCGTTATGCACTTAAGGCAGCCCTAAATTAGTTTACATTTTATAGCCAAGCATTTATTACTACTATTATTATTATTATTATTATTTATTATGAAACCATTTTGCCGCATCCTTGATGCATTCACCAAAAATCTAGATTTAAGTTTATTGCAATGAATTATTTTTAACTAATTATTATTATCGAGCCTTTTACATACCAACAAAGTAAATACCAAATTTAATTGTATTTCATTTTCAGGCAAGCCGAAAATCTCTATTTTTTTAATATTGTGAAACAAAATTTGATGGCATTGAATGTTGTAAAATTAACGTACGAATTTACATACAACTTTTGGAAAGATTTTAAATATTGAAACTAGAATATATACAAAAATAATTTATAATAATAACTTATTCGAATGTAATTGCATTTTAGAAAAGAATATTTGAATTGTTTCTCTTGGGGCTTCCTATTTTCGAGGATTTTGTAATCAATCAATTTGATCTAGTTACTTACGGAACAACTGTATATATCATTAATTTTTATTTAATACACCTCAAAATTTCAGGTTAACTGAAGAAAAAAAAAATCAATTTTTTCTTGATCAAAAGAAAAACAACAATAGAAATAGACAATAGAGTTTAAAAATGAGTTGCGCCGTGAGTCAGAAGCAGAACGTAGCTCAGAAAGAAACTGCAAAGCCGGCACAAAATCAGATAAATAATAAAGAGATCCAGATCCAGATACAGATCGGAGATCGCCATGATCAGATTGCAGAAGGAGAAGAAGACAAGGATAAGCTGAGTAGTTTTTTGACCTGCGAGGAGTTGTTGCGAGACTTGTCGCAGGTGTTGAAGCTGCGCGAGATCTTTAACATGTTCGCCCGATTCAGTGGCTGCAACACCATCAATGTCCTCAAGGTGCCCGAGTGTCTGCACGCGATGGGATTACGCTTTGTGGAGTCCACCATGAAGAGCTTCCTCACTGAGCGCCTGTTGAAGTTTCCGCAGTCGAAGCCGCCGACTCGCGTCAGTTTCGAGCTGGTGCTGTCGATCTACTGTGATCTGGCCAGCTTGGAGGAGGTGCCCACGGCCGCGGTGATGATCAATGGATTCCGATGCTGTGACACTGCGAATACGGGCCTATTGCCGCATAATATGTTACGCCGCATGCTCCACGCGATGAGTGAGCGACTTAGGGATGCGGAGGTGGCCGATCTTCTCGACAGCATGAAGGACAACAAGGGCAATGTCAAGTATGTGACACTATTGGAGACCCTGTTCTCCCCCCTCGATGTGGATGCCACCGAGAAGCTGAGCCAGGCTCGCCGCTATTTGAGCGCCCTGGGCAAGAATGCCAGCCACATGGATATGCTGAAACGGGACGAGTTCATCCGAGCACTGCGCAACTTGGATAGTTGTCGGACTGGATTCGTTGACCCCGATCGATTGCTGCACCTTCTGAATGCGAATGGCGATCGTTTCACGGTCAACGAGCTGTCGTCCCTCACCCGGGGAATGACCAACGGCAAGAAAGAGATCGACTATCGTATGTTCCTCGGTCTCATCATGAATGATTAGAATAGAAGTTCTGAAACCCATCTCTCACAACCACAACCCCAGCCCCAACCAAGTCAATGTTGATAATCCACAGAATTCACAGATCTTATTATAATTGTATGAATATCACATTATCGCATACTTACTACATTATCATTTGTTCGTATATCACTGAATTCGCAAATAAATTATCGGGATTACCATACCACACTAACTAAAGATCTGAAGCTCCAACTCTCATTACTAAGGCTAAAATATTTCACTTTATTCCCTATCGTTTCTGTATTAAACAATTTTTTCAATTGCGAATTTTGGCAATATTTGTATTTTATTTTAATTTTGATAATTCTTTTTTTTAATCATTTTCTTTTTAAAACACAAATTTACTTCCTTATATGAAGAAAATTTGAATTTTTGTAAATTTATTTACTTTTTAAAACACAAATTTACTTCCTTATGTGAAGAAAATTTTATTTATTTCTTTATAAAACAATTTTATCTTCATACCAATTTTTGTATTTTATTTTAATTTTGAAAATACTTTTTTTCAATAATTTTCTTTTTAAATTCATTTACTCTATTTTTTTTTCTTTTCTTATAGAATAAATTTTAAGCCGAGTTTAAATTCCAAAAAATTCCAAATAAAATCGGTAGTACAAGCACGGTTGCCACAATTCGCGTTTTTGCGCCAAAACTGGCTTTTTTTTTGTCCTGTTGGCGCAATGGCACTTATTTTTTCTAATTGGCTCATGTTTTCATCAGTTCAAAATTAAGTATTTTGAATAGTTTTAGGTAAGCAATTTATTTTTATTTATTACGAGGGGGCTCCGCCCCTTGCTCGCTTTGCTCGCCAACCCCCGCTCGCTTCGCTCGCAAAATTTAAAAGAAGATCCTTAGTAATCCGCTTTAACAAATTTATATAATATAGAATTTTTTGTAAAAAAACGGAAATATTTAGCTTCCGCTGTCCGCGGTTTTAATGTTTTTTCTTTGCAATTGAACTTTGGCTAAAAGTCAAATTTAGTGATTTGGCGGGAAAAAAATCCAGATTTGGCGGGAAAAAGCTAAATTTGAGGAAAAAGTCAAAATTTAGCAAGAAGAGTTAATCTGTGAGTTTTGTAAGAATATCTCATACAAGAACAGAGTTTTTGATTCTAAAGGTTAATTTGCATCCGATTGTTCCTATGACAGCTATATGATATAGTAATCCGACTTTGACCAAATTTGATCAGGATTCAAGAAACAGTCCCAAACAAATAATCTGTGAGTTTGGTTGAGATATCTTAAGAAACAAAAAAGTTTTTCATACTACGCACTTCAGTGACCTTTGACCCACTTATACAGGTCGAATTTCATCTTTCTACGCTTAGCCGTTTGGCCTCCACGTTAATGCTCAGTCAGTCAGTGAGTCAGTAAGTCAGTCAGGACAAAGAGTTTTATATACATATATAGATTGTTATTTTGCTGTGCTGCTCAAACAGTGTGTCCACATTGAATTGCAATAAATCGGCGTTCAAAACACATGACGTGCGCTCATGAGCAGTGCCGCTATCACTTTCTCTCTCTCTCTCTCCCATTGTCAGAAAACAAACAGCTGGTAAGGCGGCCATTAAAGCTCACACCAAATAGTTAGCCGCATCGCTCACACACAGCGCGCTCGCCCGCTCACACACTTTGCTAAACTGTGCTTTGACAAATATTGGCGGCATTCTGTGTAGAGGCGCTTAATTCGCCGCACAAATGATTCCTTATCTAGCACAAAGCTCGACATGATGCCGTTTAGAACTAACTTAATGCGTTTGTAGTAAATATGACCGTCTTACTCAATAATTTAACACATTTATTTATTTTAATTGCTAAAAATTCCGCCAAAATTCGACTGACTTTAGCGTCTATTCCCACTTTGCGTATTACACATCCTCCTCCTCCTCCACAGCAACACGCTTATTTCTTCTTATAGATCTTGCGATCCTCTTTCTGTCTGTACTTTATCTTTGACCTTGTACATAAGATGGGGATGACGAGTCTGGAAAGTTTTATATTTATTATATTAAATTGTTAAAATTAAAAAATTGTAATGGCGGCGGGCCCAGAGCAGGCCCTTCTCTTCTCCTTACCCTGATATACGCCTGAGAAAATTGCGTTTTTATAGTGTCCGCGTATCAGACGCGCCGAGCGGCAGATTAAACATTCGGCGAAAACCCTGTCATTCCCAGGCTCACATATTATTTTAAAAATGCCACAATCGAGGATGCAAGACGGTAGTCTCGGCATGATTGATTTTATTTGTTTGAGTTATGATTTTATTAGAAATTACTTTGCTTGTCGCGCGTCTTTTTTTTTAACGGTAAAACAAAAATCATCTGGCAGCCCTGGCTAAGACTGACAAAAAAAAAAGGTGGCAGCCTCTGCGGCCCCACTTTTCGCACTTTCAAAAGTGCGAAGTTTTTTCGCGACATAAAAATGAACTTTTTCAATTTTGAAGCTAGAATTTTTAAAATTGTACCTGAATTTTTGTTGGAATTTTCTCGAATTTTTAAGATTTTTTCGAGAATTTTTACTCAACTTCGCAACGCGAAGAGGAAATCGCACCAAACCAATTTTAGATTGAACTTAATTATTTTACAAAATTTTTTTATTTTGTTTTTTTTTTTGAAATTGTTTTTATTTAATTTTTAATTGATTTTTGAAAATTTCTAATTGAAAATAGTAATTTTTTTCTTTAGCTAGGACACACACCACATCCAATTGTTGCAGATAGCGCCATCTATGGCTCAATTTGTGACGCATATAACAGTTATAGCAGTGCAGCAGTCTGGCAACCTGCTGCCTAACGGTTTTTAACTGAAAATTGCAGCAAAAAAATGCAGCTAAAAAATAGAAAGGATTAATTAAGTTAAAAATAGTGGATCAGTAAATAAAAAATTCCAAAAATGATTAATTATTTTACATTGAATCCTTGGAGATTATACGTGAACATCTGAAACAGCCGAGTGTTTGCTCTAATATAGAAACAACTGAATAATTGGTGATTACCAAATAAATACTAACAAAACCATTGATTGTTTTTCTTCATTAAAGAGAACAAAGTATTAGCGTTGATTATGCATTTTATTAAAAATATTACATTCTTGGATCTTAACAGCTAAACGAAACTTATGAGTAGCATTTTTTAAAATATCATATCATGGATTACAGATTAAATCAAGCGTCCCTTTCTCCCGTCCCGTCCATTCGGAAATTGAAGACAATGTGTTTCGATTTTTGATTACAATTACGATCAATAAATTTTTTAAATCTAATCAAAAAAAAACTGTGTGTATAACTAGATATATTGTATTTTTTTGGGTCTGTCTTTGGTTTTGACTTGTAATGTTTGAGATCTTTGGAGTTTATCGTTATTATTTTAATTTTTCTTTTTGGCAAGAGTCCATGCAAAGCAGTGTTTACTGTTGCAAATTGTAGTTGCTCTGCTGACGTCAGACATCGTCGCTGACAGCGACGCCGACGCCGACGTTGACGCAGGGTGTCAACTCCATTTTGACAGCGCTTGAAGCTGCCACCGTTTGTTGCAGTTGCAGCAATTGGTTGTTGTTGTTGCTGCTCCCACTATTGTTGTTGTTGTTGCTGCTGCTGTTGTTGTTGTTGTTGTTGCGTTCCTCGTTCTTGAGCATATCACTGTGAGCCTGAGCCTGCGCCTGAGCTTGGGCCTGAGCCTGGGCGAAGCTGCGCACCTGGAGAAAGAGTCCTCCGTTGTTGAGCAGTCGCGCCTGATGCTCCTGCGCCTTGGCGCGCAGACAGGCAATCGAGTTGTTCCTGCAACAGATGAGAGATACATTTTAAATTGGGTATGTGTTTCCTTCTATTTCGTATTTTATTTTTATACCCTAAACACATTGCAAATGCGCAGAAAAGGGTAAGAATTCAATACAATTTTTAAATCTAAATTTTATCATATTTTTGTGGAAAAATTAAATTTCAAATTACAACTATTTTCTTGTTTTTTCCAATTTTGCAAATCATGTCATCTTAACTTAAGAAAATTGTTTATTTATTTATTTATTTATTTATTGTAGCACGAATAAAGGCAGTCGGCAAAAAGTAAATTAATTTTAACAGTTAAGCTAAAACAAAAATTAAAAAAAAAAATTAAATTAATGTACAATTTAAGTTATACAAAGACTGAAAAGAAATAAAAGTTAAGTTAAGTCTGGGGTATAAAAAGAAACTATAATTGATCCAACATTTGTTGCAAGGATTGGGGAAAACCCGGAACAACCTAATCAGATCAATGGGAAATATTTAAGTTAAAAGATGTCTGATCTACTGAAGGAGGAAGTATCACAGGCCCATTCCACCCCAGAAAGATCAGAGATTTATCGGAGGTGATTTAAAAGAGAAGCTTTAATTAGGAGGAAAGAGAGATTGCTTGAGAGAGAGACTAATGATACAGTTCATTATAGTCGGAGCATAGTACTCGAAAACGATTATGTTTCTACTTTTCAAGTCACAGTCCAGTACGACTTTATTTGATCTACATGCATATTTTATAATACCTTTTTAAGGAATACAAACTTTAAGGCATTCATTTTTATTTATATTACAACATATTTATAGCTATTATTTTAAAATTCATGGAGTAAAAGAATTTAAATTATAAATATTAATCTCTTGAGTTTTAAATTTAAATTTGATTCTTTGATTTTTTAAAATTCTTATTTCTGTTTTAAAACTATATTAAATATTTTAAAGACCATTTATTACCGTCTAGTTAGGGTTTCTGATAAATATCTTCTTGATGTTAAGAAGTAAAATACTTAGGCCGTAATGTTAAATTTAAAAATTTCTCTCAGATACAATTTACCTGGACTATAATAAGACGAGCCATAAATACATTTTTTTTTGTATTTTTTAAACCTTTATCATACTTATAATATTAAAGGGCACAAGTTTCTGTGTCTTCAAAATAAATTATACGTACATCCACAGATACTATTAATTCAATTAAATTTTAATTATTTGGTTCGACAACTAATTTAAATTTAAATTTTTAATTTTAGCTTTAAAATGAATTATAGTTGATAATTAATTACAATCGAACTTCCCTAACTCGAACTTCTCTAACTCGAATTTTCTCTAACTCGAACATTTCATACAATTCTGCTTCCGTAACTCGAACTTCCATAAGTCGAATTTCTCCATAGCTCGAACAAAAATATTGGCCCTTGCTTCTGTAAGTCGAATTTTTTGAGAAAGTCCCCAATGAAGTTTGAATTTTTTTTCCTTTCTGTTTTATGCTTTTGTAATCGGCTCGTTTGGATATGTAATATTGATGTACATTAACATATGGTGATGCAATATGATAGAATATTACATCAACAATTACAAAGGCAGATGAATTATCTTCAGAAAAGACGTACTTTATGTACTTCTTTGTTAGCGTATTAGCGCAAGATTATTTAAATTATTAAATTAAATGATCAAATATTCCAACTTATTAGTTAGCGAATTCGAAAGTGAACCAAAAAAAGTTGAAGTGGATGGAATAGAATATTAATTATGATGTCATTTGAATTGTGAACTTCTTCTGGTTACAGCAAAAGAACGAAAAACCCAATTTTTGAGAATATTGACAGGTCTTGAACAAACTGGAATCTGTTTTTGTTGAAAATAACAAGAAAAGTTTGCAATTTGAAATGTATGAATGAATGAATGAAATTGTAGTTTCTGTTAAAAGACTTTAAAAAAGAAATTCCCTAATTCGAAGTCTTCCTAAGTCGAACTTTTTCTTTGGATAATGGTGATTTGAGTTAGGGAAGTTCGAAGTATTTATTATTTTATTTTTATTTTATTAATATTTTGAATAATAAAGCTAGTTGTCTTACCTGAATGCATCGGGATCGTGCTCCATTAGCGCTGCGGCTGCTGCGGCCGCTGACAGGTGATGTGCGTGCAACGCGGCATGTGGCAGCGATGCTGCTGCTGCTGCTGCTGATGAAGCAACCGTTGGCTGTTGCTGCTGCTGCTGCTGTTGCTGCTGCTGTTGATGTTGCTGCTGTTGGTGTTGGTGTTGTGCTGCTGCTGCGGCAGCTGCCACAGCTGTATTCATAATCATATGAAAGTCCTTGCTGGAGGCAGCGGCGCCAGCGCCTGCCGCATTTGCCGCATCCAGCAACGGATGATAACTGGGCGTGGCAGTTGCATAATGTTGTTGCTGCTGCTGCTGTTGTTGTTGTTGATGTTGTTGCTGCTGTTGCTGTTGATGTTGATGTTGATGTTGCTGCTGGTGTTGGAGCAACTGCGTCTGTTGCGATGGCGATGGCGAGCCGAGCTCAATGTGCGGCGATCCGGAGCTGTTGGTCGTGGCACCCGTTGGTGTTGTTGCCGCCGATGCCGACGAGGCAGCCGCATAGCCGCTGCTGCCGTGCGGCGTCGTCGACGTTGGCGGCGCCGTTGACGCAATCGTTGGACAACTGCTGGGCGCCGGACTGACCACGTTGAGGGATTCCGTCGATGAGCTCAGCGCTCGTGAATGTGAGCGCAGTTCATCCGAATGCGCCGATTTGGAGCCAGCTGAATCCTCGTGATCGCTGACACCGGAATCGTCCTTGAGCGCGGACTGTGCCTCAATCGATTTGCGGTGCATGCCTGACAGAGGGACAGAGAGAGAGAGAGAGAAAGAAAGAGAGAGAGGGAGAGTAAGCATGCGCCTTAATATAACTTATAAGATTTATGGGGAATCTGGATGCTTTTAACCCTAATGTGATTAACATCAACTTAAAGCTTAAAAAGGTTAAAAAAGCTTAAAGCTCTTACTTTAAGTACACAGCATCAATGAAAGCTCACTTAAAGCTCAGCTACTATAATTGATACTGGCTTTAATCGCTTTAAAGCTTCTGATTAATCTTGAACATCAGTTGATTTAAATGTTGCCAGTTTTCTATTTAAAGTATTGCATTAAAGATAACTTTAAGCTATTATTAAGCTGCTGTATTGTTATCATCCTTTATGGTAAAGTTACTGCATTATTAAACTTTATGCATCATAAAGCTTTTTTATAAGAAAATGCATATATTACACAGCTCCTATATTTTATGTTCCTTTTTTTAAATTTTAAAAACTTTTCATGCAATAAAATCTATTTTATTTTAAAGCTCCTCTATCTGATAGCTTTTATTTTGAAGAGTTTTAGTATAATAAATAAAGCTTCTTTTTTAAAAGCTCCTCTATCACAAAGCTTTCACATTTTAAAGCTTTTACTACATAGAAACACTGATTATATTAAAGCTCCTTATTTATAAAGATCCTGTTTTTTTTAAGTTTTATAGAAGCTCCTGTATTTTTAGATAATCGAAAATTCTGATGCTCAAGAGCTTCTTTCAGCTTATGTCATTCTGCCAGAGTCGAGAACCTGCTCCTGAATAGAAGATATAGCTCAAGAGAAAGAGAGAGAGAGAGAAAGAGATAGCTAACAGATGGTTGGAATTAATCTCTTAGAGAACTGTCACGCCCAAGTGATCTAATGAAGTGGGAGCTGAGAATTTATTGCGACTTGTTTGCTTTGAGTCTATCTTTGACTGGTGGAACTGCCATCAATTGCCAACTAATTTGACATTCGCGTACTTAATTAAAAAATCTACAATCGTCGTGAGTAACCTCAATGCTGAGCCGTTAAGCCACTTATAAAACCGACGGGCTACTTGGAAATTAATTTGCGAAACACCCAATGCATTATGAGAACTCTTTGAATGCGACGGGGGTTGGGAAACGGCAGCGAGAGGAAGTTAACAAAGACAAGTGCCAATAAAACTAGCAGTTGCCCTTGCCACAGCCACACAATGGGAAATAGATAAACGATAAATGCCAAATTAAAGCAGCCGAATTCTCAATCCCCAAAAGGATGTGGAAATTCAGTTGCCACCCCATCAAACAACGAGCATCGCGTGTGCATTTTGCATTTATTAAGCGATTATTAACAAATAAAGGCCATGCGGAAAGTCAAAACCACCCTGTGATTACACCCCCTCCCCCCTTTGTCATTCATTCTCCCTGCTTGCCCTTGGTGTTGGCACTTGTTAATGCTCTCTTCCTCCGGCTCGCTAATCCGCAAAGTCATTTCGATGCTGTCGACGGAGTCAAAGAAATGTGCGCAACATATGACGACAAAAATGTTTAAGGACCAAGGATAAAGGACGAAAAAGATGCGTCCCAGCCATGCACGGCAAATATGCTCACAATTTTAGAGAGAGTGTGTTTGAAGGCCACAACAACTAAAGTCTATATCATTTTATAATCCCCGAGCTGCTGCCCTTTGTCTCGCTCAAAATTCAATTAAACTTGCCTCAAATGCAACGCGACTTATCGACTTCATTGCGTTTTCGGTTTTGTTTTCAATATCGATATGGGTTTAGATTTGGGGGAATATTTATGTATATTTAGATATAGTTGATAGTTCGATATGATTGTTGCATTTACATTTCTGTTCCATACCTAGTAGCCAGGGTGCCACCGCATCGTTGTCCTTGGCCGACTTCAGAATTGTCTCCGGCAACGGCAACGAGTGCCGCACCATCGCTCCATAGAGACCATACTCGGCCATGATGGTGCTGCCGCCCCAGACCTTTTCCGTCTTGCGCCATTTCGCCCGTCGATTCTGGAACCACACCTGCAAAACGAGGGCAATTATTCACTTGAAGAGATTTTATATTTCTTGGCATTAGCATTCAAAAGTGGTTTGTAAAGTTTATTTTAATTTTTAGAAACATCACAATCACTCATAAAATGTCACACATCCTTTATTTAATGTTATTACATAATATATTTCAACTAGTTTTTGAGAACTATGAAATAAGCAAGGTATCAAACCGAAACGAATATCGGTTTTAGCTACGGTTTCGGTTATGTTCGAGTTTAGGTTTGCGGCTATCGGTAACGCCAAATTTTTATATGACCGGTATTTTGAATGTTTCGGTTTCGAAATACCGACATGATTTCGGTTTGCAAAACAATTTTAAAAAATGTCAATGATTTGTAAATTTGAAAACAAATACTCAACAATTTAAAAAATTCAGTTTTTTTATTAAGATCAAAATATAAAGTAAATTGGGACAAAAGTAAAAATTACATTAAGTTTTAAAAAACGATTATTACACTTGACCAAACCGAAATTAACCGTTATGCATCGGTTTCTTAACGGTAATTTCGATTTTAGGGTTTCGATATACTAAAAAAGTTATGTTTCGGTTACGGTTTCAGTTACGGTTACCAATTTTAGCCGGTTAATACCGGTTAACGGTTACGGTTATGGTTACCGCTTTAATCCAGGAAAATGAGACCTGTTTTTTTAAAGTCAACTACAGTCGAACTTCCCTAACTCGAATCCCCATTATCCAAAGAAAAAGTTCGAGTAATGGAGATATTCGACTTAAAGAGTTCTTTTTCCCAAGTTTATTAATTTAACTGCCATTCATTTAGCTCGAGTTAGAGAGAAATTCGAGTTTTAGAAGTTCGAGTTATGGAAGTTCAACTGTAGTTTACTGATAGATGAAAATTCATTAAATTTTATGTTGAATTTAAAAAAAATATCTCATTTAATATTGAAATGAATTATTAAAAATCTGTCCTACGTAATTATAGATGTTTTTCTTTAGTACGACTATTTGGAGTCTTTCCTATAGTTTTTTAAAGCCGTTTTCTTAATTCTTTCAGAATTTTTACCCAGAACTTTATTATCTATGAGTTGTAAGAGATCGTGTTATTCTCTGCTGAAATTAAATTAGTATGAGACATTTTTTCTCTGTACTCTCGTGCAAAAATATGAGTATTACACATATCAAATATGAGGAATTAGTTTATCTTAAATATTTTTAATTCCCATGAGTTTTTTCATACGATTTTGGAGAAACTCTATGAAAAATGTTCCAGCTTAAGCTACAATATTTTACCCAAGCAACTCAGCTGAATAAGCTAAGAGCGTTAGTTGAAGGCACCATATGGGATAGTTTAGATGGAGTCCTGTCTTTGGCCGTTGGCCGTTGGTCATTGGCCATTGGCCAATGGTCATTGAAGGCTGGCATTTGGGGCGCCACCTAATGGGGCAAATGGCATGCAAATTGCAAATTATTAAATAAAAAACTCGTTGAAATTGAAAAAATGTAAATGGAATGCTTACGAAATGCTAATACTCGGACCATAAAGGCTTTTAGCACAAGGAGCGAGCTATGCTAAAAGCGAGCGATGACAACATGAAAAAGACAGACTGAGAGTGACGGAGAAAGAGACAGAGAGAGAGAGAGAGAGAGAGGGGAAAAGTCGTTGGCCAACTGTGTTCACACATAATAGCAAATAATATACATATTCGCATATAAGTGACCAAATTAGATTATCTTCCAAAACATTAAACCGATTTTCATGCAACAACAGCAACGACAACGACGACAATAATAAGAAAACATTAAATGTTGATCACAAAAGCGAGACAACAACAATGGGTAACAACAGCAACAACAACAACTGTCACAATAAAAGGATTTGGCACACGGAAAAAGGATGAGCAAGGACTTTACTTCAAATGCCAAGCCAAAAGCAGCCAAAGGATTTAAATTTGACTTGCAACCCTCGCAACGCACGCACTCGCACTCTACCCCTCTCCCTCTCACCCTATCACTGTCTCTCTCGCTCGGACTCTTTCTGCTTGCTGGTCGAAAGGCGAACCGAAAAAGAAGTCATCATTTTTCTGGTCCATCAAATCGTTTAGTTCAGCTATTAGTCATGTACGAGACGGGACGAGAGAAAAGAGCGACAGATGGAAAGGGCAGAGCAGAGAATAAGGGGGCAGCTATCAGAGGGATGGTGCCAGGGGGGTTGGGGGTGGCTTAAGAGGTGGCCACTAAACTGAAATCGACGAGGCGACGCTACTTGAAGTGGCTACGACGACGACAACTGGAAAAAGCTGCAAAATGAAAATTTATAATAAAAAGCAAAATATGCAAAATAGGTTGGCATGCCAAAAAATAAAGGGAGGGGGCAGGAAGTGTGGCAAGTCGAGTGGTGAGTGGTGAGCGGTGGGGTGCGGGGGGAGGTTGGAGGGTGGCAGCATTCAGTCTGCAGCAATGTGGCGACATTTTTGCTGAAATTCTTTTTGGCACAGGCGAAAGACAAAATCCACTCAGAGATTGAGGAAATCGCAACAGCATCCAGTTGGGTGGTGCGACGGGTTGGGGGTGGTGCTGGTGGTGGTGGTGGGAAGGGGTGTCACAGGAAGGGAGTTAGCCTTTGGCTAAACGAAGACAAAGTGATTTGGCTTTTGATTGTGTCAGCTGGTCGGGAAGATGCCTACGCATTTGGCTGCCTCCTAAATATATATATGTACATATATATATATATATACATACTTATGTATATCTTTAGATATATGCAACTGACAACTTGGCTCATAAATCTGCACAAATGAGAAATTGGCAGCAACACAAAATGTCAGGCGAGCCACTCAGTGTGTGTGCAGCCCACTAAATTTAGTGGCTAGAACGAGATTTGGCCAAGTGCCTCAAGTGAACCACACAAACTGAAGCGGCAACCGAAGAGGAGCAGCGAGACACAGAGAGAGAGAGAGATGGAGCAAGGAGCGAGTGAGAGAGACAGTGTGATAAAGTGCATTGCAAGGAAACTCTACTGTATATAAATAAGTCCAGCTATGAGTACACTAAGTTGTACCCTGTAAAATGTACTTAAGAACGGTGCTATAGACTTGTGTTATATTTGACATAAAACGAATAAAATGTCAGAAATTCAATTTTCATTTATGGCAAAAATTCTGTTAGTTAATTTTTTTTTAATTTCCAAAAAATTAATTTATTAAATATAACTCAAAAAAAAACCTTCTGTCTTAGCACATTTTCCAGTCTTTCCATACATTTTTCTAGTCGTCTTTTGTGTTGCTGCGTCACTAGCGTGGACTGCCATTCACAGTGATAATGATAAAATGTTTTAAGTAAAGTCACAATTAAAATTATAATGAATAATTTAAATCATGAAACAGAGATAACAAATTGTCAACAACTTTGAATAGTATAATTAAATAAAAATAAATAAGATTTGTACTACCGGATATCTACAAGTCAGATTAAACTATTATTTATTCAATTTTAATTGGCTTTCCAAAGTAATTTGCAATTTTTCCGTAAACTTTTCCAACTTTCTCCAATGATTTTCAATTAAATAGTAAAGAAAATAAAAATAATGCTCTTAGTTACTCTTAGTAAAATGAGTTGAAAATTGATAAAGTGAGAAGGTTACTCAAAGTAGAGCATATAATATTGTATATTAGGGCAGGTCAATTTGTTCGGGTCAAAAAAAACGTGATGATCGTCCACCAGAATTGGAATCTACGATGAATTCTAAGAGAATTTCACGAAGAAACAATGTGTCTAAAATCAAATCATACCCTCCGCTGAGAAGCATGAAGATTTCAGGTTAAGGTATTTTGAGGTATTTAAGGTATTAAAAAAAATGTAACACATTTTCCAATAATGTTGAGCCTTATTCTGATTCATCTTTTTATAACAAATTTTATAAATACAGTCGAACTTCCCTAACTCGAATCACCATTATCCAAGAAAAAAGTTCGAGTTAGGGAGACTTCGAGTTAGGGAATTTTTTTTTTTTAGTTTTTTAAAAGAAACTACAAATGCATTCAATCATAAATTCATTTCAAAATGCAAATTTTTCTTGTCATTTTCAACAAAAAAGGATTCCAGTTTGATCAAGACCTGTTAATATTCTCAAAAATTGGTTTCTTCGTTCTTTTGCTGTATCCAGAAGAAGTTCCCGATATAAATGTCATCATAATTAATATTTCATTTTTTAATATAATGAAAAATGTTTTTGCTGACGTACCGCATTTTTCAGCAACTTTAATTTATTTGGTCTACTTTCAAATTCCTTAGCTACTAATAAGTCAGAATATTTCTTTAAACATTTTTAAACATTTTAGTACACTGATGCGCTGACAAAGAAGTACATTTCGAACATCTTTCCTATAGCAATTTCACAAGCCTAAATAATTGTTGATGCAATATTCTATCATATTCCATCACCATATGTTAATGTACATCAATATTACATATCCAAACGAGCCGATTACAAAAGCATAAAACAGAAACGAAAAAAAAATTCAAACTTTATTGGAGATTTTCCCGAAAAATTCGACTTACGGAAGTACGGGCCAATATTTTTGTTCGAGTTACGGAGAAATTCGACTTATAGAAGTTCGAGTTAGGGAAGCAGATTTGTATGAAATTTGCTCAGTAAACGCTATTGCCACTCGATTTAGTTCGAGTTAGAGAAAATTCGAGTTAGGGAAGTTCGAGTTAGGGAAGTTCGACTGTATATTTATTTTTTTAATTAACCAAAAAATTGTTTTTAATTCGGTGAAAGGAGTCGAGCAAGCCATGTAAAATACATAGTTTCTTCGTGAAATTATCTAAGAATTCATTGACCCGCCCTGTTGTGTATATGGGCATTTCCAGAAAAAGGTCCACCACGACGAAAAACGTAAAATTGATCAAAAACTCACATCTTGTGAAATTCTCTTCCAAAAATGTATTCAAGTTATTTATTTAAGCAATATACGCTCGAAGAAATTCAATAGGATGAAGATATAGATTCTACATTGGAATAAATTCACTTTTTCCATATATTTGCCCATTTTCTTAAAAATTGACTTCCAAAATGGACCGTTTGTATTTAAACGATTACACTTAGTAGGACAGTAAGATTGTAACATGAACCATTTTAATTCTTAGAAATATATTGAAAGTTTAATTTAAAACAAGTTTTAAAAGCTGTTTTCGATATATAGAATGAAATTTGATGAACAAACTCTTGGGAAAACTAGGTGGAAATCTTGTCACGTTCGCGATGTCGCGTTACAAATTACTAATAAGACTTGTAAAATAAATAAAATGATAGTAACTTATCAAAATTATTTCTAAAATCGAAAACTACATTATTTTATTATATTTTGAGAGTATTTTCTTCCAAATTACTCGCCACATTTCGCAGACATTCGCATTTGTCAAGATAAAGTCAAACATGACTTCCATTTTTGTCGCGTTCGCGATGCTTTGTTTTCTATAAATAATTAAAAAACGAAAAGTCTTCAAAGCTTGTCTTTTATCATAAAAATAGTGTTGATAAAATGCATTAAACACGTGAGAAAACAGTTTTGAAAATGTCAGCTCTTACCATTTTTTTTTTCATTTAAAGACGTACAAATGTCCCGTTCCCGATCCTGGAAATACCCATATGGTATATGGATGTCCACACATATACAAATTTTCCTTCTTTAACTTTATCTTAATGCCACTTGTTTGCCGGCTTGTGGAAGTGCCTTATTTGTTTGGTTTATCTAAGCTCAATTCTTGGTATTGGGATCAATTCAGATCGATCGAGGGTAAACTGCAGCTGAAGGATTATTACCTTTTGGACTTAACACGCTGGTGCCGCAAGCTGGTGACGCTGCTCGGATTGGTTTTTTTTTTGGGGGCTGTTGCTCAGGTGAAGCTGCCAACCAACTGCTGATAAATTAATTTACACACACACACGCACACACACATCAACGTCGAGGGCAATACGAGTTGCACTTAAGAGCTTTTTGGGGGCGTGGCAGGCGAGGATGGTGGTGGAGGGGGTAGAGGAGGTGGAGGGGGAGGTCAGTCAGTTTACAATGCCTTTGCCTTTGCCTTTCGACTCGACTCTGTGCCTTGAGTTGCGCCTCTGCCTCTGTGAAATCAAATTAATCCGGTTTGTTATTTCATCATGCAACGTCAACGTCATCATCATCAGTTGCAACAACAGACAAAAGCCGGCAGCAGCAGCAACAGCAGCAGCAGCAGCAACAACAACAGTTTGCAATAATAAATAGCAACAGCAACAGAGAGCGAGAGAAAGAGAAAGAAGAGAGAGAGAGAGAGAGAGAGGGAGACACACACAGCGTCATGTAAACAAACGTCTGCCAAAGGAGCGGAAAATTTCATTAACAAGGCACACAAGCAGCAACAGCAGCAACAGCAGCAACAACAACAACCCAATTGTAGGGCCGCCCAACAGCAGCAGCAGCAGCTGCTTCTGTCCCCTACTCCTTTCCCTCTTCCCCTCTCCTCTTCCAAGTCCAGTCTCCTGCCTGTCGACAACGCTTCGAGCACTGATAATTTAATCAACTCTCATTGAATTATATCATTTTGCAATTTGGCGACGCTGCCTGTGCGGCATTCAACGTAGCTCCTCCCTCCTCCCTCCCACCTTCCCCTCCCCGTCCACTCCTGCATCTGCTCCTCTTTCAATTTCAATTCACATTATGATAGCTGCTGCAACGAGCTGTCGCTTCGTGAGCGTCCATTTTGAGTGCGGAAATCAAAATAGGAAATGCCATAAATTTGCCAAAACGGAAGTTCGCTGACTAACCGTAAATTCTGTCATCATACTCAGGTGTGTGTGTGCGTAGGTGTCTACCTATAGGTGCATTTAACTGCCTATCTATCTGACTGTCTGTCTGACTGTCTGTCCCTCTCCTCCTGTCTCTCTTTTCCTCTTTGTAAGCAATCCAATTGCAGCTATTTGATTTATTATTTCAAAACGGACACGTTTGCTTTTGATATTTCCTCTTCTTCCCTTTCCCTTACCAAGAACACAACCTCCTAGAAATTACAGAATGAAATTTGAATACACTGTCCGAATTTTGGCATCATATAATTTCATAAAATACTTGAAAATGCCTTTAGAATTAATTTATTAGTAAATGAGCAATAAACTTGTATGGCAATAAACATAAATAATCTGTATGCTTAAACAAAATATTTTAAAATTGCATTTCGGAAAATCGATGTGTCCCTTATCGACTTATTTATTGGCTTAGATCTTTGAAATTAAATTAGGCAGATTTTGAATTTGAAGAGTATAATAATGTTAGACAATTGAAACAGGAAGAAATCTAATATAAATATCTAAAAAAGTTCAGCAATAGAATTTTGTCTCATTCATTTGTCTAAAATATCTTTAATTTTTTAGTCTTAAGAACTCGCTTTATCTCTCTCTCTCTCTTTAGCATGATACTACTATAATACAGTTACTTTTCATTTACATTTTGGTTAAGCACATTTGTGCCTGACGACATTTGAGGCCATCAAATAGGGGTTACGATTTATTTTGTTGTAGGCCGCATTGTTGACCGCTTTAATACAGATAACAGCTTTGGCAATCAGTTGCTAAATGATTACTTGACCACGCCACCCTCTCAACCCATCTAACATAGCTGGGAATCACGATGTCAATTTGCTGATTGAAAATTTATTATTATTGAACTTGGGTCGTTTTTATGGGCCGAAACGTATTGAGACGCGCCCCCTTTTTTCTTTAGCGTGGTCCAGATCGATGTCCAGTTTGGTGACTTCACAGTCACTCAGATGGTCAGGGGATGGGCTTCACTGGCCACGCCCACGCCCACGCCCATACCCACACTCACGCCCACTTTGTCTAGCCAAATGCATTTGATTTATTGAACTATGAGAATGCTTGCCAGCAATTGAATCATGATGAACTCATCGAGTTGGGAGCTGAGCTCTCAACTCTAATTCTAATCTTATACTTTAGTTTCTTAAGCCACTAAATTAAAGCTATTCTATAACTTATTATTCAGCAGGCTAAGCATTTGGTTTGTTAATAAAAATGTCGGTTAGAATGCAACTGAATAAGCATCGATAACATTATCTAAACATCTCAGTTGAGCTATTGTTATGGCAAGTAAAAAAAAAAAAAAAAAAAAGGGATTATAATCATCATTTAATTAATAATATCATTTCAGCTGATTAATCAGTTAATTAGTCAACCGGTTGAACTTAGACTTAGGGCTCGCGCACACTATCGCTGACTGTGGTGCTGAAAGCGGAACTGAAGTCTGAGTTCTCGTTCAGAGATTTTTTTTGCCATGTTGAAAGTTTGAATTAAAGTTTGTTTTTTTTGTAATATAAAAGCTAAGATGATACACTGATAAAAAAAAAAAGGATCTAAAATCAAGATTTTGGTCTTAGAACTAAGAACTTTGGTCTAAAAAATGCGTCGAGAACATGAAAATCTTGAAGTAAGAAAACACATCATGTTTCTAAGAACATTTCAATTAAGACCAAGTTCTTATTTTTAAGATCATAAATTATTATATTTTCAAGACCACAAATCTTAGTAAAGGAATAAAAATTATTATTTTTTTAAGATAATATGTTCTTATTTATAGACCAAAAAGTTTTGAATGCTCAAGACAGAAAATCTTAAAAAAATATTAAGCTTCTTAGCATTTTAAGAAGAATGAAGCAATTTTTAGTTAACTTGAGGTCTAGTATGACACTAAACAACAACACACAAAACACTTGCAGAACGCAAAGAGCATGGCTCGGTATACAGCTGTTTCAAGAGATGACAATCTCTATCATCAGCACCGTTGTGCTGACTTGACCAGCGATTTAAGCCCAATGCCATCTTTGAAACGCCAGAACCAGTTGTGAATTCTAGGTCTCAACAAGTGACAAAATTTTAAGATTTTTGTTCTTGTTTTAAAAGAAAAAGAAAAAGATCTTAGATGTAAGATTTTTATTCTTATATTAAGAACTTCAGATTTTTTAGAATAATATTCTTAGTTTTAGTAATTTGGTCTTAGAATGGTCTTATATTAAGAACAAAATATTTAAATTTGAGAATTTTATTCTTATATTAAGAACTTACGATTTTCAAGATTAATATTCTTAGTTTTAGTAATTTGGTCTTAGAATATTCTTATTTCAAGAACAAAATATTTAAGATGAATGTTCTTGATTTTAGAAAGTGGTATTTTTTTCATTGTAGCTATGCTTATAGCTTTAAGTTCAGCTAGTTTGTGTGCGCCAGCCTTAGTGATGAAAAACAACGATCAGTCTCGAAAAATCGATTTCTACTTAAATCCAATGCTGTAAATAAAATACTATTAATACATTTATAGACTATACTATATCTGTTACTGAACTCTTTTTAAAAACTGTTAGCTTCCATTAAATTTATACTTTTTCCCAACATCAAGCAATCAAACCTCTGAATTTTCCAAAAATCAGACTACAGAGTGCTGTTCAGAGATTTCTTCATATGTGCTGTCCTAGAAATAATTCCAACCAATTTATGGGATACAACTCGACTGCTTTAAACACAGCTGAGCTGCTTCACTTTATTATAATCCAACTTCAACTTTCATTAGGAAATTCATCAACCCATCCAAGGTCTCATGGATTTAATTTCCACTTCAGGCTTGTGGTCAAGTTCAAAGGTTCTGCGTGGAGCGGCTTAAAGAAACCATCGGGGTAAATGGGAAAACAAATTTCGCACACTCGTTGGGATGGCTGCACTTGGACAAAGGTCAGCTTTGACAGCGGTGGCTCAAACTGTCGGCCATAATTAAAATATTGGTAACCAATCAAAGATTTTCAATGGGCCGCATTCTGGCCGAGTTTCTGCCACGAACTGGGCATTCCTCGGCTTGCCAATGGATAAGGGGAGTTGTAGAACGGAGGCTGCGTTGGGAGATGGGGGATGGGGAATGGGGGTTGGAGGATACAAATATTTGCGCACTCGTGCTGCAAAATTGCGCAAATTGCATGCAGCATGTGGCACAATCGAAGGAGGCGGAAAGGAAGCGGATGCGGAGGCCTCTGTTCGTCCTTTTCAGGTGACATGTGCAGTGCATCGCATTCGATTGCATACGACACGCTCTCTCTCTCATTCACTCTTGCTCTGTCTCTATCTCTCTCTCACTCTTGCTGGCTAAGAGGGATTTGGCCTGGCTTTCAACTGGTGCGGCATGCGGCCTTTATTGGTTTACTTCATCAACTCGACAGGCAGCTAGTGAGTCAGTCCGTCTGGCAACCATTTGAGGCGTGTGGAAATTTCATAACGACAACGCGACGCACTCTCACAACCTCCCCTTCTCCCCTTCTCCCTCTTCCCTCTTCCCTACGTCCCCTACCGACCAGTGCCGCTTTATATGCAATATTCAATTGACATTCAGCCAAAGCATTTCGCGGCATTTTTTTCATATCTGTATCCTCCTCCCACTTCCTCACTTCGGCGTTCAGTTGGAACTTCCATTTCAACTTTCATATGAGTTTAACGGTCGCGAGCTTTTTGTTTTTTATACTCTTTGAACGGGCATTATAATATTATCATGGCTTTTGTAACGCATTGAAATATATTTAACTTTACTGACTGTTTTTATCAATTATTTATTTTTAGAAATAATAATAATCTTTGGAAGAGCTTTTGTAAATTTATTTTTTTGAAGATAAAACGAAATTTTTTATAAAAATCGCATGGCAATATCTTATATCTTATTTTTTAAATAAATAAATAAATAGTTAATATTAAGAAATTAAATATTAACTTCAACATTTACAAATGAATTTATAAACTAAAAGAAGTATTGCATTTATTTTTAATTTTAGTTAAATTTTAAGTAAATTGGTCGATAAGCAACCTTGATTTAATTAAAGAAATCTCGATGAAAGCTTTTCTTTTAGAATTTACAAATGATTTTCAAATGCGATCAATATCATCTTACAATATTATGTTAGTTGCTTTAATCTGTAAGGGTATTAATTATTCGGCACTCTGCGCAAATTTGCGCTTTCTTTGTTTTTCTTTTATGTTTATTTTTGCGCAACTCTTTTCAGCTTTGCGATTACAAAATATGAATGCAAAAATTGTCTGGCCGCGTTTATTGCACAATTTTTCATTTGGTTTTTTTCTGTATTCTCAGTGTTTTCAGCTTTTCAGTTTTTCAGTTTTTAAGCTTTTCTGTTTTTCTGTTTGTTTGAAGTATTAATTTACGCAAAACGGAACAAAAGACTTGACTTTGGTTGAGGCAACGCAATCGAGTCATAAGATGGATCATATAATGCTAAATAAATATGTATATTGACTAACTAACTTGACGGACTTGACTTGACAACTAACTAAACTGATAGACTGAGTGACTAACTCGACTAATATTAATGACCTTTGGCTGACATTGAGCTGTACTGCAATCGGAATTGGAATTGGAATTAGAATTCGAGTTGCAATTGCCATTGCCGTTGTCGACTATTAATTACAATTGAAATGATATTTGTAAATGTAACATGATTGATCGATGATGCGATTTTCTTTCTAATTACGACCATTTCAAGGGTGGCAACACGCAACGAGACACAGACATCAACCAAGGGTGGTGGAAGGGGGAAGCAAGGGGTGGCGGAGTTACTACTGTCCAGAGGGTTACGAAAAAATCACTTGAACAACAAACAAAATAAGCCTTTAGTGTTACGCTAAGTAATTTAATTTCATTTACAATATGCAATGGCAATAGCAATTGTTAATGTTATTGCTCTTGTTGTTGTAGTTGTTGTTGTTGTTGTTGTGTTATTGTTAACAGAGATTAGATCATTTCGGACCTTGACATAATGGAGCAAATACCACTTGACCACTGGTGGCTTTGCTTCAGTCTTAAACTGCCACTTCATCGACTTTAGCACCACTTGATTAACTTTGTTGCTTTTAATAGTCAAAACTTAGACTTCCAACTGTCAAACAGGAGAGTACGTAAAGAATTACAGTTAAAATTCGATTTAATGAATTTGTGATATAGTTATCCTATTCTTTATTGTGTAATCATTTTTTTTTACATATGTCTTGGGCAAAAAAAGAAAGAACAAATGAATCAAAAGATTTCTGAATTGAAAACTTTATATGTATGGGCATTTTCACAGAAATGTCAACCGCGTCCATGAACTTAAAATTGATCAAAAATATATTTATTTAAGCAATATACACTAGAAGAAATTCACTTTGATGAGCATACCGATTCTACATTGAAATAAATTCATTATTTATATATTCTTGCCTGTTTTCTGTAAAATTGACTTCCAAAATCGACCGTTTGTATTCTAGCGATTACACTAGGTAAGATAGTAAAATTGTAACATGAACCATTTAAATATATAGAAATATACTGAATGTTTTATTTTTAAACAAGTTTCTCAAGCTGCTTTTGTTATATTAATTCAAAAAGAGCGACAGAAACAACATAAATATACTGTGGAACAAAATGTCGCGTGCGACACTGATTAAAATTAAATAAAAAATAAACTACCAAACATTTTTGAATCAAATAGAAAACATTATTAGGATACAGCAAATCACAATATTTTAATATTGATCGCATTTAAATATTATTTTATCAGGTTTCGTTGAAATCGGTGCTTGAACCGTTCGCCTTGAAAGCGACTTCTGTTTTTGTAACTTTATTTTGAAAACGATAAATTGATAAAATCAACCTTAATGTTTTCCGATTTATTACAGCGAAATGTAGTTTCTTTTATGATTTATTTTCACAAGATTTCTAAACTAACTGCGGCTTTGCAAGAGTTTTTTTTTACTTTCATCTCTAAAACAACGTTCAATTTACATTTCATAAGTCCATAGCAAGATTCAAGTAAGAGTTACCAAAAAAAAAAAAAAAAAAAAATTTGTAACGAATTTCCAAGTTTTATTTAGAGCTTGGTTTTAAGTTTTGTATCTTTAGTCGATCTTATGTATGTATTTTTCTCGTCTCTTTTTGCGCGTCTCTCTGGCGCCTCTTACTTAAACATAACGAATTTGACACAGGTTTAAAGTTATCCCTATTCCATCATATCGTACAAACTGCTTCGATATATTATGCTCATTAATCGGTACCAAGTTCGCTTTTGCCACAAAGCTCAACCGGTATTTGGCTTTGTTGGCCACATCCTCACGCAGCGGGAGACTAAGCCGCCAATTGTCATTAGGAAGTCTCATTGTACAGAGTATTACTCGATATGGCAACAGTAGATATAGAGGGAAGAAGAAGGAAGGAGTAGGATTTGTCTCTGGCAGGCAGTTGAATTGGGTCTGGTTTCACTCTGGTTTCTCTCCTGAGTAGTTAAGAACAACGAACAAATTGGCAAGTGCAGAGGACGCGTGTTGGCGCAGCAGGTTGCAAGTGTACCCTTAACATGCCACATTCTCATTGTGAGAACTGTTGCAATTTGTTTCTCTCTACTAGTCTGCAAAGGGTTGCTCATCATCATCATCATCATCGACTCAACGAAAAATAAAAATAATAGGACAAGGGACTCGAACTCATCCTCATCCCTCGGACATTAGTTTGTTTATGATTAACGTGCGCTAATTTCATTCATTTCGCACTCGATGGTCTCTCGGGATCGCGCACACTTATGCTTATTGGATTTACGAGCTTAGCCCTGGAAATGGGAAAGGACGAGGTCAGGGGGTTGAGATTTGGCTATTAGAATGAGGGTTAATGTTTGCTCTATCTATCTATTTATTTGAATTTCACACGATCTGCAACCACAAATGCCCCGGACAGTGCGTCGTGTGGCATGCCCCCGACTCCCTCCTCCCTCTACCAACCTCTCTCCTTTCTCCTCCCCCTTTACCCACTATCCGTGTAATCGCTGATTGGAGTTGACTTTGAGGTGTCAAAATACAAACAGAACGACCGTCGTTCGACCTTCTGCCAAATTATTCGATTATTGCTTCTAAGTGAGGTCCAAGCATACATATTTTTTGGGGCATTTCGCTGGCAACTAATAATCTTATTAGAATTAGAATTAATGAAGGAATTTCCAATTTGAACAGTCAGGCGCCAACTCAATGCCAACTCAATGGGGGGAAATGGAGAGTTGGGAAAATGGCAAAGCATTCTCTCTGGCGAGTGAAAGCGATTTAATGTTAATAAGTTCTAAATGCCAATAATGCCAAGTGCCCCGCCCAATGGCCCCTCTCCACCCCGCCCCGCCCCTTTCTCTACTGCGGTCTTAGGCAAAATAAGTAGAAATTCCATGGCGAACGTGCGGCAATGCCAAAAGCGAATCGAGTTTGCCCAGCAGCTGACACAGATTGTGATGAGGATGTTGTGCCAAAGAATGAGTTGAAGGATGCCCAACACACAATGTGCAGAAGACAGAGAGAGAGGGAGACACAGAGAGAGAGAGAGAGAGAGAAACAGACAGAGAAAAAGGAGGTGCGAAAGGGCAGCTTAAAGAGCAGCCAATTTATTGAGTTGAATTGTTTAAAGAATTCAGCAAAATCCAATGAAATCACAGCCTTACATTTTCTAAACTAAAAATTTTCATTCTAATATTAAATACTGAATTGGTTGTATTTTTATTTCAGTATGCTGAATCTCAAATTGCATCAGCATATCTCAAAATTTATCAGAAATAACACAAAAGTCTCTTTATTTTATAGGGTTAATATAATTATTTGAATTAGATTAATTTGAATTGAAATATAATTGGTATTCATAACTAATCATTACCCAGGCTGATTAAAAACTTAAATTCTTACGCGATTTACCCAAAAGTTTTTGTTTCATCTCTAAAGCTTCGCATAACTTTAAAATTCAATTTCGATTCGATATAATCGACTGATGATTAAAATCTATTTTTATGTTCACAAATCTGTAAGAAATCACAACATTTACGATGTCTTGCCAATCGAACTCGATTTAAATGCCGTTCCACACTCACGACTTATTCACATTGAAGACTCATGAATAGAATTCGCATGTGAGTCAACAAGTGATTTTGAAATGCTTGTCGTAAATGTTAAAAGCTCAACGATGCCTTGTCCACAGAGTACATAAGTCCATAGGTCTCTATAATATTCAATATTACCGTCAACGTCATCATCATCATCATCATCATTATCATTATCATTATAAGCAGCGCATCAGCGCGTTCAATGGCCGATTGACCCAACAATCGAAAGATACAGCTGCAGGTGCGTGTCATTGACAGCAGCTCAGAAGCAACAACGAACAACAACAACAACAACAACGACGAACAACGAGCAACAACAACGAAGAACATACAATAACACGGTGTGTCACTGCGTTGTCATCATCATTTTCATTGATGGTAAACCAATCATTTTTCAATTATATTCACCGCTGGATACAAATTGTCTGATTTGCGTGTGCGATTGTATCTGTGTACCTATGTGTGTCTGTGTGTATTGCCTCTGCCAGGCGCCATGACATGCCACGCCCACCCGTTAGCCGCCCACCTCTTGGCCTAACCTTCAATTGTCAGCTAAGCAGGCAAAATCTTCTTGTACTTTTCATCCGATTTGCACTTGGCCAATTCTTTTTTAACAGGGAATTCGGTTATATCGACTATGATATGAGACTTATAGGTGCAAGAACTGAGGTATTGCAAGTACAAAGAAGTTTTCTAATTACGAATCGGAAAAATACTTAAAACCTAGACTAAATTTTTATTTCATTTCCCAACAATGGCAAATTTGAATTATCAAACCTGAGCTAAAATTAAAAAAATGTTTAAGCATTTCAATTTGAAGATAGGCTTTCATTTTAAAATTCCAAGCAATAGTTATTTATTATTCAAATATTCAGCTTTTTAGGCTCTGTACTTTAAAAGTAAAATGGTACATTAAGTTTGATTGAATAAATTCTGAGTCAATTATTTGATTTTAATATATTACTATAATTTATATTTTTAGAGCATTTTATACTATTTTATTTTCACCAGTGTTTGCTTTTCCCATAATGTGTACGCGGTCTTCCACAGTCGAGTACACCTGCTTATAATTCACAATTGATGCGATTTCTATATGAATTACTTTCTACTTACTTATAAAATCTCAAATGATTATTTTGATTTAAAGAGAGTAAATTTAATTCAGTTTTAAAGTACAATCTCCAGGTTAGCTTCTAATTCACAACTGCTTAAAGGTGAATTTAGGCAGCTAATAATGTCAAACTTATAATTCACAACAAGTTAAGGTCAAGAACGGGATGATACCGAAAGATTCAAATGGAATGAATGATAAAAGAGAGAGCTTAAATTCTTCTAGCAATCACTCTGTGTAGAGCATAAGAAATTCGATGTTGTTTTTGTATTTTCTTCATTTTTTTTTTTACATTTATTCAGCCTGTCTGATGTGTTTGTTGCTGTATTTTGTCAACAGAGTGTTTGGTTAGTATTTTTCTTTGGTTCTTTGGCGCGACGGCAAACCAATTGAAGTGTCAAACGCAGTCAGAGGACGCCGCGTGGCGCCACGCCTCCAAATTGCAACAGTTGATAAAGTGCACAACTTTGGCAATGCTGGCAATGCCTCAGACTTGTGGCGTCTCCTTGCCACCAGATTGTTCTTCTGCTTTTTGGAGGGGTCTCTGTTGCATGCTGTGACCATTATTAAACCATAATTCGTTGACAATTCTTCAATTACTGTCGCAGGTGGGCAGAACAGAGCAGAACAGAACACAGTCAGTCAGTCAGTCAGTCAGTCAGTCAGTCAGTCAGTCAGTCTGTGACAAGGCTCATTGCTTTGGCCAAAACAACCACTCGACTACCCCAACCCGAAAGCACCCACAACCACCCAGAACAGCGGCAATGAATGTTTTCTAATCTATAAAATTAATTTTGTCAAAATCTTGTTGCGCCTTATTGTCGAGTGTTTTTTGTTTGTACCGCTGCCACGCCCCCCTGCCTCTTGGTGCTTAAAGTGACACAACTCCCCCCTTCCTCATTCCTCCTCCACCCCCCTTCGCATCCACCAACAAGTGCAGCTCCCTGGGGACCAAAAACATTCGAGAAGCGAATTGTAAAATATATTTTACGCTGTAAATTTGAACTGCGGGCGGCCGAAGGAAACGTTTCTTTGGTTGGTTGGCTGCCTTTCCACTTTTCCACTTTTCCATTTTCCATTTTCGATTTGCTTTCACTAATCAGCAGTTTGAAAAGCAACCGCAATGGGCTTCTACTTTGGAGCTTTTTGTTGTTGCAAATTAGCGTGAAATGCGATTTATAATGTCAATTGTATGGACTACAAACATATGAATGTATGTATCTATATAGACTGGATTTAACGCAGCTTGGCCATAATTGAAAAATATGCTCACAATACACACATACATCTGTATATAGACAGCTGTTAGATGAAAGTGTGGATTAGTTTAACAAACCTGCAAAATACATACTTACATATGTAGGTACATGAATTTTCAAAGACTTGCCAAACGCGTTTCTTACTCATCCACAAACTCATCAATCAATGGCCCAGCCCCCTTTTTAGCTCATCTCCCCTTCCATGTCCCTCCGCCTCTTTGGCCAACTGGTTCCAGAGCTGTGCCATCAATCAAAGAATGGCCAAAAAGCTTGAAAACTATTTGCTCTAATTGCATAACGAGGCCGCGCCTAATTTCCATCCATCCAGAGTTGCCCTGCCTTTGCCTTGAAGCAGGTAGCAACCCTTTAACAACAACAAGCCAACTAATGTCAAATGTTGTTTGTTGTTTCTATTTTTGCCGTTGTTGTTACTGCTGTTATTATTCTAACAAATGGACAACAGTTTTACAGCCGTGAACAGCCGGAAGGAAATTCGTTAGCGAACGTTGGCCTAACTAAAGAAATGGCCAACGAAAACTGCTGAATATTCAGTCTGAATAGACGTAACAACAGGATAAACCTTTCTATTTCAACTGACGACGATTAGATGCACTTTTTATAATGCAGTCCGACTTTTGATATAGCTATAATCAATAGATGAATAAATACGAATAGAAATATGAATTAAATCAGTTCTTTTTGTCTGCTCTTTATTATCGCGCTGTTATTTCTACGACAACTATGTGATATAGTATGCCTATCTCAACGATTTTAATATATGTGCTATCTGTTGCTCTAGGAAGCAACTGTACCAAGTTTCAGCAAGATTACTCCACTGAGAGTTGAGTTCTTATAGGTAGTTAGAGATCAATGTTAATACTGTCAGTAATTATGACACATCTTTTAGCTATTGCTATAAGACACTACTGTAGCAAATTTCATCAAGATAATGCCAATGAGAGCTGAGTTCACATAGTTGGTTTAAGATAAATGTAAATCAAGCCTGTTCCTGAATTTCTTTAAACTGCTCTAATACCATTTCGGCTATATTCAGCGGATTGATATCACTTTGAGTTTATGAGTTTAGGTTCGATAAAGCGAAAAACGATCATTTTCAAACACTTAGTCTAAATTCAAAGTGAATAAATGCATATCACTAAATGCTTAAAAGTAAAATGTGAAAACCGGAACAGACCTGAATATTTCAGTTTTAGATGCACATAAAATCATAAATTATATATATATTCCATAATTTATATGGTCTGACGAACTTCTATTATATATCTTTGCTTATTTTATTTCGAAATCAGAAGACACTCCCGGAAAGGGTATTATAATGATGATAATAACAATGTTGATATTGTTGATGGGCCAAAAGGGCTTGGCTGTCTAAGCTTGGCACGGCTGTCAGTCTGTTTCTTGTGCCTTTAAACAAGTAAAAGTAAGTTTATTAAGTTTCGGATTTTAAGCAAGTTTATTGCATTTACATTGAGTTTAACCGTTCTCCATAGTGCTTTACATTTGAATTTTGCATATGGGTATTTCCAGGATCGAGAACGCGACATTTGTACGTCTTTAAATGGTAAAAAAAATGGCAAAAATTTACATTTTCAAAACTGTTTTCTCACGTGTTCAATGCATTTTATCAACACTATTTTTGTGATAAAAGACAAGCTTTGAAGTCTTTCCGTTTTTTAATTATTTATAGAAAACAATGCATCGCGAACGCGACGAAAAATGGAAGTCATTTTTGACTTCATCTTGACAAATGCGAAAGTCTGCGAAATGTGGCGAGTAATTTGGAAGAAAATACTCTTAACCATAATAAAATAATGAAGTTTTCCATTTTAGAAATAATTTTGATAAGTTACTATCATTTTATTTATTTTACAAGTTTTATTAGTAATTTGTAACGCGACATCGCGAACGTGACAAGATTTCCACCTACTTTTTCAAAGGGTTTGTTCATCAAATTTTATTCTATACATCGAAAACAGCTTTTAAAACTTGTTTTAAATTAAACTTTCAATATATAATATTTCTAAGAATTAAAATGGTTCATGTTACAATCTTACTGTCCTACTAAGTGTAATCGTTAAAATACAAACGGTCCATTTTGGAAATCAATTTTTAGTAAAATGGGCAAATATATGGAAAAAGTGAATTTATTCCAATGCAGAATCTATATCTTCATCCTAGAGATGGGCATGGGCCTCCTTTTTGAGGCACGGCACGACCCAAGCACGGCTGGTAAAAACTGAGGCCCAACACGGCCCAACACGGGATTTTTTTAAATAGGCACGGCACGGCACGGACACGGCACGGCCCATGCCCATCTCCATTTTTGTCACTTCGTGGCGTCACTTTTTTATTATAATGGCATCAATCGTGCTATCGATGTTGTAAGTGTTCGCAAATTGTGTGATACATCGATGAATCCTACAGCTCAAGCTGACAAACAAGCTATAAAACAACGCCAACTTATCGATACTACCATAATTAAATTCAAAATCTGTACCGTGCTTTCCGTGCCTACCGGGCCTACCGTGCCTACCGTGCCTACCGTGCCTACCGACTTTGGCACGGTAAAACACGGCAATTTTTTATAAGGGGCCCAACACGGCCCAACACGGATTTTTTTTAATAGGCACGGCACGGACACGGCACGGCCCATGCCCATCTCTACTTCATCCTATTGAATTTCATCGAGCGTATATTGCTTAAATAAATAACTTGAATACATTTTTGGAAGAAAATTTCACAAGATGTGAGTTTTTGATCAATTTTACGTTTTTCGTCGTGGTGGACCTTTTTCTGGAAATGCCCATATGCTTTTTAAGGCTTTCTTTTTTTGTTTCTAAAATATTAGCTGTTTAATTATACCACATATAAAGGAAATTGCATAGGATTTTCTTTAATAGTGCTTTTGGAAACTTTAGGCACTTGTTCTCCAGTGCCATATTAGGTTTTTTTTTTAAGTTAAAATTTTAATAAAATGTAAAGGAAGCTTTAATAAATCATAAAATGTACAGCTAAATATTTGATTGGATTAGTGATATAAATGACAGCTCGATTTACATTTGGATTTACATGACCTTTTTGGATATCTTTATTAATTCTGTATAACTAATTAAGCTAAGGTTAATTTTTAATATTTGTTTTAAACTCACATTTAAATATATTTATTTATATGGTCTTGGGCTAAATAAATTCTTCTTTATTCGCGAGAAGAGAGGTAGATTGAGAGAACAGGAGAGAGAGAGAAAGAGCGTAGCTTTGGAGTACAGCTATAAAAGGTTACACAATCGAATGCCATTTAAGGCAGACTCAACAGTGCATTCAACTTGTGGCAACTCAAGTGGCAGCAACACAAACCGACTGACTGACAAAGAGACAGCAAATCGAATGATCAACTCCCTGAGATGCCCCCGCCTTAACCCCCCTGTCTTAACCCAACAAAGCATAGACTTTTTTTTCAAAGCGACGATCGTTAGATTTAGAGACCTGTGAAGGCTAGAGGGGATTCCGAGGGGGTTCAGTGACGCTCAGAGTCAAAATTGAGTCACAATAGTCTAACGAGCAGCACTAACAATTGTGAATTACTTCACATGATAAGTCTAATTTAGCGACTGTGTCAAAAATGTTGGTTAATTTGCAGAAACCTTTCACTTTAACTTCCCCTCTCTCTCAAACAGGTGCGGGAAATGGAGGAGCAGGAGAGTGAAGGGGAGGAGAGGGGATAGAGCTAGGCATTTATTTGGTAGAGGAAGGTATTTCAAAATATAATTAAAAAGGTGTTATTATATTTTCACGCCTCGACTGCGCGACGGGCAACTGAAAAAAATCAACAAGCAGCGACTCAGAAAGAGCGAGAGAGTGAGAGAGAGAAAGAATGAGTGTAGGGGGGCGAGGGAGGAGGAGGAGGAGGAGCAGCCAAAACGTCAACGACTCCGAAACCGACGAATTATTTGCAGAATCATCAAATTAAAGGTTTGATGTTGATTTTAACAAGCTGCGCACGGCAAGCGAGGTAAGAGGTAAGAGGGGGCAAGCGGGGCAAGGGCGAGGGGCAACTGAAAAATATATGGAACTGGAGTTCGAGCTGCAACTTTGCAGTTGAAGTTGGACCTGTAGCAACAACAACACCAACAACAACACCAACAACAACACCAACAACAACAACAGCCAACTGCATATTAAATATAAAAATATGTCAAGTCATGCACCCCCAGAGCAGCTGTAGCAGCCCCTCTCCACTCTCCCCTCTCTCACTCATCCACTGCCTTCGTATCCCCTCTCTCTCTCTCTCTCTCTCAGCTCTGGCGATGATCAGTCGCCGAGTGTCTGTATAATTTTCGTTCGTTCTCTCGAATTGGCTGTCATAAGTTTTGAGTAGAAAATTGGTGTGCAACACAAGCAACAACAACAACAACAACAACAACAACAACAACAGCAACAGCAAAAAAATCCCAGTTGTTGTTGTCAAGTGTGGCAGCAGCAGATGGGGATAAAGAAGTAAGAGAGAGAGAGAGAGGGAGAAAAAAAAGGATTTCTTGATTGCGATAATGAGTTATACTTAATTTCCAAAGCAGATCGGAAAAGCAGTGGCAACAAGAGGGGGAAATATTAAAGCGGATTGGGTGATAGGGGAAGGAGAGGAAACGAGAGGAGAAGAGAGGTGCAACAATTGAAACAGCAGCCACTTGAGAGCCGACGACGCATCGTACTCGAATCCCACCTTGAGGGTCCCAAGTACAACCAGGTAAACAAACGAGTTGCGATTTAAATAGATATGAGCTCAAAAGTAGCGCTGATCCTCTCAACTCTGACGCATGACAGCAGAGATAGAGGGAGACAAAAGATATAGAGAGACAGAGAAAGACTTGGCGACAATGTGCAAGAGAGATACGGTTTATAAGAGCAACTGAAAAGATTAACAACGGTTTTGATTTTGCAAAAATGAAATTTAATAAATAATAATGATGCAAACATCTGAATAAGTGGGAAAAGTAGAGGGTTATAAACAGAGAGTAAGAGAAAGTTTGAAGTTAAAAATAGTTAAGAGAGAGAATGGGAGGCAGAGAAAATCATTTGGGGATCTCTTGGGAACTTTAACTTGGAGAGATAAAAGATTTGTTAAAGGGTTTGTGAAAAGTGAGAGAGAGAGATAGTGCTAGCCAGAAAGAGAGAGATATATAGAGTGTAAAAATAAGGAAATCGTGGTATAAAGAAAAGTGAAATATAATATGCCGTATATAGAAACTTAATTAAAGATCACGTAAGACTCAGAGATCTATATATTAACTTTTCTGTTACACAAACAATTGACATATGTATGAATTCAGGATGAAATTTTAATCTAAATTAAGTTTGTACAAAATTACGAAATTTTATACGAGAATAGCACATTTGACAGAAAAATATATTTGAGTTTATTGAGACAGAATTTAACTATGAATCTTGAAATCTTCTCATTAAAATGAAGAATTCGTTAAAGACTCCAAATTAAATTAATTAAAGTATTTTTTTATTGGGCCAACATACCTAGATAATGGACATTTCATTATATTTTTATTAAAGAGCCGTCTACTCGTAAAACCAGAGCATGAATAGACCTCAACACTACAATTTTCAATTGGTTAATTGGTTTGTGGTACAACTACGAATACAGGAAATCTATTCATCAAGCTGGGCTACCAAATTTTCAAATTTTAAATGACTAATTTTTGGGTGTCCAAACACTTGGATCAACTTTTAACTTCTTCTACACTCTCCGGGCATCCAATCAAATGTGTAATAATCATAACAATTTGTGAGTGTGTTTTTTGAATGTGTTGTGAGTGTGCTATGAGTGTATGTAGTGGGTGTTGGAAATTGGTTTGTTTTGGTTTCTTTTCGTTTGCTTTCGATTCGGGTTTTTCGATCAACTGATGATTGTTGAGTTTCCCAAGATTTGGACGAAATCTTTGACGATCAACCAGCGACGATTTGGGGATAATGTTTATTGAGTAAATAAAGCAACTACCTTCGTTTGATTTGTCATGCGATAATTGCGCTTTTCAAAACCCGATAATAGGCCTCATTCAACAATCGATTGCCCTCCTTTTTTCTTTACCCCCTTGTCCCAGTTTCGAACCATATTCGATCAACAAAGATGTTCACCATGATGATGACAGCACTTTGATGATGATGACGATGTTGATGATGGTGGGAGAGCAGCTTGTTAGCGATTGCTCTAATTGTTTGATGAGTTTTCATTTGCTTTCAATGTGCAATACAACAACAACACTATGAACAACAACAAACAACACTAACAACATTCAGACGGACTAAAGGTGTTTTCAATTATTTTTCAAAATATCTGTTGTGAGCTAAACTATTGATTAAAATTTCAAAGTTCGTTTAGTTTATATCAATTTATCGAAATATTCGTTATAAATTAAGAGAATATATAAAAATTTGCTTTATTTCTGAAATATAAGCTTATCGATAACCAATATATATAAATTGATCGATATGTTTGACATTAAATCAAGAGAAAATAAAATAAGAGAAATTGGAAATGGTTTTTACTTTTTACTCTCACTTTATCGATAGCAATAACTTATCGATATTTTAGTAAGCGTTGATTACCAGTTAGGTTAGATATTATTATCGATAACAACAAACATTTATCGGTTAAAAGTTGAGTGAGTTTCAGTGCAAAGAATCGTAACAATTTTTTATTGCAGCCTAAATTGTTATCGATGTAACAAACATAATCGACATTGTTGCTTTTAAAAAATTCGATTTACACTTAAATTTCAAACTAATTAATAGCAGTGCTGATAGGAATTTCGAGATGAACGCTTCTATGATGGCTAAATACACTTCAATGGCCAATGACGCACATTCCCCTCTTTTTCCCTAACCCACCAAACAGCTCGCCATCCGATGCGAAATCCGTTTGGACCATCAGCTGAAGCGTTAAGTGTTTAACAAGCTACTTTCCCACTTCAAAGCACCCAAAAAAAGTAGCAACAACAGTTGTTGACTGACAAAAAAAAAAAATACACAGAAACACGGAAACAAAAAAAAAGTAACGAAACAAAAATCGTTCGAAATATTTCGAGATGATGAATTTGCCTGATGAGATCTAAATGAGTGTGCACTCTGTGCTCATTTTGCGCTAATAAGTCTACAACGACACCAACCAGGAACAACGACAAACACTGCAAAACTAGTGACAGAGGGGGGTGAAGGGGCAGAGGGAGGCTGGAGCGGGCAGTGCGTGCGTGTTGAGCGCTTTTCTGGATACGCTGGATACGTTACTTATACCCTGTATAATTCAGAATTGTACTAAACGCTGTAAGGACTCAAGAAGTCGCAGATTACTTTACTATATTTTATAAGTTTGTATTACATTTTCAATATTTCTTCGAATTTCTTCAATATACAACGTTGAAATTTGCTATATATTTACTTTTCTAAAATTAATTTATATTCAACGTTCTGTTCATAGTCGCAAAAGTTATGGGACTCTATATGTAAAACATTGCAACGAGTATTGATAGAAAAGTGTGTTGTTGGATGTGTGATATTTAAGATACCTTAGAGAGTATCTAGTAGTCAAATACTACTTAAGTTGTGTTCAACTGCGCAAAAAGCATTATCAAGAAGGTCTGTTAAGCGACGGGTGAAAACGGTGAAAACAAGCCGAAGGTCACGTTTTCGCGCTGTGGGTGGCAAGTGCGAATGGAATCCCTCTCGAAATAAATAACAAACAAAAACGCAGCAAATTAATAATAAGCAGCAACAAAAAAAAATAAAGGGACTGGACAACCTTCCCCCTGATGGACCAACGTTCTCATTCCCCCCACGAGTCTCACACAGATTCGCCGCTAACAGTCGGATAATTGCGACAATGTTGCTGCACTTACACGTGTCATCATCATCATCACTCGCAGAGAGAGAGAGAGAGAGAGAGGGAGGGAAAGAGAGTGAAAGGGAGAGTGAGAGTATCATCATCATCATCGTTGGCATTAGCAGCCTCATCTGCGAGTGGCACTAACTTGTTGTTACATACTACACTTGCCAAAAGCAATTGCAACCCTTGAAATTGAAATTCCCCACGCCTAACCAACAAACCTTCGCCCAACCCTCGGTGATTCTCTGGGCATAAACCACAGTGCCACACATTGTTGCCATTGACTTTTACATGTGTTCCCAGGCCCCGAAACATCAATTGAACAAACCCAAACCCAAACCCACACCCTCTTTCCCTTACTTGTTATTATTGTTTATTATAGCGCATTATCTGGCCTTATTCAAATATACAAACAAACATTTATTATGCTGTTTACTGAAGTCACTTTGTCGTTTACATGCTCTGATGATTTAAATTCCTATTGAATTCGGGATTAGAATACGATTTCTTTATGACATCCCAAAGGTAGAACTGACAGGAATGGGAAACGGATTTATACAGCGGGGAACAATAGATAAAGTTGTTCAGTTTTAAATACAGCTTTAAGTTTTTTGGTTTTATAATAATTTTCAAATATTTTGTATTAAAATCTGAAATATTTGAAATTTTTATTGAAGACATATTCTTAGAGCTAAATAAAAACTTTATCTAGCTGGAAGTTGGAGATATTCACAGTTTATTTACTAGGAAATCATTTTAGTTATCAGAGGACGGAGCTAAAAATGTTCCTTAAATTAATAGGCAATGGAATGAAATTACAGTAGATGAATCGAGTTATCTTTTAGATGGATATTAACTAATAATTTTATTTGTTATCACGATGAATTGAATTGATTACTAGTTTTTTTTTATTATTGATTGCTAATTATTGGTTATTATTAATGATATTTTAATTTTGAGATTATGCTCGATATTGAGACAAAAATTCTAAAAATTTCTGTGATGAAAATGTGCAAAAAATCTTTGCACCTTTAGTTTTAGATGTAATAAATATGAAGTCCTATTAATTTGATTTTATTTAATTTTACTATCTTACATCCTAGCGCTTGGATTAGAAAATTATTTGAAACAAAGGCAATTATAATCGATTGGGGAATGCCACGCCCACTGCAGGTGAAAATCCTAATCACCAGTTCCACAGTACATTCAGTTGCAGTTGCGATTCAATTCAATTGGAGTCCAAGCCACCCACTTGCTGCTGTCGCATTTCCGTTGCATTTTTCCCGGAATTTCAAGTATAGAAAATTAAAAACCACTTATAGCTTCAGTCTGCCACATCCCATATGCGAGAGGTCTATTAACAGTCAGGGTTGACATCCAAAAAGCATAAGGGGGACGAGGGAAAAGGGAAAGGGGGAAGTGAAAAAGAGGGGGACGTGTAGGTAACACAATACGAGAGGCAACAGCAGCAACAACTACTTAAAATGCAATTATATGCATTATTTAGCTGTTGTGCGAGTATTTTTATTTTTATACAAAAATACGCAGAATATAAAAAAGAAGCGAAACGAAAAGAAAAGAAAAAAAGAAGAAATGAGAAAATAAAAATGGAAGACGATGATGGCAACCGCCAAGTATTTAAATGCCCACCTCAGCTACTAATTATTACCAGGAAAAACGCTTGAAATTGACGTTTCATTTTGGTTCGGCGGGGCACGTCAACACCAACAAGTGGAGTAGAGAGAGAGAGAGAGAGAAAGAATATGAGATAGAGAGAGAGAGAGAGTGTGTGTGTGTGTAGTCAGGGATATTCTTCTTGTAGAATGTACACCTCTTCTGGCAAAGCGTCGGTGTCGTGATTATGCACAACCCGAGATGGGAATGGGAATGGAAATGAGATGAAGAATGAGAATGAGAATACGACTGGGATGAGTTGAGTTGAGTTGAGTTGACGATCGACTGGATCGACTGGAGTCCAGGGTCGAGCCACTCACTCGAGGCGAAGAACTCTTCAACAGATTAACGCACTCGAGAAATTATAAAAAAATAATATTTTTCTTAGAACTGATACCATTTTAAACGAATTGGTACTCGACTCCAGCAACAAAAACATATAGAATAGAAATGAAGAAGTTCGAAGACGATGATGATCAAGATGCCCCTAAAGTAAATGCATGTGAAAATGCAGTTGAAAGAGTTGACAGTCTGATTGACTGAGATAGCGAATGTGTGTGTGTGTGTGTGTGTGAGTGAGAGAGAGAGAGAGAGAGAGAGAGTAACATGATCGGCGGCGATCGCAGCAGACGGCATTGCGTCAAGTGGCAGAATCGGCGAGTCGACATGTCTGCCACAAGTCTGGCTGCTGCTGCTGGCTGACTCTGACTCTGATCTTGCCACAAACCACAAACCACAAAGCCAAACCAAAACCAGTCAGTCTACTGCTCGATCGTTTTGGCTCGTTTCGGTTCCCACAACATTTTGGAGGCTGCCAATCGCACTGCAGCTACTCCAAAATATAAGAAAAGAGGAGAATAAAGAGTAGAAAAAGAGTAAAAAATACTCCAATGACGATTGCACATTTTGTCGGACTTGGAATCGAAATCGGGCTCAGAGATGGACCGACGGACGGACGGACGGGGCTTTAGCCAAGTTCCAAGGCGGCCATTGTGGAGTGGATGTTCATGCTCATTCTATCTGCCCCACGACGAGTCGCCACTTGAGTAAATTAGTTTCGTAGAACTTGTAGGCTGACTTTGGATCCTCACATTGTTTGAATGCCCCCTGAAACAGCCTCAAAAATAAAAAAACGAAGAATAAAAAATACACTCTCCCATTGAAATTAGTTGGTTGTGTGTGTGCCACACACATACACACATAAGCACACACACATACATACATATGTTCCTATCTCATCTTTAATACTCGACGGCTTAGAGAATCGCTGGCTGACAGGCCAAGACACTAAAGATTGAGGCCCCACAGCTCCTCGAATCGCATTCAAAATGTGTTTGCTCCCATGCCAATTCAAAGATCATTCTGCCAATTGCAAATTGTACTTGAAGCTGTTCCTGATGAATCCCTAAAGAGGACAGAGAGAGAGAGAGAGAGAGGAGATTGGGGGCAAAAAATGTATTTGTTTGGGAACCAGATGAACCGAATTAGTTCCATATAAATACATTTTGATTAGAGATTGCGAAGATTCTATGAGAACTTACAGTTTGTCTCGCTCTGAAGAAAAAAAAATTGTTTTTCATTCCTTTTTGTACGATATTCTTAATCGTTTTACTGACTTCGCTGCCTTTTAAAGCCTTACATTTAAGCAAAAATTAAATGCACTGAAAAAAAAGACCGGTTTCCAAAATGACAAATATTCGTCTAAAATATTTGATACGATTTTTTAATAATAAAAAAAACTTAAAAAATAAACACAAATTAAACAAAAGAAAGTCAACAATCAAGATAGATTCTCTATTTCTTGGAATTTTCGGTTGCCAACGAATTTTTAACACGAAACTTTAAAGTTTTGAGACAAAAATTGTAATTCTTTATTTATTTTTTAAGTGTATGTTTAATAAAAATTAAAAAAAAAACTAATATTCGCTTTTCTTGATCTGTACATATTTTGAAATCTCTGTAAAATGATAATTTTAATCAAATGTTTTGGTACTAATGTGATTATAACCACATAACAATTAAAAGCAATTCAATTTCAATAAAACTGCATATTACAAATGACTTTTTTTTATTTTTAATATCCTGTAATTAGTAGTAGCGTGTTATAAGTATGTGATGAACTAGTTGATGCATATAAAGAAGTTAAATTTTTTGCAATATTCACAAATACAAATACAAAAACTATTGAAATGCCCATGCAGACAGACAGACAGACATACCAGTCAACCAGGCAACAAATGCGATACTTTGAGCTTCAAATTCAAATCCGAAAATCGGAAGGTTCGAAAAATAGCAAATGCGCAAAGTTGAATGAATTTTTGGGTTGTGTTGCGGCGGGGTTGCAAATTATTCACACATACATAAATGTGTAATTACCCAGACACTGAACTGAGCACAACAGCAACACACACACACACGAACACACACACACACACACGCTTGAACAGAGCTGTAAAATTGGCAAAAAGTTCACTTGGCAAATGTGGAAGAGTTGTGCCGAAAAACGACCTTTGTCTCTATGTATGTGTATGAGTATATGAATGTATGTATGTATATATGTATGTATGTACATATATATGAATGTATGTACATATGTATGTTGTGGGCGTGGCTGCCTTTCTCTTCTACTGCTGCTGCTGGCATGGAAAATTAACAATTTTTCAATTAAAATCAATACCGAGTACTTTTTTGGGTTTGGAAGCCAACTAGTGATGTGCATAAATTCAAAACTGAACATCGAGCTTAATATCGAGTTAATTATATAGAGTCATCGATATTCCAATTAATAAAAAAGGCTATTTATGGATATTATTTTATGGCAATTTTAGGGAGTCCTTTTTCGTTTTCGAAGTCAACAATTGATGTAAATTTAAACAGAAAATCGAGCTAAAAATTAAGCTTACATTTTGCGGAATTTAGATAGATTCCCTTGAGATTCCCACATAAATTCGCAAAAAAAGTAGAATGTGGCTTTAAATGCTTGGGGTTTATTTATGGATATTTGGGGACTCATTAAATTCATTGCCTTGATTTCGGGACATCATTTTGATCGAGTGCTTGGGCGTTATCAGAACATAACGGAAAGATCAGCAGGTTTATCGAATTCATCGCATCTCATCGATGTTGCGTTGCATTTTTCCATCACTAAAGCCAACTGCAAATTGTGGTCGTTTTGTGTTTGTTTCTCTATTTCTCGTGCCAGGGAAGAGGGGTTTGTGGGGGGTGGGATCTGATGAGCATACCAGGGCTGGGTAATCTGCAGCTTCGCATGATATCTCACAGGGTGTACGTGTATTGTTGTGCACATTTCATGAAACTAGCTTAAGTGCCTGAAAATATGCAACACATGCGACAGGCGGACGCTGCGGCTGTGTGTGTGTTGCTTAGCTTACATATGTATGCGTTTACATACATACACTGAAAAAATTCGGAATTCCGGGATAAAATTAAACTGATAAGGTGTCAGATGTTCGATAGCCCGCGATTTTCTCAAACAAAGTATTAAATACTTGATTCAAATACGATTTTTTAATCTCTTCTCTCTATAGAAATTATTTTGGTGACTTCAAATGTTTTTGGTTTTTTTTTTTACTTTTTTAATGCTGATTGGTTGCCATATCATCCGCTTATTGTGGGAGCTTAACAATTTGATCTGTAAAAAAACATGCTAAAATCAATAATTTGAACTTGAATTTTAGAATAATTTTTTCGGTGTATATTTGTATATTATATAAGCATGTGTGCGTGAGAGTTTCTATGTCGCTTTTGTTGTTAGTTTTTCGGGCGCCGTCATTGCCATCAAGTCAAATTTCTAAAGCTTTTTTGCCGACAGCTGAACAAAGACCAAGCGAGAGAAATGGAGAGAGATGCAGAGAAAGAGAGAGGGAGAGAGGGACACATACACACAAATAGTGCCGTTATTTTGCATGACACTTACAGTCCTGTGTGTGTGCGTGTGTGTGTGTGTGTATTTGGGGTCGTAGTCAACTCTGCTCTGCGTCGTTGCGGTCGTTTGGTCTTTAGACTATTTTGTGGTTGTCTAACTGTTGAGCTATACACACAAGTGTGTGTGTACATAAATGTGTGTGTGTGTGTGTTTAGAGCTAGTGTTGCTTACAGGCATGTGGGTGTAGTCTGCACACACACACACACACACGCAGAGAAAGATAGAGAGAGAGAGAGAGACGTAGTGACAGTCGTTGACTATTTGCGGACACCGCAAACAACGTTAAATGCAAATTTACGCCAAGCATCCTACTCCATAACCATCAACTCCCCCCCCTTCCAATTTACCACTCCGCTGCCCTTCTGCTAAGCAACCCCCCGCAGTGCTGCTGGCAACCCCCAAGGCTCCTTAGCCCCCCTTCTACCACAACAACTCTCTAAGCCAAGAGTTACACACAAAATGGCCGTACTTTGGCGCCATTGCCTCAGTTGTTATTGCTGTTGTTGTTGATGACTATTGCCGTTATTGCCCAGCAAGTGAGAGAGCATACAAAGAGTAGGAGAGAGAGAGAGAGAGAAACAGAGAGATAGAGCGTTTCTCGGGGCTGAATTGAAGTGTTAGTTGTAATGCTACTAATTGGACTCGCTTTTAGCAACGCTTCATGTGCCGCCAAGCAAGTCAAAAGCAAAGCTCCTTCAAGCTGCCCTCTCTCTCTCTCTCTGTCTCTCTCTCTATCTCCCACACACACTCACTTGTGTGTACTACTGCAAAGTCTATAATTGGAAAATCTTACACACTCGAAATTCAATTTCAACTGCAGAGTTCTTATCGTTTTACTATGAGCCAAGTAATAGAGTTGTGTCATTTCGCTCCGACTTATTTCAAATGAACGAGTCGTTTAAATGAAAAATTTAACTAATTCAGTCATTCATAATGTGTATCCGTTTATTGTGTTCAGTTGGTCAGTTGGTAAAATCAATTTTTTGTTTAAAGAATTACAAACGCAGCTACCACCAAAAAACCTTTCAGTGTGCGAGCAATATATATAAAAAAGTCGCCTTCCGCGCGAGCTTCAAACGCGTGTTTTTGCTTACTGGCGCCACTTAACCAAATGACTGATTCAGTTCACGACTTAAAATGAACTAACAAACCCAACTCTAATGAGTAAGTGTGGCATTAGTACAGCCCGTTCGCAAGAGATTTGAGCAAAGAGTATGAAGTGCAGTGTGGTCTTGTCAGGGGAGGGAGGGAGATATGTAGGGGAGGTGAGTGCTAAGTGGTATTGCCGCAAAGGGAAGCAGAGAGCAGATTGCTTAGTAAGTTAATAACGTTGACAATGTGCAACTAAATACGAAATGTAATTAGTAAACACATGCTCTATCATTCTCTGCTGCACATATCGATAGCAACATCTCAGCTATCGAATATCGATACAAGGCAAGGAAATGTACATACATTGATTAAGTAACTGATATCATAGAATGTGTTCTGCCAGTGAGTTTGCTTAACTTGTGAGAAAATTCATTTTCAAATATGCATAAGACAATTGTGAATATCAATAGGAACGATTATGATGTATCGATACATATTCGATAAGTGTTGCACGTAGCGTAAAGTGAATCTTAAAGCACTTGATGAAATTAGAAGGGCACTTAATAATGATAACGATACATTTATCGATAACAATCTACAAATTTGCATATTTGCCAAACTTTATCGATATTTTCTTAGTGATTCCTTCTACAATGTAAAAAATTAAAGAGCTACAAATGCTATGAGATATGGATTTACTATAAACTAAACACAAAAAGGATTTAGAGTTATCGATTATGTTGCAGTAACTTATCGATATAATATTATTTAAAAATTACTTCATTATCGATTCATTTTTCTCATCAAGCTATATAATTATTAATTCCAAGATAGTTGAATTCGATTTGGTTATCGGTTTATTTCCAAACTTTTTAATATATGTACTCATATAGTAAAGTGCATCGATAACTGGTAGGCTTCGTTATCGATTCATTTGATAACTTGTAGATGCATATGTAGAAATTCCATTACATCCGATACCAAGAGTGTCCTGTCTCCTTAGACATGTGCCATGTCCTTGGCTTAATCCCTGCTCCAGTCAGTGTGTTCCAAGTCAAGTCTTCGAGCTGAGAGCTAAGTGCCTGGGCACTTGAGGCGACTGCCTCCCTGCCATTAGCAGCGCCGACAAGGAGCACATGAGAATGAGAGGACAATCGAGAAGCAGGACGAGAGCCAGGATGGGGACGGGAACGGGGACGAGAACGAGTCAGAGGCCCGTCCCAGTTTCAGTTGCAAGTGCCGCCTGTTCCTTCGGTTCCTTCTACTCGCTTCTCACGGTCTGTGAGTGGCGCACTCGATGCGGGTAAAAGGGCAAATTTTGATTGCATGACGGCAGGGGAATGAATTGGGAGAGGGGGGGGGGGGGGGGTAGGGGGTGCATTAACCGCGCCATAATTACACATTTTTCCCCTATTTTTGTTGTTGTTTTCCTGTCTGATTCCTTTTGCTAATCAAACATATCCAAGGAACGAAAGAGCGAGCAAGCGAAGAAGGGAGAGCGAGAGAGAGAGAGAGAGATGCATACGAGTTTCGTAAGCTTTTATAAGGGTGGCAATTTGGCGATGTTGAAGTTCACTCGATGAACGCAGACACACACACACTACGCACACATACATACGCACACACACTGTCTGCCTCTCACTCACTCACACAGCAGCATGCGGCCTCTCGCTCACACTCGCCGACTTTGACATTTTGGGCTAGAACAATAACGGCCATTAAAATGCTTAATTATAAATTCGCAAACGTAGCTGATTTTTTTTGTAGACCCCCCTCCTCCATCCCTTCCGCCGACGCACCTGACAGGACGCTGACGTAGCTAAAGGACGCTATGAAGCAGGCAGGAGAAAGAGACAGAGCGAGAGCGAGAGGGAGAAATTGCACTTGAGTTTTTGCTGCAGTTGATGGCTTATTAGAAGTCTGGCTTGAGGACGAGTCCTGCTTGAAGGACTTGAAGGATGAGTCGCAGGATAACAATAAAAATGCCTGCATACATCCGACGAAGAGGTGTGAAAAATCAGCACTGAAGAATCCAAACAAAGACAATGAGACAAAGCGGAAATGCAAATTCCTTGCTCTCTGTCTCTCTCTCACTCTCTTTCACTCTATCGTCCCTTATCTTCAGCTGTCTTCAATTCTTGGGGGGATTTCTTCAACTGTTTTGCCAACAGGCAACACCTACAGAATGTGTGTGTGTGTGTGTGTGTGTGTGTGTGAGTGTGTGTGTTTCAAGGCGGATGTAATTAGTTTGTTAATTCATTAAACACAGCCACAATCGTTTGGTTGCCTGTCTCTTTTGGCCAAACAATAGACATATCAAATTACCTCTTCTTCTGCCTGCCATTCACTCACTCAGTCACTCAGTCACTCGCTTATTCATGACTCATACTCACTGTGATTCACTCACCTGTATGCGATCCTCGGGCAATTCCGTTTTCAATGACAGCATCTCGCGGGCATAGACATCAGGATAATGCGCCTCCTTGAACGCTTCCTCCAACTTCTCCAGCTGATAGCTGGTGAATATCGTTCGACTATGTCGTCGCTTCTTCTTCTTCTTTTTGCTATTCGGCCCAACGCCCACGCCCACGCCCATTCCAGGGCCAACTGCAAATCCGTTCAATCCATCCATGCCAAAGTCCTTGGCAGCCAATGAGCCTGGAGTAAAACCACAACAACAAGTTGCACATCAATTTCAATTCAATTCAATTTTATAGCAAATTCAATGGACTTGCTAAGACAAAGTTTAGTTTGTATTCAAATTGCAGTCAACTTCAATTCAATTGAACATTGCTTTCAATTTGCATCAATCAAACATAGATAATTTTTAATTTTTTTCTTTTTTTTACCGATTTTTATCAGAAAATTATTTTTGCTTAACAACAATTTGATTTAAATATTAAACTTAATTTTCATAATGATATAATTCAACCATACCTGTCAAATCTCGATTAGAATTACTAATCAATTAGATTATTTATTCGAAATAATCGTAGTGATTATATAATTCACTGTTGAAAAATTTGTGATTATTTAATGATTACGATTAGAAAAAATCAAAAAAAAATCTAAAATTATTACGATTATTCAAAATAATCAGAAAAATCAAAAATAATCGTTTTGAGTATTTCGGATTATTTTTAATTTTTTTGTGATTATTTCTGATTTCTTAGATTTTTTTAGATTTTTTAGTAAAAATCAAATGATTTTAAATTTTCACAATCAAAGTAGCCAAAGCTTTTGATTATAGTTGCTTTTGTAGACCTCTTGAGCGCTCCTGTTATCGACTGTATCTTCATAAGGAAGGTTTAAGATATGCATCTTCGAAAGCGTCATCTCCTGAAAAATCGCAATCGCAATGGTCGTGCCATTTTATCCTAAATTAAAAATGTTGTGTTATATTTTTTACAACTGCTCCGCCATTAATTCTTAAAAAATATTATGACACATTTCGATTATTCAGAAAATCCACTAAAATAAATTCACTTTTTACACAAAAAATTTCGTCAAAGCAGATTTTGTAACACTCTTAACACATCAGGGGAGTCGAACCTCAACGTTGAAAGTTTGGAATATAACAGGTCGGCAACTCTAACTAGTGAGCTACGGGATTATTTTAGCTACACCTGCTTTCTTCTGAATTTAACTGCTTTAGACAGCACAAAACGCAACTATAATCAAAAGCTTTGGCTACTTTGATTGTAAAAATTTAAAATAATTTAATTTTTACTAAAAAATCTAAAAAAATCTAAAAAATCATAAATAATCAGAAAAAATCAAAAATAATCCGAAATACTCAAAACGATTATTTTTGATTTTTTTTGATTTTTTCTGATTATTTTTGAATAATCGTAATAATTTAAGATTTTATTTTATTTTTTCTAATCGTAATCATTAAATAATTGGGAAAAACCCAAAATAATTGTAATTTAATCATTGGTTCGACTTTTAAACAAAAATAATTTAATTACTAATGATTATGATTATTAATCATTATTTAACAGGTATGAATTCAACCTATTTTGGTCTTAAATTGAACAAGCATATTCAATTGTGAAATAAAATTCAAATAGATAAAATAATATAATCTGCTTGCCTTCACATTCACTATTAAATTAATGCCAAAATTAATCTAAAAACAAGGGAGCGGCTACAGTCAAGTTTGCTCGACTGTAAGATACCCTGTGCCAGTCTCCCTAAAATATAATATTTGTTATAATAGAACTAGTAATATGTATGTAAGCATATAAAACATAAATATTTAACGCCGCTCGAATTTGCTGTATGATATAGTAGTCAGATTTTAACCAAAATTGGTCAATGTATTGAACCATCCTATATGCATATTCATTCAGTTTGGCTGAGATATCTCAAACAACAAAAAAGTTGTCCATACTAAGACTTGATTTTCGACTGATCGTTCCTATGGCAGCTTTATGATATAGTGGTCCGATCCAAATTTAAAAATAAACTTGATCTGCGTCCAAATTTGAAGTCTCTAGCTATTATAGTCTCTTAGATCGACGCGTTCAAACAGACGGACAGACGGACGGACAAACAGACGGACATGGCTCAATCAACTCGGCTGTTGATGCTGATCAAGAATATATATACTTTAAGGGGTCGGAGATGCTGCCTTCTGCCTGTTACATACATCACACAAATCTAATATGCCCTTTCTGACCATTTTCAATGGGCACAGGGTATAATAAACAATAATATCAACATTCAATTTCCAAACAACCTAGTTTTATTTAAATTCAATCAGTGTCAGACTTAACACATTTCATTTAATCAATTATTATTCTACGTCAAGATTTACAACTATATCAATTTCAGTTACGTTTTCTATTCAACTGACCATCAACTTTTGCTATAATCCTAGATTATATATAATGCTTTTAACCACATTAATTTGTGGGCTCTTCTGTTAGTAAATAACTCGTTATTTTAGCTAAAATTGTCGTCTTTACTTCAATTCAATTTCAGTTTCAATCAACTCTTCTCTCTCTCTCTCTCTCACTTCACATCAGTTGTGTTCACTTCCTTGTCAAAATTAGTTCACAGCATTTACAATGTTGCTCCCATGACCTACACACAATATAATAGAATACCCCAGCTACAAGTTAAATACGTTTTTCGATCCCAATCCCAATACCAAAAACCCAAAACCCAAGCACATGACAAGTTGTTGGCGGCGCTGAAGCGCGACTTTAAGTGTTTCTTTTTCTTAATTTTTTTTGTTGTTCTTCTTTTGTTTTTCTTTCAACTTGGCTGGCAATCAACTGGGGTAGTCTCTGTTATTTTAAATATTTAATAATTGTATCTAGTTTCCCACTTCCTTTGGCATATTCTTACAAGGAAAACTCCACTTGACATTGTCATGACCTGCACAAAAATACAAATTGGGGAAAAGTGAAAGCGGCAGCCAAAATCTCCAAATTTCGAGGACTCTGCGAACGATGAGCGTTGACAGTTTGTTTTCTGTTTTCTCAAGATGATGATGGTGATGAGGTTGTTGTTGTGGAGTGTGAAGATCATGAGGAGGAGGATCTTGTAATGCCGCTGATCAACGTTGCTAAATCGTCAATCGTTGGACTGAAGATGCCTTTCAATGGCAAATCAAAGATTGAAGCACCCGGAAAACACAGCAACGCAAAGAAAGAGATGCAGAAAGGAAAAGAGAAGGAGACGGAGACGGAGGGAAGCTAGTGGAGTGAAGTGCCTACAGCAATAACAACAACAACAACAACTTCCAGCCACAGTTTTTTTTTTGTTTTGGGAAAGTACATCAACAATTCGCATTGAAATTCGATATGAAAAATTGAGTAGAAGTTGTTGCTGTTGTTGTTGTTGTGGCTGTCGAGTTGTTCAAGTGAATCGCTGACGGGGATCCTTCCCAGCTCTTGTCGTTTTTATATTTCTTTTATTTTTGATTTTGTTTTTTTTTAGTTAGGGGCAATTTAATGCTAAAGAGGAAAGAGTCAGGGAAGGAGGGAAGCCTCTTCGCATTTTCCACTAAATATGCGTGAAAAACAAGCATCGCATTTTGGTTGAATGCAAACGATTGAAGTGGAAATGTGTTGTGTGTATTGAATGCGATTTTTGGCATCTTGAATTACAAATAGAAAAGCAGCAGAGGCAATTTACCAATTTATATCCAAATTAAAGACACACGATATCTCATAAATGTCAAAAGAAAATAATAAAAAAAAATAACGTATGTTCCATTATGACTACGTGTTGCATTTCAATTTTAACATATTTAAATGAATTTTTCAAAAATATTTCAGGTTTTCAGTTCAAATGAATTGAATGCTTATTGGTATTCGTATATAATATTTAATTTCAGGTGTTGTACAAAAACTCATTATTACTCCATTTACGAGTATTAATTACTATTTTTTATTATTAATTATTTTAGGCAACACTTGAGGCAAATTTCAAATGAATTAATTTATTTATGATTAATATGCAATTAATATTCTTGCAATAAGATTATTAACAATGATTCTACAAATTTTTACTTCTTTAACTAAATGCTGGTACATATAATAATGTATTAATTTAAATTAAAGTGTAAATTTGATTTGTCCTATATTTGAAATGTAATTGAATTTGAAATAATTACAGTTGGAGAATTATGTATATAAATATTATTCTATTTTTATTTCATTCCATTTTTATATTAGTGCAATTTTTGGTCGCTAATCAACGCTGTATATGTGGGTGTGTTGTATAAATCTAATTAAATAATTAAGTATGATGAGCAAATGTGCGAAATTAGTTAATTCGGTGCGCACAAAAGTAGGCAACATAAATTTAGCTTTTGTATGTTTACACTTTGCCAGCACACTTTTAATGAGCTCACGCATGCAAACACACACAAACATACATCTATACACACGAACACACACCCAGACACACACACACACACCCATACACACACCCAGACACAAAGGACACACGCAACGCAGCTTTATTATTGAAAGTTTTCGACTCGAACATGAAAGTCAACGCGCTCAACATCGACACAAACACACACACACACACACAGACACACACACACGCGCACACAGCATGCCAACACACAAACACACACACACACACAGACACACGCACATGCATCACAACATATTAGCAATTAAAATTTTCTTAGTTAATTACTTTAAGCAGACGACGTCGACACGAAAATTCCAGAGCGAAAAATGTCCCAGCAAATGAAAGGCGACAAAGGAGCCTGCCACAAGAGAGAACGAGAGAAAGAGCGAGAGAGAGACGGACAGAAAGAGAGAGGTAGGGGTGGGGGGGGGGGGGGGGGGGGTCTTGTGCCAGTTCCACGCGCTGTCGCTGCCAAGTGAATTTTATGAAATTTATGCGCATTTCACTAGAAAATTTAATTAGGAAATCTAATTTGCTCAAAAGCGCATAAAAAATGTCGACGCGGGCGCCCAACGATGTTCCAGCTTGGGCGCCATTTTTGTTAGTCTTCCCACTGTGTGTGTGTTGCGGTGTGTCTGTGTGCGTGCGTTTATTGTCAACGCTGTGGTGGCTGGTGAGCTGGGGGGAAATGAGGAATGGGAAGTGGGGAGTGGGGTCTGTGGCAGAGACACATGCATCAAGTAACCAACAAAATGACTAATTCCTGCCACATGTGTGTGAGAGTATGTCTATGTCTATGTGTGTGTGTGTGTGTGTGTGTGTGTGTGCCGCATAAACAGTTGCATGGCAAAATACGCTAATAAAGTGGCTGAGTTGTTGACTGCGTCGTCAGCAGCGTTGCTGACGCCGACGTCGACGTCAACGAGGGCAGCGGCAGCGACAGCGCTGTCGTCTACTCATTGCGATTTGCATTTGCGTCAAAGTGGCTGCGTTTTTGTGCATGTGTGTGCGTGTGTGGGTGCTGCAATAGTCGCCTATCCCTTTCTCCCTCACTCTCCCTTACACCTCTCTCTCTCTCTCTCTCTCACTCTGTTACGTTGTGTTTGTGCATTTGACTTTTTGCTAGCTTTTTTTGTACTAATTAGAAATTAAATTGAATTATTTGCTTGAGAAATCAAAAAACAAAATACAAAAATTACAAAAAGGGCAACAAAATTGCATAGAAAATGGGAGCAAGAGAGTGAGAGAAAGAAAGAGAGAGAGAGAGAGGCGGATAAAAGAGTGTGAGAACGTAAGGAAAGTTGGCATAAAGTAGGCAGATTTAAAATAAATGGAATGGATAAAAGAATATTGAGAACAAGGACCCTTTAGTTATTTATATAAATAAATAAGAATGTAAATATGTATTATTATGTAATATATGTAATATAATATGATGACAGATAGATAAAAAGTTAAGTCAAAACTAGGAGAAGTCATAATTTGATTAATTGACTCAACATTTGTTGCAAGTTTATAGGTAGCCCCAGAAAAAACTGAATGAAATCAATAAGAGTAGAAAGAATATAGAAGAATTTTTTTCCTAATTTATTTATTCGATGTCAACTCTGAGGAATCATTAAAAATCAATTGAAAAATATTAAATAGCAATCATAACTCAAATTGAAAAAATATGGTTTTTTAAGCAAATTAAAAATGTATTTTAATCAGGGATTAAAACCCTAACCGAAACCGTAACCTTTAACCGGTACAAACCGATTGAAATTTGAAACCGTAACTGAAACCGTAACCAAAAAAAAAATTTTTCATCTGACCGAAAACTTTAAACCGAAATAACCGTATTGTAACCGTTTCATTTCTAGTGGCTAGTTTCGGTTTTCCATACATGCAAAAAAAAATACAAATAAAAGCAAGATGCAAAAATTGTCTGCATTTCATTGTCTTATGCATGTACACTCATACAGTGTCTTCATACAGCATACATTTTTCGAATTTGGGTATAATAAAGATGGTTTGATGCGGGTTGTTAATATTAATCTATTAATCACTTAAATTCCGTTCGAATGATACAAAAATGTCTATAACCCATTAAGTACCCTTGAAAAATTTTGAAATTTAGAAAAAGTAAATTTTTCAAGTTTTTTCCTAGATTTTTTCAAAAAAATATTTTGATGCAAAAAATTTTTTTAAACAATTCTAATAGCAACGGCAAATAAAATTAATAAAAAAATTTTTGCTAGTATTTTTTATGATTTTTTGAAAATTGCTAAAAAGCCACATTTTGTATGAAAAAGAGGAAAGTGGTGTTAAAATAGTCACTTTTAGCAACACTGAGAAAGTAATGCGCTTTTATTATTATTGCAAAGAATTTTTTTTTATTTTTGTGAACCGAAACCAAAAACCGGTTCACCGTTACGAAACCTTTATTCAAAGACTTTCCGTAACCGATAACCGAAAAAACCTAAATGCGAATTTAACCGAAAACGTAACTGAAACCGATAATCGTTTCGGTTTTAATTCCTGATTTTAATATTAAAATAAAATATGTAAATTGTGAAACATATTAACATGTTAATTAATAGTGAATTAGTGAGCTAATGGGATCAGAGAAAAAGATTTGAAAAGTAACCCTGACAATCTTTCAGATCTGCTTTGAATATGTGACAACAATATCTGATTTTCAAAAAACACGAAAATTCAGTTTATTCAATTGTGTAAATCGAAAAGTACAAAATAACTTGTAATTTTATATTTAATATACTTTTTTATTAATAATGAATAATCAGGGTAGTCAACCACTTCTGGACTCTAACAGTAAAAAGGACCTTTCTGAACTTGATCCAAACGAGACAAATGGCGGATCAGTTGTGGCAATCGCTGGAGAAGACTATGCGATAATTGCCACCGACACATTGCTGACCGACGATGATGATTTGCCTTGCTCGAGCGATCAGCGAAAACTTTTCCAATTGACACCGAAATCGATGCTGGGATGTTCAGGATGCTGGTGCGATATTCTCGGGTTAACCGAGCAGTTGCAAATGCGCAGGCAGATCTATGAGCAAACCCATAAGAGAGAAATGTCAACTGATGCCGTCGCTCAACTGCTTTCGGTTCTCCTCTATGAACGGCGATTCTTTCCCTATCTGGTGTACAATATTCTGGCTGGCATCGATAAATCTGGCAAGGGAGCCGTCTTCTCCTACGATGTCATCGGCCATTGCGAACGTTCCGCTTACTTTGCCAACGGAACTTCGGGCAAAATGTTGCTCCCAGTGCTCGACACTTGCATTGGCCTCGAAACTCAGGAAACTTCCCCACTGACAAAGGAGCAGGCAATTGCAATTGCTGTCGAGTGTTTCAAGTCGGCGGGCGAACGGGATGCGGCACTCATAAATATCATAACTAAACATGGCATAGAGGAGAGATCAATGGCATTGAAAATAAAGTAATGTTGATCTTTTTACTATCTTAAATTTCTTGTGACTACTTATGTTATATAATACAAGTCTTTGATGTTCTGAGCTGACTCTACATTCAGATATTCTTTTTCTCATTTTTCTACACTCAAATAAATACTCGTTAGATCTTGTGCAGCGAAGCTTTGTACACTGATAAAAATGGTCCGCTCTAAAATCAAGAATATTCCTCTTAAGTACTTGAATTAAAGAATAAAAAAAAAAAACATATCTTACAATAGCAAATTATCTTATAAACAAGATATTCGGGGGTGCCATAGAAATCACTTTCGCTTGAATTTCGCTTAAATTTCATACAAATTCCAGTGAAATTCAAGCGAAAGCGATTTCTGTGGCACCCATGATTGTCTAATTTTATTTTAAATAAATACATTTTAAAATAAGACTACTTTAAAGTGCGAAATTAAGAAAATACTTAGAGAAAAAAGAAACAGGAAAAATATCTTGATGTAGTCTTACAATTTATATTTTTAATCAACTCTCTTTTAAAATTATTTTTAATTAGCTCTTTTAAAGTTTTCTATTTTTTTAAATTAACTATTTAGCACCAAGTTTGTTTGATTTGAGAAACGAATCTATTTTTTTTATCAGTGTAGTCTTAATTGCGACACGGCTTCAGCTCCAGCTCCAGCTCCAAGTTGAACTTCAACTGCACCCTTCAGCGTTGCGAGTTTGGTGATGTCGCTTGGATGTTTGGATGTTACTCGTAATTTGCGCACTCAATGGAAAATTGTTAATTAGATTCCTTGCTTGCCGTGTGACTTTGTCTTCTTCACCACGTTGTCGTTGTTGTCGTTGTCGGCCATTGTTTTGCACCACTCCATGGGTCCCCATAGGGTATGCTCCACCCAAGAGCACCCTGTCCTTTCCCTCGCCCCGACTGAAGCGTTTTAGCCTGAGCTTTGTGTCAAAGTTGGTTAACGTGATTGCTGTCCCCTCTCTCTCTCTGCAGTTCTTTTCTCTCCTCTCTAAGCAACCAATTGTTTCAAAGCAGTTTTCCGCTTCAACGACTCAACGAACCCAACGAACTTTAAGTGCAAAGCGTTTTACACCAACAACAACAACAACAACAGAAGCAAAGAGTGCGCAATTTTTGCACTAAACTTTTTGCTCTTTCACTTTTTACAAGTGTGTGTGTGTGTATGTGAGTAGTATATGTGTGAGTGTCTGTGTGTGTGTGTGTGTGTTGCAGAGTGGCTTCTGGTTTCGGTTTAGTGAAATCTTGCAACGGTAACGAGTGCAGGAAATAACACGGATGCGAGACATTCGAACATCCGGACAACGTTGACGGAGCACAGCGCGAAAGAGAACAACATAGACACAAAGCGAGAGAGAGACAGACAGACAGAGAGTGAAAAACAGCGAACATCAGAGATTCAAACTGCCAAGTGAACAAAGATTAGCGCAGGCTCCATAAATAGCCTAAGCACAAGCAATTGATTCGTTTATTCACTTGAAGTGAATCGATGTGAATATTGACTGCAATTTGGTAAGTTCAAGGATTAACCACTCATATGACAGTATACAGTCAAGCATCACTATGGTGAATTTGAACAAAATCTTTAAATCAAGTTCGATTGTAAATTTTACTGCGTTTTTATACATATTGTTTAGTTTTAACATTTGCAAATATATTCGGATTTAAACAGCTAATATATGTATTTAATTTTTAAATATGTTTGATAACGGAAAAGTATGTAAAGAATAGAGGAAATACACAGAAAAATTAGAAAAATTCAATAAAAATATTTTATTTTTTAAGTAAGACAACTTTACTATTTAAAATAAAACAAAAGCCTAGTCCTTCAATTCCTATATTTGAAAAGTTTTGATCTCGTTTCAGTTTCAACAAAGTTTCAAAGGTTTCAACAACAAAATTCGTCGAAAACATAACTTATTATTTATCAATTTATTTAATTATTATTTATTTTATGATGCTATTATTATTAAATAGCATTTGTTGCATCAGTAATGATTCTTCTTCACTTGCCCCTTCGTTAAGTCTTTTTTTTTATATCAGTCCTATGATTATTATTTGATTACAGAGACTGAGAGAAGAACAGGGATAGCTTAACTCTATTGATACTGATTAGGAAATAATATGCTTTATAGGGTTGCTAGCAATAGAGCTATTGTCGGTATTCCTGAAATCAAGCAATCAATGTCAAAAAAACCAGGGACCGTAATCATTATGAGTTATATTATAAAAATTACATCATAATGATTATATTTTAATTTTTAATTTTTTTCCTTAATGATGATCATTATTTTTGAGTAATTTCATAAAAATCAAAAATAATCATTATGAATGAGTTTTATTTTTTTCGCTTAAAATAAAACTCAAAAGTAATTTACGGCTTCTGTGTTAAGATTTTTACCAATATTACTTTATATCCCTATAGAGGGACACCATAGCTACCTCCCAGCATTACCTTTTTTTTTATCGGAGTACGGTAACCCATTCAAACTTGCATAAAACATGAAAAAAAAATCTAAAAATGTATAGTAGAGTGAATCGATTTGGATGGGTCCGAAAAATTAAAAAAATGGTAACCCATTTTCGTAATCTATGGTCAATTCTAAGATGTTTTCACCAAGAAACTATAGTTCTAAAATGAATTCCTGGTCCGCGCTTTTGAGTTTAAAAATTCATTTTATTGAAAATTCATATCTTGGGTTCTTATGGTCTGATCCTGACAAACTTGGTGTCAATACTCTTGTTAGGACCAGGACTTTTATAATTCCATAGAACTAAAGGACGAAATGTCCTTTAAACATAACTTTCATCCTTGAAACGACGATTTTGCGATTCGATTATGTCAAGCTATATCCTAAAAACTTAGTTAGAATTTAATATAATTTTGGCCTAAAGGAAATTTTTATCGTCCTTGAACCTGTATTTTTATAAGCAGCAAATGTAAAACATATTTTAATAAAATTTTAATACAGGTTTAATAAAATAAGTTGTATATTTTCTGTTAATAAAAAATATAGGTTTAAGGAAAAACATTTTTTGGCCAAAAAATAGCTTTAATTTTGACGAAATTTTTAAAATAGAGACGAATCGCGAAATCGTCGTTCAGTGTTTTTACACTGATTATACATTTTTCGATGTTTTGATGCAAGTTTGAATGGGTTACCGTACTCCGATAAAAAAAAAGATTATGCTGGGAGGTAGATATGGTGTCCCTCTATAGGGATATAAAGTAATATTGGTAAAAATCTTAACACAGAAGCCGTAAATTACTTTTGAGTTTTATTTTAAGCGAAAAAAATAAAACTCATTTATAATGATTATTTTTGATTTTTATAAAATTACTCAAAAATAATGATTACCATTAAGTAAAAAAGTAAAAATCATAAAAATAAAAATCATGGTGGAAACACAAAGATTGTAAAATAATAAACATTTTGGTGCAAACCATTATTTTCTAGGTCTTTTATAAGTGTTTGATTTTTTTATTTAAAAAAAAAATGAATAATCATTATTTGCAGTCCCTGAAAAAAACTGTTGAGAAACTTGACAAATGGTGAAACTTATTAAATAAAATAAATACTTTTTTAAATAAAATAATCATAAATTTTTAATAAATTTGTTAGAAACATAAAACTTACTTTAAATGATTTTGTGGCAAGTGAAAGTTAATTTGTATCAGTAGATTTTTGTGATTTTAAAAACTTGGTAAAACAAATGAAATTTCGGACATTTAAGGAAAATCTAAGTTTAGAAACGTAAAGCAACTATGTATGTACTTATTAATAATCTCCAGAGATTTGTGGAACATTTGCACAATGCTACATATTACCCTGTTTTTTGGCTACAGGTTGTTAGCCCTGTCGCATCCCGCCCTGCCCGTTTTTATCTCTTCTATTTGCCCCCTTTTCGGCTGTAGTTAAAAAAACCCGTTGAAAGATTCACTCAACTGGTGCGATGCGAAATGCGATTGGTTCCACATGTGCACAGTGTGTGTGCTGTGTGTGTGTGTGTGTGTGTTGTGTGTGTAATGTGGTGTGTGTTGTTTTTTGTTTCAATTAAGCGCAAAAGTAACGCATTCGACATGGCCAGCAAATAAAACTTAGACACGCAATCCGAGGGCAATGGCGAGCATGGTGCATGCAACATGGGGCAACGATGCGAATAAAAGGGTTAAGGCCCGTAGGCAACAAACTGGGATGAGGCAAACAAAAAAAAAATTGAGAAAAAATGCCAATTAAAATCTTAGCCGGGACAAGTGCATCATCATCATCATCATCATCATCAGCAAGGACATGACAGGACGAGGCAGGACCAAGGACAAAGAAATGCAAGTGGCAAGAAGAACATAAAAAGAAAGATGGGCAAAATGGTTAAAGGGTAATGGATAAATGGGTAACGGGTACTCGTGACTCGGATTGTGGATACTCGGTACTCGGTACTCGGTACCCAGTACTCAGTATTCTTGCCTCGCTTTTGGTTGGTGGTCTCGAGTCGCGTTGCAAGTCGACGGGGGAAATTGCCCCACTTGTCGCCTTTGTGTGGAGATTCTTTTGCTATCCGCTCGCAAATGGCACAAAAGTGGCTTCTTTTCATTATTCTTGTTGCTCTTCTTTCATCATCTTCATCTACTGCTGCTGCTTCTTCTTCTTCTAGCTATTGTTGTTGCTGCTGCAGTTGTTGTAGTTGTTGTTGTTGTTGTTGCTGTTGTTGCAAGAATGCAAGCGTCGAGTGGCTGCTACTAAAATACTTAAGCATCACACTTCAGGCCTCATAAAGACAAGAATAGCCAAGAATGTGCTGCCAAGTGGCCAAGTTCGTGTTCGTCGTCGTCATCTCCTCAGAGAGATTAGAGATTAGAAGACAAGAGCGAACTCAACAACAACAACAGCAACAACAAAGCTAACAACACCAACAACAAAATGGCAATTAAGTAGGCAAAGGCAGTGGCAACAACTTAAAAGTGGCCTAAAGCTCAACTAAAGCTGATTAAAGACCATCCTTAGAAGCTTGCACCAAATTAAAGCAACTTAAGTGTAAAATAAATATTAACAGCAATTTATAAAGAAAAAAGCTCCAAAGTTCATTTTTTGCAACTTACAGGAGGATTAAAGCTCGAAAGTTAGCTCATAAAAACTTGCAAGTTTTATAAAGCTCGATTAGCAAGTGTGAATTACGTAGATTTTAAGTCAAAGCACATTAAAGTACTTAAAAGTAATTAAAAGCTCAACTAATGAGAATAAAAGCTCAAAAAATATAATATTTTCAAATCGCTAGTCTTTATTTTTAGAGAATTGAAATTATATGAAAAAAGCTCATCTAAAATAGATTTAAGCACTAAAATTAATTCTCAACAACTTCAAAGTAAACGAAAAGCTACAGTAGAGAAGATAAAAGCATTAAAGCTCATATTTACATTTAATTCAATTTTGAATACAATTGTAAAAGTAAATCAAAAAATTGACAACTCGATTTTCGTGGACTATTTTTTTAAGTTGTGAGATAAATCGCCAGCTTGATTTACTGTATGGAATTGCATCACTAAATTGTATGTAGATTATTGATTATTAAAATTTTTTGAAGATAAAAACATGGCAAACATTTTAATATTAAGCCCAATTTGATCCATACATTACATCACTTATTTGTAAGTAGATAACTGATTAACATAATTTCTTGAAGCTAAAAACATGGCAATGGAATTAAAGAATAGAAATGTACTAATAAGGTAATTGTATTGAATCTATTGAGTAAAAAAGCACGAGTAAATCAATTTACTTCGACTTTTATATACCCTCAATAACCTGATAAACAAACTTGCTTATAGAGATAGAGACATTTTTGACTTTAGTTTCGGAATATAGATGTACAACTTTATAGCCGCCATATGTTCCACTTATAAGGACAAATTTGATCCAGTAATTTGTTTGTTTAGTACGGACAATTCAATTTATTTAAGCGCGGGCCGCAACAACCCTAAGCTGCCCCAATGTACCTCAACTTCCAATTGGATTTTTCGTCGTGTGCGTTTCTTATTAGACAAGTTTATGTGAGTCTCGCATTTCTTTTGGCTTTTGTTGGTTTTCGGTGTGAACAAAAGGGTTAAGGCACACAGCGAGCGAGAGAAAGAGGGAGAGAAACAAAGAGCGAAAGAGGACAGGCTGTCTGACAGGCAGGACACACATGTCCTCGTCAAGGATGTTGAGCCAGATGAGGAGATGTATGTGCGTGTAAATTGCGTATAAAAGCGTATGTTGAAAATATTTATTGCCCGTTGCGAATCCAGCAAAATGAAAATGAAAATTTCATTAGTTGACTCACATTCACAGTCACACTCGCATTCGTATTCACACTTGTATTCGTATTCGTATTCGTATTCGTATTCACAACACTCACTCAGACACATGTGTGTCGATTTTCGACTCTTTCGCTTTTGTTTTTTTTATTTTCGTCACTTGTTTTAAGCTAAATTGTTTATTTTATTAGCAATTTGGGAAATTTATGTGCTCCGCAAGGACCTTTTTCGGTTCAACCGATTCGAAATGAAGCGTCGGAATGCCCATTAATTAGCGTGCACCAGCAGACAGAGACGGGGACAGAATCAGCGAAAGAGAGAGAGAGAGAGAGACGCGAAAGAGAGAGGCAGCGCGTTCTCTCTTCACACATGCTGGTGCTGCCCTCTGTTGGTCAAAGGATGTGTCACAGTTTGTGGCCTTTGCACTGCGAATAAGTTTGCAAGGATTGCATTCGACCCAGGACATTGCCTACCTTTAGGCGGACCCTTTATTTCCACAATTCCCTTAGGGAGGAGACTTTCGCTTACCTGGTAAACAAGTTCCAGCGCCGGGGAAGCTCTTCAACTGCGGAAATCCTGCGGGAATAATAAAAAAAACGAGTAAGGGAATTAGTAGAAAAACGATACTGCAATTTCATTTCAATCAAAGGCTATTTAAATACGATCGATAGATATTTGGCATTGTTATCGGTTTGACTTTACCAACTCATTAGTGTTAACGATAACGATAGTTCAATAAATAAAGTTCTAGAATTAGTAGAAAAACGATACTGCAATTTTATTTCAATCAAAGGCTATTTAAGTACGATCGATAGATATTCGGCATTGTTATCGGTTTGATTTTACCAAATTATTAGCGTTATCGATAACAATAGCTCATTATATGGTATGTAAGAATGTAACACGACATTAACAAAGTGCAACATTCCCTAAAGCTACTTAACTGCGAATATCGATAATTTATCGATCTACTTTTTAAACTCATTTTGGATTGTAAAACCTAACATATAAAAAGTTATTTAAAAATATTTAAAAAATGCATCTCTTTCGTTTAATTTATCGCTTTTATCATCAAATATCGCCATGTTATCGATAACAGATTTTTTTTTAAATCGTAACACAAAAAAGTGAATGCAACGCGATTGTCTAATTACCAGGAACTTTGTAATCTTTGGTATAGTCTCGCGAGTACATTCATGTGAAGCTTTACTGTGGTACACACACATGCTTATTACTGTGCTGCCCTGAAATCTCGTTTGAAAGTAATCGTTTTTTTCATACATATAGACATATATTTCAGTTGCCTTCACTTTTATTAGCCAGTTCAAAGCCATCGGAGCCTGCGATCTGACCCTGACCGCACCTCTCTTCCCTCCAACCCCCCTCCCAGAAGAGAAGTGTAGACTCACAGCGTCTTCCCTTCATCCACGGAAGTCTGCAATATGCCGTCGAAGTAGCGAATGAACTGAAGAAAATAAGAGTCGAAATGCAAATCGAGTGCTAAATTCGCTAAATTTCAGAACTGCGACGAAATCTTCATCTCAGGGGTCTCTGGGTTTCTCGGGTTAACGGGGTAACCGGAGTCTTTGGGTCTCTCCGTCTCTCTCGGAATGACATATCAAAGCAAAATCAAATTTGACAGACAACCGCGCTAATTTCTGCTCGATGTTTCATTGTTTCAAGGCGTTCGGTTGCGGTTGCTTTGCCATCAGCTTTGTTTGCCCCATGCCGCAACAAAGGGGTTGCAAGACTCGGGGGTTAAGAAGACAGAGGGAGGGCGGGAGGTAAGTGAGGAGAGGAAGGAGAGGAAGGTTAGAGGGAATCGGACTTCAATTGTTGTGCTGACGCATTCCGAATAATACGACATTGCCAGTACAATTGAGTGTGCTTGGATGTATGTAAGATTGCTCCCCCATCCATCCCTTCCCTTCCCTCCCCAAAACACACTCACTATCCCTTCACCCTTCACCACCCCTCGGTAGTCACATGATGAGTATAAACGGAGGACGTCAACAATCAGCACACATCAAACCGGGAACTACATTTATTAGCTTTCGCCTTGCTAGGGCTGCTCCCTCCACAACCCCCTATCCCCTTACCCCACTATCCCCTATCCACTACCCCTCCATCCACAATCTCTAGCTATATCGAGTAAACGTTCCCGTTCTGGAGTCTGTCAACGGCAATCAGCAACTGCTGCCGCTGTAGATTTACCAGGAATTTTGAAAATTGTGAAATTTGATATTGCGCGAATGCTGTGCAAAGAATTGTGAGTATACTCATACTCATGCGAGTATGAGTTTGAGTACAACAACAGCTGAAGCTGAAGCTGCAAGATGTGGAAATAACTATACACAGAAAAAAAAATGCCGTTCTAAAATCAAGCCTAAAATACTTAATTTAAGCCTGCATTTTTTAAGTATGTTTCCAGGATTAAACTGAACAATCAAGCCAATATCGGGATTAAAATGGGAAAATAAGCCCAAATTACTTGATTCTCTCTCGGCCTCTCTCATTTTAATTGGTTCGGTGGCTCAGTGGTTAGAGTCGCCGACCTGTTTGAAAAAAACCTGGGTTCGATTCCCCCCAGTCAATTGCATTCAAACATTCCCTTCATAAAAAAAAAAATGTTTAAAAAAAAAAACAATAAATAAAAAATGTTTAAAAAAAAAATTTTAAAAAAAAATGTTAAAAAAAATATAAATAAAATTTAAAAAAAAGTATAAAAATTGAAAAAAAAAAATATTAAAAAATAAAAAAAAAATTAAAAAAAAAATATTACAAAAAAAACAAAAAAAAAATCTTAAAAAAAAAAATTTAAAAAAAAGTTTAAATGTAAAAAAAAACATAATTTTTTTTTTAGCCTGAATTTAGGAATTTCAGGATTGAATTCGGGATTGGAAAAATCAAGTATTTCATACTTGGTTTAAGAAAATCCGAGATTACCCCACTTCTGACATCGTTTCGGATTGAATCCGGGCTAAATATCCCGGATTTTTTTTTCTGTGTAGAAATGCAAGTGACGAAGTATTTATAAACTGATTAACGCTCAACAATAGCTGATATGGGTCTCTCTCACTCTCTCTTTCTCCCGCTGACCTTATTAGACTCTGTGCTTGAGAGGTGCTGAGGGTGTGTTAAGTTTGTGAGCGTCTCTATGTCGAAAAAAAAAATAACACTAATATTCTAATTAAAAATTCTTTACTTTTTAAAGATATTGATAAATGCAAAAAAATTATTTTAAATAGTCGAAGATCAAATTATTTGCTGGGATTAAAATGAGAAATCCAAACTTGAATCAAGTAAATCATACTCCGAGATCACCAAACTTTTGACAATGTTTTTTTTTCAGTGTGTGAATAACTATTTCTAAGAGACTGTAAGAGCTAGATACACCTATCTTGTTCTGAAGGTTCCTGTATATTTACAAATAAATCAATTGTGTGTATAAACAATTTTAAGAGATACAGATTTAGGATTAAGACTTCGAATTCTTTGGGCAATGTGTGCTAAAAATTAAATTACGATCGGATAAAAAACACAGAGTATTTCAAACATTTAGTTTTCCTTTTGCATAGACACTTTTTTTTGTTTATACAGTCGAACTTCCCTTACTCGAATCACCGTAATCCAAGAAAATAGTTCTAGTTATGGGAACTTCGACTAATGAAAGTCTCTTTGTTAAGTTTAGTATACGCTATTGTCACTTAATTTAGTTCGAGTTAAAGAAAATTCGAGCTAAAGAAGCTCAAGTTATGGAAGTTCAACTGTATGTACAATATAAGCTTTTTCATTTATAAAAACCAGCACAGGGTCTCTTACAGTCGTGCTTTGCTTCTGCCAATTTCTACTAATTTCACTTCTCTTTGCTTCACTTCACTTTTGGTCTGCTCTGCTTTGAAGCGGACTTATAGCGAATAATTGCAACACATTTCCAATCCCAATCGACCACACAGTGTGTCCCCACCGAAAAAAAAAACGACAACAGGGTCGCATCGTGAGCTCTCGGATCTCGAATCTTGGATCTTGGATCACCAAATGTGCCGCGGGTTATGCAAAGTAGCCGCTTCAGTGTCCACAAACAACAAGTACTTTAAGTGTGGCAAGTGGGGCAGGGGGAAAGTGTGTGCGTAGACAAGTGAATGGCAGCTAGCGGCGGGTCTAACTTTGAATAGTTTTGACTACACTTAAATGCATTCAAACAGCCACATGACTCTTGACGAATATCGATGCCAAATTTGTTTTGAGTTCTTTTTTATGCGCTGCAAATTAATTGAATATTTGTAAATCTATTGTGAATACAATTTTAAGAATTGCCCACCTCAAAATCTTGTATTAAGCTAGGGAATACATTGTGAATATAACATAAGATTGATGCTCAAAATAATGTCAGAAATAGAGTAGAAATTGTATAAGTATAACATTGAGTATAATGAATACATTTAAAAGATCCACTATCATTTTGTGACTGAGTAAAATAAATAATTGAAATTAAATAAATCTTATGAATGAAATTTAAAACCATTTTAAAGTATTAAAAAAGCATTGCTTACAAAATGAGTGTATTCAAATACAAATTTAATAAGTGAATAAATTGCGAAAGTTACAAATAAATTGAACAAGTCTCGTAATTAATTAAATCAAGCGCCAGCAGAATCAAGTGAATACACTCACACTCATTCAATAGCAAAACAAGTACTCAGCACCACCAACAAAAACAAATAGAAAAATTAAACAGGTCTGCAAGCGGTCAAATGGCCGAGTGGCCACTTCAAATGATCAATTGGAGATGAATATGAATATGAATATATAAATATTTGAACGAATATATAGGCTGCATAATTAGCAGTCATCGGCGAACAGTGAAAGCAACTAAAAATAAATAAATCAAGACCAAAAAAATAAATAGAAAAAAAAAAGTGCTGTATTCGATACGAATTCAAAGCTGAAATGCGAATGGATTCAAATTCGTTGATTCGAGTTTCGAGACGAGCCGCTGAAGAAGCGAACGAGACGCACAAAGCGGCTCAAGTGCCAAATCGTGTTTATTTGCGCTATAAAATTAGCGCAGCACTCATCTTTGTATCTGTATCTACACAGGTATTTCTGTATCTGTATCTGTTTCTGTATCTGTGAGCTGTGCTTTTGGGCACGATTGCCCCGCTGATTGCCATATGACGCGGCATAAAATCTAGCATATGATTATATGCTATATATATGCATACCCACACACACACACCCGCACACACACACACATACTATAATTATCATAATTATAATTATTGTGCATTAGTTTTTTTCTGTTTTTTTTATACATTTATTCAAGTTAATTGCGGCTAATTCCGTTTAATGTCAAACTGACTCAACTTTTTGGCCCTCACACACACACAGTTACAGTCACACGCACACACAGTCATACAGCAAATTAACCCCTTGAGTGCCACTCAGATTCGTTTGTCAAGTTGCTTTAATTGACTTTTAAATTTGCAAAAAAAACAAAAAAAAAGGAAAAAAATAAAGCACAAAATGAAATGAAATTCACGAAAAATCAAAGAGCGAAAAGTGTTTGACAGCAGTCAACGGAGGTGTGGGCAGAGGGTAGGGGTAGGTCAGGGGGGAGGGGGGCTAGGCTTGTCGAGGTTGCTTCTAAAGTGCAGCAGCCGCAGCAGCAGCAACAACAACAATTGCACTCGTGTTGCCAACGTCGCGTCGTCATAAAAATGTTCACACCTCAGACAATGCACACAAGTGGCATGTGGCAGTGGCTGTGGCAGTGGCTGTGGCTGTGGCATGTGGCAAGCGCCAGCGGGCGGGCCGAGGCATTGGGGCACTTGACTGGACACGGGCGTGCACAAAAAGGGGCGGAGGGCAGGGGCGGAGTTCGCTCACACGTTGTTGCTGTTGCTTTTTCTTTTAATTTTTTAACAATTTTCGTTTGATTTTTTTTCGTCATACTTCTTTTTAATTTTTATTTTTTTCTTTAATTTACGTCAACGCAAAATCAAAGCAAAGTCAAAGCAAATTGTCTGTCTCAGGGTCTGGTGTCTATATAAAGAGACCGCACACATTGAGCACACACAAATACAATTAAGAAGATTTCTATCAGCCTGAAATTGTGGTTAAGACGTTGGTAGTGAACGGGGGCAGGGGAATGTGGCAAGAAGGTCTGAGGCTATTAGCAAACAGTCTCAAATATCAAAGCAAGCTGTTGTTGTTGTTGTTGTTGTCGTTGTTGTTGACAACATTGTTGACATACAGCAATTAGCAGTTAGTTCTTTCAACCAAGCTGCAGATCATTATGCAACTATTGCAACACATTCAGTTCAGTAAACGGATAAGTCACAATTTTATCAAATATACAATTTTGATACTATGCATTGAAATGTTTATTTTATTTATGATTATTTAATATTGTTTTAAATGCTAACAAATTATTTTAAGTAATTTTTTTTTGTCTCTTTTTATAATTGCACACAACTTGGGCAATGTTTAACTTTGAATAAATAAAAATTATATGTCGAAATTATTTATTTAAGCTTAAGTTTTAAGTTTCATATGCTAAGAATAAAAAACACACAAATCATTTATGGCGCTAAAAAGCTTACAGAGCATCTGCCAGTCGAGCATTCTCTTATACAGCTTTTCGTCACTGCCAAATAAATTTTTGGTATCGCCGACGACATTTTCACATTTTGCAAGCGTTACGAAAAAATATCAAAGTGGTTAATTGAACCAACGCGTAAATTGCCAACAAAAGAAGAACGAAAAGCGAAAGACAGAAAATGACTGAAAAATGCAGGGACATATTCATGTTGATGCGCCTATTTTTGCCAGCAGATGGCGCTTCAATGCTTAAAATGCCGCACATGAAATTTCTCGCTATCAACTTGCAATAACAATATGCTATGTGAGTGCGAGAAAGAGAGCGATAGAGTGTGTGTGTGTGTGTGTGTGTGTGTGTGTGTGTGTGCAAACACATCAAAACGAATGTCACAACAAAGCGACGAGCGCCAAAGTGAAAATTGTCAATTAAATGCGAAAAAAAAATGCTTGCAGATGTAGTACACTGATAGAAAAATGTGTTGTATAATGAAAAATGTGTGAATTTAGTTAGCTTTAATTCAACCAAAAACATGCTTAATGTCAAAGTTACTTGTATATGGGTATTTCCAGGATCGCGAACGCGACATTTGTACGTCTTTAAATGAAAAAAAAAATGGTAAAAGCTGACATTTTCAAAAATGTTTTCTCACGTGTTTAATGCATTTTATCAACTCTATTCTTATGATAAAAGACAAGCTTTGAAGACTTGTCGTTTTTTAATTATTTATAGAAAACAATGCATCGCGAACGCGACGAAAAATGGAAGTCATGTTTGACTTCATCTTGACAAATGCGAAACTCTGCGAAATGTGGCGAGTAATTTGGAAGAAAATACTCTTAAACCATAATAAAATAATGTAGTTTTCCATTTTAGAAACAATTTTGATATTTAACTACCGATTTATATATTTTACAAGTTTTCTTAGTAATTTGTAACGTGACATCGCGAACGTGACAAGATTTCCACCTAGTTTTTCCAAGAGTTTGTTCATCAAATTTTATTCTATATTCCGATATATAGCTCTTAGAACTTGTTTTAAATTAAACTTTCAATATATTTCTATATATTAAAATGGTTTATGTTACAATCTTACTCCCTGACTTAGTGTAATCGTTAAAATACAAACGGTCCATTTTGAAAATAAATTTTTAAGAAAATAGGCAAAAATATGGAAAAAGTGAATTTATTCCAATGTAGAATCTATATGTTCATCCTATTGAATTTTTTCTAGCGTATATTGATAAAATAAATAACTTGAATACATTTTTGGAAGAAAATTTCACAAGATGTGAGTTTTTAATCAATTACACGTTTTTCGTCGTGGTGGACCTTTTTCTGGAAATGCCCATATGTAAAATGAGAAAACACATAAAATAAAAAATGACAAAATCAAAATTATTTTAATGTTCCAAAAATTATTTCAATTGTATTTAAAATAAAATTGTTTCATATTTTATTTTTTAAAATTTGCTTATTTCATATTACTTCTTCGGATTCGACGAGCACTAAACAAATCAGGACGAAACTTTACAGGATAATTACCGTTGTCTTCAAATTTCAAATACACTTTTTAAATACATATTATATATTATTTTACAAAAAATGAGCATGAAACATTATTCTTAATTAATTAAAAATAATATTAATATTAGTTTATGGATTATGAGCATATTAAACAGAGATTTACAAGCTTTAAATCAACAAACTGCAAAATCGGGGATACAAATATTTGAATGATAGGTTAAATAGAAAAATTGACATTGTTTTTTTTTCTGTGCATATATACAAATATATAAATGGCTTGGGTTATGTGCTACCAATTTTCCGATTTGGTTTTTCTTTCGCCCGTTTTGCATATTGTGTAAAAGATCAAAGGCACTTAATGGCCCGACTGAGTGACCGTTATGTGGAGAGAGGGGCAGGGGGGGGCGGGCTGAGGCGCCACTAGAGTTGACTGGGCGTCTGTGACAGGAAATCCGTTTGGGGCTTTTGGCCCCAAACTTGACGCGACTATAATTGACGAAAGCGGCAAAGGGGAAAAATCAACAAAAGTGTAAAAAATCAGCGAGACAAACAACAGCAACACAACACATACATACATACATATGTACATATATACATACGTAAAAAGAGGCAAATCAGAACAACAATATGCAAAATTAAATAAGATGACGGGTAGAAAACGCTGGCAACAATAACAGTTAGCAATAAGAGCGCTAAAGCAGCGCCGTAAAAAAGTTCTTTCTCACATTTATTAAACAAATTACGCGAACGCGATAAATAAATATTATAATACCCCACACAAATACAAGAGTAGAATTAATAAACGAACGCACCAAATACTAATAACAACAATGTGCAGGAAGAAAAGAGAAAGCACAATGCAAATAGCAAATATCGTACGGAAGTTGCCAACAACAACAAAATACAATACAAATGTGATTTTAAGCAGAGAGAGCGAGAGCCAGATAGCAGCAAGAGTGCAAGAGTGCGTTAGTTAGCTATGGCAGAGCAGTGTGGAGAGTGTGAGTGTGTGAGAGTGCGTGGGAGTGTGAGATTGAGTGTGAGAGCGCATGTGAGTGCCAAGCTTGAAGCTTGAAGTTAAGCTGCGGCTGAGCGGCTGCAGCAACAATTTGGCACACTGAGAAACAGTAACAACAACGGCAATAACAATGTGCGAGTGATGACGATGACATTTCAACGCTAATTAAAATAATAATAACAATAACAACAGCATCAACCACAACAACAATAACAGTTGGCACTTCAAACAGCCAGATTATCTGCCTGCACACATACACACTAATACATATGCATAGGCACTACAAATATCTGCATGTGTTTGTGTGGGAGAGTCAATCGCTGTGCGAGCTTCAGTTGCTGTTGTTGTTGTTGTTGTTGATATTGCCACTTGCTCAAGTCAAGCTTGCACGCTCTCTCACTCTCTCTCCGCGTTCCTTCGGCCACTGCTCTCTTCACGCCTTCTGCGAACGCTTGACGCAAATGTTGTTTTGTCGTTGATCCGCAGACAAAGTCGCGTTCTACAGTGGAACAAGCGCTACATTTATTTAATTGAATCAAATATTTACTATTTAAAACTAAAATAAATAATTTAGTTAAATAACAAGAGCCACAGCGTTTAAATAAAATAGAGACTTTTTCAAGAAAATAATTAAACAAATGTTTCAGAAAATTAAAAAATTCTTATAGTTTTTGACTTTGGGTCTTATTTTATTATACATATTTGTTAAAACACACGAAGAAGTTAATTAAGCTTTACTATTTTTAAAAAATAAAAAAAATAAACGACTATATTTAATTTAAGAGGTATGGGAAATTTTATAATGTAAATGTCAATGCTTATATTTTTTACAGTTTAGTTGTTGAACAATCAATGTGTAATCAATGTGTAGATAACTAAATATTTGAAAATTTCAATTCTGAGCGCTCAGTCATTTATTGGTATGTAACATATTTATAACAGCAACACTCAGAAATATTTATTTAAAAAAAATACTTTTGATATTTTAAAAATATCAAGCGATACACAATAATAATCATTTAAATCTGACACAATCGGATATCAATTTTATAATTTTAATTAATTGCAATACAGTCCCACTGTGTCAGAGCACTCGCTTCTCTTTCATACACACACAGACAGAAGTATTGCCCTGCATTTGTGTTGAGCAATTGCCATTGCAATTAGCAGCTCAACTTGAGTGGAGGTGGAGTGAAGTGGCTCAAAAGCTGAAGCTGAAGCTGAAGCTTGAGCCGCAGTCTGGCTGTGTGTGTGTGTGTGTGTGTGTGTGTGTCTGTGTGACTGCTTGTCGATGGCTCGTTGATTAATTTCTTTTTTATGCAAACTAAGCGGCTCTCGCCTGTTTCTCTCTCTCTTCGTCACTCATTGAGTGAGAGCGCGTCTGTTGCAGGTGACAGAACCAGTTGCCGATTGCTAATTGCGTTCTTACTCTTGTTATACTCTAACTGTAACTGTAACGACAATTGTGTCATGAGGGGAGTGGGGGGAGTTTTCTCTTACCCTGCGCATGCAACAGTGGATGATGCGGCGGCATTGCGGGTGGCGGCGGCGGCGGCGGTTGTTGTGTGTGATGCGGATGCGAATGCGGATGTGGGTGGTGGGGGTGATGCGGATGCGGATGCGTGTGCGAATGCGGATGATGATGATGATGATGCACTGCAGCGGCCAATTGATGCGGCATAAAAGCGGCTGCCACCGCGGCATGTGCATTGAAATAGGCCATTCGTGAGGCGGCTGCCATGGTCAGTTGTTGCTGCTGTTGTTGTTGTTGTTGGTGTTCCCTAAAGTGATGATGTTGTTGTTGCTCGATGGTCGCCAAGCCAACGGCTGATGTTGCTGCTGTTGCTGTTGTATCTGCAGTGTTGTTGCTGTAATGCGTTGTTGTTGTTGTTGTGTTTGTTGCTGTTGTCTTTGGCGGTGTTGTTGTTGCGCGCACATTTGTTGTTGCCGTTGTTAAATCTGTTGCCGTTTCGCATGCTGTTGTTGCTGTTGCTTTTGCGGCACTTGTTGTCGCTGCCGTTGTCGCTGCCGTTGCCGTTGTCGTTGCTGCTGTTGTTGTTGCTGCTGCCGCAACTGCAAGTCCCAGCAGCTCTTGAATGGCAAACGGCGAACGCTGCGGCATCGCGCCTTAAAAGCTCGAATTCGAACTTGAACTCGAACTCGATAAAACAGTTGTTATATTGCTTATGTTGTTGCTGCTGCTATTGTTACTGTTGTTGTTATTGTTGTTGTGTTTGCTTTTAATTAAACGATTTTCAAAGCTCTCTCAACGCGCGCTCTCTCGCTATCTCTATCTCTGTCTCTTTTTAGCTTGCCTCTCAGTTGAGCTAATATGCCGGCTGCTTGTGTGTGTGTGTGTGTGTGTGTTTGAAATAACAATAACAACTAGCCTCGAATAACTGCACTTAACATATACGAGAACACGAAAAAAATGATTGTTGACGTTTTGTTGTTGTTGCTGTTGCTGTCGCGATTGCCACGCGATTATTGTCGCGTTTGAATCGCCTTGTCGCCTGTCGCAAAAACACACAACAAATTCGCAATAATTTCCACGTTAAACTGTTGCCTGACTTAATGTGCACCAGGAGTTTTGTCGTCGTCGTCGTCGTCATCATCGTTGTCGTTGTCGTTGTTGCCGTCGTTGTCGTCGTCGTCCCCAGCTTTTGGTGGTTGGCACCTTTGGCTAGAAAGTCTGCAACGGCAACGGCAACAGCAACGGGATTTGGATTTGCCTCTGACTTTGGTCCTCGCTGGCGACGTCCGTCACTGTCATCATCTACGTCGACGCCGACGCCGCCGCTCTGTTGGCGTCGCTGCCACGCAACGGTAAATCGACGCCAGCACCAGGGGCGGCGTCAGTTAACCGGCCGACACACTAGCTGCACTGCTCACACACACGCAGCGCGAGGCGAACGCTTGCTAGCAGCAACTTCCCCTGCACAGCGTGAGATGACAACATGGCGCATGTGCGGCGAATGCTTGCGTGCGCTTGAGCGGCACAGCTAGCTTACAGCCGCATTACAGCTGTTGTGCCGCTCTAGCGCACGTTAGACTTCCAGTACGCTGGAAGTTCTTCCAGCCGTTCAACCAGTTTTAGTAGTGTGCGTGCATCGAGTTGCGCTTGTATTGGTGCATGTTTGTTAGTATGCGTGGTGCCCATTTTGTATTGTTTGTGGTGCTGTTGCCCGTAGTTTTTATGGAGAGAGGGAGGGTAGCTACAACTTTGGGCTCGTTCAATGAAGGACGCCAATTTATAGTCCAAAAACGAGCGTAGTAAAAACTGGAACGTTGTTCTTCTAATTGCTGTTGTTGCTGTTATTGTTGTTGTTGTTGTTTTTGGTGCAGCCTTAAAAAAGCCGTCTAATTAAAATGTTGTAGAACTTTAGCTACTAAAATGCCAAAATTAGCGTTCACAATGGAAGCAGACGCTGGAAAGGTGAATGCAAAAACAGCTGATTTGTCTACTATTTCTTTTTTATTCAAGTCGATCAACAGTTGTTGAGCAATGGGCGATTCATTGTGATTTTCTCACGCCCACAAGTCAAGTTAAGAAAGAAAACGGTAACCCACGCGCGAGTTTTTTACTCGCAAGTCTATTAAACAATTGAAATGCCAAAGCTCATATAACAGAACAACAACAGTAGTGAGTAGTGTGCGTGTGTGTGTGTGTGCTCTCATGACAAACTTTGCCGTCTCTTTGTCTGCTCTCCACAAAGCGACAAGCAGTCTGCTGAGAGTTTATGTTTGTGTGTCTGTGTGTGTGTGTGTGTGGGTGCAAGCGAGACAGCTAGCGCTTAGTAATAGTTCGAAATTCGAATGATCGTGTCTAACGTGATGAGCAAAGTAAACTGCGTTGCGTACCGTAAGAATTTCAACGTGGGGTAATTTGATATTTTAGTGCGCAGGTTGAGCGCGGATCCTGAGTGAGAAATGGGAATGGGAATGGCAATGGAAATGGGAAGGGGAAGGAGAAGGGAAAAAGGAATGAGCATGATTCATGCTGTGAGCATTTTTAATGCGAATTTCCTATTTTTCTTTTTTCCTTTTTTACTTTATTGGTAAATACTTTTATTGTTAATTAACTTGCAATTACAATGCGTATGTCAAAATAAATATTGAATTTCTTCTAAACGCTTCAGAATGATGAACATAAGGATAATCATAATAACAGCGATAACGATAATGATTATGATAATCATGATAATTTGTGGATGGTAACCTGATATCGCTGGCATAGTTATCATCATATAAGGTACAGACCATAAGATTCCTTCAGCTGGCAATGGCGATCAGTTTTTGGCTACAGTCGGTTTTGAATTTTGAAGATGGACACGAACATGGAATTGTCCTGTTTTGTCCTTCAACTTGCAGCGTTTTGTTTAGCAAATATTTTGACGTTTTTTGTGTGTGTGTGTGTGTGTGTGCTGTGTGTTGTGTGCTGTTCTCACAGCGATTCATTTTGATGAAGTTTACCTGCCAATTCCCCCGCCATACAGGGTGCCCCAATTAAAGACAAAAGCATTCTGGTAGTTGACATGCCGACAAATGATTCAATTATCGCTTTTCGGCTCTCAAGTGGCCGATTCGAGTGCGAAAGTTGCCCATAAAAAATCGATAAAGTCCCCCAAAGTAGGAGTTCAAGTTTCAGATTTCGTATTTCGTGCGTTCGAGTTTTGAATTACCCAAAAAAAAAAAAAAAAAGAAAAAGGTGTTGCGACTTGTCAATTATGTGTCGACGATTTATTTACTTAACTATGAGTACTCGCACACTCACACACATTTAATTCACTATTCACTATTCACAATCATCAATTCGACAAACTTAATTATGAACAATTAAAGTTCAGTTACTTGATTTTGTCTTGGCTTTTTATTTTTGGGCAATAACTTCAACAAATCGAAACAGTCTTAGAGTGAACAGCTAAGAGATACCCTACAAAAGTTCGTAACATATTCACTTCAAATAATAATAAAAATAATAAATAAAATACATGTAACTTTTTATTAATTAAACAACACATTGCGAATAACACGTTAAATAATAAGTTTATACTTGTAGTGCTGGGAATCCCAAAAAAATCAACAAATAAAAGTTGAGCTGATGATTTTCTTAGATCTGTGACAAGTTCTTGAACAAATTTGGTATTTATGATCAGATTGCTTTGTAAAAGTTACTTGATTTGAAAAAGATTTTGGATATGTTTTTTTAAGTAATAGATTAAGCTGTGTTCCAAATTTCGCGTCTTTAACTTTAGAACTCGCTGAGTTCAATGAGGTTACACAAGGGAATGTTTGGCTTCCTAATGCCGATATCTATTCAGATACTCTGTGTAGTAATCGATCCTTGGCTAAGCACAAGTTTGACAACTTAAAAGTACAGGGTATATAAGCTGAAGACACTAAAGAGCTGTCAAAAGTACAAAAACTTGAAGAGCCGTTGTAAAACTTTGCCAAAATGCCATTGTTCAAATGTTTTGTTTATTATTGTTGTTACTGTTGTTGCTGTCGTTGTTGTCTATGTTGTTGTTGCTGTCGCATTGTTGTGTAATTAAGTTGTTTCGCTGTCGGACATACGAGCATATAATGAACGCATCTCTTGGATCTTCAAACTCGGCTGCCGGCCATTTTAATGTTGGACATCAAAAATAGATGTACAACAGCAACAACAACAACAGCAACAACAGCAACATCGACAACAACACAATATTATTGTCACACAATTGTTATTGTGATTGTTGTCGGTTTAGTGATGATTAGTTGAAACTTTAATTGCCGCACAATGGCAGCTTAATAATCATAATCATAATCGCCATCATAATGATAATGATAATAATAATAGCATAATAATGCTTGATAATGGGCAACAAAAAACATAAATAATTGAATTATAAAACATGGTGGCAACGGGTCAACCAAAAACATCAATTGCTCTTTTAAAAAGTATTTGATTATTACTATTAATAATATTATAAATAAAATTGATTTGTTATTATTATTATAACTGTAATTATTAGTTTTATTACTAATATTATTATTATTCTTATATTATAAAGATTCCGACGGTAAACCAAAACCGTCGGATAGTTTAAAAAAACTTTGAGGGAACAGAGATTAAAAAATAATCACATTTCCCTCCCACAAAATCTAGCTGCAATTCGGAATTTTAGGTTCATCTCTACCAAATATTCCAAAATGCCACAATGCTTTAAATAACTGATATGCCCTATGATATACTTGGTAGTGTATACATAAAACACTCACACAGAGAGGACATTTTGTATTAGCCAGTAAATAATGCCCGTCATTGTCGCATTTCAATTAAATCGAGTTTGATTTTCAATTATTTAATTGCTTTGCAACGTGAGAAAATTAATTTGGCCTAAACAATCAAAAGGTGAATGAATTACAGTTAAAGAGTTTGAATGCGATTTTCGCTAAGTATATTTTTTGATAGCATCAGCGATGGATCTGAACTGAAACTAGCTTTAAACCAATTAAATCTCATAAAAGATCCACTAAACATGCTATCAGCATAATTGATAAATGTTTACACGTTTAGAAAAACATTGAAATGATTACTTAATCTTATCAGTTGAACGAAATTTGTTGAAGTTCGTAGGGCAGCGTGGCCGAGCGGTCTAAGGCGCTGGTTTTAGGCACCAGTCCGAAAGGGCGTGGGTTCGAATCCCACCGCTGTCAAGAGAGGATGGTGTTCCTTTCTTTCTTTTTACCATTTTTTATTTAGGACAATATTTCTAAAAAGAATAGCTTAATACAATTTTAAAATTCAAATTTTCTATGCTTTCAAAAATTCCAAACATAACTAAAACAAGGATATTTCAGATGCAATTCTTAAGTAAACTACCTCCACTGCTGCATATAGAAGCAGTTTAATTATATATGGTCATATGGGTGCATTAATTACGTATTCAAGTAGACGTTTTTAATCCCACTCAAGTCCGCATTAACTCAAACTTCATTGGCGAATTCATCCCTTAGCAATTTGCCATTGAATTCAGAGGCTACAAGAGGTAGAGTTGGAAAATTTGGTAGATGACTTATTCCAAATCGATTAAAAATTTATTTTATTTTACTTAACGAATCACAATCCTCGTAATCCTCAAACTGATGAAAAGAATTGTCAACTTTGTTCATAAACACTTAAAAACATGTCATCGTTCTTTTAAATGTACAATTGTTTCTACTTTTTAATTTCTTTAAGGCAAATTACTAATAATCACATTTATAGGATATTACTAATTGCTTTAAAGTTTTCAATTATTTCATTTGAGTTTTCAATTTACAAGAAGAACCAAAATTTCTATGTCCTCCTGTTTCTGGTAATTTTAGTAAAATGTGCGTTGCTCACAGATGGCGCCAGTGTGCAATTTATAGCTAATTTTGCGGTTGGTTTGTGTCCCCGCTAACTCTTGTTTCTCACGAAAGTTAATTAAAAACTTTGCGTAGTTCTCAATTAACAGCCAATTAGCAGAAATAAGCTTTGTGCTTTCCAACTAATCAAGGCAAAGTTATGGATTAATTTGATTTACTTGAAGACAAAACTTTCTTTCAATTAAGATAAATTGGAGCTAAGAATTGGAGATTCACCCGGACTATAATATTTTTAAGCAAAGTAGAATCTTTGTACATAAGAATCGGTTCCAATTTCTTTGATTCTGTTTTACTGTTTATATTGTGAATATAGATTATAGTTCTTATTAAGTCAGCCAAATGCGTTACGTGATGAATTCTAAGTTTTATTTTTCCACTAACGAGAGATTTTAGTCCAAAGGAGAAAATATATTATGTGAATATGTCATGATACTATTTTTAAATTTTGGCTTTAATAATTTTGTATGTGCCAGCATTTGGTAGCTAAAAATCTCTATTACTTAGTTGTTGCACGATCAAATACGACCTTAAAACTTGTATATAGATAGATGTTAGTCTTAAAAAAATAACAATATTAAAAATATAATATTATTGAATCCATTTCTGATTTTTATTTAAGAAAAATATAGAGCATATATGTTAATATTTATCTATATCACTTCGCCGACTAGCAGTATATATAGGAAGAATGAGGGGTGAAAAATTTAAACGATTGGAGCAAATGGGGCCGTTGGAAGCTTTTGACATAATTTTTTAATACTCTAATCAAAAATACGCATCGAATGACACCTCGATCATCAAAATCCGACTACTGGTTCAAGAGATTAATCGCCTTCCGAAAATGAGGTGAAAAGTGAGTCTGTCTGTTTGCATCAAATCTTTGATATAGCTTAAAAGTTTGAATAAGGACTTGTTTCCGATCAAATAGCTGGAAGCTTTTGCTCTACGACTTTTTCGAAGAATTGCCAGTTTAGCGGAAAATCGCTAAAACCTGCTAAAATTGAAGCCCCCCACAAAGACAATAATATTAAGTTTTACATATAAATTATTTTAAAATAAAATTTTTGTCACTCGGCACTGCGCAAAAAAGTAATATTTATATTTATATTATATAAATTTAAATTTATTATAATAAATATTACTTTTGGAAAAAATTTTATTTTAAAATAATTTTTATGTAAAACTTATTGTTATTCGTCACAAAATTAGATATTAGAAATTATGGGGCATGAAAATGTTTTCGTCACTAGACTTTTTTTTATAAGATATTTATATGTTACATACAGATATCTATGGATGGAGAATTGTCATAACACAACTATATTCTGAGCACAGATTACTAGAAAATATTACCCTCAAACAATTAGTATCCCTTATTAAGCAGTTAAATATCTTAATTGGATAATCACTATTAGTTTTCTTCTATATTTTGTTTAACTAAATAGGTGGGAAAAAAAGAAAGATTTATCATGTGAGAGCACTTGAGAATGAAGTGCGAATAATGGGGAGAGAGAATGAGAGCTGTGTATGTGTATGTGTATATGTGTGAGTGTGTGTGTGTGTGTATAAGTGTGTGCGTGACAATGACGAGGAACCAATTTAAGGGACAGTTCAAACTGCGGACAGACCGAAGGGACAGAAGAGGAGAGAAAGGAGGAGGCACTTGAGGCCAACACTTTGGCCAAACAGAGGGGAAGAGAAAGAGGGAGGAGGAGGGTGGGAAGTGTGTGGTGGGGGTTGTTACAAGTACAGTTTATTGCTGGGCAAGTAAATTAGAAAATAAGCAACAACAAAACAAATTAGAAAACACAAAAAAAAGGGGACAAAGCATCGGGGTAGGGGTTGGAGTAGAGAAGAGGAGAGAAGAGGAGAGAAGAGGAGAGCAAGGAGCAAGGAGCAAGGGTGTGAAAAATTAGTTAAGTAACGGCAGACACACACACACACTGAGACACACACACACACACACACTTAGACAGTCAAAATGGACGCGTGTACTTGAAATACAATTGAAGTGTAACAGGAGAAGTGGATACTATAAAACTGTGAGTGGTGGTAAAGGGGAGACAGGGGAGAGGGGAGAAGGGGAAGGGGAAGGGAAAGGCGACTTGACAGCGGGTCGCTAATGATGATGGAAGTTTCGCGCCGTAGGTTAATCAAATTGTGCCCGCCCAGGGAGAGAGAGACTTTTTTATGCAAAGCAGCGGCAATGACTTCAATTAGATGAGGCACAGCTGTCAGCGAGTGTGTGCGAGTGAGAGAGAGAGAGACAGTGAGAGAGGGAGAGAGAGAGAGGGTCGACGGTGGCGGGTGAACAACAACAACGACAGCCAACCAAAAGGGGCGCACTTATAATAAAAAACATGGCAGCGTTTGGAACAATTGCCAGCGCGGAAGACAAAAGCAGCAGGAGGCAAAGAAGGAGGCAGCAACAGCGGCAGCAGCAGCAGCAGGAGGTGGACATGGACGGGTAGGAGAAGGAGGAGGAGGAGGAGCGGCAGCCACTTTCAATTGTGGCAAATTGCAGGCGTTTCCGGCGCTCGACATCGGCTGCCATCATTACTTGAGTTGAGTTTGCATTTTTACCAGTCCAATTGCTCTCCCTCCCTCTCTCTCTCCCTCTCTTTCTCTAGCCATTGCATCCCTCTCTCTGTCTGCCATTGAAATACAAATATATATATTTTTTTCTTCTTTGTGGCATTTTATTTGTTAATTTTCAAATCAAAAGTTTTGAAGTATGCAACATGACGCAAATTTGATTATTGCGCTTTCAAGCCGACTTGGGTCAATCCCAAGTCATAGGGGCTGGAAAAAGCCTCGCTAAGGGTTGTCACCAACCTCAGGAGGGAGACGGCAGACGGGGACTTGGAGTTGGGGGTTGATACAGCTTTTGTTCAAGTTTCAACGCTCAACGTTTGCTAATGAGCCATTGAACTTGGCACATAATCAGCATGGATTTGCCTACAGTTGTTTAAAAACGGTGATGGGAAACTTCTAAACAACATAAATATAATGAACAATGAGCTGAGAATTCGATGGCGAATATTTTGCATACATTATAGAAGAATGCAAATTAAATAAAGAACGAAACAGATAAGAAAAGTGGACAGTAGATAAAGACTTATAGATTTTGGTGAACACTTTTTAGCTAACAAAACTGGGAAGACAACAAAATGAAAAGAGTCTTAATGCAAATTGCAAGTTTTGAAACTGGAAATAAAAATGTGAGTTTTTATAAGAGTCTCTCCATTCATCATGGGCAGGTAAATTGATGATGCTTAAAGATAAAAATGGCAATTTCAAGAATATTTTCATAACTGATATTTATTTTATACCTATATTTAGTAATATATAGTTTATAGTTCTCAAATCAGTTGTTGCGTATCAACAAGGATGAACTTAATCAGACCTGTTCCAGTTCTTACTTCCCGCATGATCTTTTGGAAGTGAATTTCTTTAACTTGCTGTAATATCGTTTTGGGAAAATTCTTTGAATTGATGATGAATTTTATTTCAACAAAGTAAGCGACACAATTTTTGAACAACGTAACTAACTAAATTTCACTAAATGATATAAAATAAAAAGTGGAAGCCGGAACAATCCCAAATATACAAATTTGTGAAATGGATAGGAGCTCAAGTTGAGATATATACCGAGAGGTGGATCGCAAATTCGGTGAGTAAACTGCAAATACATCTACAACAACATCTACAACAACATTAGCAATTTATGTTTCTGTATTTGCTGCGAGCAGTGTCATAGATTGTTTGGCCTTAACTCGAAGGCGACATTGTGATGCCAATTTGAGAAATGATTGATTAATACACATTGTTATTAAATTGATTTAATTGAAAAATGTATCTGGCTGCAAATATTAGTTAATATACATATTAAAAGTCACATTAAAGTGTCGAACTTCCCTGACTCGAATCACCATTATCCAAGAAAAAAGTTCGAGCTATGGAGACATCGACGTATGGAAGTCTTTTTGTTAAGTTTAATAGTAATTTAGTTCGAGTAAGAGAGAATTCGAGCTATAGACGTTCTAGCTATGGAAGTTCAACTGTACATATTTTAATTTGAAGGTATATAGATTGTATTTTTTTAAACCCCTTAATTTCTAAAGTGTATTTTATTTTAAAAGAATTTGACACAATTTGATTAAATAACAAACATGTTCGTAGAAAGAAATAAGTTAAAGTAATCATGAATTAAAAAAAAAGAATTCAGAGCTGTATAGTCTATACTGAATATATATATTTCATTTTAAGCAAGACTCTCTGCTAAAACTGTTGATTGACGAGGTTTCTCGAGGTTTTCCAATTAGCTCTGTATCTCAATCTTGGTTGCACATCTGTCGAAATCTCCCAGAAAACAACAAAAATACAGGCACTTAACAACAGAATTGAGAACAAAACAACAGGTTGAAATGCATGGGGAGAAACCGAGAGTCAAGAATTGAGAATGGAGATGTGAGAAGTGAGAACTGCAATTGGAATTGCAATTGAGGCAGCGGAGATTGTTTAACCACCCACTGGGGGGCGTGTCAGCCAGCCTACCCAATCAGCCCGACCAACCTGTCAGTCTTTCTCTAACAATTTCTTCTGTTTTTTTGTCAGCATTTCTGATTAATTTTTGCTTGCAGTCAAAGCAAAGGATCTGAGTGGACTTCCCAGTTTGCGAGTTCCATTCGCACCTTTGCCCTTCGCATATGCAAATTGTTTTGTTTTTATTTCAATTTTTTGTTTTTGATGTTTTCGAGAGAAATCAATTTGCGATTTCACACCATTTGCTGGGGGGGAAAGTGAAGAACAAAGCAGGAGCTCAACCAAAACAATTCTAAAATAATAATATGGGTAGAATGATATTTCTGAGGTCTTATAAAAACAAACAACAACAAAACATTGAGCTGCAATCTGTATTAAGAATTTAAAACATAATATATTTCTCTTTTAATGTTAATTGTTTTATTTTGGCTCCAATGATATTGGAATATTTTAAAAATATTAAAATTTAAATGTTTCATTTCGAAGAAAACTTTAATAACCTAAACCAGCGGTGGGCACGAAATTCGAATTGGGGAGCAGACGCTGGCTCCCGGAGCCATTGCGTGCCCACCGCTGACCTAAACGATGGAAGTAAACTTGATATTAATTTCGATATAATTGCTTTCGACTTAATAAAAATATCCGATTTGCTCTAAAATTAAAGAAAACATACAAAAATAATTGAGCTTACAATCAATTTTTGTTATATTTTAAAAAGATTTTCATTTTAATGTTGTTAAGTTAATTTTCTTACTCTCTTAAAGTTGTCTTGAAGTATTGAATAGTGAAATATTTATGATAAATAGTTTTAAGCATAAAAACCTCTTTTTTACCTTAAGCATTATAGAGAAGAGTATTTCATCTTCGGCACTTGAAATTCGACTTTTTGTTGGCTTTCTCATTTATTCATTTCGCAATAAAATGATGATAGCTTCTCCGAGAATGTGTGTGATATGACATAATGAGAAAAATCAAGCTAAGGATTTGCTTTAGTTCTCATCTAAAATTCTCAATTTGTGTGTGTATATATGTGTGTGTGTGTGTGTGTGTGTGTGTGTTGATTATGATGTGAGGCAAATGAGAAACTGGCAGCTAGAAAAGAGGCATCATAATAATAATTGCGGGGGCAGCGCACTTGGAAAACTACTCGCAATGCGTCGAGTTGTCAAATGTCGCCGGTTGAGCTCCTTTTGCCCCTCTCTCTCCTTCCAAGCTGCACGTTGCACGTTGCATGTTGCCACCTCCCGTTCCACTTCCACTTCACTGCGGATTTGCGGTGCAAATGAAGCTGCCACACACAGTGCCTCTCTCTCTCTCTTCTGCGCTGATAATGATAATGATAATGATGAGGCTGATTTAGCCTCACACACCACACACACACTCGTACACACTCATACACACACAACAGTTGTTGTTGGGTGTGAATTTTCATTTCAATTATGCAAATACGACAAGTGAGCTGAACAAAGCGACACGCCTACCAAGCTCAGCTTACCGCCCCCGCCCCCACTCCCATCTTCTTCTTCACTCTCTTTTTTTTTTACAGGCAAGCGGACTAGGGAGATGAGGGTGGGGGTGGGGGTAGGGCAACTGCCTCACGCCATTTTGTGAAACAATGAGAAAATGCAGCCTGAAAACCGCAGCAATTTGTGGCTGCCGCTCGTTGGCTGGCAACAATACACATACACATCATACACACACACACACACATATGTCATACACACACACACACACATGTCATACACACACATGTGACTTGGCTGCCTGCCGCGGAATTTTGCAATTTGTGCATAATAATCATGATAATAATAATCGCACTCACACCACACACACACATACACCAACACACACACACCACATACTCTGTAGTGTGTGTGTGTGTGTGTGTGTGTGTGTCTTGCCCCTGGGGCCAGGGCGTTGGCGTTTGGCAAAATAAAGAAGAGAAAAAATAAATATGTGAGAAGAAATGTTTGCAAAATGCGGCGAAAAAAATGAAATGAAAACGTTTTAATTCAAGTGCTCACACACGAGATACTGTGTAATTTAGTTGAATCAGTAAATTCTAGATAATTTACTTTTTTTTTAGTGTCTGCTGCGCATGATTTGTCACTTTTACATGTTAATTGGAGATCTTCTTCAAAATTAATTTAAAAAAAGAATTAATAAAATGATTTACGTATAATGCGTTCTCACTTTTTCTTATTTGTAAAAAAAAAACTTAACTGAACTTAACTATTTTTTAATAAACAATCATTTGTTATTGCCTCTACATAAAAAATAAATTTGGTAAGAAAATATCTTATTGTTATTGACAGTGCTGAGTTCACCGCAAAGAAATCCCAATGGCTTAGCATACTTTTAAAATTCCAAAAAAAATATTTGCTCTTCACTTTTAGATCAAAAGTTATAGCAGCAATATTTCAAAATGTTATAAATCTAAAAGAAATTATTAAATTGAACCTGTTTATTTATTATATATTATGATTAAAAAATATATTTTCTTTACAAGATTGTTCACAGGAATTGATCAAAAAATATAAGACAGTATTCTATGAAATTGGTAAATTGAAATGTGGTAAGCTTAAAGCTCTCAGGCTCTCTGGCTGCTTTCAACTTTTACAGGGTATGCACAAAAAGGATGTATTATGCTTATGCGGCATTCTTTGGGGCGGCAAGGCGTGGCAGTTTGTGGTTATGTGGCTTCTGTTATGTGTCTGGTTAATTGCGGTGGTTGTTGAGCTGCTGCTGCTGAGGGGAAAGTGGAAAGGGGAGAGAGAAGGAGACGGAGACGGAGACGGAGAGGGGGCCGTGTCCTGTTTCCCACTTGTGAGAATTGTGCAATTTTCAATTATTTCTTGCAAGTTTTTTTTTTGCGTTGTCAAGAATGAAAGGAGAATGGGGAGTAAGAGAGGAATAGGAAGTGGAAGAGGGAGAAAGAGAAAGAGAAAGAAAAAGAGGAGATTGTGGCATAGACTTTGCATAATTATAAGCTGCGATTGCGACTCTGCCAGCCATAAATCATAATTTCTGTGCGTGTGGGCCTAAAATTATGCAATGGTCTGATTATGCAGTTGCATTTGACAGAGTTGCCACTCTTTCGACAAACGTTGACAGATTTTCTTTGGTATTTGGAGCAAGTATTCCGATTCGACTTGATTTGAGTGCTTAAAGATCTAAATTGCAAATGTTATTGTTACTCCAATTGAAATTGTTAAAATGTTATTAAATGTACATTGTACAGCATATTAATGGAACATTGATCGACTCTTTAGTTTGTGTGTCATCTAGAAAGATTTCCGATTGTCAGAACCTCAAAAAACAAAATTTTCAGAGGTACATAATTTAAGATTTGTGTTTTGAAACGAATCTTATGAAAAGTGAATTTCTAGAAAATTAAGCACAGACTTTTGCTTTAAATTGTAAGCAACAGGGTATCAAAACGAAACGAAGGTTTCGGTTATGTTCGCATTTAGGTTTTCGGTTATCGGTTACGCAAAATTGTAATGCAACGGTTACGTAACGGTTACCGATTTTTTGTATGTTTCGATTTTGTAATACCGTTATGATTTGGGTTCACAAATAAATATATGAAAACATATGTTTAAAAATTAAGATATTTTTATTGAGGTTAGAAAAAAAATGAGAGCCAAACAACATCGGATGACTTCTTTTGGCCCACCCTGTACTTCAGTTTTTCAATATAAATTTAGAAGAATAATTTAGTACTGAAGGAACATATATCGTACACTGATAAAAAAAGAATCTAAAATCAAGATTTTGGTCTCAGAACTAAGAACTTTGGTCTAAAAAATGCGTCGAGAACATGAAAATCTTGAAGTAAGAAAACACATCTTGAATCTAAGAACATTTCAATTAAGACCAAGTTCTTATTTTTAAGATCATAAATTCTTATATTTTCAAGACCACAAATCTTAGTATAAGAATAAAACTTATTACTTTTTTGAGATTATATGTTCTTATTTATAGACCAAAAAATCTCAAATAAAGATTAAGCTTCTTAAAATTTTTAATAAAAATGAAGTAATTTTTAGTTAATTTGAGGTCTAGTAATGTCAATATGACACTAAACAACAACACACAAAACACTTGCAGAACTTGCAGCTGTTTCAAGAGATGCCAATCTCTATCATCAGTACCGTTGTGCTGACTTGACCAGCGATCCAAGCCTAATGCCATCTTTGAGAAGCCAGAACCAGTTGTGAATTATAGGTCTCAAAAAGAAACAAAATTTTAAGATTTTTGTTCTTATTTTAAGAGAAAAAGATCTTAGATCTAAGATTTTTATTCTTATATTAAGAACTTAAGATTTTTTAGAATAATATTCTTAGTTTTAGTAATTTGGTCTTAATATGGTCTTATATTAAGAACAAAATATTTAAATTTGAGAATTTTATTCTTATATTAAGAACTTACGATTTTCAAGATTAATATTCTTAGTTTTAGTAATTTGGTCTTAAAATATTCTTATTTCAAGAACAAAATATTTAAGATGAATGTTCTTGATTTTAGAAAGTGGTCTTTTTTTTCAGTGTACATATGGGTATTTCCAGGATCGAGAACGCGACATTTGTACGTCTTTAAATGAAAAAAAAGTGGTAAAAGTTGGCATTTTCAAAACTGTTTTCTCACGTGCTTAATGCATTTTGTCAACTCTATTATGATAAAAGACAATCTTTGAAGACTTGTCGTTTTTTTATTATTTATACAAAACAATGCATCGCGAACGCGACGAAAAGTGGAAGTCATTTTTGACTTCATCTTGCCAAATGCGAAAGTCTACGAAATGTGGCGTCTAATTTGGAAGAAAATACTCTTAACCATAATAAAGTTACTATCATTTTATTTATTTTACAAGTTTTCTTAGTAATTTGTAACGTGACATCGCGAACGTGACAAGATTTCCACCTAGTTTTTCCAAGAGTTTGTTCATCAAATTTTATTCTATATATTGGAAACAGCTTTTAAAACTTGTTTTAAATTAAACTTTCAATATATTTCTATATATTAAAATTGTTTATGTTACAATCTCACTCCCTGACTTAGTGTAATCGTTAAAATACAAACGGTCCATTTTGGAAGTCAATATTTAAGAAAATGGGCAAAAATATGGAACAAGTGAATTTATTCCAATGTGGAATCTATATCTTCATCCTATTGAATTTCTTCTAGCGTATATTGCTTAAATAAATAACTTGAATACATTTTTGGAAGAAAATTTCACAAGATGTGAGTTTTTGATCAATTTTACGTTTTTCGTCGTGGTGGACCTTTTTCTGGAAATGCCCATATCGGTTTCAGTTAAGGTTTCGGTTATGTTCGCATTTAGGTTTTCGGTTATCGGTTACGCAAAATTTTAATGTATCGGTTACGCAACGGTACCGGTTTTTTTAATGTTTCAGTTTCGAAATACCGGATTTCGGTTATATATGTAAATTTGAAAACATGTTTAAAAAATGAAGATATTTTTATTGAGGTCAATATATAAGTTAAATAAGGGCAAAAGTATAAATTAAATATATTTTCAAAGAACAACATATATAATTAAAACTTATGCCTGACCGAAACGAAAAAAACCGTTCGGTAACAACAACATGAATCGGTTTCTTAACGGTAACTTCAGTTAGAATATTTTCGGTACTTTAAACAAGTTTTGTTTCGTTTTTCAATAACTCGGATGTCTCTTAGTTACTTTTTATACAAATTTAGAAGAATGATTTAGTACTGAAGGAACAAATATATATCATACATATACATATTTATCTTTAATTGTATTATTTTATGGACAATTGCTAATTGCATAATTACTTGAACAATATTATTTCTTAATCAGTTTCAACGACAAAACAGCTTTAAATTAATTCATTGTTTATCTCTCTGAAGTATCATCCTTGGTATTTTACCTCCAAATATAAAAAAAAATAAAACAAAATGAATAAACAAAAAATCGAAAGAGGAAAACAAAAAGGCGCTAGAAATGAATTTCCAAACGAAAGATCAAAGACGCAATTTTCAATTGTTGCCATTTGCCGGCAGCCAAAGTAATTTTCAGAGGCGTAGATGAGAGGGGGTGAGAGGGGGGGGGGAGGGCAGGAATGAAGGACTAAGGGAGAGAAAGAGAAGGGAAAGGAAATGGGCGTCGCATAAACTGCTTAATGCCAAATATAGCAATTATGAGATTTTTTCATTTTTATACATTAACAGAGCAAATATTCCCTCATCCCTCTCAATAGCCAGCCTCCTCCCCCCTCGCAGCCCCTTGCCACCTATCAAGCTATATGCATATTTATTCATTTTTCCATTTACACATTTTTAATTTCAATTCTGAGTCAAAGCGTCAGTTCCTTCCCCTCGCTTCCATTCCCCTAGAGGCAGCCGCAGTGTCTCCCCTCTCTTTCTCTCTCGCTCTCTCTCTTTGTCTTGCTGCAGTTTCTTACAACAATGGCGCTGCTTGGGCGCCAATCTCCACTCTGCTGGTCATTCCCCAACCCCCATTTTCTCCCACTTTCCCCATTTTGTCTCATACTCACCGTGTACTTAGCATTTCCTCAGTTTCTTTTTTATTTTTTGCTCAGTTGCTTTATATGGAAATCAACACACACTTGAAGTGTTGTTGTTGTTGTTGTTGTTGTTGCTTGTGTTGTTGATTTTTAATGAAGTACTTTTTCATTATGTGTATATTACTTGTGTAAGCACATACACATACATATGCACTTATGCACACATATTTGCCACTCTTCCCCACTCCCCCCTCCCCACTCACCCACTCCCCCATCATCCCCCTCCTTCTCTATGCTCTTCTATATGCAATTTCTTTTCATTTCCGTCCTGTGAGCTGCACTTTGTTTTCGTATTCTCTTGCATTTCTCTTAATTTCTATTTTAGTTGTCTTTTCATGCAAATGCCTGTCTATATATGTATACTATATATATATAGCACTCTGTGTGTGTGTGTGTGTTTATGTCTCCTTCTGGACACTTCACAATATGCAAATGTCTGTGTGCTTGCTCCAATTGTTGCTAAGTGAAAGAGTGGAACAAATCTTGGCATAACTTAAGATCATCAACACTGACAATGCAATGGATTCCATGTCCGACTACCCAAGATTTAAAACTGTCCTTACCTTTAACTATAGCCAACTGTAGATACATATATGCATACTTACCTTATGACTACAACTACAACTAACCACAATGATATATGGCCCGTTTCTGTACAATTTTAAACATTTTTGACACATTTATTTAAGTTTCATTTACTTAACTGAAGTGATTAAGTTTCATTCAAAATCTATCAACAACTTGATATAATTTTAAAGAAAGCTGTGATAAGAGTATTTATTTTCAATGTTAAAATAATATTCATACTTTCAAGTATTTATTCTCCTTTTTATATTTTCAGACTACTTATTTATTTTTTTGAATTCGATTATTTTGGTCAGTTGCTCTTAGCAGGCGTTGAGTAATTATCAACTTTTTTTCAATAAACTCTGGATGATGATAAAGCGATTAATGTTTACATAAATATGCACAATTATTTAATAAAAGAATAACTTTTATCTTCTATCTATTTCATTAATTTTCTTGTAAACCTTTAATGCCCAAATACGCCTATCATAATTTAAGACTTTTTTCTCGGGAGGTCAATTAATTTAAAAATTGATTCAGATCTTTCCAAAAAACCAAAAAGCATAAGAATAACTTGATAAGATGGTAAAATTCTATAATTTCTTATGGCTTGATTTTAAAACAAAGGAAAAATATATATAAAAATAACCAGACCTGTTCCGAACTTCACTTTCGATAAGATTTGCCGGAATTGAATTTCTTTAACCTGCTCTAATACCATTTCGGGTATATTCAGCGGATTGATATCACTTTGAGTTGATGAGTTTAGGTTCGATAAAGCGAAAAACGATCATTTTCATCATATCAGTAAAAAGTGAAAACCGGAACAGGCCTGAATAAATTTTTTTTGTTAAATAACATTTAAATCGTCCTTTATTTGAAACCAATTTAATTGAGTAAACGTGAAATGACAAATACGCAGTCTTTTCCAAATTTGTCGTCTTATAAAATTCTCCTGATTCAATTGTTATTCTGTTGATGGTTTTGAGTGTGAATGAGTCATGCCACATGTGGCATGTTCAAGCTGCTCTGTTGCCTGGTTGATCCTTTTGCCTCAGTTTCTTCTTCCTGCACATTTCGTTTGTATGGCGAATAAAAAAGAGATGCGATGCGATGCGATGCGAAGAGGAAAAGGAAAAGGAAGAAGAGATTTTTGGCATTCTTCTGTCAAAATATTGACACAACAGTTGTCAGCTGGATGTTGTGTGAACAACGAACGGCAGGACGAAGGACATTCCTGTGTGTCCAGAGTGTCCATTGTCCGAGCAGTCGACGAGCTCTAAATGGGATCATCGGCAACATCATCATCATCATCATCATTATCATGATCATCAAGTGTGTCCCTCAATTACCATTGATTATATTATTATTACTGAGCAAACACTGTCCGAGGTGTTCAAATGATTTTGACCCGACCACGCCCACAATTTTCAGACGGATTTGCGACTGCCTTTTCCCGTTAATCCCCTTGCCTTGTTCTAGCCACCGTCTTTTGGCCAAGAAGTGGCAATGTAAATAAATAGATCGTAAAGACTTTTGGCCACAAACGAGATTAGCAGCGATGTGTGAACCCAAAAATTGAAATTGAAATTGGTCAACAAACAGAGAGATGGCCTTAAGTGGCAGCTACAAGAACAACAACAACTCGGCTCAGCATAAACAATGAGTTTGACTATGAGAATGAGACTTGGATTTGGGTTTGAGAAGATGATGAAACTGGACCTGGAACTGGAAATGGAATTGAAACTGAATCTGAAGTTGCTGCTGAAGTGGGCAATTGACATTTGCCTGGGGCAACAGCATTGGCAACGGCAGCTGAAACTATTCTCAATTCTCAATTCCCAATTCTCTATTCGTCGTCTCTCACAATTGCGATACAAGTAATTTTGTAGTAGTCTAATCCTTTTACTTCTAATTAGGGTTTTCGAAAAGGGTTCTTCAACAGATTTATTTGAATATTACAATCTGAAGAATATATTTTTGTTATTATAATCTTACTCTTTTATTCAATTCTTTAGCTCGTTTGATGATATTTCATTTTCGTAAAGAATCTAAGGCTAAGATTTTATTCAGTTTACTTAAAGTTTATTTCAGTTATTATTCAGTTAAGAAAATTTCAAAGCTAAATGAGAGAAATAATTCAATATCTCTTAGTTTTTTTTTTTTTTTTTTTTTTTTACAAATTTTTCTCATCTACCTTGTTATGTTATATATGGGCTAATCCGAAAATTTTTAAACCAAGGGCAAAAACTTAAATTTGTCAAAAAACTGCATGTTTTTTAATACTCGTAATAGTTGTCTTTTGTTATAATAGAAAACTTTTTCAGGCTTCAAATTACAAAATCAAAAAGGTTTTACGGTGGTTTGGTTGCTCATAGCCGAGCCTAATCAATTAATTCCTCTTTTTGCCTCCTAATTTCAATAATTCTTGTAAAAAAAGGGGTATTTTCAATGTCCAAAAAAGTGGACAAAACGGTCGTCTGAGTGTTTAGAGCTTAGCTCATCTTAAACTTTGTTTAATTTTCTTTTATTTAAGATAAAAACTATATCGAAAAGATATTTAATATATATTTATAATTTGAAAAAAAGTGTGGGTGTAAAAAGTGTAACGTCCGCAACGTAACGTCCGCAACAGACAAAAACTAAGATTTTTAATTACCGAGACTACTTATCTTTATTTTTGATGCTGAATTGATATGGTCATATATTCCACTTAATTTTTTGTATTTGGATATTTTTTGTTTATATGCAAAATTCGCGCAATATGTGCAAATGCACATTAACCTCAAATCGACTTCCATTCTTTGTAACGGGCGCAACGAAACTTTCAGCAAGCCTAATTTTTTTTCAAAAACAGTAAGGCTTTTATCTTAAAATAGGTTAAAGAGTACTCCTAATGAAATGCATTTTTCAGAAAATTTCATAACAATTCACCAATCTGAACGCGAGCTGTATCAGTTTAAACATGAAAATTTGCGTGCAAATGTAAATGTTAATTTCACTAAATTCTTGAAACTTTGATATACTTTTGGGTAAACTTCATAGATGAAAACTTTTGTAGATTTGAAGTTTCTCACGACTTTTAAACAATGTTATGTTAGCTAATGAAATCTTTTTTGAAATATTTAAGCAAAATTTAAAGAAAACAAAATAGGTATAAAAGAAGGTATAGTAAAAAGAAAGAAATATAAATAGGAAAATGATTTAGATCAGTGATTAGAAAAAGTAGCTTTGAACTTTCTGACTTTGGTTAAATTTTCTTATAAAGTAGTTATACACATTTTAATATATTAGTTAAATTATATTTATTATGAAGTAAATGAAAATATTGATCAGAACAGCTATTGCCTAAAATACAAGAAAAATATCCTGGATCGTTTTTAAATCAAATCTTTTGGTGTCAAATTTTCTTAGCTTTTGCCATTATTTTTTTTTTCCTAATTACGCAAAGTAACAAATTTGGATATAATTTTAAATGCTTTTTTGTTTTTCTATTAGCTTCTATTTTCTTATTTTAATTTCTTAATAGCAAGAGATTCCTAGTTTTGTGATCCTTATTCTTTTCGTTACTTAATTTGGTATTTTTGACATTATTTATAATTCTTAAGGCACTGATGTGTGATCATTTTCCTCTCAATCTAACTCATCTTCGCTTTTCACGCTCTCTCTCTCTCTCTCTCTCTCTCTCTCTCTCTCTCTCTCGCTCTCTCTGTCTGTCTTTTTCCCTCGCTTAGTTGCAAATCATCGGCTGTCACTTCCCATCACCATCGCGGTTCGACTCGCCACACACTTCACACTCATAGCCCAATTAATTGCATGATTAACGTCAATCAGCAACCGCCTCCGCCTGTGTATGTTGCATGTTGCACGCTGCAAGATACTCATGGATGAGTCTCATCCAGACATTGGCAGCCAGTCGTGAAAAGCGACGCGTCGCAACACGATGATCCACTTGAAATTTTCCACAATTCAAAAAAAAAAAAAAAAGAAATGAAAATGGGAAAAAATGAACAGTTGAGGAACAGGCTCAACTTGACATGGCCTGACAAACGTTCTATGTGTTCTATGGTTACGCTATCACTCTCTCTCTCTCTCTCTCTATCTCTCTCACTTAGTCTCTTTCTCTGGCTGCACAGGTGCCACGGCCATGGCTCAGCAGGTTTTTCCTGGCAGTCAACGTTTATACAACTTGGCGTTGTTTTTTCCTGCCACTCCATCGAAGAAAAAAGAAAATAGAAAAAAATAGCAGGCAACAGCTTCAGTTTGGGCCTTAAGCGTGACTAAAGCGTTTCTCCTAACAAGCCGTTAACGAGCACACTGTGTGAGCTGCCGAGACCCTCAGTTTAAGCCAGAATCCGAGTCGGGGTCGGAGTCGGAGTTTCACATGTGGCAATTGCAAGTTTAATTGGTAAAATGGTTCATTTAGCAGTCAGAACCAATTATGAGGCACATCATACACACACACACACACACACACACACACACATACATACACACATACTGTGCCGCTGCAAAAACAATTACAACAGTTTTTCAACTTTATTATTTTCATTTTTTTTTCGCTCTCTCACCTTTTTGTATTTTTTTTCCACCTTTATTGTTTTTCTTTTAACGAATCAAACTGAGCCGCGAAAATGGGTTCTCAAGTGGCTGTTGAAGCGGCTTTTAAGAACAACTACCGATGGGCGGCACTGCCACGCCCATCACACCAAAGTCAAGTGCTAAATACGTTCCATATGCATGTGTTTTTTGTTTTGGGCAGTTCTTCAATTTGCTGCAGCTTGAGTCTACGCCTATTTTTACATTTGATTACATAATTGCAGCTGAATAACCAGAAACATTTTTGGAAATTCACAAAAATTAATCTTGAAAATTTCTTCCTTTTTTTTATTAAATTAATAAGAAACAATTATGATAATTATGTTTACAACTCAACAAAAATGTTAATCTGAAATATGTATATATTTTTTTTTCAAGTAGTTTCGATTTCAATTAATGTAGGATAAATATGATTTGAATTAATGAATTAGTTAATTTAAACTAATCATTAGAAATCTGCTTTAGTACAATTGAAATCTTTTGAGCATACGAGTATCCCTTCCAAAAATGTAAATTACTTGAAAATTTTTGAGAACATTAGGAATTCATACGAACGATTAGGATTTTTTCTGAAAAGGAAATAAAACTTAAAAGGCACGGTTATTAAAATTATTTTCCAAAGACTTTTATGGATAAGCTAGAATTGTTTATTTCTCACGTCTGCTCAGAAATTGACCGGGATTCCGAGAAAAAATAGAGTTTGGTTATCTAGAGATTTCTTAAATCAATTACAAAATACTTGATTCAGGTAGGATTTCTTTGGTCCTTCTCTGTGAATACTTTAATTATTAGAGATTTTTATTGTCTTTTTTAATAGTTAAAATTATCCGTAAATTATGTTAATTCAACAATAAATATCTGAATACATTCTTATGCAATATTTGCTTAAATCGAGAATTTTAAACTTGAGCTTTAGAATGCTTTTATTTCCTGTACAGAGATGAACTTTCTGATACATGTGCGGATTTATTCCTGTTGCAAATTGTTTGGACTTAAGATAAATCCAAAAGGATCTTGTGGAATTTCTGCTCTTCTAATTGGTAAGCAACAACATTTTGCTGCCATGTGGCATTCATTAGAATGGGTTGATAAAAACTGTCGAGCATCCTCTCAAAGGAAATCAACATATTTTTACATTAATTTGCGATGCGACGAGGCAAACGAGTTAAAAGTTTCTCGCATTAAAATGCAGAGAAAAAAACAAAAAAAAGTGAGTGAAATTTGAAAAAATGTAAACGGATAAAATGCCGAGTGAGGCGGAGGAGGAGGGAGGGGGACGCGTATGTGCTCGTCGAGGCGGCGAAATATAATAATGAGGACACACACACACACACATACATACAGTGGCAGCTCGTTAGCGACGACGCCGACGCACCTTGCACCGAAATGGAGTATTAAAAATTATGCAAATGAATTCGAGGATTCGTATTCGCCCAGCTTCCTTTACCCCACCCTCTTCCCCATCCCCATCCCCATCCTCATTCCCTTTCCTCATGCCCTTCCCCATTCTCTTTCCTTAGGCAGGCAGCCCGTTGTCCTTCAGCTTCACTCCCACCAAATGCGCGGAAATTAAGCGCATGTATAAGAAGAAGCAGCTGCAGTGCCAGCAGCGAAAGAAGAAGAGGTGTAAAAAGGACACAACACAGGAAATGCAGACATTATGAATGTTGTAAATTAATTTCAGGCGTTTTTTCTCTGTTTTTCTCTCTCGTTCTCCGTCTCGCTCGACGCTCGTCGCTACTTGAAAAGACACGAGCCGAGCTAAGCAGCAAGCACTAAAGGGGCTCGAGGAGGGGTAGGGTGTAGGGGGTAGGGGTAGGCACTGGACAAATGCGTAAAAACAATTACGCTTTAATTGCAATGATTTCCCCTGGAAACGCAGCTTGCGCCAACGAAAATTGAGCTTAAAAGGAAAAAAAATGCCAACGAGTTGCATTTGCGCGCAACTCAGTGCTTAAATAGGGTAGGGGGTGTAAGGAAAGGGGAGGGGGTGGTGGTAGGTGGTAGGAGGTAGGAGGCATCTGCCCAGGGTGGCAGCTCCCTTTTGGGGCTGCTAACGCGAGTTATGGCTGCTGTCGGTGTAAACTGAATGTAGTCACAGAATTTGATTCACAATGCAGGTGAAAACAACTAAATGTACAATGGAGCACAATCAACACATTTACAACATATTTGACCTCAGTTAATCTGCCAGTAACTAGGAAATTATGTTTTCTTAAAATATTTCGAAAAGGGAAAGATGTGTGGGAATTAGATTTTGATTTTGGGAGGAAAAAGCTTTTATTAATTATTGTAAGGAACTCCGCTCTAAATGCTGTAACTTAAAAAAAAAAGAAAACCAACTCGGAATGTTCTTAATCTTATTTATGAAAAAGATGTATTATTTATTATAGGATTAAGAAAGAATATGTTCCGCCTGAAATATAAAATTTGTACGCATTTTTTTTTTAAATCCTATATTAATATATATATTATCTTATATATTTATATATTTTATATATAAAAAGTGAGAAGATCTAAGTAACTTTTCATTGACTTCTCTGTCTTAAACCAAATATTTCATTCTCCCAATCGAACTTTTCAAACATTAAATGCAGCCAGTGTATGAACATATTTTTTTTGCTACCTTTCACTATATATTGCATATTGTTCACAATAAATGTTAATGGAATCTTAAATAATAGCTCAAGCATATATTTTTAAATCATTTTTATTAATCAAAAACTGTCAAATATATATTAGTTAGGCTCTTCATTCTCCGAAATCTTTCCTTGAAAATATCATGCATAATAATGTCGATAAAAATATCGATTAATTCATGCATTCCTTATCGACACTTCAACTTGCAACTTGTTTGAGCACAATTTTGTGTGATTTGCCCACTGTGGCGTGACTGCCTTATGGCAATTTTAATTTCGCTTAACGAATTATTAAATCCTTATGAGCAGTGAGTGTGAGTGTGGGTGTGTGCGAGTATGAGTGTTGGGTGTTTCAGTGTGTGTAAATGTGTGTGTGTGTGTGTATGTGTGTGTGGTTGAAAATCATATTCACATTCATGCTTGAATGAGTTTTTTCTGCACGCCAGGCACTTGCCTGATCAAAGGACGACACTCTTGAGAAATTATCATAAAAGGATTTGCGGGCGACTGTTCTGTTCCATTCCATTTCCAGTTTCATTCCCTCTCCCATTTCCATATCCCCACCCATATGCACATATATATATTCATATATTTTTATGAAATATCCCTATCTCAAAGCAACACAACATTCAATTTTGAATAGAGCGCCTCGTCTTTTGTTTTGAATACAATAATTTTTGTGTTGTTTTTCTTTTAAAATTGCAAAATTTGAATAATGCGCAAGTGGCGTGAAAACAATCATATAAAGCATAAAATATTCATATTCATTTTCATATTCATATTCGTATTTGTGATTCAACAAAACCGAGAGACGCTCGAGACTTTGGGCTGATTGCATAATAGGCCGTGAGCTCAGGCCAATGTTGATCCCATCCGGTTGACTTTAGCTCCATCCAGCTGAATATCCTGGCCTCGTTCTTGTCCTGGGCTTATCCTGGTGGTCCTACAATTTGCAGATTGCAATTAGAAGCCAAAACGGCAAGTGGTAAGTGGTAAGTGGCAAGTGCCGACGAGACAATTGTCAAATGAGTTGAAATGGGAATGGGAATCGAAATGGATGGAAATTGGAAAAATGCTAAATAAGTAATCAAGCGACTCTCGAACAGATTTGTAAGCTCAATTCCAGACTTTGAAGTGCATTTAGCGTTGAATGAATGTGAATGAACAAATGAATGACTGTCATAATGGTTGAATACTCAACGTAACTCACATTTGCACTTTGAAGTGGCTGCTGCACTTCAATACACATTTTTCTTTGCATAGCCCCCATTCCAATAACTCCCCATACAATGCATATGGATCCCATGCCATCCGTAGGCCACTCGAACTAACCATTTACATTAGCGACTAATTGGCCAGCTTATAAGTTAACTATCGGTCTTTTTAAAGTGCGTGAAATTGGCAAAGTAACTATAAGAGAAGAGATCAATGATAAGTGTAGTTTAAATCAATTTTAACTCAGGACTAGTCAACGAAACACAAATTAATTTAAATATATTCTAAATTCAAGTTTGATATGTGCTTTTTATTGTTGAATATATCAAAAGTAGTTAAATTCTTAGCATAATATTGAAATGTGTACTACATGTAGACTCCAAACATTAAACTACATTTCTTTATTAAATTTCCTTTTATTACAGTTATCGTTAATCGATAGATCCTTAAGCTATCTTAGGTATTTCCCAATGGTCATACTTTGATTGCAATAAACTTCTGATCCAATAAACTTCAAGCTAATTATTTTAATACAATTTACAACTAAAATAGCCGTTAATAAGCTTACAATTCCAACAATTCGATTAATTATTTTCGATTAATCCTATTGCCTTTCATATGATAAGCTAAGTGATCACAATTCGTTATCAAGGTCGAACAGAGCTGCAGCGGCGAATTCGGGAATTTCTCTTTGCCGCAAATGGTTCGAGTCCTGGCTAAGCTCAGAGCTCGCGCTGAGCAAAACAACTTTGCAAACAAAGCACAGCTTTCAAGTGTCAACAGAGCTTTTTTGTTTTAGCATGTCCAAAAGGGTTGCCAGCAAGCTGCATGTGTGAGTGTAATTATGTGATGTGTGCGTGTGTGTGCGTGCGTGTGTGTGTGTGTGTTTTTATTTAGCCATTGCGCCTGCCTGGCAATCTGAGAAATGCGACTCGTTGAGCTGCCCACGCTGCGTATGCGTCATGTTTGCACTCAATACGCCTATTTTAATCTGGTAAATGATTTAATTTCAATGATTTATCCGCCGTGGATTGTGGGCAAGCAATTTACTTGATTTCCATGATTTGCTTGTGTATTGCATTTAGCAATTTTCTCGATACACATTGCACACAAGCCAGACCGATAAATTCAATTACACTTTTGGCCCAGAGGCTACAACAGCAACAACAACAACAAACAGCAAATATGTCACGGACAGCGATTTCTTTCTTCCCTCTTTTCCACAATCTCTCTGTCTCTTTCCACTGGCGACTTCAGTTAGTTCGTTTAAGTAGTTGGCCCAAAGTGTATTTAAGCTAAAAGCTTTGGAGTCCACTTGACAATGTGCCAAGTTCTCATTGTTGTTGTTCTTATTATTTCTCTTCCTTTGCATCATCATCCTGTTATCCCCTGTTTTGTGTTTTTGTTGTTGTTTTCGTTGCCGCCCATTGTGACTGGCTGCTGCGTCCTGTTTTTCTGTTGACATTTCGGCCAGCTTCTAATCCGTCTGAAACTTTCGCCCTTCGCCCCTCCCCCTTTCGCCCCGTCGCCTTCAAATGGCGACCCCTTTAGCCAGAGATTCAAGATTTATTTGCTCTCAAGCGGTTGCCGGACAGGCGGGCAATGTGTGGGGAGGGAGACGGCGTGGAGGGGATGGATTTATCGGCATGTAACTGACACAAGATGTTGTGGCAACAAAAGTTGTCAATTTAATCGTCTACAATAATAACTTACTTATGTATACGCTTATTTGTCCATTTTGATTGATCAAATTTATTAGATTATAAAAAGTTCAGGAAAATTGGTCCTGCAGTGTTATCGATAACTAATAAAAACAGATAGATATTATAACTGTGATAAATAAAGTTATAATTATTTACAGATTTGGTGAATTTTTTGTTAGTTATACTAAAAATTCCAGAAAATTTTAAAATCTTGATCTTGCAGTGTTATCGATAACTAATAAAAACAGATAGTAATTTTAACTGCGATGCATTTAGCATTCATGTCATAATTATTAAGAGATTTATATTAATTATAATGAATTTAAGAATATTTGAGAATACTGATCTTGTAATGCTATCGATAACTGATTAAAACTGCCAAATTTTATTGATTTTGATTAAGCTTTAATTATTTGATCTATAATTAATTGATCTTTGTAGATTATATCGAATATAATGAATTCAAAAATATTGGGGTGCTCTGATTTGGAAGTATTATCGATAGCTGATAAAAGTAGTTGGATGTGCATATCGTAATTGTGATTGATTTACCAATAAATCTTGTCATTGATACAAAGATATATGTATATTTGGTTTTTTTTTACTATTTCTCTGTGTTTCATAGTTTTATCGATAACGCAAATTTTTACCTATCGAAATCGTCATCGAAAAATGTATTTACATCATGCTTGCTTATATCCGATTTACTGACTCAACCCTCTTTATTTTCATATCCTTTTCGTCGATTTATTTGAATCATTCTGCAACAGTTATCGGTATTCTATTCATTTAAGCTTGTGTAAACGTAACTCTTACTTCTTGATGATCGATAACAAATCAGTCAAGGAATTGTATATTATATTTCCTTTGGCATACTTATCGATAATCACATCGATTACTCTTACTTCAGCTAAGATTACAAATGGTTAATGTTAAGATAATGAATGATATTTTCGCTTTTAATATAAACACAGAAGGGGCGTTGAAAGGTGTTGACGGAAGTGTGGGGCGGGAGGCGTGGCAAGCCTTCCAAGTCCGTCAAACTATCTTATTCAGATGAAAATTGCTTAACTGCACAATTTATGATTTTTTTCTTCGGAATATTCACAATTTGTAAATGAATTAATTCCGTGGCACAAAGAGGCAACAATGTTGCTGACTTGCCACAAGTTGTCTCAAGCAGATTTGTGAAGAAATCAGGGAAGGGGGCGCCATCAGGGGGATAAAGTTGGCGATTTGAATCTGGCTGAGAAGGTCCTCAATTTATCAATCGCCATTTGGCATGCAAATGGGAAATGGAAAATTTTTGCCTATGCAGCATAAAGTGGCAACGCTTTTCCCCTTCCCCTGTTTTCCGACAGTGCCGCATTTTCAGCTGCTTTTTGTTGAGGCAATATTAAATAATATATGGTTGATGGCGAGGGGGGAGGAGATGGAACCAATTGGAGGGAGCGATTCTCATTTATTTTTTTCTTTTTTGGCAGTTCCCCGAAATTTGCTTATGTACACAGACACACTAGAAAAGGGAATGTTGATGAAAATACTTTCGTATGTGTGAAGCGACAAATGCAACATCTGTCGGCAAATAAAGAAGCGCCTGTGCGTATCTGATAGATACAATGGGCCCAGCGCATCTCACAGATACAATGGCCTTTTATCGCCAGCGACGACAGGCGACTGACAAAAGGATGAAGTGTAAACAGACAGATAGACAACAACAGCAACAACAACAAGGATAAGGATGAGGATGAGGATGAGGATATGAAACTATAGCAAACATGTCAACCAATTCATATTCTGACACATTGCCCCTGAAGTGGCAAGACACGTTGAGGCAAGGCCAATGGCAAACGAGGGTGATAATCATCTGCCACATCATCATCATCATCATTATTTTAATATGTAATAATAAACATGATTTTAATCATGATAATTTCCCTTTGTGTTGATGAGGGCTGCGGGGTTATTATATTATTGGTTTATCATTCGCATCATTTTAACGAATACTTGTAGCCCTAGAGGGAGACCGGGAGTGAAAAGTAGAGAGAGATAGAGACTGTCAAATATGTGACCAATTTGTATTACTTGCTACGTTCAGCTGCAGCTTTCTGTGGGTAAAAATGTTGTCACAGGAATTAATTATTCATGTCAAAATATGGCAAAACTCGCTAGTTTGAAGTATTACTGATATCAAAACAAAAAAACTGTACCAGCACTTTTCTGCTCAAATAAACTGTAAACATGTCAGACAGCTTTTTACTATACACAACCTTTATAAAATAATTATCCTTGATTTTCCGGAAGAAGAAAATAAACCTGGTTAAGAATACTCCCCTTGAGTCATTGGTTTTGAAAATAAGACAATCAAGATGAATTCTATATTTTTAAGATATATTAAATATCGTCGTATGCTTAAAACTATAATTAATTTAAAAATTAAATTTATAGACTCCATTTTTTTTTAGTAGATAAAGTTTTGTGCATCGATTTTGTTGACATGTTTCGACCTCTTACTACTTTGAAATTTATTTTCGATTGTAGCAAGCTCTTTTCAGATTCTAAAGCATTTTATTAGCAAACTAATTTTGTTTGTTAACAACAACAATTTCAAATTTTAGATATTTTTACAACTGGTTTAGTACATGTTTTTTTTTTGGTTAAGTACTCGTTTATTCACACTAAAATGGAGTCAAATCGGATTAGACATCCACAGCAACAGGTTGTTTAGTTTGCCCACTCTAGGATAAGCACACATACTCACACGTATACACACACAAGCACACACACACACACACACAGCTAAGAAATAGATTTTGCGATTTTCAATTGTCGCCTCATTTCCCGAATGGATTTCTGTTGCGTTTGACAAGTTTTCAACTAAAGCTATTTGCTCGACAATACCAACATAGCCAACAACCGTCCCAACACCCGCCACCCGCCACCAGCTGCAGCCTCCCTCCGTGCTTCTCAAACGTGTTGCACACAGCCTCATCATAAATAAGTTGTTGCAACAGCAACTAAACATGGCAAATATTGGCAGCACTTGAGTCGTCGAAGTCAAGATAAATGCAGCCCGCAATGCGCAGTTCAGCTTAGAGGAAATGGGAAATGGGCGACGGGAACATACGCTGTTATTTAATTATATATTAGTATAGAAGGAGCTTAACTATTGACTTTAACTGAAACTTAAATTATTAATCTAATCAGTATACACTTAAAGTTATAGACTGAAAGGAAGTTATATTCGTCTATAACTGTTCTGATATTTAATTGTAAAATTTTTAAATATTAAGTGTTAAATATGCTGTAAGATATTCAGCATTTATTAAAAAGTACAGGAAATGTAAAATAAAACTATGAAATCAAAGAACCATTAATCTTAATATTTAAATTGATTAGAATATAGCCTGAAATTGTAAATTTATAATATATTCAATGTTGAGAATATGCGACTGACACATAAACATAACATAAAACGGGCAAAGTCAATTATATTTCTGGAAAGTTCAAGGACATATTTTTCTGATATCTAAGAGAATTATTAAGTATCATGTAATTGTGATATAATTTTAAGATCAAGAAAGAATTGTTTGAATTAATTGTTTAGTAGCAGCTCCTTAAGTCTTTGTGAATATTTAAAGTGTGTACTGAGACAGTATACTCAACTTGTTAGATTGAACTTTACGGGGTATAACGACGGGTCTAGCGATTTGCCGTTAGTTGTGTGTTTGACAGAAGTCATTAAATCGAATCAACTTTCAACTGACGTCCGATGTCTGACAACGATTTGCGATTTACAATTTACGATATACGATTTACGCACTTGCCCTCTCACCTCTTTTGAACAACCCGTCGCCTCCTCCAGGTAACTTCATGCACCTTCCACCATCCTTCTTCTTCTTCTACTTCTTCTTCCTCTTCTTCTTCTGTAGTTCATTCAGGTGCAAGTTCGCAGCTTGCGCCATATTTATTGTGCAATCATAATAACAATATGTATTGTACGCAGTTTATTGCCGCTGCTGCTTCTGCTGCTGACAGCATCCTTGAATGTTGCCCCAATATGTTGCAAGTTGCAACTAAACGAATTTCTATTTCTACTTGGCATGTTGACTATTTGCCTGTTGATATTGCACTTGGATTTGTGCATTTTTCGCATCTTCGTGCGTTCAGCTCAAGTAGCATCCACGGAAACCACAGAAACCACCGCACCACAGCACCACCGCACCACAGCAGAGATAAAGTAAGTGGGCTCCACTGTCCATTCGGTTTGTGTGGTTGCATCGCAATTAAATGGTATATAATAGTTATTTTGGATTTCAAATTTTATTTTTTGTGTTGAATCAATTTTCCGTAATTTTCACCTCTTAACTGACTAACTTTTAGAATGTGAAGGTCAGTAATTTTCAGTAAAGCATATTTAAACATGAGTGGAAACATTTTTCAGAGGTAAGACCTACTTTCGTTATAAGTTTTGTATTTTTGAAAGTGCGGGTTGATTTCAGTGTTGAGAAGTGTCTTTTTGCAGAGGTGTCAATAGTTGCACAGAGTTTTTTTTTACGAAAACAATCTGTTTGGTCCGAACTTGCATTTACTAATTTCTTCACATACAAGGGAAGCCCTAATAAAATTTCCATTCACTTTCACAAGTACTTTCGAAAGCTAGAACAGGTCAAGCAAATCCGACAAAAATTTTAGGTTAGAATCTTATCGATTTTGAGGTATGATGAAATAAAAATTATTTAAAAATCTCAAAAAAAATTGTTTTGTTTTTCTGATGATGTTGCATTATTCCTAAAACATAGGAGTATTTTATAAATATTTTGTTTTCACTTTAATTTTATGCTAAGCATGCCAAAATCATCGATTAATCCCTTCCGAATTCAAACTCACTAGCTCAATGTCAAGTGAATTCAATCCGCAAAATCTTGCCGAAAGTGAAACCGGAACAAGTGAGGGAAATTCATTTTCGCAAAATCTTGCCGAAAGTGAAAGCCGGAACAGGCCTGAATAGCTTATTAATGTCCATAGTTTTCATAAATTAATTATCAGTTTCACAATTTTCTTAACAAATCTAGAAAGTTAAGCTCTGAATCGCATATGCGACTAGTTCACCGATTTCCGTGTTCCTTTACTGAGTTCTAAGGAAAAGTAAAAGTTTCAGTATACTGTAATCAATTGATTATTGTTAAAGCGTCGCAATTTTCATTAAATATTATATATTCAATTGTTCAAGAAACTTTAACGTTTTTATTTTAAAGCAAGGATTAAGACCGTACCCATAACCGTAACCTTTAACCGGTATTAACCGATTCAAATCAATTCATATAATTCCGATTCACATACAATTCATATATAGCAATTTATTCAAACCAAAATAACCGCTTAGTAACCTATTTAAGTATAACGGATATTTTTGGTTTAATCAAGCCTCCGATTAAAAGTAGATTTAAAATAAAAGAATTTATGCTTATATTATGTTAACATTTAAACAATTTTCAAAACAGAAACATACGAAATACCGATAACCGTTACGAAACCGATATATAAAAATTTTGCGTAAGCGATAACCGTAAACCGAAATTAGAGCATAACCGTAACTGAAACCGATATTCGTTTCTGTTTTATACCCTGTCTTAAGGTTGATTATACATAAAATAGTTTTTATTACTATCGAAACTGCCAAACTTAAGTAATGAAAAATAATTATTTTCCAGGTAAATAAGGTTTGAAAAGAAACCATTGAAATGGCGAAACATATCTTTCATTGATTTCCATTTTTTTAATAGTTAGTTTACCAAATTTACAATTTTCTCGCTTAAATAACGAAGATTGAGAACTGAGAATTTGCGTTGCGTTTCCTCTGTTTTCCTCGTTTCCTTCGCTTTCTTCCTAGTTTTCCTTAGTTTCCTCATCCGCTTTGAGCAATTGGGCAATCCATTAACTGTCGCTGCACATAAAAAATTGCAAAATTCCAAATAATTCAATTGCTTGATAAGAAAAGCCAGATAAAGAAGAGGCAGAAGAAGGCATGGCAAGGATAACAAGGACAACACAGTCAATGTAATTCATCATTGCAGTTGCGCGGCATAATGACTTCCTGGGCGCAGCCTCTCAACGTGCAACCCACAACAACAACAACAATAACAACAACAACAACAACAATAACAACTGGCTGTACAGGCTGCAAGGATGTGAGGAGGCTGCGGCTGTCCTGGCAGGCAGCCATTAGCGAAATTTGAGCACCAACAGCAACAACAACAGCAACAAAGGGGCACCCAAAGCGAATCAAAATGGTGAGCGCAGGGTTGCATCACGTGGGGGTGGCACCAAGAATGCTGCGGCAGTGGCAGAGGGCGGGGGCGGGGAAGAGGGGCGAATAATGCCAGAATTAAGCTGCATAATTTACACAACCCCTTGAAAGTGCACTTAAGAGCTACAAAAATGAAAAAAAGAACGCGTATTGCAAAAGAAAACAGAAAATAATAATAATAATAATAACAGAGGGGGTGAGGGATAGAAAAAAAATTATATTTTTCGTTTCGTTTCGTTTTAGCCGTAATCATATCCTGTGCCATCGCTTCCTCCCTTCTACTTCTCCTTATCCTTCTCCTTGTGCCCCTCACACTCTCCGGGGCACTGACTGCCAATAGAAAATTGCGTTTCAGAATTGACAAACTGACTGAGTGACTGACTAACTGACTAACTGATTGACTGTCTGACTGCCTGACTGAGTGGATGGCAGTCTGTGCAATTGTCTGCATGGTTGAATGGGCATTGGTTGGGTATTGCTTCATCCTTCGACTATCAGATAGGTTCACATTGGAATTGTGACTGGAATTGGGATCGGGGGGGTGGGGTATTTGGTTGGTTGGGGTGTTCAGCTACCCAGTCAAGTGTATTATCAATTGAAAACTCAACGAGCTCTGCCAGGTGGCGTTCGTCCTGTTTGATTTGATTACAGGTGCTCTACAAGTACTGCCAAGTACTCCCAATGGTCTTTCCTTCTCTTCATATTACATATTTCAAAATATTTTGTAGATAACTTTTCCCTTTAAGTTCCTTAAGCTCCATTTTATACTTAATAATCTTTACATTTATTTTATTTTAATATATCTTAAGTTGAGTTTAAAGTCGTTTATGTTATTTTCTGGTTTGAAGTTAGAATAAACAAATTTCAAGGTCAATAAGCAATGATTATAAAACTTTTGACTTTTAAAGGGTACAATTTATTTACATTCTTACTTAGCCCGCCAAGTCATTAAAAAATCTATGGGAATGTCAAAATTAGTTATGAACAAAAATAATCATTATTTTTGAGAAAAGAAATAAAACTTAATGCAATAATTATTTTAATGAGTTTTATTTGTCGCACAAAAATAATGAATATTGGTCGAGCTTAAAACAAAACATTTTGTTAAGATTTTTGAAATAATGATTACAGTGCATATAAATTATCTATATTCGATTCTATTCAAAAATCGTTTACAGCAAATTTTTGCAAGTGAGTTTTTCGAAATATATCCCCAACAATATATGTTTTTGGATTTGCTGCGATATCGACTCGAAGCAGCGCATTTGCTGTGCGTTGTCAGCGATGAAAAAGCCGACATTGTGTTGCCAATTTGCAAAACACAAAGGGTCTTCAGCCTTAGTCAAAGTTGTATTCCTTAAACTGATGGATCTTCTCATTTATCCTTCTCGCCATCTATTTTGTATCTCTCCTTAATTGTCACCCTCTGCGTTTCTTTTTTATTATTTGCTCTGTTTTCCTTGAAAACTTTTCAGCCCCACTGTTCGTGTAGCGCATCTCACAAGTCCTGTTGGCTCAATCCAACAAACTCAGTCGCGTTCTTGTCTCATTTTTTCTATACGCTGCTTTTCGCTAATGACGTTGATGAGTTGACGAGTTAGGTTAGGTTTTTCCAGGATATTAACGCAGCTCACAGAAGGACGACAAGGAAGGGCGGCAGCGTTAATGAGGACGATTATAATGTCGCTGATTTTGCGTTCAAACTAACAGCAACTGAAGCGTTCTCTCCCTCATCAAATTCCCCCCACTTTGGCACCTGATTTCCCCTCCTACTCCCCCACCTTCCTCTACCCCCTCCCCAGTTGCCTCTAGCGTTGTCTCCATTATGCCAAGTGCCGAGCACGAGAGACGCGAAAGGTTGGCATATTTCTTGACTAAATGAGGTTGAGTTTTGAGTTTTGTCGCGCAAACAATGCCGCCAACTTTTGTAGCCGCCCTTCCCTTCAATTTTATAGCCATGCAGATAGTATAATCCAACCCCCTTCCTGCCTCCCTTCCTACCTTCATTCACCATCTCCGTCTCGCTGGTTGGTTGAACACCGAAGTCAGCGCCCGCCCATTGAATTCAAATTCAAATTTGCTGCGTTGCCTGAATGTGGATTGGGATTGGGCTTTGAGGATTGGGGATTGGGGATTGAGGACTGAGAATGTAAATGATAATGATGACGATAATAATGATGATGTTAATGCTGATGCTGATGCTGATGCTGATAACTGATGACTACTTCACTTAATGCAAATTTTTGAGGAATTTGATGAGTGCTCGATGTGGCCGCGGGGTAGGCGGAAAAGAAACCCTTAAGACCCCCACACAACCCCTAGCAGAAACCAAGGCACTCCAAACGAGGCCATAATACTGCAAATCGTCGTATAATGAATGAGATGCTACCCGTCCGTCTCTTCCTCCATTTCCTCCTGCCATCCCCGCCCCTTTGCCCCAAAATCAACACTCTTGAACCCAACTCGGACTTAGCTGCAACTCGTTAGCCGTAACTAGAGCCCGTACTCATAAACAGCAGCCGTACTCATAGTTGTTGCCGTAGTCGCACCTCAAGTGCACTTTGGTTCCTTGGGTGTAAATGGTTACACTCAGAGAAACAGATCGATTCAGTAAATAATCCTTTTGATTCGGCTTGTATTCGATCTTATGAAACACTGCTCTTTACTTTCACTGGACCTAAAAGTCGTCATGTTATCTTAAATGTGCTTTATGCTTTTATGCGAAAAATTAACTAAAAATACAGGCTTCAATCAAGTATATTGAACTCGATTTAAGAGACTCCGACTTTATCGGAACTTTTGACACCTTTGTGGATGGCTTTTATGATTTTAAAATGATTTCTGCTCATAATAGACACTAGCTTACTTATAGAAGCTGAAAAGAGAAGTTGATACGTTAGCTATCTACTAACACTATCTGCATTTCTCTCAGTGTATGGTTGGGCTAGGAGGGGTCTGCAGTTGTAACACTTGATACCTACATTTGAAATTAATATGTCATTGTGGAAAAGTGTTTGGCACCAAGTTACAAAATTCAATTTGCACCTTTTCCTATTGCTGTGGCTGCATTCGAGAGACGTTAACGACAAGCGACAACGACAACGACAAACTAAACAACCGCCAAGCCAAACAACTAACGAGATTTGCATATGCATGCGAGTGAGTGCTTTCTCCACTCATATTTTCATATTCAAATATATACTCATATATACTCGTAGATAGACTCGTATTTCACGCATCGTAATTCCCAAACTCAATTCCCACAACGCCATAATCAACTGACTCGTGTTCTCTCAAGATGAGAAAAAGAGGAAAATGTATAACCGAAATGAAGAATAAAAAAATGTTTGCAAATTTTGCACAAATTAAAATGAAAATTGCATAAAAATATAAAAACTTCGAAATCAGCAAAGCAAATGAAGCGAAACTCAATGTGAGTACAAAATAAGTGGGAGGGAAGAGGGTTTTGTACTGCATCCTTTTTGGTTGGTTGAGAGTTTCCTCGACTCGTTAGAAGTCTCTGGAGATGACTGGAACTTGGTTTGGCACTTAGTTCCTACTGGCATTTGCTGATGATGACTTGAAAGTAATCACTTGCAATACTTATGGATCTTCAGTAGTTTTCTTATTAGCCTCTAGATCTGGTCATAACTGGACACTTAATTGGAGTGTCGTATGTGTTCCGTTTATAACCCTCTAGGACTATCTTTGAAAATAATGAAGAAACAGAAGTCAAATAATTTCTTCTAAAATGAACTTGGGCCTCTGAATTCAAAAATGAGTTTGAAATTGTGTACAGGGCTTCGTTTACCTGTAAGGTGACAAAATGTAAAGAGTGACTCAAGGCTCTTTTGGTGCTATCAGTGAAAAAAGTCGGTTAAACATATGTTAACAATTAAGATTTGTCATTTAACTTGTATATAATTTTTTTCTTAGGCAAATTAGTTGCTTTCTAGGCAAAAAATGTCCATGATCACAGCCAAATGTGCGAGCAATAAATAACAAGTCGAGTGCACTCGACAGTATATACCCTGGGCCTAGGCCACGCCGAAGATTTGAAGCCCATGCAATTCTCATACTAATCCTTAATTATCGACCAATCGTGAGTGCGTTTAACCAATTTGCACGGTATATTTATATTTTAAAAATTTATTAAATGTAAAAATAATTAAAATAAAAAAAAAATTGGTTGACCAAACCAGGAACACAGGCGCAAATCTCTAGCAGACAGATAATTGAAATAAACGAAATATATTGAATAAATAAAAATCATATGCACCGACCGAGTAGATCTTGAGTTTCTCTTGCCGATTACCTATCACTTTGACCATTCCGTCCCTTGGGCTGATGCTGGCAAACTCCATATGCATACTCGATGTACATTCCCGCGGAGTAAATGTAAAATGATTTAATTGACCATTAATTCTATTCATACATATGTATATATTCTGCCAATAAAGCGAGTTTCACAAAATTGATAATCAATTTTCACTTAAAACGTGATGAAAGCAGGTGATTAGCTTCTAGCTGATGATACCACACCTGTCGAGATAAAAGATATACCCACTCAGGGTATAAAACTGTAGGGGATGTCCGTTTTTTTTTTTTTTTCAATTACGCCCCTTACATTAACATAAACTTGTTCTGCCTGACATTGTAATGAGTGTTTATTACAAATTTGGTGGTCCTAGCTTTTACCATCTCTGAGATCCTTTCGCTTATTCGGACAGACGGACAAGGGTTGATGCTGATCAAGAATAAATATACTTTATGGGGTCGGAGATGCTTCCATACCTTACTTTGTATTTTGTGATTGATACCTATGCTATTCATATTAAAATATTGAAAGTGTTAGCTGCATTTTCAATTTATGTCTTAATTTTTTCCAATTTTCAGGCCTGTTCTCAATTCCGAAAACGAGTCGATTTGCCACAAAACGAGTTTATTGCTGTTCCGGATTCCGAAAATCGACAATAATTGTCGTTTTCAAAACGTGTGCTTAAGAGTCACCGGTTTTAAATGTAAATGCCATTTAAAGCTTTAAAATAAATACCTAAAATTATAAACTGATAATTATAATAATGTTGAACATATTAAGAAACATTTAACATTACTACTTTAACTTTAAATAGTTGAAGTATATTTTAAAAGAATTTTTTTATAAGCATCTATAAAATATTGCATGAAAAACAAAACCGAGCATCAATGACTAAACCGAGCTGTTCTGAATTCCATTTTCATTTTTGTTATCGATACCAACCTTTGCAATCGAAAGCTGCTAGAGTTGCTTCAATTGAATAACTAAATTGGACAACAAAGTATTAGTCTAATTTAGCTTCTATATGCTATATTCAAACTGAAATATTTTAAATTCATTTTAAAAAGAGTTTTAAATAAATCTCATCGTATTTAAGATACAAATTGAAGCTTGAATGCTTTTATTTTTGAATTGATGACAGCTCTGGTTCTCCATAATTGGATCATCTGCTTCGTGTCGATATGAATATGCACATTCACAGGTCAATCAGCTTGGCCTGCAAGCAAACAATATCCAAAGCTGATGGCATTTTGAAAACTTAACTTAGCTTGTTGTTATTTGAGCAATTTCTTCATCTTCATGACAGCTGATACGGTCGATGACTTACTGCTATCGAATCGTTTTCGAAACCGAGTTCGAAAAGAAAAACAAGTCTATTGTTCGGAGTTCGGAACAGCAAATAGTAAAACGTTCGTTTTCGTTTCGTTTTTACTTTTTGAATTCGGAATTCAGAACAGGCCTGATTATTTCAAATTTGCCGCTTATTTATAAATCGATTTGTATGTTATCAAATTATTTATTTCTTTATATACAGTGGTGCGACAGAAATCGTTTTCGCTGGAATTTCACTTGAATTTCATACATATTTAAGTGACATTCGATGCGAAAGCGATTTCTGTGGCACCCCTGATATTTAATTTTCACTCTCTGTGTCTTTTAAACTGATCTTTGTGATATTAATCATATTAAATCTTCACAAAGTCAACTCTATCTTTGGGTTTGTCTTTATATTATATTTCATATATTTCATATTCGGGGCTGCCACAGAAATCGCTTTCGCTTGAATTTCACTTAAATTTCATACAAATTCCAGTGAAATTCAAGCGAAAGCGATTTCTGTGGCACCCTTAATTATCTCTATATGGTATTATTATTTATATCTTTAAAATGTCCCTGTTTATCTCTGTGATATTTTAGTTCGTATACTCAACACACATCCACATCTAACAGCTATTATCATATCATCCACATTATCTCCTTCTTTACCTACATACATACATACATATCTCTCTCTCCCTCTTCGTGGCTCTCTCGCTCATCTGCTGGCTGAATTCTAATTGCATGCAAACCGCAGAGATGCCTCATTAAAACAGACTGTGATATGCCTCATTAAAAGCGCATAAAATCAACCTACACTCACACACATATACACACACACACACACACTCATACACACACACATACATAGACATGCATGCATAATTGTTGATTCGTTGCGATTTGATTTGATTTCAAATTTGAATGCAATTCCAAATTGAACTCAATTCGAGTCGCCGTTTACCAGAAACACTCAGAGATTGGGGCAGAAGAAGAAGAAGAGGCAGCAGAAGCATCATTATATGCCGTCAATATTTCCAATCTAATATCCGTTTGAATGAGTTTCCCCACTTCCCACTCCCCACTCTCCATTTCTCTCATCTGCAGTCCAGTTCGAAGCATCCAATGAACCAAAACCCAATCAGGGTCAACACTGCCAAACGGACCAGGGCTATAAACGGGGGGCTGTGCAAAGGGGGGAAAAGGGGAGGAGGGGGGCTAGTTGTACAGTTAGTTGGGGAGAGTGAGAGAGTGAGGAGTAGAGGTCGGAGTAGGGGTTGTGCTATTGCCATTGCCATTGCCGTTGTCGTTGTCACTTTTGCACCCACGTGTTGCCTTTGGTGGTTGGTTCTCGACTCGTTCGGTTGCTGCTGCTTCTTCTTACCTGCAGTGAGTGGCCATGCGGCTAAACAGGCAGCAACCCTGCTTGTCAGTCCATCCCCATCCCCTACTCCTACCCCTACCCACCTTTTCCCTCTCTTTATATTTCGCTTTTTTCTATATACATTTTTTTCTAGCCGCTTTTTTGTTCATAAACATTTCTTTTTCTTTTTTTTTTTGTATTTTTGCCATCATTCTTGACAGGACTTTTTCTTTGCTCAGCTGTGTGTGTGTGTGTGTTTTCGTGTGTGTGTGTCGCATGCCCCTCCCAGTTAATTTGTGCGCTCTCGCTCTCACTCACATTGCCTGCCCGCTTGCGAGCTCGCTCTCTCTTCTTCTTCTTCTCTTCTTCTATCCAACACTCGCTCTCTCTTTCTCGCTCGCCCGTTTTTTCATATCATTCATTCATTCATTTTCATTTTATGAATTGCATTTGCGCTCTCTCCCTCGTGCTCTCTCACTCGCACAGAGTCAGTTCTCTCTGTGTGTGTCTCTCTCTCTCTCGCTCTTTCTCTTTCGCTCATCGCCTTTTGCAACGTCCTGAATATCCTGGCTTCCTGTCCATTCATTCAAGCCTTGTCGCAATGAGGAAGCCATTATAAATTTGTCCTCGCTGAGAGTTGAAAGGCTGGGCATTTATTAAAACGCTGATTACTCGATTTGCACCCCTCTGTGGCCTGCCTCAAGAGGGGTTGCAAAGGGGTCACAGGCAAGGGATGGGACGGAACAGGGAGATGGGGAAGTAAACGTGTAGTGGTTGGCCTGAAGTTTTCGGCTTTGTAGCAAAAAATAACTAATTCATGTCTCATTTGCTCAATGTCCTGCCGTCTCTTGTCCCCTGACTGCTTTGTGCCCAACGTGCATTGGTTAGCTGATAGCCCTTGGGCAAGGGCATCTTGGCTGGCCCATCCTCACTTTGAGTCCTTCAACTCTCAAGGACTTTGCCTAGCACACACAATACTCAACACTTAAACTAATCTAACCATTTACTATATCACACCATCGTTGAATTCCACAGCTAATCATATCAAAATCTTAACTAACTTTTGATTTTAGAACACGAATATTTTATATAATAATTTAAATAGTTTCCAAATTGTTCATTTTCTATAATTTCTCTAAGTATTTTACAATATTTTGAAGATCTTTCTATGACAGTGTTTCAGAAATACTAATTTTAAACGAAAGTTTAAAGGGCTTACCTCAAAATATATAACACAAATTTTAACATAATAAATTTATGAAACAGTTTATAAATATAGTATATGGGCATTTCCAGAAAAAGGTACACCTTGCCAAAAAACGTAAAATTGATTAAAAACTCACATCTTGTGAAATTTTCTTCCAAAAATGTATTCAAGTTATTTATTTTATCAATATACGCCAGAAAAAATTCAATAGGATGAACATACAGATTCTACATTGGAATAAATTCACTTTTTCCATATTTTTGCGTATTTTCTTAAAAATTGATTTTCAAAATGGACCGTTTGTATTTTAACGATTACACTAAGTCAGGGAGTAAGATTGCAACATAAACCATTTTAATATATAGAAATATATTGAAAGTTGAATTTAAAACAAGTTCTAAGAGCTATATATCGGAATATAGAATAAAATTTGATGAACAAACTCTTGGAAAAACTAGGTGGAAATCTTGTCACGTTCGCGATGTCACGTTACAAATTACTAATAAGACTTGTAAAATATATAAAACGGTAGTTACATATCAAAATTATTTCTTAAATGGAAAACTACATTATTTTATTATGGTTTAAGAGTATTTTCTTCCAAATTACTCGTCACATTTCGCAGACTTTCGCATTTGTCAAGATGAAGTCAAACATGACTTCCATTTTTCGTCGCGTTCGCGATGCATTGTTTTCTATAAATAATTAAAAAACGACAAGTCTTCAAAGATTGTCTTTTATCATAAAAATAGAGTTGATAAAATGCATTAAACACGTGAGAAAACATTTTTGAAAATGTAAATTTTGCCATTTTTTTTTCATTTAAAGTCGTACAAATGTCGCGTTCGCGATCCTGGAAATACCCATATGCCTAAAGAAATCTAAAACATTCTCAAAAATAAGTAGCTATAACGAACAAATTTCATATAATTAACTTTAATTTCACTGTTGTTCTAAGATTAAAATGCAACTGCATTTTTTTCTAATTCTTTAGTTTAAAATTATTTAAGTTTTTATTGAATACCAAAAATATCTATTTTTTTTTATTAAACGTCGACTAAGAGTAGTCGACAAAAATTCAATAAAGTTAAATATCAAAATATGGAGATTCAAATATTAAAAAGAATAAATTATAAATAATTTTATCTAAAAACAAAATTAACTTTATAGTAACATTAAGTAATAATTAACCATTTTTTGACAAATGTCATTAAATAATTTTTGAAGCTGTTGAAAGTAATGACATCTGAAATATATTTTTTAAGATTTTAAAGATAGTTTAGAAACTACTTTCAAATCTGAATCTTAATAAATTTATGAATAAAATATACTGACAATAAAAATTAATTTATATCTAAGAATTCTTATGTATTCAATCTTCTTAATTTTGTGACAAATATTATTAATTACATATCGCTCATTTTCTAGAAGAGTGACATAAGTCGAAAAACACGATTTTTGAGTTAATGATGCAGAAATGTTTGCAATGTGACAATCTAACATATGTTGTGTAAAAATTTCATCATCCTATCTTTAAAACCGAGAGTGTGAGAAGAGTTTATGTCGTTTTTTCATTTCCAACGATTCGACTTTATTAACTCAATAGAACGATATATCTCAGTTGCAATGTAATCGTTGACTAGAAAAGATTCTTTATTTTATACAAAGCTCAGTTGTTTTTCTCAAATTTACAAGTTTGGTCGCTTTTCAGAAAACACAGGCGACACTTGAAAGCTTTGAATGCGTTTATCTCGAAACGCCATTTTTTGAGATATGTCACTCTTCTAGTAAATGAGCGATATGAATTATTGAAAATACGGCACTGCAAAAAAAAAGGAGTTTTTTTGTGTACGAACAATTTTGACATTTTTATCGCAATGTGCTTAGTGTTAAAATTATTTTTTTTTAAATTTATATGGAAAACTTAATATTATTCGTCACAGCATTGGATATCAGAAATTTGTGGGGCATGAAAATGTTTTCGTCACTAGACTTTTACCTAGTAGAGATGTGTTTTTTATAAGATTTGGATTAACATCACAAGTCAAAAATATATCGAATCGGGTATGCATGTATAGGGTATCATGTATGCAAATTTTGAAGCAGAGTCGCTGACGTTGCCTGTTATAAATAAGGAGAAAAATGAAGTACATATTATGATGCATTAAGGCGTTTGTGGCTGGGGGTGTGGCATGTGGCATGTGGGAAATGGGGAGATGGAGTAATGGGAAGACTGGTTGCACTTGGTTGGTTCGTTATTCGGTTACATTTGATTATGGCAAAGATGGTGGCTGCCTATGGCAAAGGGGCAGAAGGGGGGAGTTCGACGGATGGGGTAGCGGTGGGAGGATGAGGTGCTGGTAACTGTTAGCGGAAATTTAATTCCTTTCAGATTCATGCATATTCAAAAGATGATGTCGACAACTCGGAACGCGACGCACACTTTTATAAATTAAGGATAACGACTTTGTGTGTGTTTGTGTGTGTGTGTGTGTGTGTGTGTGTGGATATCGCTCGGGTAGCTCTATAATGAGACGCATCCTTGCACCTGCCCCCGTCAGTCGTCCCCCTTCCCCCCTCGATGCGTATATTCTTGGCTGCTTTGCATATTTGTAATGTGCAACCGACGACGTTGCACAGAACGCTTCCTGCCTCCTTCCCCACTCCCCACTCCTCACCTCCTGCTGCATTTGGATGCCTTTCAACTCGGTTTGCTTTATAATTGTTATATGTTTCGCATTTCACAGACATGTTGCAAGCAAACACGAGAGTATTCAGCATTTGTGCCGCTTCTGCAAATTGTTAAAACACCATAAACAATTATTTTGCATTTTACTTTGAGACGGCATCCTTTGACACAGCTTTACCCCCTCATCTCCCCTTCAATTCCTCCTCGCTTTGGGACTTGCACGTGCCTGCCCCATTCGGTGGCACCTTTACTGCATCTTATTGCACATTTTACCAATTCATTTGCCCATGTCCTGCAGCCCTGTCAACTCACATGGGAAGCCAGGCTAAAAAAATGAGGGGGAAAACAACACAAAAAGCTATCCAAATGCTTCTTTGAAATCCCTTTTCATTTATTTTTCGAAAAAAAAAGACAGTCCCTCAAAAAGGACATTCAAGGATGCACTTGAATTAAGATCAGGTTCCTTTCTGAACTGAATTTTCTCAATAAAGAACTAGAGAAAGAGAAAATAACTTGACCTTACAAAACAATTTTTAATTTTTTTAAACCGAAAATGCGTTTCAAAGATTGCGAAGATCGTTAAATCAACCCTATAATTATTATTATAGCAATTATTAGGTCTACAAATTTAAAAAAATCACTCAAAAAACAATAATTCTCTTAATTCAAAAGCAGCTGTTAACTTCTTATCGACCTAAACTTAAAACGATGTATTTATACATAACATATGCATTAAATAACTTTCAGAAAACTCATTTATTTTACTTTTACAAAAAAAGTGGGTTTGGTTCATATTACAATCTGGCCGTTTCATAGTGTTGGGTCTGTGGTGAAACTCGCTTTAATTCTACTCCGAAGCTGGTAGGCTCTTCAGAGCTAAGAACAAAATTTCCAAAATTAGACAGAGATCTCACTTAGATTATCTTCTTTTCGGAACTAGCGTGAACTGCAAAATATGTTTAAGATTGGTTTAAGTAGGCAAGTAAGGTTTAGTAGGTTTCGTATTTAGATTCTAGTGAACAAAAAGTACTTGAAGTATTCCAAGGTATTCATTTGATTCTTGCAAATTAGAAAATTTAATAATCAAATTACTTTTAGATTACTATTAATGGTCTCCATATTATTATATTATATTCGGCTCTGTTCCGAATTCCGAAAATCGACAATAATTGTCGATTTCAAAAATTAATACCTAAAATTGTAAACTGAAAATTATAATAATGTTGAGCATTTTTAGAATCGATTAACATGGGTTTAAACAGTTGAAGTATTTTTTAAAAGATTTTGTATAAAAGCATCTATAAAATATTTTATAAAAAATAAAAACGAGTTGTTCCGAATTTCATTTTAATTGTTTATATCGATACCAACTCTCGCAATCAAAAGCTGCTCGAGTTGCTTTAAATGAACAACAAAATTTGAACAAAGAAGTTTTTGTCTAAGTTACCTTCCATCTTCGAAAAGTAAAAACAAGCCTATTTCGATCGGAATTGGGAACTGTTTTAAAAAATATTTTATTTCCTTTTTTTTTATCATATTTTATGACTGTTTTTTTTATTATTGTACGATACTTCAAAATGTTGGAGTAACTAAGTAAAGTTGTGATATTTAGATATTTTGTTCCTATACTAATCAAGTATATATTTAAATATATCTAGTAAATTAGACACAATTTTATTGGAGAAGAACTTCTAAGCTTGCTTTGGCAGTTATCCGATTCAAGTATGGATCTATTTCGCATATCCTAATTAGTTACATTATCATAACTTTGGCTATGCTCTCGAGTGTGTATGTGAGTGTGTGTGTATGTGAGTGTGTGTGTGTGTGTGTGTATGTAGTCCGTTGCATGTGTGTGTGTGTGTGTGTTTTTTAGAGGGCATGTTAATGGCCTCCTTAGTCGCTTTGGGGTCGTTTCGTTTTTGCGAATTGTCGTTGAAGCGTAAAACTTTTCACTCATCTCAAAATCTCTTTGAATGTCTTTTTTCGTATATTTTGTTGTTGTCTCGTTGCCCCGATGAGAGGCTGAAGCCAAAGCTAAAACTGAAGAAAGTTGCACAATTACAAAGGCGGTGGCAAAAGGCGCATCGCTTACACATTTCATATGCATGAGCCATCAGCCATGAACCAATCTCTTTTGAAGTCAACAAATTATGGAGATGCCGACGCGGATGTGGATGTGGATGTGGATATATGTAAAAGTGGATGTGGAAGCGACGCACACTGGGAATTGGGCGGTAAGAAAAAAAAAACAAGAGAATCACAAAACAAAATGGACTGCTCCACAACAGCTTGCTAAACTGTTAGATACCCCTTACATATTTGTTAAGTAAAGTTCTTACCTGAAACCATCAATAAATGCTTAAATAACTCTCTTGATACAAATTTAAACAACATTTATAATTAACTCATTAGAATAATTATAAATGTAAGCTAAAATTAATATTAATTCTTAAGCTAAAGTTAAAATTGTATATGGGCATTTCCAGAAAAAGGTCCATCACGAAGAAAAACGTAAAATTGATTAAAAACTCACATCTTGTGAAATTTTCTTCCAAAAATGTATTCAAGTTATTTATTTTATCAATATACGCCAGAAAAAATTCAATAGGATGAACATACAGATTCTACATTGGAATAAATTCACTTTTTCCATATTTTTGCCTATTTTCTTAAAAATTGATTTTCAAAATAGACCGTTTGTATTTTAACGATTACACTAAGTCAAGGAGTAAGATTGTAACATAAACCATTTTAATATATAGAAATATATTGAAAGTTGAATTTAAAACAAGTTCTAAGAGCTATATATCGGAATATAGAATAAAATTTGATGAACAAACTCTTGGAAAAACTAGGTGGAAATCTTGTCACGTTCGCGATGTCACGTTACAAATTACTAATAAAATTGTTTCTAAAATGGAAAACTACATTATTTTATTATGGTTTAAGAGTATTTTCTTCCAAATTACTCGTCACATTTCGTAGACTTTCGCATTTGTCAAGATGAAGTCAAAACTGACTTCCATTTTTCGTGTCGTTCGCGATGAATTGTTTTCTATAAATAATTAAAAAACACCAAGTCTTCATATTACAGGGTATACACAGAACGGATCCAAGGCGAAGCGGCGCTCGAGTGGCGATGAACAAACAGTTGCCATGATGGCAAACCGTTTTTATTTTAATTTGAATTTGAATTTGAATTAAGAGTTTGAGCTCGGCGTTTGGTTTTGAAATTTCAAATTTGCATTCGCATTTGAATTTGAATTTCAAAGGCCCTCGAAGACCGCCCACAAGAGCAACAATAATAATAATAATGGCCGACTCCCAAGAAATGCTAAAAAAAAAAACTCAGACGCTCTTTTCATGATTTTCTTTTTCATATTGTTTTTCCTTTATTTCTTTCATTTTTTTTCTTGCAGTCAAATCAAACAATAAACTGCACTCGAGCACGGGTTGAGGGAAGGGGATGAGGAAGCGGAGTGGGAGGGGGAGGGGAGTGTTTAGGGGGGACCAAAGTTGGCCATATTTGAACGCCATGCTGTGCCTTAATTCGATCAAAAGAAGCTTCAGTCCGTAATGGACGTCCTCCTCGTCCTCCTCGTCCACTCGACACTCGACACAGCGCCTCCTTCTGCATGTTGCATGCACCACGCACCATGTTGCATGAATGGCGCTTGGCACGCCCCCCGCCTGTGTCGCCTTCGACGACTTCTAACCCTTAACGCGGGTCCCAGGTCGAGTGCACTGTTGAAATTATTAAAATTGTTGCTTAAATGATTTCTAATGAGAAAAAAAGGGTTGCTCCTTGGACGCGAAGACTCTTCGGGCTCGGGCTCGAGCTCTCTGCCTCAAGTGGCAACGCCCCGGGTGGCATCTCAGCACTCTGTGCCACACTGTGAAGTGGCCGTGCCAGCAGCGGTTGCAGTTGCAGCAGCCTCTCAAAGTGCAATAGTTGCTACTCCATCAAGTGGCAGGCTTCTGGAAGGGAATGCGTCTTAAAAGCGAATAGTTGTGGGGTGAGAATAAAGGTAGTTTCATAAGGTGAGAACTGTTGGGGTGAGCTAGACAAGTGCTTACAGCTGGCAGTGTTTGGAAAACGTTAAAGAATTTGATCTTCCATGAAATTTTAAGAATCGTAAATAGGTTTGAAATAAGAATTCTTCGAAATGCTATTTAAAACAGAAAATAATGATAACCAATTATAGATTATAATAAAGTAGTCTAGAAGATTTGGGACTGAAGATATGAATCAAATTAAAATAATAAGGATATCCACGGATATAAAATTCAAATAAGCAAATGCTCGGATACTCCAATATACATAATTGTATTTAGCTTTATTCAGGATTACTAATTGTTGCATTCAGCCGGAAATTATCAACAATCAAAAATGTCAATTTAAATCCAAATTTATCGTGAAGTTCTACACCAAAAACATTCCTCTGTTTGGTACTAATTTTAATAATTTAGAAATGAGTTACCATGCTTAACATATATTGGCATGGTTTTAGTACAAATTTTCTTTTCTAAGACTAGTATCAAAAGGACTATATTAAACAATCTCTCTTGCAGCAGCAATGATTGAAGCAATGTGAAAAAGAACACTTCAAAATTTATTAACATTTTCTTGATGAATTCTTTTTAAGTTTAAGTTTTTTAATTTATGCATAGTTTTTTGATAGCTTAATTATCAGCTTGTAGAATAAACACATCCACATAATTTAACACGACAACTATCAATAGAAAGCTGCAAGATTTGATTTCAGTCTACAATTAATCAATTTTAAATATTGTCTCGCAGATTATTGTATTTTTCTAAATGCATATACAAAATTTATTGCTAATAAATTGGAAAACTCAAATCGACAGAGCCTATCTCTTGAACTAAAACTAAAGCCAATTTAAACCTATCGATTAATACAAATAAGACAAATATTATTTTACAACTATCGCCCCATTAATTGTGACTGCGAATGCAGTGATAATATATTTAATAAATAAACTGTAATGTCACTAAATTGTATCGTTCTGATCGAATGAAGGGCAGCCTGAAGTGATTCACTTAGTCGATAAAGTAAATCTCATTACGGGGTTGCCCAACTGATTGCCACTTCCTGTACTTAAGACGACGCCATTTTGACCGTTTTCCCGTTTTCCCGTTTCGCCCGTTGTGAGTGTTGTGCGCGTCTGGCAACCCAATCAAACAATCGACATCAATCATAATTTTCGCTATTTTCTTGTTACATTGATTACATTTATTCTGTTCTCCGTTGTCTATTCGTTCTCTCTATTATTTGCTGCCCTTCGTCTACAACTTTTTGTTGGCTTTTTATAAATTTTGTGTTATTTTCTCGAGGCTGTGTTTTCCATGGAACGTCCGACATTCAGTCGCGTTCGTTGATGTCCTTAATCCTTGTCAACACACTCACAGCAGCAGCTAACAATGGGTTCTCTGAGTTCTCAGCTCGAGTCCTGGATCCTGGGCTGCTCCTTTCGCCTTGTCGCCTTGTCGCCTGTCAGATTTAACGCTCATTTGTGGTGGGAAAATTGTCATAATCTTTTGACGTACGCTACCCCCCGGGCACTCTCAACCATCAACTCTCAGCCAGCAGCAGCAGTTCTATTTTCACTACCATTTCCCAACCCCTATGGCATTGTGTTCTTTTTTTCCATCACATTTTCCTTCTCTACTTTCTTCAGTTTTTTTTCCCTTTGTTTTTTTTTCTTTCTATTTCAGCGCCCACGCAGTTGCTCAGCTCCTTTAGTTGTCCTTTGATACTTAATAAGAATCTGTGTTGCCTTCATTTGCATGTCACAAGACCCCCTTCCTTCATCTCATCCCTTTCTATTTCCCTTTCCTCAAGACTCACTCAAAAGGCATATCAATTTACCAGTCATTAAAATTTCATGGCTGACTTTCCCTCCAACGCCAAAGAGCGTCAAGCAATTAGCACAATTAGCGCCAAAGTCGCCCCAAACTTAACATTAAAAAACATTTAACAACGAATTTTGATAATGATATCAGTTCTTCTTCTGCTTCTTCTCCCACATTTTTCATCGTTTTGCTTCCCAAACGATTTCTACAATTGAATTTCCTTCGTTTTGTATTCAAGCCGGAACTCAATTTGGTCGGAAAAGTGTCTGCCGAGTGTGAAAATCGAGTGGCAAATCGAGTGCATGAGTTGAAATGAGCAAATTACATCTAATGCACAAATTGAGCTACAAATTGGGCAAGATGTGAACTTCTTCAGTTGGGACAGAAAAAAGTTCAAACAAAAATTAAATAAATAAACTGAGCTGCAGCTGAGACTTGGAATGGATAAGACAATGATTCGATGAGACATGAGTACTAGTACTCAAAAATAAAACAAGCACTTAGTAGATGAATCTTTCAAGTTTCTCTCGAATGTATTTAAAAGGAAAATGTGCTAGGAATAGTTTTAAGTCAGATATCTAGAAGTATTTGATTTCTAGCTGATATTTGGAAAAATAAGCTAATTTTTGAAAACAATAGCTGAGATAATAATGATAACAAACAGGCCTCATTAAGGTCTAAGAAAGTATTTGATTTGGAGAGCTAAACCTTCCCTGTTATAAATATTCTTATTAATGCATTCGTTGAATTGATTAGCCAAAAGTTCTGCATCATATCTTTGGAAATATTTGATTTGTTGGACTAAAATTTGGTATCTAACTAACTGCTAAATAAATTTGTATATTCATATCCAGATATGTAGATAAGAAAATTGCACTTGCTTAGTAATAATCACTGTGAAAGAATTGTCTAGGAATCAAGTCACAATGCGGGAACTATTTACTATTTAAATACAAAGTAATGTGATATTGGAATTTAGTACTGTCATTATTAGTGGAAAGCTGAGGATACTTTTAAAAGTGTAGGATTCTACAATAATATTATTGGCCGTTGTGTCAGCCTATATCTATATAATTAAAGCTCGACAACCTCTGGACATATAGAAACAAAATAAAGTTAATTTTAATCAAATATTCTTACAATCTTAACTTTTGATATTTGGCTGCACACATCAATGAAACGAATAGCAGGCACAATTATAATGATCATAAGATTCAGCTGAAGAATTCTTTATTTGTTTTGAACTACTCCTGTAATGAGTATCACACACGCACTTGTGAATCTTTAGGAAACACTCATTGCGTATCAGTGATGCCAAATTGGCTTTTTTTTCGGATAGATTTGTCTGGTTTTTAACTGCTTCAGCCGGGAAAAATCTCAAACAGCTTCTATCCGAAAATCTGGCTTTTTTAGACCCCGTACTTTAAAAAGTAAAGGGGTCTATTAACTTTGTCACAAAAAAAAATGTGCGTAACAGGCAGAAGGAGGCGTGGCAGACCCCATAAAGTATATATATTCTTGATCAGCATCAACAGCCGAGTCGATATAGCCATGTCCGTCTGTCCGTCTGTCCGTCTGTATTGACACCTAGATCTCAGAGACTATAAGAGCTAGAGATTCCAAACTTGGTATGTAGGTTCGTCTATATTGCACGCAGATCGAGTTTGTTTTAGATTTTGGATCGGACCACTATATCATATAGCTCCCATAGGAATAATCAGTTGAAAATCAAGTCTTAGTATGGAAAACTTTTTTGCTGTTTGAGATATTTCAACCAAACTGACAGAATATGCATATGTTCCCATACATACTGACCAAATCATATAGCTGCCATGGGAACGATCAGTCGAAAATCAAGTCTTAGTATGAAAATCTTTGATGAAAGATGTTAGGCACCATGTCAAAGAAAATGCCGGGGAAAAAATCATTGAATATGCTTTAAAACTTTTAAATTTAATAGAATTAGGAAATAAAAGTTTAGTTTCTTTTTCTGTCTTTTTTGTTTTTAAGTTTTTCAGCTTTTTTCCCCTTTTTTTTTTGGTCGTTTTGTCTTATTTTTCCAGAAAATGTTTGGCATCACTGTTGCGTATGGGCGACTGAGCAAAACGAATGAATGAAATGAATGTTTTGAGGATTCGTTCTCGCTTACACGCTTCGATTCACAAATCACCTGCGCAAATTTATGCAAATCAATAAAAATATTCAATTCGAATCATTGGTGTATTTAACGTTAATAGGCATAAAAATATAATGATTGCATAATGCAAATTGTGGTGGGAGGGAGAAAGGACTAAAGTTGCGGTGGGGTGGGGGATGAACCGATTGGAATTGGAATTGGAATACGAGTATTCAAGAGGCGAACGCTGTGCTCATCTGTGGCTCAACTCGAGTGGAAAACGAGTCCAGGTCCGAGTGTCGATTCCTTTTGTTCTGCTCAATGACTGTGAGAGTGATAACAGCAGAGGTGTGAGGGGGTGGTGGGGAAGGAGGACGAGGCAAATCAATTTATGCTAAGAGTTTTGGCGCCAGCATTTGCAGCATGATTAAGTCAGGTAACGAGGCCCAAAGCGACGCCATTTTGGCCAACTTCCTGTCCCGGCAACGGAAATGGAATTGTCAACGAGCTGTAAAGAGCCAGGGAAAAGAGGAAGGGAGGGCGTGGAAGAGGTCGTTCTAATTGCGCGTTGCACATCAAACGAGCTGTCAAAACACGCGAAATGTCACTTGAAATCGAGTCGAGTCGAGTCGAGCTGAGGGGGCAAATAGAAGGGAGGTGAGAAGAGAGAGGAGAAAGGAGGGGAAGCAGCAGGTACCCCCTTTATTTTCAAAATGGCGCATTTGATATCCATTTTGATTATTGTGGTGTGTCACTTGACGTAATTAAAACCAGCCCAAAAACAACAACAACAACAAGAATCACAGGCTTTGTCCTTCGCCAGGACGAATGACATTTGCGCCAGGAAGCGGCAATTGAATTGATTTTATATTTTTTTTCTTCCAAATTGGAGTTCGAGTTGAGCTTGGATGCTTTGGACTGGCTCCAGTTCTGGCTGGCTTGCTTTTTCTTTTTGTGGCACTTCCTTTTTTGTAATTGAAACCCGTATCATTGCATGTACACCACCGACCATCATGACACGGGCAATCTCGAGTCCCGAATCCCGAATCCCGCCAGTCATCCCTTTGACTCGCCTATTGTCATTATCCTTGTCGCTTTTGCTCTTCACGCAATTTAATCAACTTGACGCGTTTCCTCCTCGTCTACATCTCCTTCTTTTTTCGCATCCTCCTGCGACTTGTGTCCTGGTATCAATTACCGAATGTTTTGACAGCAATTGTCTAAATAGGCTCACATCTACCATACCCCGACTGTTCTTTCTGTGAATTCTTCGCAGTTCCTTTTCAAATCAAATCACGATTCCCAGCAGCCTTGAAATGATTAGAAAAAACTCTTTCTCAGCTTCTAAATGGATCAATTAAACAAATGAAGTGCATATGAGTACATAAGCACATTCAAATCAACTCTTATCTAGTTCTATTTACCATGTAATCTTTGCAAATTTGTATGTGATGTATTTCAACTTGATTTCAATGCTTATTAAGTCTATGTTGGTTTTTTAATAATTTTAATGGGTATCTACTTGTCGAGCAACTGTGTTTTGAGTGATATATAATTTTTCAAAGCTATGGCAGCTGTGTTAGCTTTCTTATGCATTTCTCGTCACATTTTCTCTTTCTTTTTCGGCTAGAGATGTAAAAATCAGCGACTGTAATCATTATAAGTCCTGTTATAAAAACTAAAAAATAATAATAAATTTGAATTTTAATTGATTTCCTCACTAAATAATGATTAATTTTGAGTTAAACTTTACTACTTAACAAATTATTATTATTATTATTGAGCAAAAAATATAACTCAAGGAATAATCATTATTTCATGAGTTTTATTTTTTGAAGTTGTAATTTAAATTTTTTCTTAGGGAATAAAGGCAAAAATGATATATATTTTTGGTCAGTAAGCCAAGATAAACCATAATAATAATCCATTTAAAAAAAAAAAATTTGTCGAGAGCATGAAATAATGAATATTCCTTAAGTTTTATTTTACATTTTAACTCATAATTAATCACTATTTTGTGAACAAATCTATAAAACTTGAAAAATTTTAAATAATGGTGAAAATGCATAAAAAATACATAGAAATTTTTGTCAACTTTCAATTAAGCATATTGAACTGATTTTTTTAAATCGGCGACTTACAAAAGTTAGTTTATCGAATTTTTATTTGTGAAATGATGCTTTGATTAAATGTTAAAATTTAAGATTTCAATTTGAATGCAGCATGAATCTAAAAACCATTCCTTGATCGAAATAACATTCTGCTCGGAAATCGAGTCAGTTTTGGCCAAGTTAAAAAAAATTTATTTGATTTTCAATATAGCAATTTGTCAAAATTTACGAGTCTATTTTGTATTCATCTTTATGTTTCTGTTTAAATGTTTTTTGGAAAGCTCCACCGTTATTATTTTTAGATACACTGCCCGACAACCGATTAGCACACCCTATGCTCCGCGTCTTAGGAGCTTAATATCAGGAAAACGAATAAGACTTTCAAGATGAATCTTTTTTCCATTAAAAGAATACAAAATTATACACGAGAATAATTGAAAGATATGATATTAACTTTATTAATAACATTTTAAATGAATTTGAACAAACTTAACATAAAAAACATAACATATATCGACTACTTGATTTGCATTTTTCGATTAAACCCTTCCCTTTAGAATAACTCAAAAATGGCTTTTATAGTGAATACCGATAACATGCGAATATCGCTTAAAGATTTCCTTACATAATTTGAAGTCATTTCATTTAATTCAATCCCCTTAAAATTTATTTATTTATTTGATTCCTGTCGCTACAAGACAAATCTTGCAGTCATACTTAAGTTCAAGATTACATTCAAGCTTTGGAAATGAAAATAACTTGGGTTAAACAATGTAAATGATAAATCAATTCTTATAATTCTTATTACTGCCATTAATAATTCTATTGTTCGGTATAAATGAAGCATTTTTTACTGTCTAGGAAAGATGTAGCTAATTTTAGCTTTCACCAACAATCGATAAGCAACTTAAATCGATAACTTGTGTAAATAATAATATTTGCAAGGTCGTGAGATGTCTTTCCATTGCATTCTTTCACTTCAGCCTACAAGAAATTTTCATATTAATTGGTCAGTAGCATATATCAGGCTAAAAGTTATTAGTAACTTTCGCTTTAGACTATCAAAGCAGACTTCAACTTCATTTCCATTTTACCAGCTATCAATCTTTTAACATCTCATATCGATAACACGTATCGATAATAGCTAAGTTTGTTCATTAAATGAGTAGCACATTAAAGTAAAGGAAAAGCTGTCGCCTCCCTCTGCAACTGTAGCTTTTATCCAACCTGTCAAATGTCCATATTTATTGTCTATTATTTTATGTGTGTGTGTGTGATTGTGTGTGTGTCGAATTAATGCTGAAGTAAATGTAATAATCCAAATAATGGCAAAATGTGTCACAAGATTGAATCATTTTTCCAATCAATCACATCAGCAAAAGCCGCACAAGGAAATGATTGGGCAGACAATTCGTTGGCGAGGGGGGCGAAGGAGACAGGCAGCTGGGGAGAAAAGGGGAGAGAGCAGCAGCAGCTGTCGGGAGAGGGGTTGGGGAAGGGGTGGGGGGAGGGGTCAGCAGATGGTCGTTTGCTGATGAAGCAATCAATAGCGTTGATGTTTTTATTTAGCCTGTAGCACTTCAGGATGTCAACAGTTATTGTTGTTGTTGCTGTCGTTGTTATTATTATTATTATTTTTATTAGTAAGTAAAAATAAAAACAATTTGAGGCTCGTTAAAGTTGACACTTTCATTAAGTTGGTCAAGCGACGACGGCGACAAATTGGAATAATTTCTTGTCTGTTGGCTTAAAAGGCGTTAATGAGGCACAACAACAACAACAACAGCAACAAAGAGAGAAAGGAGAGAGGGAGCGAGAAAGGGGGCGAGTGAGAGTGAGAGAGGGATAGCTGCCTGAAGGCGATCACGCTGAAATTTGACGAGACATGAACAAATTAGTGACAAATTAAAAGTCAAAGCACAGCAGCCCTCCCCCTCCCCTCCCCCTCTCTCTCTATCTCTCTCTCTGGGAACGAAAGGCGTTTTGTTTGCAGCCAAGCAAATTGTGTCAAATGTCAAAATAAACAACCCAACTATGTAAAAGCGCGCAACGCAGTTGAACCACCCGAGGCCAACTCAAAACCCACCCGAACCACCCATACAGCACTGGACACACAAATAGCACAAAAAACAAAAAAAAATAACAAAAATATAACGATTAGTTTTCAATGGCATTCCGAAGACTTAATACCCTTACCGATCAAATTAAACAAATTAAACTATGTAAAAAAAAAAAACAATTTCTTTTTAATTTTTATAAATATACTGAAAAATTGAAAACTTTCATTAAATAAAGTATATTTTCAACGGTTCCTTAAACATTAAATTAGGTAATGATCCCATTTTTTTCAAGTTCAGACAGCATTATTATTTAATTGTTTAAAACAACAAAATTATTTTAATATGAACCTTGATTTTAGATCAATCGTTCCTATGACAGCTATAATATACGTATTATTAAGCATTCGTGCTATTTGAAAAAAAAAGTTGGTCAGGATCAATAAACACAAATTTTGAGTTAAAATCCAATAAAAGTAATTATATTAAAGTCTGTTTTTCGACCGATCGTTTCAGATATATGACATAGTTAATTGACCCGCAATTTGATAGTAATTTGTTAGAACGATTCATTAAGATTTCAATCTGAAAGACGGATGCATATTTTTGATTAACAAACTGAGTCATATATGTTAATGAATCGAATTTGATCAGGATTATGAGAATCCGTTTCGTGATAAAATGATAAAGAGAATTAAATCAATATCCATTTAATTCTCTTAATAATTGTATCACGAAATTTGTATCCAAGTGGTGATATTTATGTGTCGAGAGCTGTACATAGACATAGGGTCTGTCACCTGCTGAGCGACATCCAATTAAATGGCAACAAATTTGTGTTCGGGGTGTTGCAACAGACAGTGGCATCATGCCACCAATTAAACTAATGATAAGTCAAAACATCAGAGGGAGCACAATAGCATAAGGAGGGAGAAGAGAATGGAAGGGAAGGGAAGGGCAGGGAAGGAGTTGGCATTGATTTGTCATTTTGTGTGTGGCATGGAATGAAATTTACCCGTGACATTTGTCGAATGTGGCAACAGCAAGAGCAGCTCATCATTATGATGCGCAACTCCAACTAAGACTCAAACCAAAAGTCGTCATCATCTTTGGCAAACTGTTGCCCGAATGACACGCTCCATTTTGCGAGAGACGTGAGAAATTGCTTGTTATCAAGTTTATTTGGTTGGCACATGCCAAAAAGTATGCTACGATTTCTGTTACGTGTTCTCTGTGAGTGTGTGTGTGTGTGTGTAGGGAGCACATGCAAAACTGTAGTCTAGTATGTACTATATGTGCTGTAAGTGGCATCATTTTGAAATAAAGTTGATTCAATCAGATTCTGTGACATTCATTTGCAATGCGGGCTAAAGGATACACTCACATATGGGTGTGTGTGTGTGTGTGTGTGTGTGTGACAGTTGTAGTGCTGCAATCTGTCACGCATACATCCAATGATGACAACACAAGCATCACTCAACCAACCGTCAGTTGATTCTGTCAGTTGTTGCCAGTCAACTGCGTAACTTGAATACTTAGTTGGGCATATTTATAGAAATACGATTGACTAAACTTGCGTGTACACTTAATTAGTACATATCTACATTTCTCTAGAGCAAAAGTAGGAAGTGAAAGCTTAGCATGTCATAATATATTTGTGTTCCACGCCTCGACTCGACTCGAAGCAGAGCATTTGCTGGTACATATGTGTGCTAACATTATAAGTTACACTGGGGTACAGTCATTTAGCGACATGGTAGCTTAAAGTCAATTCTGTACACGATTAGTGTGCTGATTACTAGAAAATTATTAGATTTGTCAAATTGGCTCTAGTTTTTGAGATAATGACTTGGCTATTTCACTGAAAAAACCTAAATAAAAGTACACAGAAAAAAAAATCCGGGATATTTAGCCCGAATTCAATCCGAAACGATGTCAGAAGTGGGGTAATCTCGGATTTTCTTAAACCAAGTATGAAATACTTAATTTTTTCAATTCCAAATTCAATCCTAAAATTCTTAAATTAAGGCTAAAAAAAAATATATTAATTATAATGTTTTTCGTTACATTTAAATTTGTTTTTAAAATTTTTTTTGTTTAAATGTTTTTTTTTTACCCATTTTTTTTTAAATATTTTTTTTTAAGATTTTTTTTAACGTTTTTTAATTTTTTTTTATAGATATTTTTTTTAAATTTGTTTTTTAACACTTTTTTATTTTTACCCGTTTTATTTTAATTAACGGGGGGAATCGAACCCAGATTTTTTTTCAAACCAGAGTCGACGACTCTAACCATTGAGCCACGGGACCGGTTGCAATGAGAGAGGCCGAGAGAAAATTTTCTCTCGCGCTCAGCAAATGTGTGTTTTCCCATTTTAATCCCGATACAGGCTTAATTATTCAGCCTAATCCTGAATACATACTTAAAAAATGCGGGCTTAAATTAAGTATTTTAGGCTTGATTTTAGAATGGCATTTTTTTTTCTGTGTACCAATATGTATTACAAAAATAAATGTTAATAAAGATCCTTTATAAGAGCGATATAAAAACTAAAATATATATGCCGTTCATCAAAAAAAAAAAATTACAAAAATCTTTTTTTGTACGATTATTCGTTATCGTCTTGCTTAGGATAATCCCTTGTTATTAAAGTTCAACCTTGGCTTCTTTCTTCCATTATCCTGATGCTCTGGTGGACTATCTGGGAATCTGTCCAAATGTCTCCTAATGTGTGATTTATCTCAAGAACCAGAGCCAATCCAAAAAAAAATAAATGCATACCGTGTATGTCTAAATGTCAAAATAAATGCCGCAGATTTTTTTTTTGTTCCATTATTATAAGAGAATAAAGCTAAAGTCGTCTAATATACTCGTACATATCGCACTCATTCAACAAAATTTTTAACTACTTATTAACACAAAAAGTTGTGAGTTTAAAATAAAAATCAAGCTCGAAAACATTATTGAAGTCTCGAGTGTAGCTCAAAATTTTGGATTGGAATGTAAATATCTTTTGTATTACCAAAATATCATATTATTGTACTATCAAAAACTTTACTTACCACTGTTTAAAACTTTTCTCTACAAAAATAAAAAATGTTAAATTATACCATTATTTGATAAATTAAACTGTACTCTAATTTATTTTTATATATTTTTTTTAATAGTTGACATTATATAAATGAATTACTCTAAAATCATGGGGTATACTTGAATTTATCATGTTTCAATTTGAAGAAAATTTAGTTAATAAACATCATAAGAGAATATATAATGAAATTTAAACAAATCAAATCCACTTAATTTCTTCACAAAGAGATTGAGCTATATTGATAATTAAGAGTATATTTCTTTGTTTTGAATTTGACAATTACCCGAACAGCTTCTACAGGCAACACAGCCAGAATCGCTACCCAAAGCTTTAAGCTCAGTCCCGTTTCGCAATCGAAGCTTTCGCTTTGCAGCAGCATCTGGCACAAGGACAGCGCTGAGCACTGGCGCCATCTGGCGACACGCTGTGAAGTGCCTGCCATAAAAGCAGCTGCCATAAAAGCCATAAAGGCAGGGGAAGCGGGGACTGGGGACTCAAGGACTCAAAGGGATAATGAAAATTGCTGCTGGGGTTGCTACGTTTTGTGGCGTTGATTAAATTTGTTGCGACAAGCAAAAGTTGCGACAATATTTCCAGCTGCTGTCGCTAATCCTTGGAAAGGATGAGACAAATCTACAAAAAAAAACCTGAAATAAAAATATGAAAAAAACGAAAGATGAAAAAAACAAAATTTGCTGCTCCATTGACAGCTTTGCTTTTGTGTGTGTGTGTGTGTGTGAATGTGTGTGCGTATTTTAATTGAAAAATTCTGAAATGGCATAATTGAGACAGCGCCATCTGGCGGCCAATGCGAGCTGTGCAATTAAGAAACTTAAACCAAAATCCCTCAAACTCAAAATTGACAACATTTTCTTTTACTTATGTCTCCCCTCCCTCTTACTTGTTTGGTCAACAAAAAGCCACGTTAACGAAAAGTGAAAAGACAGAAGCTTTTCCAACCCCCTCCCCCTACTCCAACCCTTACCCCTAGCCACAGTACCAACACCTTACCCCTATGGACAGCCTTTAAATGTCAGACGCTTTTGAAGAATTTGCTGCTCATTTAGGCGCAATGGTTGCATGTTGGCCACAAAGAAACCCCATCCGTCCCCTCCTTCGATCCCCTACTCTAGCTGCCACCCCTAACGGTATTCATCATCCCCCTGTCGCCTCCTTTGCTGTATGAGAGCTTTTCATGTAGCAATTCATTTGGTTTTCGAGATTAATTTTGAATTACGCGCGTTTTGAATTCCATTTAAATGCTTCTACAATATTTCTTTTTATATTGCGAAATAATTGAAAAAAATGCGCTTAATGCGACTAATGCTTAATGAGCTCAGGCAGCAAGGGGAAAATTGCTGAAATATGCTTTTCATCTTTATGAACGAGGTGTGGAGAAGGTGGAAGGCAGATGAAGCGGGTAAATCTATCAGTTAAGTCGGGTTCATAAATGGCTAAGGCTAAAGTCGAGGATTGCAGATGAAAATGGGAATGGGAATGGAGTTTATCTTGAGGCTGGCAATGATTGAGAGTTGGTTTCCATATGGAGTTGTTTAGAATGAGAATTGAAAACCAGTTATAAATTATAAATCATAATATATGAATATGATCGACAGCGTTAGTGTAAAAGTATGTGAAGACTGACTACAGAAATTATCCTGTGAAGTACAGTCTTAGTAAGGTTGTTTGTTAAGTCTCTAATTCTTATAATTAGTAAGAAGCTGTTCAAACTAAAAATAGAGGGCGTAAGATTATCTTCGCTAATGTGTTATACTTCACAGTGTTGGCAGCTCTTCTATTTATTATCTTTCTCACCACATAGTCAATAAGCAAGAAATGGAAAATATTTATAATACCACAATATATAGAGAATTTTTCCACATTAAAAAATAAATGTGCAATTAATATGGTAAGAAATAAACTCAGGATAATGCAGGCTCAGCGTGTCCAGTACAAAGGCCAATCAGAAGAATTCGTTTACAAAAAATGCAATTGCTGTTTCCAACACTCCCCAAAAAACTTACTTAAAATTTCTTCAACAATCTGAAATTATTGAAAAAAACTTGATATACTTATATATTTATAAAAAAGTCTAGTTTCTTATTCTATCTGTAAATTTTAACGACGCAATTCTGCAAAGAATGCAAAGAATGAAACTATGCAGTTCAGTTGAATGGGTTAAGTTGAGTGCAACCCTTGGACGGAAAATGCCACCCTTAAGCAAAAAAGAAATCACTAAAAACGTGGACAAGAAGGGGGCAGTTGAGGTAGCCAAAGAAGTGTTGGAAGGAAGAACGCAATGAAGGAGGGAGCTGGAGTAAGGGAGACGGAAAGAAAATAAGTAGTAGAAGGAGAAGCAGCAACAGCAGAAGTTGACCAATTATATAAACCACTTAAGTTACAACGAGGCAAGCAAGTCAAGCGAAGCACACACAGCACACACACACACACACACACACACACACACACACACACTCATCACAACACACACTCGCACAAAGGCCACAAAATAAATAAAACTGAAAACGAAAACACGTCAATGCGATAATTATTAATAATTATCCACTCGTCCTTCTTCTGCCTCAGTCGCTGTCGTTGCTGCTGCTTCTTCTACTTCTTCAGCAGCTCCTCTTGCCACACATTCTATTTACCTACCACACACCCCTACCCCCTCCACATTCCCCCCTTCCAGCCCTTCCATCGCTGCTTGCCACCCGCTGCCACCGTCGAGGCCACTTGGGTCTCTGTCGTTGTTGTTGTTGCTGTCGTTGTTGCTGTTGTTGCTGTTGTTGTTGCTGTTGTTGCTGCTGTTGTTGCTGGTGCTGATTTCTCGCTGAGTGGCGTTGCAACAAAGGCTGCCGTCTCCAAAGTTGTTGTTGCTGTGGCCTGGCTTGCTAATGGACGGGCAAAACTAAATTATGGCCAAAATGGTGTTGGCTTTCTGGCTGGCTGCCACTTATGTGCCACTCACATACACACACTCGCACACACACACACACACTCGCACACACGCAGAGAATGGGTCGCCCATTTTGGGCCATAGTCGGCGAACGTGTGCATGAAACATGTAATTATGAAATTAACGATTTCCAAGTGGCTCAAAAGCAGCGTCGCCATCGTCCCATTGGGCGTGTGCAACAACAACAACGACAACAACAACAACAACGACAACTGGTAGAAGGAGCACAGCAAAGAACGACGCAGCTGTAGAGTAAAGAGAAGAAACGAAGACGAGAAGAGAGGGAAAGAGAAGGGAAAAGAGGGAGGCAGGTGGCAACAGGAGCAACTCAAAACGGAGCGCAATTGTGGGACAGTGTAGAGCATACAGTGTCCATTGAAAGTCCTTTGTTTAATGCCCGTGCTTCACTTTTTCAATCTTAGCTTGGAATTTCTTCTAGATTTTTTCAAGAATGGAAATAAATAAATAATTAAATAAAAGGAAATAAATAAATTAATAAATTAGTTAATAATTTTTGGCTACTATATTATGAGAAAAAAGGAGTTTTAACAGAAAAGTAATAGTGATGAGACAATTAGGTAGTAGAGAACAAGGAATAACAACATAGATGGAGCCATAACCGTTAACCGGTATTGAACAATTAAAATCGGTAGCCTTAACTGAAGCTGTAACCGAAACAACTGCAGTCGAACTTCCCTAACTCGAATCACCATTATCCAAAGAAAAGGTTCGAGTTATGGAGATATTCGACTTACAGAGTTATATTTCTTAAGTTTATTAATTTTTACTGCCACTCATTTAGCTCGAGTTAGAGAGAAATTCGAGTTATAGAAGTTCGAGTTATGGATGTTGAACTGTATAAATCTAAATATTAATTCAATTAATTCAGTAGGTAGTAGAAATAGTAGCAGTGATAGTAGTAGTGAAACGGTAATAATAGTAGTAAAAATAAGTAAATGTCTTTATCTGAAGAGTATCGTGAAAAGAACTACAATTAGAAACAAGGGCGTCGGCAGGGGGGGCATCCATAACTTTACATGATTTAGCTTCCGAAATCCAAGCAAAGCACTGTGGTCCAGACGACAGAAATTTGGGCAGAAATTTATTCCAATAGAAAACTATTTGGTGCATTTGAAAATCATAGTGTTACAGTTTACGAATAATTACCTCATGCTTTCAGTCTGTTCGTGTTGCAAATAAGAAAACATTTTAAATCTTTATCAAGTAAAACTTACGTCGAACTTTAAAGAAAATCAAAATGGAAAACAAAATTGAAGGTATCTTTATTATAAGTGTCATCATGCATTACTTGTTTCATGTGATTTGTCTCTGTTTTATGTGCTTTCGTAAAGTGATGTTTTTTAGCAATTCTAACCTAAAACTTGTTGTGTTCCGTGGAAGAAAAGTATGATTGCATTACGTTGGTTGTAAATTATATTAAGGCAATGTAAATCGTCAATATGTACATATATAATGAGATGGTATTAATCTTATTTGCCCATTTTTGCCCCTAATTTCTGCCGACATTTTTAAATTCTGGACCACTGTGCAGAGGGATTATGAACGTGAAAAAATGTTTTGCCCCCTCCCCCACCCCCCCTGCTTGAAAAGCTGCCGACGCCCTTGATTAGAAATCTTTGCATCTGCTTTATATGAAATATTAGTAGCATTTGAAGTCGTAAAATGATATTACACATGGATTATACTTGAAATCGATAACATTGTTCGATAGCACTACAAGAAGCTGCGAGAGCAATAATTAATGAAAACACCTAATTTATGTACAAATTCCTACATTTTTTCCCATATTACAATTTTAAATACAATTTGGACATTTCTGCAATTCGTTTAGGTTTTATTCTATTATTTGTATATTTTGAAACACACAACTATTAATATCAATGTCAATACAAACTTATATATTAAGTAGAGATGGGCACGGGTCGGGCCGGGCCTCGGGACCCATGGGCCTTTTACAAAATTGTCGGGTTCGGTCCGAAAAATCTCATTTCGGGTCGGGCCGGGCCGGGCTCGGGCCTAACTTCAAAGCCCGAAAACCCGAAACACGCCAAAATCTATTGCATTTTGAATTTTTTTAAACATCGAGCAACGAAATTTTTTCCTTATAAATGAATATATCACAAAATTATAAACAAACTATATTTATTTATTTATTTTTTAATTTTTCGGGCCGGGCCGGGCGGGTTCGGGCTTCACAACAAAAATGTCGGGCGGGCTTGGGCCTTTTTTCCATCGGGAATTTCGGGCTCGGGTCGGGCCGGGCCTGAAAAATGAGGCCCGCGCCCATCTCTAATATTAAGTGAAATCTAAAAATAAAGTAGAGCTAAGAGAAAAAACGATAACCAAATTTAAGGAGATTTATTATAAAATTGCCGCGTAGCTTTCAAATCTTTTAGATGCTTTTCTCTGTATAATTAACAAACATTTACCATTCCCCAAGTCGGAATTCGAATGCCCATTGAGCCATTAGCTGAATGAGACAATCTGTGGCAAGACTGCAGCCATTTAGCCATGTGGCCATGACTAAAGACAAAAAGGCCAAAAAAAACGAGAAACAAGAATAAAAACAAAAGATGGCAAAAGCTATAGGCGATGATGGCTAAGCAATAACAAAAGCAGCGACAACGATGTGGGCAATAAATGTAATCGAAATGCGGCCAAGTCGAAGAGAAAGAGTGAGCGAGTGAGAGTGAGAGAGAGAAGAGAGAAGAGAAAGCAAGGCTAATATGCAGTTGAATCAGTTGTGGCACTTGTGGCATGCCCCCGTTGCAGTTGCTCCCCTGGGAGATGCGTTGCAAGTGAGCAAATACAATTGTCGAAACAGAGGCCAAAACAGCCAGATGTTGGCTTAATTAGTTGGCCCAGCAAACAAGCTTTTAGCCTAATGAAACAAACAACAAAAAACGCCCAAAAGTAGGCAGCACATTTGACGGCAACGAGTCAATTAGCAACGAGTGGCGAGTGACGAGTTTTATACGCAAAAACAAAACAACAATCAATTTTTCAAATTCATGAAAAGCATTGGAAATTTGAATTTGAATTCATTTGAATCGAATTCGAGCAACAGAAACTGGAATGGAATCTGCCTCAAGTGCGCAAAGAATAATACAAATATATAAGAGAAAACTTTTTAAATGCATTTCAAGTGGCCGCCGAACATCAAACAAAACAACAAAATAAAAATAAAATATAAAAAAAAAACATAAAAAGGACGAGGCAAAAGGCTTTTAGACCAGCGTCCTCTGACGTGCCTATGAAGTGGGGCTGAAGCTGCCTCTGAATTTGCATGCATATGTATTATAAATAGTCACACACACACACGCACACACACACTCAGCGATAGAGGGGAATAGGGGGAGGGAAGAGGAAAGTGAGGCTGGCCGTGCAAGTGGCATTTGTGATTTATGCGACGTCTCTTTGAGAATGAAGTGCAGATTACATTATAAATATGAAATAATACGAGTCGGCGCACAGGTCCTTGAGGACTTGCCAAACGGAAATTGAAATTCGTGATCAAAACTCTAGACACGGGTAGTACAAATATCGTAGAAAGAGTTCAAAAAACAAGCCAGGAGAGTGAGCTAGTTAAAGCTGGAAAAAGAAATTCTGCAAATCTTACAAATAATGATTAATATAGAAGGAAAATTGAGACTAAATATAAAAAAGATTATGAATACAATTTAAAATTGTTCGAAATAAGAGCTAAATAAATAGGAGAGAGTTCCAGATAAATTGAGCAAAAATATCAGAAAGCATAAAAATCAAGTAAGTTTGGGGAAAACAGAAAAACTGGCAGAACAATTCTATATACGAATGTCGAAAATAATTACTCGGAATACGAAAATTCAAAAGAAAAAATTAGGAATCTAAAATATGGAATAGAGTTATTAGGAATCCAAAATGACAAATCCGAAATTATGAATACAGTTATTAGGAATCCAAAATTTTGAAGAATAAATTGGGAAAACAAAAAATTAGAAAGACAAAAATTGGGAAAACAATCAAGGGTGCCAAAGAAATCGCTTTCGATTGAATTTCACTGGAATTCGTATGAAATTCAAGCGAAAGCGATTTCTGTGGCACCCCCGAATAATTAGGAAAAGCCAAAATGAAAAATATTTTAATGGCCTTTTTTCTATTAGCAAAAAAACAACATTTGTCGAACCACTTTTTTCAAAATCAGGACTCCGATGGCCAGCGCATGTGATATTTATTCGGTCAGGGGCGCGAACCATTTATTTCAAAATCAATAGGGTCTACATGTGTATGTTGTGTGCCACCTTATAAGTATTAAAGTTAAATAATTTTTTTTGGCACAGAGCTTTTTATATAATGTTTATAACTATTCGAAAGAATTTAACCAAAGAGAGGAGAACCAAAGATACTTTTCCTAACTTTTGTACTCTGAAAATTTTTCTTAGTTGAAATTTCTAATTTATGATTCCTCATTTTTTCTTTCTTGTTTTGTATTCCAAAAATTCCCCCTTTTTTTAAGTTAATTAAAAAAATTTCGGAATTCTTATGAGATACCGTCAGAGCAGCTAGAAATTATTAAAAAAAAAAAAAAAAGATGATTTAAGGGTACATTTTGGGAGCATTTTAGGAACAAGACTGACAGAATGGATGTAAATTATAAAAATACAATGATATTGGGGCAAATTGTAATGTAATGCTAAGAAAGCAAGTAAAAAAAGAGTTAAAAAATGTAAAATGAAATCCAAATGAAAGCAAACTTTAGAAAAATGCTGAAAGTAAAGCAATAAAACTAAGAGCAAGGTCTATTATAAATATAGTTTTTTAAAATAAAAACTTGCTCAAGATGAACAACAAATCGTTTGGACATCAATATAATTACTTTAAATAAAACAAAAAAGTGTTTGTATGTTTTTTCTAGCGAATGTTTACTGTACTTGAGAGCACTGTATTGCAATTAGATTTACTTCAAGTAGAAATTCTTAATGCACAAATCCACTCGACAACAATAAGAACAACAAATCGTCCTGCGAGATGGGCAAATGCTTCAGATTCTAATGGAAACGTAAGATGAAAGTTGCCAGAGGGGCCAAAAAGAGAGGGAAGATGTGCGAAAGAGCGGGAGATTTGTCAGCTGTATATAAATATATAAATACTGCACAGTCAATTACGAAATTCAATAATAACAGCAACAAAAAAAAAAAGAAAAGAAATCAACGTAATTAATGTGTGACCGCATCAATTAAAAAATAAATAAATAAGTTTATTAAAAAAAAATGCAGTTTAGCGTTGCGTATGATCAATGCAATTAATGCGATTGGAAATGCATTTGCTGCACTCTTCGCACAGTTAGTGCGAGTGCCTGCAGCCGCAGCAGCAGCAAGAAGAGGAAAAGGAATAGCGAGAGTGTGAGCGGGAGAGAGACGTGTCAGAGTGTGCTAATTACACGCTGCTTGGGCTCCAAAAACGCCACTGGCAAAAGCTCTGTGTAGATGAGTGGGGAGAGGGGCAAAAGAGGGGAAGCGAGGCAGACTAATTGCAAACCAAGCAGTTAATTGAAATGGCATATTGATTATGCAATTGTTATGCAATGCGACTAATTAATGCAGAACTGCAACAGCAACAACGGCAGCGAGATGGAGAGTGTGAGTGAGAAAGAAGTAGCATGGCTTCACACAGTGGCACCAATGTGGTGGAGCGAGCGGGAGCGGCAGCTAATCGATATCACAGACAGAGAGAATGGAAAGTGGAGAGTGGGAGAGAGCAGACTGAGCGCTTAATTAACATGGCCAACTTTGAGCAACAATGCATGCAATTTGGAGCAGTAAAGCAGAGAGGTGGGGAAAGGTGGCGGGAATTGGGAATGCTTTGAGCGTGGGAAAGTTACTGGAATAGCAAATTTTTGGCAATGGGGAAAGCAACTAGCAAACGGTGCTTTAAAGTGAACGAAACATTTGGAATCGGAAAATCAAACGGATTAACATTTAAAAGTGCACTGAGAGAAAGAAATGAGATGTAATAATAAAAAATAATTCAAATACAATAATTCTTTATATCTAAAATTATGAAACCTATCTATGTATCGACAATTATTAATAGCTCTGAGAGTATTGAAAATCAATTGATTCTCAATTGAAAATAAATAAATGCTGACGCCTGTGAGCTTTATTTAACTTTTCTTTATCCATTTCTAACTGTGCTCCAATTTTTGTATTTGTAACTCCTCAACTTAAAAATTTTCAAAAAATATTGGCAAGAGCTCAAATTTTGCTGATGAAGCTTCCAAGCTAATAAGCTAGTCTAGAAAAAGCAGATCATTTGATTAGCTTTCCATTGAAAGCTTTGGAATATTTCACAAAGTAAGCACGTGTTGAATAAAATGACACGGGGACTTAATGAGATATTAATTATTGTAAATTTAGCAAATCAAATAGTAAGTCAACCATTATTAGTTTATTTAAACAGTGATATGAGACAAGTGACTGTATTGCATGTTTAGCAGTATTATAAACAATAACAAAAAATGTAAAAAAATGTATAAAATTAGTAAACTAAAATCACGTAAATCGCAAGCTTACACACACATACACACACGCACACAGACACATAGACGCTGACGCACACACATACGCATACACATGGATTCGTGGTCGTTGCAATGTGGCCCGCCAAATTGGCGGCGCAAAACAAACTGAAACTGAGGCCCAGCAAAGGCAGCAACCGTCGCATAATTAACACACGGGCATTCGACTCACACGTACAGTGTCCGTACACGCACAGTGTCGGTGTGCTGCTTTCCAGCGTGAAAGGCGACAGCAATATACGTTCGGCGTGAGTGCGTGCGAGATGGCATGCTGTGAGTGTCTGGCATTACCCCTGCAATTGGAATGCTCGCATAGCTGAAAGCTGTGCGAGTGAAATGGCATGCGAGTACACTGTTGCCATCCCGCTGGCACGCAAAGATGGCGTAGTGTGAACGACGGGCTGCCGCAGCAGCCGCTGCCAGCAACAGCCTCAGTCGACAGTTGGCGAGCGAAGCAGTTGAAGCTACCCCGGCGACGCGACGGCAAAGTGAATACTCGCACTCGTACTCGTACTTGTTGGAAACGTGAAACGTGCGTTGGCGTCGCAGCTGGCGCCGGCAGCGACAGCGACGTTGACGTTGACGTGACGCTTTTGCTCGCGTGCAGCGCGCGCTTTGGTTTCAGTTCGTTTTCGTACGTTGTCCACGCCGAACGCAAACGGTCAGCACCCACACACACACACAAACAAATAAACAAAACAGCACAGAACAGAACAGAGAAAACCTGACACAGAGACAGACGACGTTTAATAAGCACACACACACACACAAATGCGACACACTGTTCTCACTAGTCTCGTCGTTGGTCTTGTTGTTGCTATTGTCGTTCTGTCGTCTTGTGCTTAAAAAACAGTTAAACTTCACACACTTCGAATTCGAACTCGAATCGAGTTGGATTGGCAGAAGAAATAAAGAAACTTTTGCCCATTGTTATATGTATTTTTTTTTTTGACTGCTATTTAACGTATGTGCGCGTGTGTGTATGTATTAGTGTATACAATAAAAAAATTCAATTTTTTTTGGTGTTTTGTCTAATCGTGTGTGAGCTATGAAAACTGTTAGCTGAACAAGTGCAATAAAAACCGAAGCCACAGTGACAATTGTGAACGTTTCTTCTGCTTCTTCTTCGACTATTCCCGAATTTGACTACTCAAAAAGCCGACGGCAAAATGCAGGCAACAAAAATGCGCACTCCCTTTGCCATACAGGAGATCCTCGGCCTGGGCGTCGGCGTTGGCGCCTATCAGCAACAGCAACAACAACAACAACAGCAGCAGCAGCAACAACAACAACAGCAATCATCACAGGCAGCATCAGCTGCCACGCCCAGTGCCACAGAGGCGCCACTCTCGCCAGCTGCCACGCCTCCGCCCCGAAATGCAAATACACCGCAACAATCGGCAGTGGGGCAACAGCAACAACAGCAGCAGCAACACTTGGATCAGCCCTCGCGTGACTCGCGCTCAATATCGCCAGATGTGACCAGATTGTCAGCCGCTGCAGCCGCCGCTGCCGCTGCTGCCGCCCACTGCCAGCTGCCCGTGTTCAATCCGGCGAACTTCTATGCAGCCGCCGGTTACGCCGCTGCCGCCGATCCCGCCAACGCCGCGGCCGCCCATCACCATCACATGACAACCCTGGCAGCTGCCGCCTATCTGCGCGGCTTTCTGCCGCCCGGCTTCAGTACGCCGCACGAGTTCCGCGGACACTTCCAGCAGCATTTCGGTGCACAGTTTGCAGGTGAGCGAGAACTTCAAGACTTGAGCGAAAACTGAAGTAAAGGAGAATGAGTGAGAGTTGGAAACAATTGGTGGAGAGGCAGGTTCAAAAATGCCACTAAAACAGGATAAGATCAGAATAAAAAACTTGATTTTTACTATACCCATATAAATATGGGCACGTATTGCCATAAAAAAGGAGGAAAGCCTTAGTATATTTTGGTATTTTATTGTGGAATTATTTAAAAACAGAGTATTTTCTCAAATTGTCATATACTTTTCTAGCCAGCCATCCACATACATTCTAAATTCTGTTTTTCAAAAACCATACTCATTTCGAATAACTTTATTTTATTAGAATTTCACCAATTTGTGCCTATAACTCTTGAGTATGTGTGAAAATGTCCATTGCACCGCTACAACGAAAAAAAAAAAATATTGCAGGATATGGAATGTTTCACATTTCTTTCGCCTGAGGTAGTTTATAAAAGGATAAATGTAGCCGGAAAAAGGCTAAATGGACAGCACTGCTTGGGCTAATTAAGAACAAACAGAGATGACAAAAAAAGCTTTGTCTTTGTGGCTGCTGCACTCGAGCAACGCTCAATGGAGAGCGAAGTGTGGAGAGCGGCGACAGAGGAGTGTAGAGTAAAAGTGTAGAGTGAGAATGCATTTGATGAGCAACAACAATAACGAGAGCAGCCAACTGGCAACTCTGAGCGAACGAAAGGCTACTCTTTAGGCGCAACTAATAAGCTCAAGCTCAAGCTCGCATTTAGAAAAGGGGAGAGGGAGTGGAAAGAGTGAGAGAGAGAGAGAGAGGGGAAGGAATACGCAGGCTTCGTTTGTTCGCCTTGTTTTCGCCTCGCTGGGCAGCAAAATTAAAACAATAAAACGACAAATTAAACACGGCAAAGGGACAAAGCAAGCAGCAACGGGAAGGTGGAAGGTGAGGGAAGGAGAAGGAGAAGGGACACCAATGCACACCGAAGCTTATTAATAACACGGCGTACAGCACACACACACACACACACACACACACGCTGAGTGGCTTAACACGAGAAGTGTGAAATCTCACACATACTTCAAACGCACCTACGTGTGTGTGTGTGTGTGTGTGTGTCACCGCTAATTAAGCGCATAATTGTCCAAGCTCATAAGCTGATGCAATTACACTCCAATCAGAATCCAATTCGGAATCCCAAATAAAATCTTTAACACTTCAAATCAGAAAAGTATTTCTTATTTCATTATTTTCCAACTGTAAAAGAAATTTATATTTCAACAAAAGGAATATAATTTAACTAAAAGATTGTTTACAGATGAAAAATAAGAAATATCTGTAGTAACATCAAGAATTTTATATGTTTTAATTGTTAAATATTTAAATCACCTAGAAATTTGGATTGAAAAAATATATTTTAAATATGACATTATTTCTTTGCCTTTTATGTCCAAATCTCTTCCAACTAATTGAAGAACTATGATAATTTAACAAGATATTGAAACAACTTAATTTAGCATACTTGTTAAAAGTTTCAATTAAATGTGCACAGAGATGAAATTTTCTAAAATATTCAGACACAAGATTTTGAAAGCCGGAGTAAAAACTGCATGAATAAAATGTGTAAAACACCATGCCTTATTCCAATCTATGAATTTTATTAGACTAGAAACTAATTCAAATTTTTTTAAATTAAATTGAATTCGAATATAACTGAATTTTTAATTTAAATTTCAGAGAATAAAAATATAATTTAAAAAAAAAAGCTTCCTCTTATTTATTCTTGATGAATAATAATCATGAATAATTCTCACTCACATTATTTATCGACTCCAGAGTCAAATTTATGGGAATTCCCTCGAATTCTGATAGTATTTAATCGTTGGTTTTTTCATAAGGCAAACACACAAAATACAAACGAGCGAAAACACTTTCCCAGAATTCAGATAAAAAAAGAGAGAAATGTCGTAATATTGTTGTTATTATTGAAATACAAGTTACACAAATTGAATTAGTAGTAGTAGTTGAATATTTCAACTTGTCTAAATTGCGTTTTGAATTCAATTGAGTTACCTGAAGGTCCTTCAGGTCCTTGAGGGAATTCGGTCGGATATTTGGGCCCATATAAATTGTTAGTTTATTTACTATCGGGGACACGCCCACACATTTGAATTGCCACTGACCGCAGTCCACCTATAGCAATCCCTAGTACTCACTCTCTCTCTCTCTCTCTGTCTTAGTCGAACTATCCTTATTGCCGTCTCTTTCTGCTGGGAATGTTACCGCAAATGTTTGCTCTGAGCTGAGCTGCCTACAACACGCACTTAATTTGTTAAATTTTCACACTTAACAACTGTTGTTATTAGTATTGTTGTTGTTAGTGTTAGTGTTGTTGCAGCTTTCACTGTTGACCTTTCCGTTAGTCTCCTGCTGTTGCCTCTATTTTACTTCAATTCTTTTTTTGCTTCTGTTTCTTCTATTTGCTCTAGGGCCACATTTTGTGTTTGCACAACAGAGTTTGTTCATTGTCGTTGTCGTTGTTGTTGGCGGTGTTGTTGGCGGTATTGTTGTTGCCGTTGCCTTGGGCCAAGTTGAGCTGTAAAAAAGGCAACGTCTTGTCCTTTTCTATAGCCAGCACAATGGCCAGAAATGGAAGACGACGCTAGTTGTGTACAAAATAAATCGACTCGAGTGGTTAACCGCAGCATCAGTCGAAATACACGGAAAAAAAATGTAGGATACCGGGATAGAATCAATCCTAAACGGTGTCAAAAGTCTTCGGGGTTTCTTATGTCGTTTTAAGCAAAGATTCTGATTTTCATGATTCTATAGGAACTATAAAAATAGAATCAAAAAATGTTTTGATTTTTATTCGGAATATTTAAATGTTCAGTTAATTTACTTATTAATATTCAACATCCTAGCGCTACAAAGATATTTTTATAAATAATGCACTAGGGTCAATTGTAAATTTACTTTACAAAATAATTGATTATTTTTGTTTATGTGTTAAATTAAATTATTCTAATTATGATTATTATTACTTTGATTTCATTTTTTATAACCCTATTCCATCAATCAAAAACTATATTGCACACTGATTTTTTGCTCTGTGTAGCAGTAGGAGCAGGAGCAGCATTGGGGAGGGAGTAGCGATAGAAGCATATCCTTTTACTGCAAAATTGCTACTTTCGCTGATGGTGGTGATGGGGCCACGTTGTTATCCTTAATTTGAGTGGCCATTGAGGACGCCAGGACATTGGAGCAGCCAGCGGCGTTGGAGTTGCTCCATCAGCGTAGCATACTTTTCAGCTCGCCACTCGGCTGCTTCCTCTATTACTTTTCCCGCTGCCTTTCTGATATTTTATTTTCTGCCCTTTTTTTAATAAATATTTACTTGAAAGTCATGCAAGTGCGAGCCGCACTGTGCGTCCTTTCTGGACTCGAGACTTGAGACCTGTGTTTGGGCTTCAGTTTTATTTGTGTTTTTGGGCTCTTCACCTTGGATCACTGTCAGCTGGCCGCACTTGTCTGTCCCGCTCTCATTGTTGTTGTTTGTCTACTGGCCACAACTACATGTGTACATAAGTATATGTAATTTTTCACACATTTATGGCCAGCAAAAAAAGAAAAAGGCAACAGCTGACTTTGGATTCGTTGTTCTTGTTTTTGATAGGGCTCAGTCTCTAAAGTCTTTTCAAGTCTTTGTTTTCTTTTTTGTGTTTTTTAGCCTTAGTCATGGGCATTTTGTCAGTTGGAGTGTAAGTGGATTTTGTCTTAATGGCAAATAATTGCACGCTAATTGGACTTTAGCCACACAAGTGTCCAACCAGTGGTTATTTGTCAACGGGAAAGGCACTTTGATTTATAGCCAACTAACCAAGTTAAGAGACATCTCGACAGCATGTTGGCCATGAATAAATTCACATTTCATACATTAATTCCCTTCTATATTCTAAAACACTATCCACATATTATGATTTTAACTTTTATCTATTTTAAATCACCAGCAACTTTTGCATTTCTCTCCTAAATAATTTTACTTACAACTACATAGTTTCAAATTCAATTTAAAACTATCTTCATACTTAAATGATTTAAGTTAAATCCAATAAATGTTTGGCTGTCTTTCATTCTCTATATCTACTATCTATACCTATATCTTCTCCTAGAAACTCTTATTTCTATTCATCCAAAGTTCTATCTATCTCGTACTATTCTAATTCAATCTGTAATCCATCTTAATCTTTTATCCCTCAATTGTTCCATTATATACCAATTATGTTATCCTTTAGTCCACTTCACTTATTTTTTTCTTTTAACTTGCATCCATCTGCCACGTGTGATAAAGAATCGCATGAAAATCAATCGCACCAATTTTGGCAACAACAAAAAAGAAACCACAAAAAGGTGCAGAGCGATAAGCATCGGACTACAGAAAGAGCAGGAGAAGGAGGAGATTAAAGATATTTCTGATAGAAACTCTCGCACTTCCGAATCGAACCAAGAAACGTTCTTTTTAAGAATTCTCTGCACATTTCCTGCCAGTTTTGGACAATGGTAATTCGATAGTTTTTCGCACATTTCGAATGTCGAAAATTGAGGAAATATTTGTGGTAAATTGTGGTAAATTGAGGAAAATTGAGGAAAATTGCTATATCAAGTGTTAATTATGTGACAATGAGTCGACCGAAAATGAGACATGCGAGAAAACGAAATGTAAACGAGCCGAAAAGTGAGGAGAACAAGATGTTAAAGTGAGAAGGGGACGCAGAAGGTTATTGGGTAGGGGTAGAGGGTTGGGATCGGTCAACTATTATTTTGATAATAATTTTTTAATTAGAAAACTACAAGTTCGGTATATTTTTCAGTGAAAAAGCGGACAATGCAAACAACCGAAACGTAAACAAAGAAAAGAAAGATAATTTCCCAAAAATGCATTTCCAACGAACTGCAACCAAAAGTGGCACGACCTCAACTGCTGCATAAACAGCCGAGTTTTCAAATTGGAGTCGGTGGCAGAGTCGGGAGTCGGGAGTTGGAGGAGCATGTGAAAGAGCCAACAAATTGATGACAACAAGTGGCAAGCGTCGAAAGGAGCTGCGACTTGAGAGTCGACTGCTTTTGATGACTTTTACCGCTGGCTGGCGCTGGCAACCAATTGCCTGAACCTTGCCACCTGCCCCTGCCCCCTACAGTCTGCTGCATGATCAGCCAAAGGCAATGCCACTTCAGACTGCAACCAACTGCAGATTCGTCGTCGTCATTTTCTAGGAAGCACTCGAGCATTGCGTGTAAACAACTCGCCAAGAGTTTTTTCTTTCGTTTTCGCCTCTATTGCTCGTTCTTCTCGCTGCCTCTCTTTCGCTCCTTCTCTCTGGAAGAAACCCCTTTGAGCCGTGGGCAATAGCTACAAGGCTAGTCAGCGCATCAGTGCGACCTTTAAGTGGCTTTGTTCCCAGTTAATGCGCACTCCGATCTACGACTCCAAAAAAAAATAAAAGAAAAAAACAAAAATACAGAAAAAGAAAAGGAAGAAAAACCCCAGAGACGCGCTGAAAGCCTCTACAATTTCAGCATGATTTGCATTTAAAAGCCTTGCTGCAAACAAGCTGGCCAAGTGCCTGTTTGGGAAAGTGCCTAAATGCGAATTTGTACAGGCAAAAACTATACGTAAATATATATATGCATATATTTTTCATGCATGACTAAAAGACGTGTTTGAGACTGCCAAAAAGCGGCGCCACTTGCATGGTCAAGAATCTAACTTGAAAGAAAAAAAAAAAAAAAATATTTAAGAAGGGTAAAATACCTTGAATCATTATTATGTCATGTGTAAATGTAGAGAAGAAGGCAATCAAAAGCATAAAGAAAACGTTAGAAATGCATTTTAAACAATATGATCAGTTGCAAATGAAATAAATTCATTTGATTACATTTAAATCATTTGAAGTGTTTATTATTAATTAAGAAAATAATAATTTGCAATTGCTCCCAACACTTCCAAGTGCAATGAATTCATTCGGCTGTAATTCGATCATTTGAATTTAAATAAATGCGAGTTGTGAAGCATTCAATGACTTCAACATGCAAGGAGTAGTAGAAACCAAATGATTTCCTAGAGTGGAGAGTACTTTTCAATACAATGAATGCATTCAGTTGTAATTGGATCCCTTGGAACACATGTAGTTATGCCTACTTAATCACTATGATGATCATTTAAAGCTAGATATTTGTTAGTTGTGAGACATTCAAATGACTTCAACATACCACAAATAATTGCATTATTCGATAGATGTACACTGATAAAAAAAAGGATCTAAAATCAAGATTTTGGTCTCAGAACTAAGAACTTTGGTCTAAAAAATGCGTCGAGAACATGAAATTCTTGAGACCACAAATCTTGGTATAAGAATAAAACTTATTATTTTTTTAAGATTATAAGTTCTTATTTATACTTAGACCAAAAAGTTTTGAGTACTCAAGACAAAAAATTTCAAATGAAGACTAAGCTTCTTAACATTTTAAGAAGAATGAAGTAATTTTCAGTTAACTTGAGGTCTAGTAATGTCAATATGACACTAAACAACAAACAAAACACTTGCACTTGGCTCGGTGTAGAGCTGTTTCAAGAGATGCCAATCTCTATCATCAGCACCGTTGTGCTGACTTGACCAGCGATCCAAGCCTAATGCCATCTTTGAGAAGCCAGAACCAGTTGTGAATTATAAGCCTCAACAATTAACAAAGTTTTAAGAATTTTGTTCTTATTTAAAGAGAAAAAAATCTTAAATCTAAGATTTTTATTCTTATATTAGGAACTTAAGATTTTTTAGAATAATATTCTTAGTGTTAGTAAAATGGTCTTATATTAAGAACAAATTATTTAAATTTGACAATTTTATTCTTATATTAAGAACTTACGATTTTCAAGAATAATATTCTTAGTTTTAGTAATTTGGTCTTAAAATATTCTTATTTCAAGAACAAAATATTTAAGATGAATGTTCTTGATTTTAGAAAGTGGTCTTTGTTTTCAGTGTAGATCACTTTTAAGTACATTGAATGCATTTGCTTGTTCTTGAGTAATTTGAAGTTAAGTAATTCGAAATAATTGAACATACCACAAATAGATTCATCATTTGATATGTGGTCAATTGAGATAACCGATTGAACGCATTTGAATAATTTGCACAGCATTTTTCGCCATGTCTACCGCAAATATATTTTCAATTACCCCGACAAATTTGGCACTTAAAATGCCGTTTATCTAATCAAATGGCAAGAGGGAGAGGGAGACTGAGGAGAGAGGCGAGAGAAGAGAATGGCAACTGTTCGAGTAGCTCCCCAGGCGACTTGAAAGGACCTCAACTAACTGTGCTGTGTGTTTGTGCGAGTGTTTAAGCATGTGTGTGTGTGTGTGTGTGTGGCATTTTTACAGCGTGTTGCGTACACAAATTGAATATTAAACGTGTTAATCTATTTTAGGGCTACGCACAGTTGACGCCTTTCCCCGCCTTTTCACCACCACCCCCTTCACCCCTTCCTGCCTTAACGCTGAAACTTTATTTTATTTGCCAAGCGCAATTTGTTTTTGCCGATCTTAAGCGCAGTACGCAGCAGCAGCAAAAGTGCCAAGTACCCTGTTCCCTTTAGCCTTTAAAAAGCGTTTGACTTTTTATTAATTTCCCTGTTGACAGCAATTTGCAACGCTACACGAATTTGTTACCACCAAAAACAACACAAATACATGAGTGTGCATGTGTGTGTGTGTGTGTGTGTGTGTATTTTGTGGGCCCTTGGTCTGAATGTTATGTGTAACGAAACGGCCGAAAAACTTCCGCATGTGTTGATGGGTTAATAAATATTTGAACACACACATACACTGACATTTACACTTACACAGTGGCACATTAAACGCCCTCTATGTAAACGTGTGTGTGTATTTTTATATTTACCGCTATTTCCGTGCAACCATTTGCAGTGTTGTAAAACGTTGCGCCCCAAAAAAGGACAGACCACAAAAGGGTTGTTGCTTGTTGCAAGTTAGTTGCCCATTTGAATGTCACGTTTACCTGCTACATACCTACATATAATGGGCAAGGGGGGGTTAAGCGATAAGAGAGAGAGCGAGAGAGAGAGAGAGAGGGTGGGAGAAGCAGTTTGGCAAGCAGTTTTATAGCCAAATGAATTTTATACAAGCAAAATACACACAATTTGGCCTGGTTTGTGATTCGTTGCGGACAACGTTGCCCACATTGAATGTTAAGTTGGACACGAACTCGAAGATGATGCACAATAAGAAGAGAGAGAGCAAGAGAGAGAGAGAGAGAGCAGGAGTAGAAGTGAGAGATTACGTAAAGGAATTGTATATGTGAATATTATCTAGTGCCCTTTTTGTGTAGTTAAATTAGAGTGTTATCGATAAACGCATGCATATCGATATATTGATGCTAATAACTTTATCATTAAATTTTTAAGAATGCAAGAGAATAGGAATGAAATGATCTTGCAATGCACCTATTGTTATCGATACATCGTGTTATCGATAACATAGATGTATAAGTATTTTAAAAAAAGTAAACTTATCTTCATAAACATAAAAGAGTATTAATAAATAATATTCTGTTAATATGAATGTATATGTATCGACAATAAGCATAAAACAATATCGATAACTTATTGATTGGCACGCCCACCTATCGCCCTGCCCCTTCACACAATTCTGATTACCAGTCTATAGATAGAGCAACAACAGCAAGCAAAATACAATTGAATGCAAAATAAAGTCCAATTATAAAAAAAAAAGTAAAAAACATAAAAATGCGAAAATTGGAAAATGAGAAAATTGTTTTCGACGCTGTCCCCCCAAAGCACCTGTCTATAGGGAACTAATGCCCCCTTCCCCCCGCACTCTCCCCCATCTACTTATCGGGCTCCTTGTTGCTCAACCTCAAGTGCATGGGCATATAAATAATTGAATAGCCGAAGAATGCAAAGCCAAACGCCGATAAAGGAAAATGTTCAGAATTCAGCTCAGAGAGGCGGCGACAAAAGCAGCCAAATGGAAGGGGGAGCAGTGCAGGGGGTGGTGTGGGGAGGGAGGGATAACTCACTAACTACCCAATTATTTCATTTAAGCTTCACTGCGTCACGGCGCTGTCGCCGTCACTGTCGACGTCGCAGTCAACGCTCAAAATGAAAATAAAATAAAAATGAAAATAAATGAACGCAAAATGGTTGAAGACATGCGAGCAAAACGAAAACACGAGCACAATAAATAATAAAAAACAGCAGCAGCAGCAACAGCAACAACAACAATGAGCCAAGTTTGGTCAAGTGGCTGACTAAGGGAGAGGGAAAGTAGGAGACAGAGAAGAGGCACAAGAAGAGAAAGAGATAGGGAGAGGGAGATGAATGGTAGCTGTAAGCAAATTTAAGCACACCGGAAAATCAATGGCAATGGCAAGAAAAAATTGTTGTGCAGGCAACAACAACAACGACTCAAACAACCAGAACAACAACAACAAGAACAACAACTCGAACAGCAATAATATCAGCAACAATAACAACGACAATGGCAAAAAGTGAAATTGGAAAATAAGCGTAACACAAAACCCCGGGAAAAAGTGTAGCTCGCGGGCTGTTGTAATGCCGCCAACACACATAGCACCCCCGCACCCCCTCACCTCCCCCCTCCGCCCCTTCCACGCCTCCACACCGATCCCCATTACCATCCAGTTGATTGTTGCCATATAATTGTATTGTTGTTATTGTTGGTGCAACCTGGCAAAGGGAAAATGCAATGAAGAAGCCATTTTGTACTGCGATTTGTTGATAAAACACAGATACTGATACATGGTGGCAACTCTGGTGAGCTTTATTGGCAAATATTCAACACTCTAACTGCTAGAAAGAGTTAATATATTGCTTTTGAATATTATATCTGAGTTAACTACATTTTAGTCTAATATTGATGTAGTTATGCAACCCAGCCCTAATAAAGTTAAAAGGCAACCCTGCGAAAGCTAAAGTATAAGTTTCACGCTCTAAGAAACTAAAAATACACAGAAAATCGCAGCTTGCTCATTGTCAGTAAAAATATGGCAACCCTAGAAAATAATAAATTTTTATTTGAGTTCTTTACTAACCAAAATTCAGAATATCTTCCCTCAGTTTTAGCTAAGCAGTCAGTAAATGTTGATAATTCATAGAGTGTGTAGTACGACAACCCTAGACAAGTGTATTAAACAAGCCTAAACTCTATTCAATAACAACTTTACGTATTATCATCAAAACTGCCCCAACAAAGTTAAGTCAAATTGATGATAATCCGTTAGAAGAGCGTGATCTAATTAGAGTTGAATGACAACCCTAGAGACCCTACTTAAACACAAGTTTTCAGCTCTATAAATGGTTGTCTATCAATGTGAAAGCGCTAACCAAGAGCAACTTTTCCCAGCATCATCTAAACTGACCTTCCTTCCCCTTACTCCATAGAATAAAAGTTGCCAAAAAGGCAGAAAATTTCATTTAAGCTATTTCTCTCTCGCTTGCACTGATGCGGCCCATTCCTGTAAGGGTCGACCGCCATCTTGGAAAAACAACGGGATTGCCAAAAGCGTTTGCCGCCTGCCGCTTTTTCCGTATTTATTACAACAACACGAGGCCGACAAGCAACAAATCGAGTTAACGAGCTAACAGCGGGTGGGCGGGGGAGGCGTTCTAAGCCCGAAAAATTGTCTGCCATCCGCCCCAACCCCCACCCTAAAAGGAAGGGGGGGAGAAACAAAAAACAAAGCAACCACCAAGGCAGCCAAAGGCAAACCACCCAACCCACTCAATGAATGCGATGGCAAATCAACCCCCAAAAAAAGGCAGCTTTTGGGATTGTATAACAAACTAACAACTTAACCACCCGCCAGACGCAACAAGAAGAGGAAGGAGCAGAAGAAGAAGAAGAAGAGGACTACGTACCACCCCTTGAAAGCCATTTGCCGTTATCCCCATTTTTCCTTTTGCCACTTTGCTTCTTCAACTTATTTACGTCTCCATTACAAATAATTGCGCGTCATATTGGCTCAGCTATACTTAGCTCCCAGTTGCCAAAGCCTCCAACCCCCACCCTCCCTTCTATCCACAACCCCCCGCTTTGTAACTGTACTACGTCTCGACAAGTTTTTGTTGCCGTGCTGCCAACATTTTCTGCTGTTGCCTTGACGCAAATATATACGCAGCAGCTCCAAATGTGGCCGCATTTTTCTGCCTAGACAGACATTGGCAACGCCCAACCCCACACCCCCTCTGTCCACCCCTCCTCCACCTGCATCCCCCTTCAGTCGCCGCCCGTGTAAGTGTAAGTAGTAAATACGCTTGAGTATTATTAACGTAAATGCAAAATTGCCAATTTCGAGTGTATTTCCTGTCAACAGAAATTTTCCTTCATGGCGTCGCTCTCCCGTTCACCCCCTTTACCCGCTTGCACCCCTCTTCACCCCTGCCCGCTTAAGGTATGCGGAGGGAAATAAAATTAAAAGCAAAATATCGCTGGGAGGGAAGGTCACAGACGTAGAAAATCGCTAAGAGAAACGCGTCTGTTTTTTATGCCGTCTTTTACATATTTCCTTTCCACTTTCCTCTCCTTTTCTTCTCCTTGGCTCTCTATTTGGCGTTGGTGGCACCCATGCGACCCATCCGCTAAATCGTGTTGTCTACGCAACGCCACCTTCTTCCCCATCCCCTTTCCCTTCCGTCTTCCCATCATCCCTTAGTGGCAATGTGGCAACTTGCCTCGGCTTTTATTAATATGTCTGGCAATTTCAATTTGACTTTATTGGTAATTTTACATTTCGCCTTCGTCTCTATCTCTAAACGAGTGGAGCAACTAGGCGCAGCTTTGTCGCAATTCTCAATGTCTCTATGTGTGTGAGTGTGAGTGTGTGTGTGTGTGTGTGTGTAAGTTTGTGTGGCAAGTGGATGAAGTTGATTTGTTGGCTTAGTTGAATGCTGTAAGCCTACTCGTCAATGTCATAGAGAACTGTGGCAGATCGAGGCAATCAGACCACAACAAATGAATATTTATTTACTGCTTTGAAAATGCCTAATATCGATAGTTATCGATAGTACAAAATTGTTGCTTTCTTTACCAAGATCATTCTTACAAATAAACCATGGCTTACACTTTAGCTAATTTTAAATATTATTACAATGTTAGTTATCGATAGTTATCGGTATCAATACATGTCAAGTCAAGGTCCTTTTGGGCACTTTTAAATTACATTACATTTACATAGAGAGTCGAATAACGATAGTTAAAGCGATTCCAGACTAATGCGTTTCGAATCATATTTTACCATCGATTTAACAACTCTGACAGTTATCGATAACACACAGCTTTGACAAATCAACAATTTAGTAAATAATAAGACATTCTTCTTTTTCCTTTTGCTTTCCTTCTCCTTCCCCTTCCCTCCTACCAAGTGTCTGTTCCTTTTTTTGGTAAATTCATTAACTAGCACAAAGATATCGATAACCGAACAAAACAAAGCCTGTGTTTGATGATTGAAGTTGCTTAATTGAACAATTAATAGACACACAATGAACGCATTCAAGTGGCCAGTAATGGTCAAGAGCTGGGCTATTAAGACAGCACGTCGAGGGGGAAGGGCGACATGAGAGGGGGGAGGGAGAAGGGAAAGAGGACGAGGACAAGGTCGGGAAATGCTGCAGTTCTCGTATAGATTACAGTCGTCGGGGCTGAAAAGATGCGAACTTCAATATCAAATTAATTTGGCCGGAAAATGAGCCTGGAAAATGGGAAATGAGAAGCGAAATGAAACGAAAGCAAATGCGAGAGGGAAAATTCGAAATGAAAAGAAAGGTAGCTAAGGGGACAGGGGAATAGGAATAGGACAAAAACCGCAAAATATCGCATGACACAAAATCAAGCAACTCATGGCGCCGATTCACTGACCAAATGTCCGTCCGTCCGTCCGTCTGTCCGTTTGTCGTGTCCCTCTGTTCAACTCTGTCTGAGCAACAAATTAAATTAGTAGCCCAAAAGCCGAACGACGGACCGGATCGTAGTAGTACCTCGAGCTAGACTGTGATAGAGAAAGAGAATGAGAGAGACAGAGACAGAGAGAGAGATAGGGAAAGTCGCAACAACAAACGCATTCGAGCATCGACATCGATAGCTGACCACAAGTAGCTAACCGACCTCGTATTCCCCCTCTCCTCTTCCCACTCTCTCTCTCTCTATCTCTCTCTTTCTCTCTCTCACTACAAGTGGGCGTGCTATTATTATTGCTATTTATAAGTGAACTGGACATTGGCAGCTGTCGCTGCTGTCTCTACTTCCTCTCTCCATCCCCTTCCCCGTCCCCTACTCTAACCTGCCCTCCCCCTCCCCCCCTCAGCGTTCCTTCTCGCCATGTCCCTCCTGGCTAATTGCTAATTGATGTGTGTCTAATTATGCCGCCAAAGTAGCCAGGCAATAAAAACAATCACAGCCACATGACAAGAGCAACACGACAAGTGAACAATGTTCTCTCACATCGTGACTGGACCCCGAGGCCGTGTTGCCTTCTTTTCCTTCCTCTTCTTGTCTATTTTTTATGTTATTTATTTCTTTTTTGTAATTCTCTTTTTTGCTGACATGAGTAACAAGTGTGTCTGGCGTATTTATTGCTCATCTGACCAAGAACGTCGACAAAAATCATTGAAAAAATTAAATATTACTAAAAATAGATAGAAAAAGTAGAGTTGAAAATTAAAGTCAATTTTAGACTAAAATCTGATTGAAATAAAAGTTCAATATTTCTATACGCGTTACTTAAAAAATAAGAAAATGGGGTTATATTGAATTCGTTGCAATGTATGTAACAGGGAGAAGGAGTCATCTCCGACCCTATATACATTCTTGATCAGCATCAACATCGATATAGCCATGTCCGTCTGTCTCCGTCCGTCTGTGTGAGGGCGCTAAGAGCTAGATCAACCAAACTTGGCACACGAACTTCTCCACGCAGGTCAAGTTTGTTTCAAAATGTTGCCACGCCCCTTTCCGCCTCCATAAATCGCGAAAAGCCACCATACGCACAGTTTTCAAGATATTAGGATTTTTTTTTACTAATTACCGTTAACTACTATAGTAACCTATCATCCTTCTAAATCGTAACAAGATCGGACAAATAGAAAGGTAGTAATGGCTGATTTAAGCTTTTAAGCAATGTAAGTGCCTAAAAGCATGCAATAAAAATATTTAGGGTGTTCACTTTACCCTAGCAGCCTTGCAGGTTGAAATCGTTGCAAGCTTGCTGCAAGAACAGCGCTTTACGTGCAACGCGTTGTACATATTTAACAAAATATAAACAAAAAACAGCCCACTGTGATTATGTGCAACGCTTTCCACATAAAGCGCTGTTCTTGCAGCAAGCTTGCAACGATTTCAACCTGCAAGACTGCTAGGGTAAAGTGAACACCCTAATTATAAATTTATGAGAGTAAGTAGCGGGTATCCTATAGTCGGGAGCACGACTATAGCCTTTCCCACTTGTTTTAATTTCATTTGACTGTATCAAAAATACACAAAGTTTTATGACAGTGTAGAGTTCTTACTTACACAACTTTTATTGATTCAACATTTGTGATATGGATTGGCGAAAATCTTGTTTATTTTAATATCAACATTCAAGTAATGCTGTCGTCAGAAATCTTTCCAGCTCTTTACTTTATTTAACTAAATACCCAAGACATACCCCAGTAAATATAATATTTTAGCATTTTTATAGTCTTCTAATTCTAACTCTATTATATCATTCTGATCCAAAATTCTTTGAGGCACGACTTCAGAAAATCTATTCAGAATTTTCGAATTAATTGCGAAATTCATTGTATCCTGATATGCTGGTATCTTAAATAATGCTACATATCAGCATTATTTAAGATACCAATATATAACTGAATTATAGCCAAATATTTGAGGTATCCATACTCACAACGATATGTTAACAGTCAATCTTATTGCTAGGCAATAAACCCTTTTTATTACCAAAATAGTTTGACAAGTCACTGTGAGCTGAGTGTCGAGTGTTGAGTGTCGAGTATTGAGCGCGATTCCGGAAACTAATTTCGCTTATGGCGAAAAGTGAGACCATCATCATTGTGCAGCAGTACAAAATACCAGACATATAATCACAATAGAACGCCCCGTGTGACACGCCTAAGCCGATTCCCGTTTAATTTGAGACCTAAGCCCAAAACCCAAAAAACAAAGAAGAGAGTGAAAGAAAGAAAGAGAAGAGAAGGAAGGAGAGAGAAAAAGGGCTAAACCACTTAACACCCTAACACCCTAATTGTCAAAACAAAGCGCACACGAAACCATCTTGCTGATTTCCTAGGTTCAGGTTCAGGTTGAGGTTGAGGCTGAGGCTGAGTTAGAGTTTGAATTTGTGGTTGTGGTTGTTGGTAGTTCCGTCCTCCAGTCAGAAAGAGAGTAAGCAAAACGCAAACAAAACTGGCTAAAGAAAATATTTTGTGGCAATTTTCTGAGAAGGGACCTAGGAAGGAATCGCAAAGGAATCGAAATCGGAGTTGGAGTTGGAGTTGGCGATGGAAGTCGTTGGAATCGCTTAACCCTTCGTCTGACATTTGAATAAATCTTGGCAAGTTGTCAAAAATCTGCTGTGTTTTGTTGCTGTTTGCGAGCATGGAAAAATGTTTGTCAGCTGTCGCCTTATCGTGTGCGAAAAATCAGCCAAGGGTTGTGGAGAGTCGAGTGGAAAAGGTAAAGGTGAGGGGAAAGGGAAGGAAAGGAAAGGGGGGGGAGGGAGCACAGGTTTTTCCTGCTTTTGTGCGAAATTCAGATGAAGCGAGATGAGCTCGAATGTCGTGACATGTTTGCATTGTGAGGCGTTTAAGGGAAATGGGATTGCAAAAGGGAACAAAGAAAGGAAACATGTGTTAAGCAAGCGCCAGGAATGTCGACTGTCGACTGTCGAATGTGCAACATGCAACATGCCACTAATTCTTAACTCTGCTCTTGATTTTTGCAGAACAAGCTGCCGCACGTGGTCAGGAGTACGCCAGCAGCTTGGCCAATGCCAGCGGCGATGAGCAGTCGCCAACGAAGACAACTGGAGGCTCTGGGGGAGGCGCCTCCGCCTCTGCTCTGGATGCCACACACTTGAGCTCGCCCACGAGCAATGGACAAGCTGCCACAGCCAATGCCACCAGCAATGGCAACAGTCTAAATAGCAATGGCTCCGGTTCTGGTTCCGGCTCGGGTTCCGGTTCTGGTTCCGCCACCAGCCGTTGCTCCCCCTCATCCTCCGCCTTGGCCCACGTGCAACAGCAGCAGCAACAGCAGCAGCAGCAACAACAACAACAGCAGCAACAGAGCGGCCATCATGCCGCATTGGCGGCACATCAACATGCAGCTGCCGCTGCGGCTGCCGCCCATCATCACGCCGCCGCCGCGGCCGCCGTGCACCACGCCCACCACGCCCACGCGGCACACCACGCCCACGTGCATGGACACGGCCATGGCCATGGACACGTGCATCATGGCCATGAGGCGGCATTTCTGGGCGCCGCCGCTGGCGCCGCTGCCGGCAATCCGAACGGTCTGCTCGGTGCCCATGCCGGGGATGTGCTGGTCGGACCCGGAGTCACCGGACCCGGCGGCAAGAAGAAGAACAAGCGTCGACACGGACGCACCATCTTCACGAGCAGCCAGCTGGAGGAGCTGGAGAAGGCCTTCAAGGAGGCCCACTATCCGGATGTCAGTGCCCGCGAGCTGCTCTCGATGAAAACGGGACTCGCCGAGGATCGCATTCAGGTAAGTCGAGATTGGAGAGTCGATAATTGATAGTAGCGATAGTTGTGTAAATTGAATTTCTTTAATTTGACGTCGGACGATGGAATTTTAAATTAGCCATTTAAAATAATCAGGGGTGCCACAGCAAATCGCTTTCGCTTTGAATTTCACTTTAATTTGTATGAAATTTAAGTGAAATTCAAGCGAAAGCGGTTTCTGTGGCACCCCTGAATGTATATGTGATGTAAATCCTGAAAGAACATGTTGATGTTAATATTTATCAGAATATGATTATCATGGGTGCCACAGAAATCGCTTTCGATTGAATTTCACTGGAATTTGTATGAAATTTAAGTGAAATTCAAGCGAAAGAGATTTCTATGGCACCCCCGTATATGTACATATTTAAAAAAAAAAAAAAACAGTTAATAACTGATTAATAATCAATTTCCGAGTGGGGGAGAGCTTTTAAATAGTTAAAATAGTTTTTCTACAATACATAAGAATATTTAGATGGTTCACAATTTTGTTAGATTTATGAATAAAATTTATACGATAAAATATGTATCATTTAGACAAAACGCTTGTTGAGGTTATAATATTTTTGTCATGAATTGTTTAACGCATTAAAGAAATCTATAGTATGACGTATTCCATAACTTATTAATTAAGATAACAATAAGATGACTTTTAATAATTTGTCAACTGTACAGAATTGTGTAGTTTTAATCAGTGATAGAATTGCATCGAATCGAAAACTTGGCTAAACAATAACAAATTAAAAGCCACTAAAATTTAAATAGTTTAAATCTCAATCGAACTTCAGGTTAAAATAAGCTTTGAATATTCTGTTCTTTTTTTTGGAAGTAATTTTTGTTTAATTGTTTTGAAATTATCGGCGCGCCTAAGAAAACCTTTCGTCTAGTTATATTAACCAATTTTCAGGCGGCGGTTTCTTTGTTTAAATTTGAGCGGAGCGAGCCTAAGAACTTGGTTTCTGGCTCGGGCTGGACCGAGTCTCAATGAGGAGACTCTGTTGTTGTTTGAGAGTGTGGCACGTATCACTGCAGTGGCACGTCCCCAAAGCAAATGGCAAATGGCGTCTCCATTTTTATGGCCGCTCGTAAAACTGTTGCCATCGGTTGGTTTATGGCCAAAATCGAAGAATGAGGACACAAATCAAAGGCAGATTTCGAATTGGATTCTGGTTGAGCACTTGTAAAACACACACACACATATATATGTATATATATATATATAATGAGGCACACTGATTACATAATTACGAGTGCTGCACACACTTGCCTTGCAACAAACAAACAAAAAAAAAGGAGAAAAAAGATGAAGTAAGAAAACGTGGCAAGCGGCACTCGCCGACACTCCAAATTGCAAATTGCAAATTGCAAAAGAGGCGACGATCGACAATCGTCATTCAACAAGCCAACGTGCAACTTGTAACACATGCTACATGCAACAAGCATCGACGCCACAACTCTGTGCATCATCATACCCAATCTCTGATTCGACTTTCGCACTTGCAACACTTTCAATGGCCATGCAACATTGTATTGACAACATGGGGCAGAGTCAGCTTGGGCTTTTCAAAGGGTTTCCCCTTTCGCTTTCGGTGTGAGAAAACATTCAAGAGTTGCCCCCCACACCACGACAAAATTATGAAAGTGTTGCCACCGTTAGGTGTCAAATTTGTAAATTGCGTTAACACGTGATCACAATATGTGCAATTTATAAAAAAGAAATATTTAATAAAAAGGGATTACTTCGATTTTCGATTCTAAGCTGCGCTTTTAACAGTTTGTAAAAAAAGTTGTATTTAACATTTCAATTTTAAAATGCACAAATGCATTCTAAAGGTCAAGTTTATAGCATGAATTTTTCAATAATGTGTTCAGAATGAAATTCTTAAATTCCAAAGCAATTGAATTAAAAAGGACTATGAAATTTGGTTTAGGTATTAAATTAAATTCTTTAAATATTATTTGCTGAAAGCGAAATAAAACATCGTGCTTAAAATCCCAGATCACCAAAATACTAATACTGTTTCGGACTTAACAATTTATAAAATGTATGTGAAAAACTTAGCGAGATATGGGTAATTCTCTAATGTCGAATGCGACATTCGTACGCATTCAAAGTGAAGTAAAACATGTGCCAAGACTTTATTTTATTTTGACAAAAGGCGAAACTTGATTAGCACTATAACTGGTGCTAAGGTTCATTTTGGGGAATTGCTCGTTTAAAAGATAATTTAAAAAAAACCAAGGCATTCGCGTGCGACTTAAACAGAAGTAGTTTTTTCGGCGGCCATTTCTATCGCTGATTTTGAAAATTAATTTTAAAATGTAATACCTAAAAAATGCTTTTTGTTTGATTTAAAAATATTAGGTAGTTTTTTTTTAAATTTGATTTGATGTTGTTTCTGTCTCTCTCTTTTTAAATTATATATCGAAAACAGATCAAAAACTTGTTTTAAATTAAAGTTTCAATATATTTATATGTATTAAAATCGTTAATGTAACAATCTTACTTAGTGTAATCGATAGAATACAATCGGTCCATTTTGGAAATCAATTTTTAAGAAAATGGGCAAACATGTAGAAAAAGTGAATTTATTCCAATGTTGAATCTAAATGTTCATCCTGTTGAAATTCTGGTAGCGTATATTGCTTCAATAAATAACTTGAATACATTTTTGGAAGGAAATTTCACAAGATATGAGTTTTTGATCAATCTTACGTTTTTGGCCTCGGTTGACATTTCTGTGGAAATGTCCATACGTATTAAATTATAAGAATAATTATTAAAGTACAATATATCAACACTCATAACATGTAGTCCAAAAATATCCACTTAGAAAAGATTTCGAGAAATATAAAAGATTAAATAAATAAAAAGTACTGAAAAGTGTTTTAAAGCATTTGCCTGGCTCAATTACGGGTAAAATACATATTACAAAGATTATAAGAATTAAGAAAACAATTAAGTTTAATTAACTAATTAAATAGCAAATTCAATTCAAAATACTCACTCGGTGATCGCAGTGGAAACTGCATTAATGAGGCATTTGGGATGCTACTCGTATCATGGCCAATACTTGTCGCATTATTTGCTAATGCATCCCCATTTCAATTATTTTGGCCACTTGTGAAGCCGCAAGATGGCGCCGCAGCTGCAATGCAGGAGGAGGGGGGTTAATAGCTTTTGCTGCTGCGGCTTGTGACGCCCACTTAAAGAGGGGTGGGGAAGGGGCAGGGCAATGATAAAAGCAAACTGAAGTGGGGCGACGAGGAGTGAGGTGCATCAATGGAAGGAGCGGAAAGGGAGGAACGGGAAAGCAACTCAGCAGCAATCATCAAATGAAAGCTCATGAAGTTCAGTGGCCAAATGGCTGACGATGACGTTTTTAGTCTGTCCAGTCCAAAAAACCTGGGGTGGGGGTGTATGAATAAATGAATGAATGCATTTGTTTGAGTGTGTGAGTATGAGTGCAAATGTATGTGTGCACAAATCAAATTAACAAGCACAATTGGCTTAAAAAACAACGTAATACGCACAAGTTACTCGAAGCACAGACATACATACATACACACAGGCACATACACTGGAGTGAATGTCACACACACACACACACACACACATACGCACGCACTTCAATTAAGTGCAAATATGGCGCAGCTCTGCGCACAGCTTGAAAAAGCCGCTCGCTTTGCAAAGCCAACGGGAGTTGAGTGACTGTGACTGCGCTGCGCTGCCAAGGGCCCAACGTGATGACGTGATGAGGGGAAGAGAGGAAGGGAGGATAAGGGGGCAGGCACTTGGTCTCTGTTTTCGGGCTGAGGCAATCATTAGCAACAGCACGACAACGGCAAGAGCAAGGATACGAGAATCTGAATCTGAATGCGAATGCGACTGACGATGAGTGCAATTTGAAATTGGAGTGTAAGCGAGAGAGTGAGTGAGAGAGGAGCGACGTCGACAGCGACAGCGGCAGCCATGCAAATTCATGCAGACAACTGCAGCAACAGCGGCAGCAGCAGCAGCAGCAACAACAAATCGAAGCCACCATTAAAAGTTCGCTCAGCGCTCTCACACACAACATACTCACACTCACACTCACTCTCACACTCGCTCTCGTTGTTGATTGTTTTTGTTTTTTTGCCTGCCGTTTTTAATTGCATTCCATTTTGTATGTGTTCTCCGGTGTTTCTTTACGTGTTCACATACATATGTACATATGTATATATGTGTGTGTGTGTGTGCATTTTCGCCCCTTGTTCGAACTCTTGTTGTGCTTCTTGTTGTTGTAATTTTTGCGACGATGTCAGCTTATTTTTGCACCAAATAAGAAAGAAAGAAATATGGCTGGTCGACTGAACGAAACATGTTTTCTTGCTCGCTCGCTCTCACACCGTTGAAGCACACGCAGTCTCTCGATCTCGCTCTCGCTCTGTCGCCTGCTTGCTTTGCAATGGCCGGCAAGCAGCAGAAAGAAGAACATCAGCTGACAAAAAGCTTTACAATCGAAAAATTGTTGTTGCTTGTCAAAAGTCAACGAAACGACGTCGCCACCTAACGACAGGCGACACAAGCGTCGGGACAGAGCATTAGCTAGCTTGCTAATGAGCTGTTAGTGTTTGTTTTGTGTGTTTTGTTGTCGCCTGCGCAAAACTTTGCCGCATGCATGCGTGCGACAAGGATGCCAGACACAGGCACAAGATAGGCAATATTACAATTGGCTCAGCGCATTGATTCTCATTCCCCGCTGAGCTTTGCTAATTTTCAGCACACTCTTGTGCACATTTGTAAGTACACCACACAAAAGCAAAAAAGGCACAGTATAAAAATGCCTCTAACCATTTAATATCTTAAGCGGTTTACAAGTACATATAGCAACTTAAAAAAAAAAGTGCATTAAAAACGCATTCGTAATGCACAAATTGTGCACTTCACCGCCTGTTGCAATTGCAAATGGTACAAAGGAAAAAAAGCAAGAAAAAAACGTCCCAAGGGAAATCGCTTTACTTCAGATTCAGACTGAAGCACCAATAATCGAGATTTCTTTAAAAGAATTCAAAAACTTGAATTGTCATCGATATATGAAAGGAAACTCTCTTGGAATATACTAACATATTCAGAAGAATGCTAACTACCCTCTCCTCCACTTTCTCCCTCACACTTTTTGATACGTTTTGTGCTGCTTTCTAAGCACTATGTAAAGTGTAGCAAACATTCATTTTTGTATAATTTTCAGAGCCTCATTTACACATTAATTATACACTTTAACACTGCAAAACTCTCTCCTTTCTCCCTCTCTCTCTCTCTTTGCATATTTTGTTTCCTTCTTCTTTTTTTATTTTTGTTGCTGCGTTTTTAATGAGCTGTTAATACACAAGCGAGCGTAATACGGTATAAAATGATTATGCATAATTATGTAATTAACATTTAAACAAAAGAGGTTATGTCTATGAAACAAAAGCATTATACAAATTGCTATTTGCATTTTTGCCCATTGCACATCATTAAAAAAAGTACAAACAAATTATTAAAATAATAGCCAAGAGTGTCCGTGGTCACTGCTATACGACGAGCAGATACCCTTTAGTAAATAGATGCCCATCAGACGAATTTTAATTTAATTGTAAATTAATGTGTAGATTGTTTAAACTCTTGAGTTGTTGTTGGTTAGTTAACATAATCGATGTGTCTACATAAGTATGGACACTACTGTGCTCAAGTTTGGCTTTATGATGCCCTTTGTTTACAATTTACATAATGTGGCGCTTAAAAACAAACTTGCAAATTAAATTGAAAATTATATAAATTGTGTATAAAATTGAAAACGTTGCGCGTGTCGCACTTGTTAACATTTTGTTAATTCTAGCATACCCGCCCCCGCCCCCTCCCCCTGCCACACCCCCTTCGGCACGTTATTAATTCATTGCAAGCGGGAGAAACAACAATTGAGAACTAGGCGCATTTTAAAAAGTCATTTATCAACGCATTAACAACACTGATTGAGTTCAACCCCCTCCATCCCCCCCCTACTGCCTGTCTCTCGAGAGATACACAGGGAAGATGTGAAGGTGGATGGGACAGAGGGGAGGGGGTGGGGGTTGTTGTTTGGCTGGTGTTAAGTGTTGTCAACTCAAGCGGATTTAATTTGCCATGTTTGTTGCCCTTCCCCATCCCCCTCCCTTGAAGTGCAACAACAAACAACTAAACAACTGTAAATGCAAATGTTGACATCACACCAACAACATTAACCCACCCCCACCCCCGCCCACCAGCCCTTAGCCCCCTTGAGACGCGTGGCAAGTAAAAAATTTAATGCGACCGCCGTCGATTTCTATTTTTATGGTCCACGGAGAATTGCGGCACATGCAACACAGACAGAGAGACCTAGAAAGAGAGAGAGAGAGAGAGAGAGGGAGAGAGAGAGATAGTGTAGTGCAACCCTGGGAAAGACTGTGAACTTTATCAGAACAGAAGATTAAGTTGTCCCCAGAGAGAAGACACAACAACCTCCACTTCCCCCTTCCCCCTGCCCCTTTTACAAGTTGTCTGTGAAATTGAAAATTGACCGTTTAATGTTAAGAGGAAATGGGTGGGGGGGGGGGGGAAGCGGCAACATTTCGTGGCACTAATAAGTACTCGAAAATCAGCGCGTGGCACTGGCAAAAATTCAATGTAACAAATGCCCAGGGGTGCGGAGAGGGGCTGGGAGTGGCAGTGGCTGTGGAAGTTGTTCAAGGACCAAGGACGAAGGATTGTCTGTCCGTCCGTCCGTCTGTCTGTCTGCTCGACTGCGTGACAAGTGCTTCAACTGATGCTGATGCTAAATCCGCTTTTTGTCTTGTTGTTATTGTTATTTTTGTTGCTGTTGCTGTTGTTGTTGTTGCATTTAATTTAATTAGTTTTGGCCGCTTTGCTGCATTCATAACCCTCCCCCCCCCCCTAATTCCTTCCCGCTCTCCGCCTATGGCATTTTCTATTCTCTATTCCTTAAACTTGTGTCCTTCAGCTTTAGCTTTTCTTGCGATTTATGCGTCGTTTTCGCATTTGCACTAATTAAATTTGCACAACAACAAATTAGTCAGCGTCTCTGTGTAATCCCCTACACTGAGAGAATAAAGACGAACTCAAAGGTAGCTTGAATAACCTCGAAATACGTATTTAAGAATCATTAGATGCACATTTTATATAAGAACAAATTAATCAAATATTTAAAGAAAGTTTAAATTACCTTTTATTTTTAAATTTAAATATGCAAAATAGTAAGAAGTCTAGTTTAAAGTGTAATAAATCACTAAAATACTACAAAATAGACGGATAGTGCTAGGATAAGACAGAAGAGAGAGAGAGAAATATTCCTAACAATTTTCATTTCTTTTTTTTTTTGAATTTTATTCATTCGATTTGCTTTCTTCACTTTTATTTTCGTTTGTCATATAAACTAGAAATAAAGACAGAGAACAAGAAAGAGAAAGATAAGAGAGAACAGACAGACAGACAGACAGACAGTTCTTTGATTTTTAACTTTATTTTAAATTTCTCTTCAAGTGTTTTTTTTTTTTAAATTTTCCGACTTGTCTCTCTTTTTTTTTATCTCTCATTCCCTTACTCTTTAGTTTTTTGTTTTTGTTTTTCATTAAAAACATACTTATTAATATGAAAGTTGAAGCCAAACCAACTGTTGATTCGACGCATTATATTTCGATATTCTGCTTTTCATATGCCAATGCATATATAATAAAATGGGGGTAAATCAGAAAGATAATGAAGAAAAATCCACAGAAATGCATAACGCAATTAAAAGCGAAAAAAGTGAAAGTGTCGATTTTCACAAACATTTTAATTGGGCATTGACTTACATTCTTCATATACCCTGTACTCGCAAAAATTGGGTGTGACCAGATTAAGGAATGATAAATATTCTACACGCTTCTCTATTGGTATTAATAATACCATTTCCTAGTTTACAGGATGCTTTTTAAATTGAATTTCCTGATGAGCCTAGATCACAGGGTATCTTTGTTTATCATTTTCACGCTCTCTCCAACTTTATTTACTGGGTATTTCACACAATTCCAGGTTACTGGGTATCTTACTTTACTACACTCAGACTCAACTCCCATCATTTTGAAATCTGCCTTTCATGATACTGACTTAGTAGCTCAATTCGGCGTCACAATGTCGCCTTCTTCATCGTCGATAAGAAATCAATTTAAGAGATCCCTTACAGTATGTGACTGTCTAGTCCTGATTTTGCTTAAAGGATATTACGAGTATTTCGCTCACATTTATTTATTCCAATTTTATTCGATGTTTTTTAAAAATAACATAATTTTAAAACTACAATATGTTTATATCAATAGAATCATATGATTATGTTTTTTAAACCCAATTTGAGATACATAGATTGATAATTGTAGACTAATTATATTTGAATTAGGCTTTGTATTGAGAATTAATTACAACTGAATATGATTTGGATTTCTTATGTGTGTTATGTCGATTGATTACACTGTGTTACAGCCAAAAAACTTCTGGGATGCGACACAGCGTAGGTTGTAGATATAGTTGAAGGTAACCTTGTGGCATACTAGAATTTTTCGTTGCACATCGAAATTTTGAATAACGGTACAAAAACCGTTTTTTCGAGGTTGATGGAGTCTAAAAATTCTATGTCCTAAACTATGCATGTCATAATAAATTGTAAAACGTCGTTGGAAAGTGAAAAGTAACACCTTTCTTACGGTGTATTACACTGCAATCTTGGATAAATATTGAGGGAGCTACATGTAAAAATATATAAATTTTTTCAGTTTTTTGCGACTTTACCCTACTTTGAACGTAAATTAATAAGTTAAATTTGTAGAAAGCAACTAACTTTTAGCATGTAGTTTCAAAAAACATTTAATTTTTCGTCTTCTGCTTTTTAGTTTATTAAAATCTAGTGATATTTAGCTGAGTTATTAATTTTTTTAGAAAAAAAGTCATGGAAAAAAACTCGTTTGTTAACTACTTTGCTAACGACGCAACTACAAATGGAATATGAGGGGATGGGGAAATGGCGCAATAATGGCGAAAATATCAACATTTTGAGCAATTCTGTTTCAGAAAATCTATTATAGCTTGGCGAATTATTGTCCGATTTTAGAAAATGGACACACGTTTTACTCGTGAAAATGTGTTCTTTTTAAATAAAAGTACAAGTCTAAGGGGTTTCTAATAAAATAGTGTTCAAAAACAACACCAAAGTCAAAAAATGTAAAAAAAACACACAAAAAATTTGTTAACATAGAAAATACTCCAATATAGGAAATGAAACCTGTTAAGTCATGTATGGCACGTTTAAAGACCTAAGTTTCTTCTTTCTAAAACTTTTAAGAAAATGAAAATCAGTGGATATTTGACGAAGCTATGGGCGTAAAAGTTACCGTATGTGCGAAAAAACGGTTTTTGTACCGTTATTCAAAATTTCGATGTGATTCAAAAAATTCTAGTATGCCATAAAATTCTATTTAACTATACCTACAACCTACGCTATGTCCCATCTCAGAAGTTTTGTTTTGATTTTTTTTTGTCACAGTGTGTTATTTTTTGCATCATTGAAATCAAGTGAAAAATGGTCAACGAGTATGTGTTACACAATAATCTTAAGAAAATAAACTAATAATATTATAAATGTAATAAAAGTAACATATTATTTGTAATAGATAAATATTTCTTGCTTTTATAAATATAATTTTGTGACTAAATACTAATCATGCTTATGTTTTTCTTCTTCTTACAGGTCTGGTACCAGAACCGCCGTGCCAAGTGGCGCAAGACGGAGAAGTGCTGGGGCCACAGCACCAAGATGGCCGAGTACGGCCTGTACGGGGCGATGGTGCGGCACTCGCTGCCGCTGCCGGAGACGATCATCAAGTCGGCGAAGGAGGACGAGTCCGTGGCGCCCTGGCTGCTCGGCATGCACAAGAAGTCGCTGGAGGCCGCCGAGCTGCTCAAGAGCGACGAGAGCGATCGCGAGACGCCGACGTCGGACGACACGAACACCTCGTACTCCGCGGGCAGCACCCACAACTCGCCCATCTCCAGTTTCTCGATCTCGCGCCTCCTGTTCGACGCGCCGCCGCCGCCGACGTCAGCTGCTGGCCACGGCAGCGGCAGCGGCCACAAGCAGAGCAGCAAGCACGCCGCCCACGCCGCCGCCGCCGCCGCCCACGCGCATGTGCACGCCCATGCCCACGCCCACATTGCGGCGGCGAACGCGGCGGCGGCGGCAGCGGCCGCTGCCCATCATCATCATCACGGCGACGCCGCTGCCGCTGCCGCCGCCGCAGCGGCTGCGATGCACGCCGGGATCGCACAGCACCAGCAGCAGCAGCAGCAGCATCACGCGCATCATCATCACCATCATCATCATCACGGCGGGCATCAGTCGTCGTCGGCGTCAGCGTCGGCGTCGTCGTCGGCGCAGCAGCACCATCCGTACAACCAGCAGCAGCACTTGCACCACCTGCAGCAGCTGCAGCAGCAACAGCAGCAACAGCAGCAGCAGCAACAACAGCAGCAGCAGCAGGTGCAGCACGCGATGCACTTGCACCATCATGGCAGCACCGCCGGCTATGCCGAGGCGGCTGTGGCCGCTGCCGCTGCCGCCGCCGCCGTTGCGGCCGCTGCCAACGCGCGCAGCGCAGCCGCCGCCGCTGCGGTGGCCGCTGTTTCGGTGGCCGAATCGGAGCCGGAGGAGGAGCCGGAAACGGAAGTGGATGCGGATGTGGATGCGGATGAGGATGACATGGATATGGATATGGATAAGGATGGCCACGATGCGGATGCGGACAACGATAACGATAACGATAATGACGTGGATGCCGATGGCGATATCGATATCTGTGACGACGAGGACGAGGCGCAGTCGCATCAGCAGCTGCTGCTCAAGGTCAAGCAGGAGCAGACGGCAGCGGCAGCAGCAGCGGCCGTTGGTGGCGCCACCGATTGTGGCAGCAGATGAAACATGTACATCGATGTCCTGTTCTAAGCCAGCCCAAAACAACAACGAAGCTAACACACACACACACACACACACACACAAATATTTATTGAGCGACAGAGACGCAACCAAGTTAGAGCGAAAGGGAACGATGCAACTCGGCAATGATTAAATTCTAAGCATAAATCTAATAAATTAATTAAATCTATAACATAATAATCTTTTTTTTTCATATATCTAAGGCACCTAACTAACCACAACAACAACAACAACAATGTGTGTTTTTTTTTTGCAAATTGTAAATATTATATTTTAATTATTTTATTAAAAGTAATAGAAAAACAAAACGAATATTTAACTTAAATTGTAAGCAACAAATTGACGAAAACAAAAAATATGCTAAATGTGATTTAATTTAGTTTTCATGAAAAGAAAAAGAAAAAAAGGCTTTTTATCGTTTAAGATAATTTTTTTTTTTTTTTTTTTGAAATCTTCCACAAAATTTGTTCGTGTCGTCCCTAAAAAGTACTCGTAATTTAATTAGACTTATCGCAAATAAATATATATATATAAATGAACAAACGAAAATAAATAATTTTTTTTGTTAAGAATATAACTGTAAATAGCGCACGCCTCAAAATCAAATCGAAATAAGAACGTTAAAAAAAGTCGAAGTGTTGAATGGAGAGAATAAAAAAAGAGAGATAAATTTCAATGCATTACATAATTCATTACAAATTACATTATAAAGAACCGAAATCAGAAATCGATTCAATATTTGATGAACTTAGTTAATAGATTCACACACACACGCACACACACACACACACGTTTACACAATGTAACAAATTTAATTCTCTGTTTCTTTTGATTGATTGATGCATCCACAAATTGTGCAACAACACAAATGCAGATATAGAATACATATATATATGCAATTTAGATGAAATAAAATGGAAGACATAAATACATACATATACCTAAACTACATTGTGTTTTATTCAATTTAGCAATTAACCTGACTTGTGCACACTTGATTCTCATTTATTTATGCACCAACAACAGCTGCGACCGATAAAATGTTGCATGTAAATGATTTATTTGAATCCCAATCAATATGGAATTGAGCATTAATAGTCAACGTTTTTCTCAATTTGAATTTACACAGTAGAAAATGTACTGCCCACTCCTCGAAAACGAAGAAACCGATTAAAAATCCACTCGAATTATATTTGAATTTGAATTTGAATTCAACGGCTCGCTTGTGTATAACAGCTTGCAGCACCTGCAATAGTTCAGCTGTCTGGCAACACGGCATAAGAACAACAAGACATAGGAGCGCTTTATACCTTAGTACAAAGTGAACACATAGATGGCGCTATTTTGCTGGCACTAGTACAACACAGAGTTCATAGATGTCGCCAGCATTTTCTTAATGATTGGACAGATGTTGGACTTAGTTTTTAAAATTATGACATCCAAAAGCTACAATATTGTTTTATCTTTAGACTGTTCAACAAATTGGATACATTTAATTATCGATCTAGTTCACTGTATATTCACTTCTGAATATTTATAATTTTGCTCCCTATATGGTTAACATTACTAGCTTTCTCCAACAGTCTGGCAGCACGCAATCAATGTTACAAAATTGTAGCTTACAATTTCAATACATAATGGCGCCAGTTAACTGAGCCTAGTACATCGCTGAATACATAGATGGCGCCAGCCCGCCTCGTTTAATCAAACGCTAATTGCATGTATATAATTAGTCCAAAAATCATTAGATATTAACTTACATTCAGAGTAATTAATAGAATAAATTAAAAAAAATTGAAAAATGTATTTTGTGTTAATTTAAAAATTATTTTAATAGTGACCACGCTGGAAATCGAACCGCAGCTCAACAATGATATTTGGTTGAAAGTGGTGGAACATTTGTTAGCAGTGAATTGGGAACAACGTTGGCGGAGACCGTTGAGGTGTGAGTCAAATCTTCTTTCACACTCATTAAGTCCCAGGTTCGATTCCTGTCAAAAGTGTCCCAATTAATATTTCAAAATAATTATAAAAATGTATACAATACTACCCCTTAACGCCACGCGCCCCCTTTGCATAATATTGCAAGTGGGCGTGCCAGTGTATTAATAAAATATACTATAAGAGGGGAGATTAAAGAATTCTCTGAAGGAAGCCGGGAAAAGTCGTCGAAATATAAATTTCTAGACTCCCGGTGCCAATAAGATGAGAAACACTTTCTTTTTTCTTCTCTCTCAGTATTTTATTTCTTTTACTTTTTTAATAAAATATACCTATTATTTAATTTTTGTGTTTTTGTTATTGTTGTTGCTGTCATGGTTTTTAATGTTTAGCAGCCTTGAAAACTGAACGAAAATAAAATATAAATAAATAGAATTAATGTTGAGTGTCATTTTCATTTGTTGACTTTGGCAAAATAGCGCATAAATCAAATTGCCGATGCTGATGCCGATGCCAAGGCCCAAGGGGAAGGGATAGATGCGATACTTCCGCAGCTGCTGACGCACTATATCCATAGCTATAGCTATAGCTATGTATAGGTCGGATATCTATAAAACAACAGTCAATATACGCAAGGCGAATACCCTTTAACAGACGACAACAGCTTACTTTAATGCAAAAATCTACTGCAAATGCCATAGCTACGTTTCCAGGACTCGAAGGACATTCTACATTCATAATTCTACAGTTCTTAACAGATATTGCAAATAAAAGCACTGAACTCAGAAATGAAAATAATTTATCTTGTTGAATAGATATAAAAAAAACTAAAATTTTCTTTTTAAAATCACAGAACAATACTTACTTTCAATTTTATTATTTTAAAAATTATTGTTATAAATTATAATTGGTAGTAAAAGTTATTTTTAGATTTTTGTAATAAAAGCCTAATTAAAATTCTGTATTCAATTTAATTATTATTTATTTATTATTATTTATTCTTTTTAAATTTATACAATGTAAATTATAAATAAAAACAAATTGATTATGTGAAAAAAAACATGAAATGACAAAGTATAAAATATACAAAAGAAAAAAATAAATTAAAATAAAAAAACATACAGTGTGTATCTAATGTCTTCATACACCATAAATTTGTCAAATTTGGGTATAATAAAGATGTTTTGATGCGGGTTTTTTATATTAATCTCTTATTCACTTAAATTCCGTTCGAATGATACAAACATTTCTTTATTTTTTTTGTGATTTTTTGAAAGTTGCACACTGTAGTTTATCCATGCATCCTTTATAAATTAAATTACCATATTCAGAATATTTGTAAATGTCATAAAAAAATTTGAATCCGAGGATTCTCTATAGGAAAGTTCCACTGCACATGCATTTGAATCTTTATGAAAATAGAGACTTAAGCACATGCCGTTACTCTCCTGTGACACACACACACACACACACGCACACACACACAGACAGAGAATATGAAATATGTACGTGCGTGCGCCAATCTCAAGTGTGTGGGCAGGGACCTCTTTGGCCTGCTGCCAAAGGCAAAGGCAGGGGCAGTGTCAAAATGGGGGAGGGTTGCACGGGGTACGAGGGGTATATGGGGGATGCTGCGACCGTGTGGCGTTAATCTCGGACATTAAATTGGTGCGATCTGGTTGCGTGGCATAATTGAAATGTGTTTCGTGCCCGTCGAGCAGATTGAAGGGCAAGCCAACTCGGCACTCAAGATGAAATACAATACGTAAGAAAACAAGAAATAGCAACAACAACAATTGAATTAAACTATATAATAATTAGTTGCCCAACCATTTCAACAGTAGGTACTAACTAAGGTGACCACCCACAGCGAGGCCTTCAATTAAATCAAAAGCAACCCTGAATAATAATTTCCATTAGTTGTTTTTTTAAATGTTTATGATAATATTAAAAGAACTTTTCTGCAATAAATATCTACTGAGTGATCAAGCAATCTTCCTAATTCCCACATATGGCTCAAAGATGCAGCTATGCCAATTTCCATAAAGTACGTTGAGTTCACCTGGGCAGGACTGTTCTGAGAAAACTTAACGTGTGGCTTAGTCAAGACTCAAACCCTCGCTTGAGACTTGAACTTTCAGTCTAACTTGACTAAAGCTTTAAGCTTTATAGAGAGCGTAGATTTTGGCTCATCGAGCTTTAATGTGAATACTCGACTTATAAATACCCTTTATAATATTATTCATCAGTCTAACAAATTAATCCGTATGTAAATTAGATAAATTTGTTTTAATTAAGCTATCAACCGCTATTATTGTGTTAAAACTACTCAAAAATGTTGTAAGCATTTGGAAAATGTAGAGTCCAATTGATCTCTGAATTTAAAATTAGTTTAAAATCATGCGAATCTTTTAAAATAGAAAATTAGCAACGATCATTTGAAAAATGTTTAAAGGCTCTCAACTGGGCGAAATGATGGCTTTAAAACATGTGTAGAGCAGAAGATTGCTAAAAATAAAATGCGATTTGAGAATTTCAATGCTCGACACACTTGCAACGTGCCTCGTGCGGCTGTTGCACGCTGACTAATGCGTCGAAATGTGAGGAAAAGCGTTTTTCTGACTGAGCAAAACTGAAAAGCTGAGATGAAAAATGCGCGGCACATGCCGCTTATTCACACACAACATGCATAGAATAAATACAAAAAATAAGTTAAGAAAAAAAAAGAAAAGATAAAATATCAAAAACACAACAACAAAAAGAATAACAAGCGAATTACCGAAAACCCGAAAGCCCGAAACGAGCTAAATCGACAAAATGCCCCGCAAAGTGTCAAAAATGCGTCAAGATCAAAGCGAGCAACAAATTTCACCGCCAGTTGGCAAATGCAACGATAAATTGGCCACAATAACCACAGACACATTTGTATATGTATGTCCATATATGCAAAGAATATACCTGTGAGCAGACTCGTATCTGTATACCCTGTATACTCATTAAAAATTTCAGGAAACGAGGAGAAAACGCAAAAACGGAAACATTTACGACCCAAAGAAGTTAAGACGATATGAGAAATGAGAAATTTAAAAAGGAGAGAAGAAGTCCGTATACTGTTGAACTTCCATAACTAGTACTTCTGTAACTCGAATTTCTCTCTAACTCGAACTAAATGAGTGGCAGTAAAATTAACCACAAAATTTCTGATATCCAATTTTGTGACGAAATATAATTAATTTTTTATATATGTTAATTTATTATATACTAGGGGGCTCCGCCCCCTGCTCGCTTCGCTCGCCAACCCCCGCTCGTTTATTATATATGCCAAAAAAAAAATTAATATACATACAAAGAAAAAAAAAATTGGCATTCGGCACTGCGCAAAAAGTTATTTTTTAGGTGCAAGGAAGCTGAAGCTTTTTGCGCAAAGTGCCGAATGCCAATTTTTTTTTTTCTTTGTATGTATATTAATTTTTTTTTTGGCATATATAATAAACGAGCGGGGGTTGGCGAGCGAAGCGAGCAGGGGGCGGAGCCCCCTAGTATATAATAAATTAACATATATAAAAAATTAATTATATTTCGTCACAAAATTGGATATCAGAAATTTTGTGGCATGGAAATGTTTTCGTCACTAGACTTTTACCGCGTAAAGAGGTTTTTTTGGGGGATATCAGAAATTTTTGCAATCGCCTCTGCTTTTGACAAAACTACTTTGTCAAAAGGAATTTAGTGTTTATAGAAAATAGAATAGAGTCTGCTAATAAAAAACAATTTTTAGAAAAATTGCTCACGCTGGGAGTTGAACCCGCGTCTCCCGAACATATCAAACTTGACGGAAACTTAGCACCTTAGACAGATCTGACTACAGCGATTCTTTATTTTGCAGCTTAGATTTCTGCCAACACCCTTTTAAAATTGAAAAACATTAAAAAAAAACCTATTCGGATCATCTACTAACAAATTAATTGCATTTAAAAATTAAAAAAAAAAAAAAAGTTTTGGCCGTGTCAGAACTCGAACCCGGAGACCCGAACTGAGAATTCATGCAAAAATCGGACGCACTACACTATGCGCCACTGGCGATCTTTAAGAACGACCGTCTAATTATAGATTTCATTGTTACTGGACTGTTAGTCAAATGTAATTGCTGCTGCCGTCCTATTCCAATTCAAAGTAAAATGTATAAATAAAATTAATTTACAGAGAGACTCTAATGCTTAACTCATTTGAATAAATTAAAGTCGCGTTGTCACATAACAAAACTGTCTGGCAGCACTGGTTATTTTTGCATCACATAAATATAACATATGCTTCTGGCATTGTTACTTTGCTGGGAAATTTTCAATATGCGCACCCAAAATTTTTAAAAACAAATAATATTTATATCAAAATCAGTTTACGCAAATATAATATAATTGCATTTAAAAATTTAAAAAAAATGTTTTGTCCGTGCCAGAATTCGAACCCCGACCCCAAGCTGAATCGGACGCATGCAAAAATCGGACGCTCTACACCATGCGCCACTGGCGATCTCTAAGAACGACTGTCAAATTATAGATTTCATTGTTACTGGACTGTTAGTCAAATGTAATTGCTGCTGCCGTCCTATTGCAATTCAAAGTAAAATATATATTTAGTTAATTGGTTATATCTTCCAAACCAATCAACAAAAATTTATGCATGATAATCATCTACTAACAAATGAATTGCATTTAAGAAATAAAAAAAAAAGTTTAGTCCGTCCCAGAATTCGAACCCGGATCCCGAGCTGAGAATTCACGCAAAAATCGGACGCTCTACACTATGCGCCACTGGCGATCTTTAAGAACGACTGTCAAATTATGGATTTCATTGTTACTGGACTGTTAGTCAAATGTAATTGCTGCTGCCGTCCTATTGCAATTCAAAGTAAAATGTATATATTTAGTTATTGGTTATATCTTCCAAACCAATCGACTACAATTTATGCATGATACATTAAAAAACGCGAAATTGTACAAACTATAACATATTGAAAATTAAAAAAAATCGTTAGCGCCGTTTTCTCAAAAACCGCCAAAATGTGGAGAAAAATACCTTATTTCACCTGTAGCTGTTTACCTATTTACCTAAAAAAAAAACTTTGAAGGTATGCCTAAGAGCCCTTCGAAATACCTTTTCAACGTAATATAGATCACATCTGTAGCTTCTATCGTTTGGTTGCTATGGCGGTTTTAAGTTTGGCGGTTTTTAGCGATTTCCCGCTAAACTAGCGATTTTTCGAAAAAGTCGTAGAACAAACGTTTCTAGATTATTTAGCAGGAACAAGTCCTCATTCAAACATTTAAGCTAAATTAACGATTTGATCCAAACAAACAAACAAACAAACAGACTGACTTTTCATCTCATTTTTGGAAGGCCACAAAAAATTTCAAAATTAATTATCTTTTGAACGAGTAGTCGGATTTTTATGAATAAGGTGTTATTCGACGCGTATTTTTGAGTAGAATATTATAAAATTAAAAAAAAAATTCAAAAAGGCTCCAACGGCCCCATTAGCACCAATAATTTAAATTTTTCCCCTCCCACTTACACCTGTTTATCTCACGAACCAGGTAAGTTTCCAAAAGTCTTGGTATGCACATTTGTAAGTTAAGTTGATACCTTTCGGTCGGTATATAACTTGACCTGATCGGACAGTCATAGCAAATTTTCCATTCTTCCTGTGTATATATGCTAGTCGCCTTCGCACCCTTCGTGCTGCTTTCGTCACTAGCGCGGACTGCCGTCCGCAGTGATAAACCTAAAAAAATAACTCTAAAAGTCAAATATCTCCATAACTCTAACCTTTTCTTTGGATAATGATGATTCTTTCACTTTCTGCATTTAAATTTGCAATTCAGTTTCGTTTCCCGCTTTCTACCCCATAAGTAAAGAACTATCAAATTTATAATCTTGAATCTCACTACACACATGTATAAATATTTCAACTCAATATTCTGAAAATTTCATAGAGATTGTTAGATAAATTTAAAAGTTATAAACAAAATCAAGCGAATAGTATTACAGAGCCAAGTTGAATGGTAATTTAACTGACATCATAAATATCTGTAGACTATGCTGATATGTAAGGATACTTTATCTGTATTAGTGTTTGTTTTTGCCATACTTTATGCTTATTTAAGAGGTATCTGTTGGTCGATTACTCCAACTTGTTGCTCCTATGCTTGTTTATTTGGAAAGAATTCGTTTTCTTACAAATTGCAATTTGTGTTTGCTCAAGAAATTTGCTGCCTGCTGCTGCCATATGTCCAATACAAAATCACACACACTTTCAGCTGGTGCTTCTTCCCTCACTTCTTCTGCTTCTGCTTCTTCTTCTTGCCCCTGTTCTGGTCTTTTCTTCGAGTGACTCAAAAGTGAAATGCTTTTTTACCCCCGCCTGCGGTTTTTGACTTTGTTTTTGCATTTTGCCTTGGCACTTGGGCGGCTTGTCGCTCCACTGCACACACACTAACACACACACACACACATACTCATACACGCTCAACCAGCTGGCAATTGCAATAGTGCAAGGATTGCATCTGAAGGGCTTGGAGACGAAGAAAAGTAGATGCTACATTGAAATCGTTTAATGCATTTAAATGGGCTCGATTATCAAGTTGGCAGCACCGCTAAGCAACTCCATATGGCACATTTGACAGCTGTCAATTCGCATCGAGTGGCAACGCTGCGCCTTGATTAACCTGTCAACCTCTGTACACAACTGTACTCGGTTTCTTGCTCAAGTTCAACTTAAGATCTATCGCGATGGCGCCACATAAATGTCATGGCTAATGCCTAAGGGTGCTTAAACAGAAGTGATCGACCAGAAGATATCCCTTGACATTACAAATGACCACTTAATAATATAAAATCAATTGTAAAATCAAATCCTAACCAAAGTAACATTATTCCTGAAGAGTGTTTAAAGTTTTTGCAAACTAATGAACATTTCAATCGACATACCATATAGATAAGAAAACTATTTTGTACAACATATAATAAGTGCTGATTTGTATTAATTTTATTTGTTTTAAATATAAGATATTTAAAAAAAAAATTAGACAAAGTAATCATTTTTGCAATTTAAATTAATTTGAGTATAGCCTTAATTTGGAAATCAAGCCATCATCAAAATCACATTTCTCATCACAATTGATTTAGCTTTGATTCATTTATGAAATGGTTAGGGTAACTAGCTAGTCGTGCACTCTTAGCTCGTTGAAGTCTGTTTTCGAGTTATTCCAGATTTGTATATGCGTTTTATTATTAGAAGTTTTAATTTATTTCTCCCCTTTCCCTCCTCACAAAAAAAGTAAAAAAACAGAAAATAATGTGAAGAAAAAGAAAGAGAGAAATAATTAAACAATAATCAAAAACATTTTAAGCGCCTCTCAAGGCTGACGAGTCCAAACTCGAGGCCAAGGGGGCCAAGGGGAGCGAATCAGTTGGGCGTGTGCCTTGGGAGACTCTGTTGAGCTGGGGGAGGGTATTCAAGTTGCTGGTGGACCCGCCAAGGGGACTCAGCGATGCTCTACAATGTGTGTTAAGGCTGGCTATATAATTGGAGCGACAAATGCGACAACAACTATAGCAAGAACAATAATAAGCGCAACATATTAAACAATAATAAAAGACTGTCTGGACGAGAGCTAAGGGGCGTGAAATGGAAAGGGGAATGATGGGGGGAATACGCACACACACACATACACACACACACACACACACAGACACATACACATAAAATAAACAAATGACAGGCAACAAATTGTAGAGAGTCGTCATTATGTTGATGTTCTCTTTATGCCCTGTAGACAAAATATGTGTAGCATTGGGTATGCTCCATATTTAGAAAGGACAATAATTGAATTGAAAATAAGATATTTATGATTTGTGCATGGGTATTTCCAGGATCGCGATCTCGATATTTGTACGACTTTAAATGAAAAACAAAATGGCAAAAATTGACATTTTCAAAAATGTTTTCTCACGTGTTTAATGCATTTTATCAACTCTATTTTTATGATAAAAAACAATCTTTGAAGACTTGTCGTTTTTTAATTATTTATAGAAAACAATGCATCGCGAACGCGACGAAAAATGGAAGTCATTTTTGACTTCATCTTGACAAATGCGAAAGTCTACGAAATGTGGCGAGTAATTTGGAAGAAAATACTCTTAAACCATAATAAAATAATGTAGTTTTCCATTTTAGAAATAATTTTGATATGTAACTACCGTTTTATATATTTTACAAGTTTTATTAGTAATTTGTAACGTGACATCGCGAACGTGACAAGATTTCCACCAAGTTTTTCCAAGAGTTTGTTCATCAAATTTTATTCTATATTCCGATATATAGCTCTTAGAACTTGTTTTAAATTAAACTTTCAATGTATTTCTATATATTAAAATGGTTTATGTTGCAATCTTACTCCCTGACTTAGTGTAATCGTTAAAATACAAACGGTCCATTTTAAAAGTCAATTTTTAAGAAAATGGGCAAATATATGGAAAAAGTGAATTTATTCCAATGTAGAATCTATATGTTCATCCTATTGAATTTGTTCTAGCGTATATTGCTTAAATAAATAACTTAAATACATTTTTGGAAGAAAATTTCACAAGATGTGAGTTTTTAATCAATTTTACGTTTTTCGTCGTGGTGGACCTTTTTCTGGAAATGCCTATATTGTGTACAAGGTCATTTAAAAATAAATAAAAACAAATAATAATAAATATATTGTTTTGTAAAAAGTTTTAAATCTAATTTTACAAAATTATTATAAGTTATTTTAAGCTAATTGTAAAGTCAATCCTAGGATTAAGTCAACTTTATTATCTTGTTACTAGTGCCATAATCATAAGTTCCTTACAACTTGTAATACTAGAATATTAAATATAATATATAAATAAATAAATATAAAATTATAAGGAATAAATAAAACAGGAATAGTAAGTTATTATGTGACAGCTGATATACTTTTGAAATTATCTCTTAATTTCAACACCTCAATTGATGGAAAAAATATTAGAAACGACAGTTATTTTGACATTTCAAACCAATGACTATTTAATAATATAATAAAAAGCTGTTTAATTTTAAAACAATGAAAAATAAGTATTAAGTAAAATTATGAAATAAAAAATAAAATATTTATTTTCTGATGCAATTTTAAAAACACAAAAGTGTTCATCGTTTCTTTTATATTTTCCATCTGCAGAAACGTGACTATCTCTGGTACTATAAACAGCACTACACTGATAAAAAAAAGGATCTAAAATCAAGATTTTGGTCTCAGAACTAAGAACTTTGGTCTAAAAAATGCGTCGAGAACATAAAAATCTTGAAGTAAGAAAACACATCTTGATTCTAAGAACATTTCAATTAAGACCAAGTTCTCATTTTCAAGATTAAAAATTCTTATATTTTCAAGACCACAAATCTTAGTATAAGAATAAAACTTATTATTTTTTTAAGATTATAAGTTATTATTTATAGACCAAAAAGTTTTGAATACTCAAGACAAAAAAATCTCTAATGAAGACTAAGCTTCTTAACATTTTAAGAAGAATGAAGTAATTTTCAGTTAACTTGAGGTCTAGTAATGTCAAAACACTTGCAGAACGCAATGAGCATCATCTTTGAGAAGCCAGAACCAGTTGTGAATTTTAGGTCTCAAAAAGTGACAAAACTTTAAGATTTTTGTTCTTATTTTAAGAGAAAAAGATCTTAGATCTAAGATTTTTATTCTTATACTAAGAACTTAAGATTTATTAGAACAATATTCTTAGTTTTAGTTATTTGGTCTGAAATATTCTTATTTCAAGAACAAAATATTTTAGATGAATGTTCTTGATTTAAGAAAGTGGTCTTTTTTTTCAGTGTAGATTTATCAAATTTGGTATGTGGCTGTCAAGATACTCTATGATAATTTGGCTGTTCAAATTTAATTTATCATTTATTTATTTAACGAAAAATATATGTATTTATTTCAATATGTAAACTGGTGATTATCAACTCTTTGCAGGGTATTCTTAATTCGAGCACAATTGTGTAGAGCATTTGGACTTGCTTTCATTATTGTTGCCAGAGATGCTGGCCACTCAATGTTGTTGTTGTGATTGTTGTTGTTGTTGTGATGGTTGTTGTGGTGGTTGTTATTCTTCTCGCTATAGTTTTGATTAATTAATTTCCTGACTAATTCCTGCACAATGCGCGACTCGCTGGAGCCGCAAATGTGCCAAAAAAGACACAGCAATAATAGAAAGAGACGAAACAACGACATTAGAAAGAGACACACATCGCATGTGCGAAAGAGTGAGAGATGTATTGTATTTATAATAATTTGCAAAAATCGTTTCAATGGCGTTTCGCATTTTGGTTTAATTTTGGCATTTTGCGCTTCACGAAATTCGCAACAACATTTTCGAGAACTGAGTAACTTCATTAGCCAGCTGAGATCGAAGATAGTCGACAGCATAAAACGGGTCATAAAGGGGCACTGACGGAGGTGGTGAAGGGGGGAAAGGTATACAATCACGTGCCCCCGTGCGGGTGTCGAGCAACAACGACAGCAACAACAACAACAGCAACAACAACAACAGCAACAGCAACAACAACGACAACAAAATTAAACTGAGAGAGAGATTGTTTATTTGTTGTTGGGTTGGTTTAATGGATTTTTGGTTGGCTAATAATTAAATTACATACACTCGAAGCAGCTGCTGCTTAAATTCACCTCCGTCGGCAGAAAGACAAACAGAATTAAGTCAAGTTTAGCCGATAATTAACTTTGATGATGTTAAAATACATACTATATATCGAAAAGTCATCAGCTGGATTTTCGAAAAGTAATTTGCGAGTACTTTAACTCGATATTTTTTTTTTTGGTAACAAATGGAGTAAGTTAAATCAATTTTAACCAAAAATCGACCAGCTGACTGAAGTTAGTTAGTTCGTCGTAGCTCATTTGCGGAGTTTAGTTTAGTTAGTTATGACGGCTCTGCGAAATAAAGCCCCAATGAAATAAGGCCCCAAAAAAAAATGAAATAAGGCCCCAAAAAAGAAAACAACAACGATTTCTAATCAAATTTGGGGTGTTATTTCATTTTTTGGGGCCCCAAAACCTATTTTTGGGGCCTTTTTTCATTTTTATTCTGAAACAAGGCCCTAATATTTTATATGGCGAGGTTGACAATATATCGTCAACAAAACATTTGTAAATTCGCCTGATCATCCTCTTTAAGTAATAGAGGCTTTCAATTTGGAATCTAAGTGGACTTCGTTTATGCTTACAAAGGATAAAGCAAATCCACTGCCATTTTACACGGCTGGTATTTTTGAAGACCAAAAACAGGCTTTTTGTATATTTTCGTCTAGCGAAACAAAAGGAAAATATACCACCGCCGAATCGAAGGTACTTAATGGACGGAACTTTTAAAATAGTCCCCAAAGGTTGCTTTAACCAGCTACTAGTGATCTATATTCAATATTTTGAGCAGGTAATTACATTATAATTGTGTAAATCTTAGATCTGCAGGCGAAAATTTTATACAAAAAATCGCGCGATTTATTTTTATAAAATTTTCATTATCTCTTAAAACTTTATTTTTGCCATGCAAACATTTAAAAACTTGTGCAGAATGTAATTTAAAGCTATGTACAAGCAGATGCAATTGCAAAGAACTTCGAGCATTACAACTGCCCTTATTACAGAAAACCTGTGGATAGATTCATGCAAGTCTGTTCTTAATAAAACAATACATTTAATATAAAAGCAATAAAATAAAAAGAATAATGAATAAAATTTGGGGTGTTATTTCATTTTTCAAATTGGGGTGTAATTTCATATGAAATAGCACCCCAAATTTGGGGCATTATTTCATTGTTTTTTTCGGCCTTATTTCATCTTACTGGGGCTTTATTTCATATTCCCTTTTAGGGCCTTATTTCATTGGGGCCTTATTTCCTGCAGCCAGTTATGACATGAGGATTTGTTAAAACTTATGGAATTAAGTTTTTACTTTCGACACCTTAAGCTACAAATTATTTAAATAAAATGAATTTAATTTAAATGCAGAAAAAGTGTAGTTTTGTCAAAATTCTGAAACTTGATGCTGGTCTGCTTTTCAATCTATCAACTTTACAATCTTTGCGGACGGCAGTCGGCGCTAGTGACGAAAGCAGCACAAAGGGCAGCAGCACTAGCAATATATACAGGAGGAATGGAAAATTGCTATGACTGTCCGATCAGGTCGAGTAATATAGGTATATATAAGGTATGGTTTTAACTAACAAAAGTGCATTCCAAGACTTTTTAAAACTCACCTTACTTGTGAGATAAACAGGTGTAAGTGGAAGGGGCAAAATTTAAACGATTGGACCATTTTGATAAATTGTTGTAATTGATCACTGTTCTAATCAAAAATACGCGTCGAATGATACCTCGATCATCAAAATCCGTCTAGTGGTTCAAAAGAAAATTAAATTTTGAAATTTTTGTGGCCTTCCGAAAATGAAGTGAAAAGCTTAAAAGAGTAAATAAGGACTTGTTCCCGATCAAAACTCTAGAAACTTTTGTTCTACGACTTTATCGAAAAATGCTAGTTTAGCGGGAAATCGCTAAATCCCGCTAAAATTGAACCCCACCCCATCCAAGCTACAGATAATATCTATATATCGTTGGAAAGGTATTTTGAAGGACCATTAGACTTTTTTTCTAAAGTATAAATGCTACAGGTTAAGTAAGGTTTTTTACCCCACATTTTGGCGGTTTTAAAGAGAACGCTCCTAGCTTTTTTTTTTTAATTTCAATGTATTGTTTATCAAAAAATTTCATTTAAATTATTTGTATGTAAAACTTAATATTTTTCGTCACAAAATTGGATATCAGAAATTTAGAGGCATGAAAATGTTTTCGTCACTAGACTTTTATCTCGTAAAAAGGTTTTTTTTAGAAGATTCGAAATTTACGCGTGTATTTTGTATTTAATGCTGTTTTCTATCACTTTTTTTGTGGGCAACTTCGATATATCGCTATTATTTGGGGATAAATACATAGTACATATGCATATCTATAACTAATGATAACATTAATATTATGTGGAACATATGGAAAGATTATTCAAGACTCCTAAATTCGGAAAACAATAAAAAGTTAAAATGTCGCAAGCTGCGCCCAAGTGCAATAATCAGAGGCCACCGCAGGGGGAAACTAAAATCCAGGGTCGCAATTCATTGAAATCGCATAAGTTGGACATTGGCTGTGGTAGCCTTCAATTGTTCTAACGTGCGATGGGAAGAGGGGAAGTGCAGGGGGAGGGAAAGGGAGGGGACTGAAGTGATTCTTAGCATAATGTGAGTAATGTGGTTGTCTTGCTGCCACTGCGACTGCGCAGCTGCTGCGCTGCATGCGTCAGCGTCAGCGTCAACAGTGCCTCGAGAAATGCGACAACCAAAGAGTATAAAAGTATTATTTAAAGAGTGGCATTGTACGTAACAGGCAGGGAATATATATTTTTGATCAGCATCTTTAGTCTTGTCCGTCTCTTGATTTAGAGCTTCGATTTTTGTAATCTTAACCTCAGATATCTTTAATGTACTCAAAACAAATTTAGTTGTTCCTTGCCAAGTTTAAATATAATTTAAATGAGCTTTTATTGTTGATAGTCGCTAATAAATAAGGTTTCCTTCGGCTTAGTAGCCTAGGAAACAATGTATATACTTCGAAATGTGAGTTCCAATCCTATTTTTTTTTGTAAATTAATTTTTTAAATTTTTAATTAGTTTAATTATAACTTTCACATGATATCTTCTTTCCTTAATTTAATGAGCTTCTTGCCAATTAATTAAATGGCTGGGCATACATACAAATTCATATGTCATATCGATAATGAGTATGACACTGTCGGGCATACTCGACTCTAGCGTTATTAGTTGTTTTCCATCATCGTAGACTTAGTGGCTGGAGATTCAGCTGCTAAAAATAGCTGCCAGCTCGCTGATGAGTAGCAGTTATTAGAGACACAGGGGGGAGGGGACCGTCAACGAAAGGGAGGGGGTGGGGGGTATTGTATGAGAAGGGAGTGTCGAGGAGGCATCGATAACCACAATACTTGATAGTTGATAGTTGCAGGCAATGCGAGAGAATGAATATTTTTTCTTGAATTGTAATTGAATTGGCACTGCCTGTCGCACTAACTGAAAGATCAAACAAGTGTGCACACACACACACACACACACAGATACATATATATGCATACACACACAGATAGATATAGCGAGTGCTTCTATAAATATTTGCCCAACTAACCGGGTGTCATGGATATTATTGACGACGCTCCGTTGACTCATGCGCAAACAACTTGGCTTATTAGAAATTCAAAGTTGTTCGCCTCTCTCCCTCTCTCCCTATCCCCCTACTTCCCTCTCTCTCACTCTCTCATTGTCTCCTCCTGCCTCTGCTACGCCTCATCATCACAGTTCCCTTTTTGCATAGAGAGTAACATAAAACCAGCGTCAGTTTTTGTGGGCAGTGTATTGATTTAGAGGGGATATTCAAAGGGGGGGGCCACAGAGTAGGAGAGGGTTAGGGGTAGGGGTAGGGAACTGACCGTGTTTGTCAATGTTGATTAGCGGGGAGGGGGGGGGGGGCGGGACAAGCCGCGCAGGGACCATTCAAATGCAAATGAGCTTAATCAAAAACAGAGCTGGCAAATATCAACTGGCAACTGTTGAGCCGGCTTTTGAGCCAAATGTCTATGGGGCCAACCCGCTGGGCACTGTGTTGACAACGTGGCCCAAAAGCATTAGTATTTTTCATCTTTGGGCGGACCGACGGACTGACGGACTGAACGGGGCGTGCCTCGAATCGGGGTGCTAATGAAAAAAGCTAAACGGTTTAATCACAAAATATTTGAATTTGCATATAAATTATTATTATGTCTCTCTTTTTTATTTTTTAGCTATGTGCACAGCAAAGACAACAGATAAACAGCAAAAAAGAAAACAACAAAACATACCAAATAATCAGCTTATTTTATATACATATGTATATTTGTATATACTATATATAATACTTCGTATCGATTTATTTATTTTGTTGCGACTTAAAATTTGTGCAAAAATTCATTAACAAACAATAAATAAAAGCAAAATTAAATAAAAGTTAAACTCATTTGCATCGATTTAAAGTCAGCTTTCGGAGCGTGGGCGTTGCAGATGCTTTAACATCCAAAACTCTTGCCCGGTTAAACGTGTTTGAACATGCACATTAAACATCGATAGTTGTCGAGAAAGTTAACAAAAGTTGCCTGTAGTTTGCCAAATTTTGGAACACGATTTGGAAATCAATCAAAAAACGACGAATTTAACGGATGATTCATGTATTGTAGAAGACGAATCACAAACATTTCAAAATAATAAATTAATTAACATTGTCAGTTATTTAAATTTGTTCAGCATTGAAAAAGTTTTTAGATTTTTTTAAAATATTTCTTTTTTTTTTTTGGAAAAGGAATATCAATTATCAAAGGACTTAAATAAATGTCGAACTGTTGAACCTTTTCAAAATAAAGTCGATAATCCATTTTCAGAACAAGAGTTCTATACATTAAATTCTACACATAAAATGATTAGATTTTGACAGCATTATACAAAAAGATAAAAGTTGTAAATTTAAACTATATTTATTAAAGTTTAATATACAGAATTTCGACTATAATCCCAGATAAAGTTTCTTCTAACACTTGTCATTTGCTTACTTTACACATCAATTATATCAAAAGGTAACAAGTTTTACAAAAATGAACTTAGGCCCGTTTTTCAATGTCTAAATAATGTGTTTGATAACTATTAAAAAGAAAATTTGACGTCAAATGTATAGAAATCGATGTCAAATTTGAAACTACATATATGTTAAATAAAATTGATATGTACTTTGAAAAAACGGCCCTTAATATTTGAAATATAAAAGTGGGATTATTTCAGGAACAATTTAAAAAATTTATTACAAAAGAAAGTTGCACGTAATTCCAAACCAATCACGAACTTAACTTGTCAAAAACTAAAACATATTGCTGTCGCTTTAAAAAAAAGCGTTGCTTAACTGCCTTATTAAGTATACGCAGTGTATAACGAAGTAAGCATTTTTCGTGACACGTAACGCAGAGAGCTGCCTGGAATGTGCCTAAAAGCAAGCGGAACTATAATAAGAAAATAGTCATGATTTAATATACGAAACAATCTAATCGACGTTGACTTTTGAACAGAGTTACCTCCGCCGTCGCATTCCCTGCGTCGAAGTCCCCTCCGAAAATCGACGAGATATTTGTTTCTTTTGCCAAGTAGTTCGCAAATATCAACAAACATTTTGTCATTGGCCAGCGATAAGCGTCCAGTTTACCAATCCCAAGAGACCCGGGGTCTCTGAAATACACACTCGTGTGTAGAGCCCTATGATTACTCGATGTGTCCAGTTTGTCGTGCTGTTATAATTAGCAATTACAACCGAGTATTTGTTAATGCGTACGGCGCCCGGCATTGTTTTTAGTTATCTACGAGTACACGGGGCGCTTATAATTTATTGCCGTTAACAACATATTCGAATAGTTGTTGTTGTTGTTATTGTTGCTACGATCGCTGGCAAATATCTTGAATTTATTAGTTAATTGAATTAAGTAATTATTGCTATTTTGAACAAATGACTTCACATCGTTAGCCGAGCAACAGTTCGCCTCGTCGATCATCGTCGGCCGATCGTCGACTCGGTTGAGCGATCGCCGTCAATTCCATTGGTCAACCAACTTTCCGATGGGTGGAGCCAACGTTATTTGCCAAGTTAGCTGAGTCAGGCTATAATAGCTCCTAGATTGTATATAATTACATAAGGATCATTTGCTTGATTACTTGCATTATCTATTGCCAGAGATTACACATCTGACTCAGACGATCTTTAATTATCTCGCTTGTGGGTGGAGCCAAAAGATCGTTGAGTCAGACTAAAATATGGAGAGTATCAGTTAGTTGAACTATAATTATAACTATAACCATATTTGTCTATTTTATATTTAAGAAAAATTAGAATTATTCAAGTACCTACAAAGCTGAATCGCGAATTTATTGAATTTCATCCTCTCAAGTTTAACTTGATCGCTAATCTATTAGATTTCATCCTACAAATATCCTACATAATTAACAAGATTGCAAATCTCAACTGTGACAATTAACTGTGCCAAATGATCGAGCTCAGTGAGTCATGTTTTAACTCCCAGGCTGTCAGGTTACTTGTATCATAAAGATCGTTTGTTTATTGATCACTTTCATTTGCAATATGTAAATTAAGTACACAGCTCTGACTCATTGATCTACAGGTCTTGCAGTGGGTGGAGCTCAGCTGTGTCACGCTTTGACAACTCCTCGATAGCATATCTAATTATACTGCCAGAGATCTTATTGAGATCAGTTATCCCTTTTAACATTTTAGTCTTGGATCAGATGATCATGCAGAAAGGAAACTTTCCAAAGTCATTCAACAACTTAAGTAAAACTTGGGGATCATTAAGTGATCCTCAGGTGTGATCACACAGTTTGACTATTAAGAATTCTCTCCAAAGCTCTTTTTCAACTTAAGTAAAGATCAGCTCATTTGATCATTTGATTTCCAAGTGATCCTCGTAAGAAATAAAATGAGGATCGTTTTATAACTAATTGGTTGTCATCAGGAATTTCCAAGCTACATATATGTCCTGCTTCAGACCATGAAATTACTATGCCAATCTGTAATTCTACTCTTCCAAAACGATCCACAATATTTTTAGAAGTCAATCAAAGATATTTACCTGTCAAATGACTTCGATTTGCATAGCACAACTGAGTCACGACTCAGACATGTTTTCTTTATCTTGCAGCATACATTAGATTGAACACAAAAAGTATTTTCCACGGTTTAGTTTATCTTGTGTAATTTGTATAGTTTTCGCCTTGGGCTCTGTTTGCACTGGGCAACCTCTGACTTATCACTTCCGTTTCCAGCAACCTGTTACCTTTTAAGCAATTGTTCAGTCACCCGTAATTTACATATGTCTTAGTCAATTATCTACAAATAGGTTGCTGAAAGAACTTGGCTAACTGACACATTATACCCCAATCGTGGGGTGTGTTATCACACTATAATTTTGTTTAGCTTATTTAATATATTAAGCACAAAGCTTGAAAGTATCTGTAACAAATTAAAAAAAAAAAATTAAGGGAAAAATTCAAGTAAACTTTAGGTAATAAAATACTTTAATATCTTTATTATTGTCAAGCATATTCCCGATTCTCTATCTTACAATTCTCCAAGATTTCCCAGAATATGGTTGTATATAAATACGGATATTTTTAATGTAAAGATTTGCACAATTATAATAGTATCTATTCGATAAAATATCTTTAAGGCCTCCATAGCAAGTCTCAGATATTCAAGCTATGCTAATCTAATAAATGCATCTAATCAATTGACCTTGAAATAAATCCCCACATGAATCTCCCCTTCTATGACAAATTTATTGAGTAAAAACAAACTGTGAGTTATAAGGGAAGCTCAACCTTTTGCCTCCTGCCTGCTGTTCTCCAGTTCTCTTCGAGGGAATAACAATCCCGTCATCTGAAAGTCGCCAACGCACAAGTTGTTGTCGTTGTTGTTGTCGCACAATTGTAATCTTTATTTAATTTAAAGTTCACTTATAGGTTGAGGATATGATTCATTTTAATTGAGAACATTCCAGAGCATTTCAAATGCTGTTACAACAACAGCAACAACAACACCACAAGCACATAACGAAAACGCGCAGGAGCGTAGAGTGGTCTTAAAAAGGGGGCTCTGTATTTATGAATTTTAAAATATTTAAACCGACAGTTTGCTGTGGACATTCAGAATTTATAAAGCGTCGGTTTTCACAGATGCTCACCTATTTACATCGGAGTCTTGTATCGGTCAAATGCCTGCTAGGTCAAATCAGTTTTGTATGAAAATTTTGGTAGCCTGTTCTGTGACCACGATGGGATTTCAGTTTGAAAACTGATGCGAATTATGTGAATGGCAACTTCAGCGACGGTGAAAAGGTGTCGGTGAAAAAGCGCTCGTCTGACGTGAGCATTATTAGAATTTAATTCGTAGCTGGTCACTTTGCATAAATTATTGTTTAACTCATATTAAATTTTTTTATTTGAATACATTTATTTTTATTAAATAAATAATATTATGACAAAATATATTGTTATTAAAAAAAATGTGTTTTTGTCTTAATTTATATTGATTAATATACATAAATAAAAGTCCATAAAATATCATTTTAAATGACATATCATTTGCACGTTAACTTATATTTTTTATGTTTCTATATGTATACTTACGCTATGTATTTTCTATAAAGTTATTTTTATGTACATTATTTGTATTACTAATAAAGTTATAAAAAGCTATTTAATTTAGTTGTATCAATGTAGAGGGGTTTATGACAAGTTTCTGCCCCCTTTGGCGACGCCACTGACCGCTGAGGAACACACAGAGCCTCCTTATCAGCTGAGCTTCTCACAAATGTATGTGCATACTATGTGAGTGTTTAAATGCCAAGAGGTTCTCATTCACATACCTATGATTGTGTGTGTGTGTGTGTGTGTGTGTGTGTGTGTGCGTGTGTGTGTATATATGTGTCTTATGCGTTGTCTGCGCCGGCGAATATCAAAAGCGTCGATCTGCTTGGACTTGAGACCCCAGTCCGTATAGAGAATGACCACAGGGGCGGAGGGGTGTGGGGTGGGGCATGAGGAGGGGTAAGGACTGCTTTTAAGTGGCATCCCACGCATTTGTTGACGCCATTAGCCGCATGCCTAAGGCCAAATCACATACGCAAATATGTGCGAGCAAATTAACAGAGAGGGAGAAACAGAAGAAAGAGAGGAAGAGAAAGAGTGGAAACTCACAAATCGGCAAACAATAAAAACGAAAAAAAATGGGAAAAGTTTTTTTATTTTCCTTGTATATTTTGTTTTCGTTTGTTTTTGTTAGTTTTTTGTGTGTGTTATTTTTACCTTTGGTAAAACAGGCGAGAGGTGTGTGAAAATGGAGAATCGAGAATGGAGAATGGAAATGTCCTGTGCCGTCCTTCGGGTGTTTGAATTAATTGCGTAGCGCTCGACCGGCTGGCGACCAACCTTCCCCCTGTTCCAGACCTCCACCCCTCTTCAGACCACCCATGGACCCCCCTGCTCCTTATGTTCCCCCCACCCAATGCTAGCTACCTACGCCCCACACAATAAATGAGTTTATGTCCTAGTCCAACGCTTGGCGTCGCCGACACATCCGCAATCCGCAGTCCTCCATCGTCCTGGCCGTCTCCTTCGTCCTGGCAAAGTCCTCGTGCTCCTCGCAGTCGTCGTCGTCGTCGTCGTCGATGTCGTCGTTGAAGCGCGTGTTGCTTTTCGAGTACATAAAACTGGCGCCGCAAGTCTGCACACAAAATGGCGGCCCACTTGGCCTGCTGGGGCTACCCCCTTCCCCTCCCCAGCTCCCCCCTGAACAGCCCGCAACGCTGCAGCAGTGGAACCACCCCCTGCCGCTTTATTATACAATCGTAATTTCGTATCGTAAAAGCGGGCGGCGAAAAATGTCGAAGAAACTTTTCGTGTTGCGTGCAGGACCGTTGCCTCTGTCTCTGTCTCTTTCACTCTCACTCCTTCCCTCTCTCTCTTAAGCTCACTCTCAACTGCCCGTAGTTTTCTATTTTTTTTGGGTAGTTGAGTCGCATTTCATTCTGTGGCAGACACAAGCGCACAGCTGGCTCTTGCCCCAACCCCTTCCCCATCCCCTTCCTCGTGCCACCCTTTGTGGCATTGCGGCAAGGCAAGAAACTTGTCAAACATTCGATAGTGGCAGATTGAACAATTCAAGGCGTTAATCTACTGTACTTGGATTCATTAAATACACATGAAAACAAAGGAACAAAGGAAGCAATCAAAAGACTTTCAGATGAAATTAAACGAAACCTTTACAGATGTCTCAAAATCAACTAACAGAATATTACCCTTTAAGAGTTAAGAGCTAAAAGCTCTAGCAAATATAACATCTATAAATGGAACATAAGCGAAAGTAAAACGTAAAGTTATGATAAATATGATATTTAACATAATTGAAGAAAAAAAAGCAGAAATTGTAGAGTTTAAAAACTATTTTAACAGATATTAATACTTACTTATTTATTTCTTGAGCAAACAAGCACCCAAAAAACTGACAAGCTTTTAAGTCCTCAAAACAAAGCAATTCTAAAGATTACTTTACTTACATTTCTATTTTTGAATAAACCTACTTTAAGATATGACCAAAATTCCATATAAGTACATACTTAGTATGTTATGATTACTCAACTTTCTCTATGATTTATCTATAAAATAAACTAAGATACGAAATGGGAACTAAAGATATGACTAATTAAACATAATCTTTTAAGATTTCTCAAAATATACGGCATATTATTTAAAAGACAAACTCAAGATGAGATTAAAGTAACACATTTTGTAAGTTAATCTAATTTAGTTTGACAATAAAATATGTTAAATGATAAAATTAAAAAGGTTATGAAATTATAATAATCAAGAATAGAGAAAAAAATATTTTTACAATTACGATGATTTCTAATAGACACATTATTTTTAGGAATTTTCTTATAATTAAATAAAAAACCTTTTATTGTGTTCAGTGTCCAGAAATTTGCATTGAGTAGAAAATGCGTGAACTATAATTTTAAATTTTCCTGTTCTCTCTATCCTGTTTCCTTTTTACATCTACCACTTATATTTACGGATATGCATCTATATCAGTGTCTAATCTTTTATTATATTCTTATAAGTCTGACCTTTAATTAGATATAATTTATAGCTAAAAAATCTACAGTAACCCTTTCGAAAGTTCATTTCCAAGTATTTTGAGGCATTTTTGCTTTCGACCAAATTTAAAGAGATGGAGACGGAGAATGATGGTTGGATGAATTTGGACAAAAAAAAAAGACAGTGCCAAAAAAATGAAAAAGAAAAGTGGAAATGGGTCACCAGTTGCAGTTGTTCACGTGGTGTGTTGTTGTCGGGCTTGTTGTTAGTATGCTTTTACTACAAATTGTTGTTGTTGCTGTTGTTGCTGATTTTGTCTGTTGGCTTTCGTGGCACTTAAATTGTAATTGAAGTTTATAAAAGGGCGACGACGCCAACGTCGCTGGCGACGGACTGACTGACTAAGTGAGTTAGTGAGTGACGAACTGACAGAGTGACTGACTGACTGACTGACTGACAGGCTGAGTGACATGCGCCCTTGGCGGCTCCAGGCGCCGAGCCCCGCGTGTTATTGATCCACTTTAAGCGACGCTTTTTCGCTCGACGTTTTCCCATGAAAAGCCAACCAGCAACCAGCAACAATAACAACATCAACTCGAAACTACAAGAGAAACCCAAATGGTTGGCTTTTAGGGAGTAAGGGGTAAGGGGCATGGTGCATGGGGCATGGGACATGGGGCATGCACCTTGGCACAAGGCCGGAAGCGTTTTAGTTGCGTGTTGCTCACAGACAACAATGTTTGCTATTGAGTTGTTGTCGTTGTTGTTGCTGCAATTGCAACTCTTCATTTGGTCAGCGTTGTTTCTGTTTCCGTTTCAAGGGAATTTTCCGCGTAATCATAAAAGCCAGAACAAGCAAATGCCGCGATACGACAACTCGACAGCTTTTGGCCAAGAACCTATCTGATAGCCCCACCTCCCCCTTCACTGAACCACCCATTAGCAGCAGCTCCACCACCATCAACACCACCACTCACTGCTCAAGTGGCTCTTATCGCATTGGTTACGTGTGGGAACTGCCGCTGTGGTTCGCTCCTAAGTAGGTGCAAATATCAGTTGGGCCAACGAGTAAGGTCAGTCCCCAGTCTGCTGGGTCCTTGTAATCCAACAGACGCCACCAGAAACCACCTGACACCACCACTTGCTGTCCCTCTAATGAGTTTTTAATTGCACCTCGAGTTGTTGTGCAAGCGTAAGTGATTATCAAGATGGTTTTTGCAAAATGTAACGAGTAATTGACTAACGAGTGACTTGAGTTGCTGCAATTTTAATGACTGACTGTCAACACTTCTTAGAAAATCATTTTGTCATATCACGAGTATTTTAAAGTCTAATAAAAAACGCGAACTTTTCAAATGCAAAATAAATACAAAAATCTAACGAGTATTCAGTCAGAGTTATCTGTTTAAGCAAATTAAACGAATATCTCAAAGTGAAAAATGCGAGCAAAAATGTAGCGAGCTAAGCTAAGAGTAACGAGTAATTACAAAAATTCTTCTATTCTAGCTTAATGTATAAATTAAATCTTGATCTGAAAGGCAACGGGCGATTAAGATAATAACGAGTATGTGAACAAGCATGGCAAATTAATTAGTTGAGTTAAATATTAAGAGAAGCTAAGAACAACAAATGTGCGCAGCGAGTGATTTGAGTGGATGTAGCGAATACAGAAATTTTGACAATTAGCTAAGAGTAACGAGTACTAATAACGTAAAGGTGAATGACTGAGTAAGTAAATAACAGATAAACAGTGTCTAAATATAATTCAGAGTGAAGCTTAGATTTGAGTAGATCCAGCGAGTAGAGAAAGTCTGACTAGTAGCTGTAAGTAACGAGTACTTAGAACGAGGAAGTTAAAGTTGCAAGTAAAGGTGACTGACTGAGTAAATGAAAAGCGAATAGACAATGTTTCAATATAATAAAAAGAGTAGCTAAGATTTGATTTCATCTAGCGAATAGAGAAAGTCTGACGAGAACCTGTAAGTAACGAATACATACAACGAGATAGCTTAAGTAGCGAGTGGAGGTGACTGACTGGGTAAATTAATAGCGGATAAACAATGTTTCAATACAATAATTCAAAGCCCAAAAATGTCAAGGAGTAGCGAGTAACGAGTGCTCACAAAAATATATAGCGAACGAGCCTGGGGCAAAGAGTGGCCGACAGGTGGCGTATCCATTGGATTGCTTTGCTTAGATGGTATGACAACATTGTTGTGGGCGCTATATGCAATTTCCTGGCCATTCCTAATAGATATTCTATACATAGTTTGGCATAGTCATCGCATAGCTTTCTCCCTCATTCATTCAATTCGCATTTTATGGCTTTGCATGGGCCATAAAAGCGTCGCGTGCATCTTTGCATGAACTTTTTCTCTGAACCGAGAGTGTGAGAGAGAGAGAGAGATGGCAAAAAGGGGACAAGTTACAGGGCCTTACAATGTGGCACATTGTGCCAATTTTACATGAGAGTACAATAATGTATGTGCGAGAAAGAATTCCACTGCGATTTAAAATATTATATGAATGTATATGTCTTCATTACGCTCTTAGCCTTCAGACCTTCACATTGTAAACTGATCAAAGCTGTTAACTAGTCGTATACTTAATGCTCAAAATAGATGATTTGCATAACAAAATTCGGTTGACAGCTAATCGGTGTGATTAATGCCTTTTTCCCCTTTCTCAGCACCTCCTCTCTTCATCTGCGTGTCTTTCCTTTTCAGATTCCGTTTTGACTAATCTCGAATTCTCGCTTTTTCGCTGTCTCAGAGTCTGTTATTAAGCTGTAGCTCTACAGAGAGACAACGCATAATCAATAATTTTGTATATTTGTATGTATATTAATAAATTTATTTTTCTCAGATGTGGACAGGTTGACCATCGACAGTGTCGTTTAACTCGGTCCAACCCGCTGCGATTCATTTGACAATCAAAACAATGGCCCAGAGCCATGTCAAATGGTCAATGTGTTAATCTTATTGGTACATTGCTTTTCAATTTCTACACCTCGACAGAGGAGGGATTGGCATGCGGAAAACAAAAACATTTACCAAATCCAGTAGCCAGTCTACAGTCTACAGTCACCAGACACTAGATAAAAAACCACTTCACCGATCACTTTGCCAATAAATACAAAATAAGTATGAAAAGAATCTCAATTTGTTTACGTTCTCGCTTTTGACATGCCCTAGACCTTTACTTCCGCTTGTTCTACCTCTTTTTCTCGCCCCTTGCTGCCCCTCCAACTCTGTCTACCTCTTCATCGTCTACACTGATAAAAAAAATCTAAAATTAACACTTTTGGCTTAAAACTAATAATTTATATCTAAAATTTGAATAACTTATTAATAATAAACAAGACATCTTAATTTTAAGGCCACATCAAAAAAATCAATGTTGTAATTACAAAATCAATATTTCTTATATTTTCAAGATCACAAATTTAAGTATAAGATTCATTATAAAATCTTAAAAATAAGCTTTGTATGTATTATAGACAAATATTCTTACATTTCAAGACAACTACTGTTAAAGTTATATAATTTTAAAAACTCGAATTGTTATAAAAAGAAAGACTTTTATTTATAAGCCAAAAACATTTAATTTTTCAAGATTTAATATGAAAACCTATTTTCAATTGATGTTATCTTAATGTAGTTTTATCTTAACCATTAAAATATATTTTCTTAGCACTTTTTGCTGATATTTGAGCCGTACCTCAATCTCTAAAAAAAAGCTTTCTTCTTTTCCTACCTCTTCACTGTCGAAAATCGTAGTTTTTAATGCATCAAAAACCTTGATTTTTCAAATGAGGGGACATTTTTTTTTATTTTTCCATTTAAGTTCCTTTATTTTTCTTAAAACGTTGATTACATATTGTACTTTTGCAAGAATCCATTTCTTTAGTAGTGTAGGTTCTTATCTCTTCATTCAGCACAACTTTTAATTATACCTCTAGCTCTACAGTCAGCATTATTTGAGTTCCAATGGAATTCAAATTTTGTATTTAATTTATATAAATTTTGAATTAAAATAAAAAATTTTCAAATTAGTTTACCCTTAACCCTCTACCGCATGAACATATTTCCAATAAGGAAAACAAATAATTTTATGCATATATGTGTTTTTTAGGGATATTATAATATATATTTGGACACATTTTTTTTTTTTGGGTATATAGTTTAGGAAAAAATAAGTGAAGAACCATACATTTTTTCGCCGATTTTTGCAAGAATTAGTATATATAATGCCTACCTTACCTTCAAATTATATGTATTTATGAAAGAAAACTTTATATTCTTTTAGAAAAAATGATTCTTTAACAAAAGAAATGTTTTTTTTTGGAAGATATAAATTTAATTCGAAATTCACCAAAATTTACTTTCAAAATCACGCGAGACGCTTGAACAAAACTCATAGGAACACGAAGTGAAGCAACTCAAATTTTTTTTTCATATTTTATTCCAATAGAAAAGAGTGCAAAGAGAATGACCAATAACAATCGACTTCGCTTAAGTACCGTTTTAACTAAAAGAAATTTCATTAAAAATTGAAAGCCATATATGGCACTGTATGCGGTAGAGGGTTAACTAAACCCTTAACCCAAGCTCTTCAGCTGTACATAAAGTTGCACCATTTTACTAACTTTTAATTCTACCTTAGTTCTACTTCCATTTCCACCTTTAGCTAAAATTGGCTTTGCCTTTAGAGCTACCTTTAGTTGTACCTTATCAATCTAAACAGACTTACTACTATTTCTAGCACTAACTTTAGACGGCGCAATTTGGTAGCTCAACAAATCACAATGGACAGTCTATGATCAGTGATTTCCATTGTCTCAGTGCTTCAGAAACCAGCAACAAATTCGTTTCCAATGTACGAGTAAACAACAATAACAATAACAATCGACAAGCACAACAATGACGACAACCGTTGACACGGTGATCTGTCAAAGATTTCGGCAGCTTGGCACGGTCCACACACTGCGTATACGTTACGTTCCCCGCTTCTGCTTCTCCCCCTCACACAACACACGTACTCACATCGTATTGTTGTCGTCGACGACGTCGTCAACATCGTGTGTGATCTCTCCAGCTGGGCCACTGGGTTTAGTTTTAACTGGGCTGGGCTCAGAGCCATTGGCAATGGAAATTACATGGCTAACAAGTAAACAAATTTTAAACAAGAATTTTGACTAGAAGTTACCTTATAAAGTAAAGAGTTTGGGAAACAAAAAGTCATAAGATCATATATAACGTTTAAATCGAATATAATATAACTTTTAAAAAATTGGAATTATATACAAAGAAAAAGTACAATTATTATAAATTTTTAATTGTATTTTTGAACTAAAGTAAAGATTAAAAATATCTTCAACTCTGTCAACTTGATCAGTGATCATACCCCAAAGACTTAGTAACTAAATAATTGATATCACAAGTCAGACATTCCTATGTCGATAACACAGACTGATCGACTCTTTGTCTTACTTACTAAATGATCTTGACAATAATCCGCTGGATTAGTTACAGGTGATCAACAATATTTAAAATACCGAGCAGGTGATCGAGGAACCTTTATAACAAACAAACATAATTTGTAGCTGATTTTATAAATATTGCCTACATACAAAAAGTTTTTAAAGGTGTGTCAAGAAGTTGACAATTTTGAATTGATCATACAGTAGATTTGTGCATATCCTGTATTCTAAAAGTCAGTAAAGATCAGTTTTTATTACTTCAATGCAGATCTTCAAACGATCAAAGTTCTTAAGGAAGATCAAAGAATATCAATTTTAAGCCAGCCAGCAACTTTTAAGTAAATTCCGCTGAAAGATCTTGCAAACTCGTAGAATTCTAAATGGGGATCCATTAACGACACGATCCATTTTGTGCTCGACTTCAATTAGCTCATCTGGCATTTCCGGCTGCGCTTCTGCCATCAATATGCCAATAATTTATAGAGTATAGCCAGAGGTCGTTGCGGGATTCGTCGATCGGCATCGACTTGGCAAAATTCCGGCCCGATCAATATGCAAATTGCGCCACTTAACTAAAAAATGCTAATTTTAAATTTTTTATATTTATTTTCATTTGTCATTTGATTTGTGTGTTTGCATTCTGCTGCGACACTATTTCAATTTGTAACTAATTATTGCCACAAAGTCATTTAACTACACCGACACACATCTTTACTCTACATGTAGAATATATATACTGAACATATACATATATAGCTAGCATGCAATATACTATATCTCATTATATGTATGTATGTTCATGCATATATTGCTGACAATTTATTGCCGCAACGAACTGCAACGAACCGATCGACACAGCGTACAGACACTGTACACTGTACACACTGTACAGTAGAGGGTGTTAGAGGCGGTGCAAGGGGAGGGAACAACCGGGCGTATGAGTAACAAACAAAAGCTATTAAAAATTATAGTCGCCTATTTAGCGGACAGGCTGTCGCACAGCGCGGCCAGCCAGGGGGAGGGAGGGGGCGGGCTGGGGAGTTGCCGCTGCTGCCTACTGTTAGGCGCATCAAAGGCGACCCACAAACACTTGAATACCCTTACAATGGGGCATGCACAATGTCACGAAACACTTGACATTTCTGCTTCGCTTTGCGTTTGCAATCAAAATTTTAACAGACTCTCAAGTAAAAAATGATTAGCTTAAGAATTTTAGCATTTATTATATTTATTAATTTATTAATTGATTTACCTTATTTTTATTATTAATAATTATTTTAATCGATTCGATATTATTCATTGTAACATTCGCTAATTTTCTACCTTCAAGTAAAGAATTATTACATTTTCCAAACAATTAAATAGAAGTATGAGTATGAGCATTTAAAAATATTTAATAATGCCAATAAAGAATAATATGTATCTTGAAATTGTTTGTATCTCAATTTGTTGTCAATATCCTGAAAGAATATTAAATGTTTTTCATATGTCTTTTCGTTAGAGTATTAATGATTCGATTAAGTATTAATTTTTTTTATAGCCAATTGCAAATTTTTTTTATGGATTTTGTTAGTTTGCAATGATTAATTTTTATTTGCATATACACACACATTCATACATACACAGATAGTGCATGCATATGCAAAAGTGCAAAGCAATTGCTATGAAAATTACTTGTCGATGTTCTTGTTGTTGTTGTTGTTCTTTACATAACACGTTTTTGCATTTCATTAACAGCACAATTTTCAGTTATGAATGTTATTTGGGCAGCGACTGCAACAATGACTGTAACTGCGGCTGCGGCTGCGACTGCGACTGCAGCAGCGACGCCAACGACTAGCAACTTCAAATTGCCACCTGTTTGTTTGTATGACTGTTACTCTGTGTGTGTGCGTGTGCGCGCACTGGGAACGCATTAACAGGCGCACAGCAACCGTTGGCCGTTGCGTCGCGTCGCAGCTGTTCCTCTGCAGCTTGTGGGCTGTTTACATTTTTTTGTTTTTTGGCACGCTTTATGCGTCGACATCGGCGTTGGCGTTAGCGTTAGCGTCGCGTCGGCTTTGGCATCGCTGCACAATTTCAATATTTATGCTTTTGATATATTGTTGCTGTTGCTGCTGCTGCCGCTGCTGATTTTAATGCTCGTTTTATTCCTTTATAAATTTGCTATTAGAAGCCGAAAGCAACAACGACGTCGGCGACATAGAACTTTTTTTTCTCTGTTTTGTTGTTGTTGTGTGTGCTTTGTGCTTGTTGCTGCCTAAGTAGTTGTAGTTGTAGTTGCCGATTGTCGTTGCCTGCTCTTTGTTGTTGTGCTTGCCGTTGCTGTCAGCCAATCAGCGAAGCGATCACGACATTGCCAGCGTATAGCAAAAGCTCATGACGTGATGTGATGTCTATAAATAGATTCTGAACATTCACTTGGCGAACCCGAAGCTATAGCCGAACCCGTCGTCGCGTCAAACGACGGCCTTGGAACATTGGAAACGAAATGTGAGCGAAACGAAATGTGTGTTGCTCTGCCGCCGGTGTTTGACAGAGCGCTAAGCTGCAGCAGCGTCAATTTCTTGCTCTCACTCTCTCTCTGGCTCTCTGTCATATTACAGGGGCAGAGAGAAAGCGCAGCATCAATGAAAATGAAAACAACACTATACCATTAGATGTTCGGATTGCTTATTGTTGATGTTAATTACATTTGTATCAACGAGTATTAACAGAGTAATTGAGGTAGCATTAACAGTGTGAAAGCATTAACAGAGAATATTATTAAATTCATTAGTAGCATATTAATGCAATTTAACGCTAAATTTCTGAATTTTCCATGAAAATGCAATTTGTTAAATAATTTACCAAACAATTGAATGTTACTAATAGCTGACAATTTGCTAATATTCATACACAGTCGAGTCGGCGCCGCTGGAGCAGCGACAGCAGCAGCGCTATTAATGTAAATGTTGACGAAATACCGACGCACCGAAGTTTGTATACACTTGAAAAGTTTATGCAGTAGTTGTTGATGTTGCTTTGTGCTTAGTTTGTTGTGTGTAGCTTAACTGTGTCCCTTATTAGAATGTGACAATACTTGTACTAAATAAACATATGCATGTACATAAATGCATATATGTACATACATTGGTATGTATTTATGTATTGTCTTGGTGTACTGTTACAAACACGATAAATAAGGAGAAGCTATCCGTAAAATGCGTTAAGCGACTGCCCGACGCTGCGTGAGTGGGACAAACAAGCATGAGGAACAGTGGAAATGAATTTCAGCGAAACTGAAACCGAAACAGCCGGTTGTTTGTGTGCTTTCGGGCTCTCTCGTGTTTGTTGTTGTTGCTCTCCAGTCACGAGCAGCGTGCGCTTTGTTATTGTTTTAGTATTTTTTTCTTGCTTTTCTTTCTTTCTCTTCTTCTGCTTTGTGTTTGTTGCCGTTGCCGGCTCTTCGCCGGTTGCGCCCAGCAATTTCAAGCCCACTTTATGTACTAATGTATGTACATATGAATGTATGCATTTATTTACAGAGAATTGTAGCTCTTCGTTGCGCTTTGTGAAATAAATCAAAACATTTGATTGATTGTCGACTGCCCCCTAACTTTACATGTATGTATGTATGTGTATCTGTTAGTTGCTTCGCACTCTTTTTTAGCATTTTGGCACGTCGCCCATGGAACGTATGTATAACGCGTCGACGTCGACGTCGCCGTCCCTGCGTCTGCCTCAACCGTTGCTGCTGCTGCTGCTGGAAGGCTGATAAGCTCGACGTGTTATCAGAAGGTGGCGACAACTTTAAATTGTTGCCTTGCTTCGTTCCAACACACATACATACACATGCATATGAATGTAAATACGTATGTATCGTTTGTTTTTGTTGTTTATGCAATAATTAAGTGTGTTCTCTTTGCCTTATCGCCATTACACACATATGTACATAAATACATCATACACACACATACATACATACATATGTACATATGAAATGTGCAACATTTGTTGCAGCATTTACTGTTTACCCCACTCAGCCGGCTGCGCATGTCATTTACCTGCCCCTTCCTATACCCGCTTTGTTTTTGAGATTGTATTTTCAAGGTCACGGCTGTTGCCGCTGCCGCTGCTGCTGCTGCTGCTGCATTTCAAATGCGTTTGCAGTACGATGCGACGCTTGTTCCATTGCCAAATCGTTCCAGTCCAGTTGAACAGTTTTAGAACTCTTATTAGACTTGGAGGACAATTTTCAGAACATGTAAAGCTCTTCCATTTCTCCTGAATTCCCAAACATTTTTATTTAAATTTGGAAATTTTACAAAGAAAATTTTAAAATTTTAGAGCGATTCAAATTTCTGAAATAAATAAATTCTAAATTTATTCACAAGTGTTGGGCACTGTCTACGAATTTTTAAATTTCATTCGGCAGTTACTGATTTCTGATCCATTAGATGTAAAAGAGCGGTTACAGATTGAATTATTCTGCGGATTTTCCCAATTGTTTTGTTACATCTTGAACTTATAGCGAGAAGTTGTAGATTTCATGTTATACGAAAAGTTGAACTGCTTTATTTTGAAATTGTTATCACCAAATTGTTCCCATTAACGAGAAATGTTTTACATTTTTTTCTATACCTCCTTATCCGATTCTGTTTGATATAGTCCATATGGTTCTATATAATTTTTTTCTACATAATATGTATGTACTATATGAAAGCCTCCATAGCTTTTGATCCAATACAAACGACAACAACCCGGCAACAATTTAAACTTTTTTTTGGATACATTTTCATATACATACTACACGTAAAGAGAGTGTGTGTGTGTGTGTGTGTGTATCTGTGTGTGCGTGCGCAACTCAGTTTCAATTCCAAGTCATTCCAACAGCGTTTGCCAGTGGCGTCGCAGCCGCAGCGTGCTGTGGGATACGGCATACGCCAGCGGCAAATATCCAACGTCAAGTGTCCGCCGTCACTGGGTCGATGTTTGCGGCTGCGTTTGTTTATTTGTTTGCCGTGCGCGCGTTCCATTTTTCAGCGTTCCGCTTCAGCAGTCGGCCAGTAGTCTGCAGTCGGTCGGTCGGACTGTCGCCTCGTCACATTTTAGTGCTTTGCGTGTACCAGACTTGAACGCAACGCCGCCCGCTGCCTTCTCAGCTCGTTGTCGCCCACCACCAGCTCGAAAGCGACAACAAAAACATAAAACCCGAACGAATGTGCGAACGAGCGTGCGAGCCGACGAGCGTCTTATTAGATTTTAATTTGTTGTTGTTGTTCTTGTTGCCGAGCTTAGAACGCTGACAGCAAGTAGCAACAATAATAATAATAACAACAACAAACGTTCGGGCGCGCCTTTGCTTTTGCTTTTAGCTCGCTTCTCTTCTGTCTCGTCGTTCCGTTTCGTCGTTTCTGTTCTTTTGGCTCTCGCATTAGAACGAACGAGCGAGCGCAAACGAACGGCGCACGGCGTGCCGCTGCCGCTGCTGGCGTCGCTGCCACTGCCAGTGCCACTGACTACTGACTTATTGGCTTTAAGCGAATTTGAAATTCGCTCGAACTTTTATTCAACGTGTTGGTTTCGTCGCGTGAGCAACTCTGAAACTGAAAACAAACAAAAAAAAAACACAAAAACACAAAAAATCAACAAAACTTGCAAAGAGCCCCCGAAAACAAAAAGTCAGACAAAACGGAACTGAGTTTTTTTCTACGCCCGTACACACCAATACCAATACCAATACCAATACCAACTAGTACCCGTAACCATAACCGCAACCGTTACCCTATTCGTATCGTGAGTTCCGTTAGTGTTTTTAAAAAATACGAGTAAACTTATTAATTTTTTTTTGTTGGGATTGTTGGTATCGTATCGTATCGCGCGCGTCGCAGCTTCCAATCAAAAATATATATGAATTTATATATATAGATATATCCAATATAGATGCATATATCTGGCTAGATCGCAAAGATCGTACTATTTTTTTAAAGTGTTATATGTATCCCCAAAGTGCTACCAAAATGCCTTATAACAGCGTCACGCTTTAGTGTCACAAGTGCAACTTATATATATATAGCAAAGTTCTTAGAGTCCCCTGGGACCCTTACCTATAAAGAGAGAAAGAGAAAGAGAGAGAGAGAGTTATATACTTATATATAAAGCTCGTAACAGGTGCTGAAGTGCAGTGTTGGTTAACAGTCCAACAAGTCAACAACAGACAATCAACAACAACTATAAATTCTTCTACTTCTTCTTCATCTTGGTCCGATTCTTCGCCTACACATATAACAGGTGAGTACAACTCCCGGAAGAACTTCCCCATGAGAACTGAAAAAATACCTACGACTACGTGACTCTACTCACATGTCGCATAGTCGCATTTATCGCAATTTATGCCCTTTCCCGGTTAGGCAAAACGACCTCCCCCTACTACTACATCATTTTTTTTTTTGACCCCATATCCCCAAGTCCAACCCATCTGCTGATTATGGAATGCTTGTGGTGAGGGAAAGTCCCCGGGTACAGCGTCCATCTGTCCCCGGACATGGTTACCGTGTAGATTTTGTCGAGCTTTACGAGTGGGACCCTTGAGTGCAACTGAAACAGAAACTGAAACTGATTGAGCAAAGGTTTCACTAATAATAATAAAGGTTTCACTTGTCACAGTTTACATTTCAAATCAGAACCATCCGAATTATCACGATATTTGAAATCATAGTTAAACTTATATTATATATAACATTATAATATTAGTTTGGTCTCATATTTCTAGTTAAAAAATGTATTTAAGAAATTTTGGGAGTCGAGAAGCTTTGAGACTTTCGTCACTAGTTCGTCTATTCAAGTTAAAGTGTTTTTATATGATCAAGAATCACAGTTTAACCAGGAATGAATTCTTTTTTACTCAGCAATTAAAATGTCAATAAGTTTTCATAGTATTTCGTAAGATTTGAACCATTTTAGTAGATTTGATTTAGATTTAAATAGTAAATTCGCTTGCATATCAGAATTTTTCTAATAGTATTCATTACGGTATAAAGTAGCTTTAAATCAGTTTAACTTAAGTATCTTCTTAATATTTTTCTAACATTTATGGTTCTTAAGTAAAGTGATATTTTCAATTTTTGATATCAATTTGTATGCCTTTAAGTTTTGAAATATCTCTAAAATAGATATTAAAACCCTAAACAAGACTTTGAAATATTATGAATTTCATATTAAATTTTTCTGTAGCTATTTTTCATTATTCTTACTTGAGATCTTTCTTCTTTATCTCTTTATTCTGTGTACACGTTACATTCCCCCCTCTTCAGCTGCTTGCCCCTTTTACTGGGTCTGTGTTCCATATTGAGAAACCATTCTTAAAATTCCTTTTCTTTGCATATGGAGCATGCGGAATTTTGCCAATTTCCACTTGCTGCGGCTTCTGTTTTGTTGTGCTTGTGTGTCTGTGTGTGTGTCTGTGTGTGTGTGTCATGATTGTGGGGCAGACGAGGCGCCTGTGGAACGGCAATTACCAGGCGGACAACTCGTCTCGAGGTCTGGCAAGCGCCAAAGAGCTCGTGCCATGGCTAAGGGCAGACAGGCGAACGGAGAGACAGACAGACAGACAGATAGACAGCCTGGCCTGTTTGCCAACTCATCGGCACACAGATGCATACATATATACGCACACATAGATACATTCGAATACACTCACACACATAAACAGGCAAAGGTTAACAGGTGTTTTGCCTCTTTGCGCACTTCTTTTCCTTTTTTTCGGCGCTGCTTTGGTAATCAGCTGCAACACACACACACACACACACACACATAGATACCGAATGTGCCCCTTGTTCTTCCTTTTTGTTTTTGGCATTTCTTTTCGACAATTTCATTAATTTATTGTGCATTTTTAACAACATTTTCAGTCACTGCGCAAAATTCAATTTATATTGTCCAAAGCAAAGTAGCAGAGAAAAGCCACCCCCTTCAACACTATCACCCTCCCCCCACCCCCCTAGTCCTAAGCACCCCCTGCTGATGATATGACATACATGCATAGAAATATATATATATGTATGTATATAACTGCAGTTTGTCTCTATTTCTATCGTAGGGTACTTATAAAATATACTCGTCTATTTTCCCCAAAAAAAAGAATAAAATGAGATTTTCGCTGCGCATTTTATCGCATAAGATTTATGCGAGCGAATGCGGAAAATGCCATAGAAAAGCCAACTACCACGCTTTTAACCCCTCAGTCCCCTCAACCCCAGCCCCATCTCTAGGCGAAACTCAACCCCTCACACACACACACACACACAGGCTAGCTTTTGTTATTCTTATTATCGTTGTTGTTGTTGTCAACATGCGTGCCAGGGACGCGGGACTGAACCAGGGTTGACCATATATAAAGTATGTATAAAGTGTAAGTACACTGAAAGGGGCGAGCCACAAAACTCTTTTCATAATATGTGTGAGCACTCTGTGTGTGTGTGTGTGTGTGCGATGAATGATTTTCATTGTTGGCTGTCAGAGCCAAGCACAAGACGCAGTAGTTAGTATTACTACCAAACACTATGTGTGCGTCCATGTGTGTATGTGTGTGCGTCTAATGTTCCGAAAAGTGCGGCGTCACATTGCAGACCCAAACTCGACCCCGTTCCCCCCAAAAAAAACAAAATAAACCAAAAAAGAGAATAGCAAGAAATAAAATTTATTTTCGGCAAGCCGCAAATTTTATACCCTAGCAGGCAACTGCAGCTATTTAAAATGTTTTACGAATAAGTTAGTAGAATAAATTACTACTAGAACAAGAAACTAAACACATTCAAAATATCGAAAACAAAATGTAATTTTTAATTTTTTTTCATTTTGTAAATTTCAAGAAATATCAAAGTCCATAACACTAATCCACTGTCTTAAACCAATTGTTTCTAAGACAGATGTGATAAAAAATAACAACAACAAATATATTAATAAATAATCGGAAATCTACAATTGGTAATTATTTTGACGAAAAATGTGCACAAACAGATTGACTTAATATTGTTCTTAAGAATAATAATTTAATAATTCACAATAATTTTTATTATTAACTTGTTCTAAGAACCATAAGTAACTATAATAAATCAAGAAAAAAATCCAAGAAAAGGTGTTTTTTTGTAAAATTAACTAGACTAATTGTAGATATATTATTTATGTATACGCGGTATGCGTTACATATAACGTGACCATAGAATAATACCCTCTCCCAGCGTATAAAAACAACTTTGTAGTACAATCGCAATACTCCATGTCCATTGCCTTTTAAACTTCGAGTTCCAGCCCAACTTCCAGTGGCATTTCCAGTGCCATTTCCAGACGCAAGTATCTTTAAAATTGTGTTCTTTTTGTTAGTCAAACGAAATAGCAAAGAATGTGAACAACATGTGTTTCTTTTCCGATGCGAGCACTATGAATGGTGCTGCGGGGGAAGTACAAGCAGTTCAGGGGAAGTAAGGAGGGTGGAGTGGGGAGTGGTGAGTACAAGAAGTCGCTGGAAATTTACTAACGCCCAAAATGGGCTTTTAACTATGTATGTACATGCTATGTGTGCTTGGTTTCAACAACATGCTCAAGTATACATACAGTTGGTCAAGTAATTGTTTTGACCAAATAGAAAATTCATATAATTTATTATGCAAAAATTGAAATAAATAAATGTTTTTCTTTTTTTTTATATATATTATATATTTCATTTTATTATTAATTATTATTTTTTATTTTTATATATTTTATTATATTTTTTTGTTTGTTAGTGATTTTTTTAAGCAAAAACTATAAATGAAATTTTCGTTTGTCATAACAATTACTTGGCATACTGTGTGTGTGTATATACTCCATATAGTGCCACTTTCTCTGTTCCTCGTCTCTTCCCTCTCGCCTCCCTCTTTCCGCCCAGAGCATCCCCGACACCATCCCCAAGTCCAGCCAGTGTGGTCCGAGCGAAGTGAAGTTTATAGCCTTGACAGGCGGCCGAGCAATGACAAGTTGTCGAGTTGTCGAGTCTTTCAGAGTTGCCACACGTCTATAATATATGTACACATATAACGCAACTGTACGCGCGACATTAGTATTTAGTATTTTGTATTCGAATTTGAGTATTCGTATTCGTATTCGTACTCGTACTCACACTCATACTCATATTCAGCAGTATTCACATTCACATCCGAGTCGTGCATTCATCCATTTCACTTTTTGGGGCCTGTCAAAAATGTGTACGACACAAAACTGTCAAACTTTATGAAGGCATCTTTTTTTTTGTTTAATATATGAATATTTTTCATTTCGTTTTCGACTCTCGTTGTTTTTTTTGTTATTTTTGGGTCTGATTTTTTGATTTGTTTTTTGAAATATTTGTAGCGCAATGAAATTGTCACCGAGCTGCCAAGTAAATAAACTAATAAATAAATATGTAGACTACGTGTGTGAGCCAATGCAGGCGGCAAATGTAAACAGAAAATCCCATACGGATTTCAGCAGATCTCAAATACTCTATGTGCAATGCTCCCAACAGTACAGTAAACATCAGCTATGTGCAACAATGCTGATAAGAACTAAGAGCTTCAACATTAAGTTGAATCTCATATAAAGTTTAGATAACAATTGAGCGACTTACGCATATGATAAAAATAATATTATGGGATCTGTAAAGGATATTTGTGTAGAAAAACAATTGATAACATTTTAGATACTCGTATGATAAAGAAAAGTCAAATTATCTATCAGAAAAATATAGAGAGAGACAGACCTAGATATGGTATTGATATGAGACAACTAGTAAGAGTTAAAATTTGAATATATGCAAATGCTTTCTAAGGACCTTACATAACTACAGATGGAACAGTCAAAGAAATATCATAATAATATTTTATGTTTAACAATTATTACTATTATTAAAGGAAATATTATATAAATAGTATTTATTACAATATGAATCAGTTTTATTAAAACTCCGATGGATGTTTTTTATATCTTGATGTTAAAAATTGTTAAGATTACATTTTCTGATAAGCTAACTGAGCTATGACGTAGAATGGAATGTTTTTGATACACAATATCTGCAAGCACTTGAATATAGATAAGATATTCACCTCACATCAGAGTAGCTAAAATTACTTGTGTATCTTATAAAATAGAATCGTAAAGAATCAATTCTTTTGGACTATTCTGCCCTTTATTTTCTCATATCTTTCCATTCAGAATACCCGCATTATTTGTTGTGGCCTTTTGCAATCAGACAATCAATCGATGTAGCTCGATTCATTAGACAATTAAGTCAAACAGACAGACAGAAAGACAGACAGATATTTCCCATACTCGATTAACCCATACCCCAGACCTTAATTTATCTTCCCTTTATCTACGCTGTATGCTGATGTTTCATGTTGTGGTACTCTGGTGGTTTTATTATAACCATTCTTGTTGTTTCTTTTTTTTTGTTCGGTCGATGGTATTCTTGGTGGTTCGCCCACTTGCGCTTTCTTTGGCCCAGAAGCGGATGGCACTAAAACTGGCAAATCACATGGCTAAAATGGCATCTGTGCACAATTTATTTACTTTATCCATAAGAAGTATTTGCCAAAAATGCTAAAAACCGGGCAGCAAATACAGAGCAACCCCCTCCCAAAAACAGAAACAGTAACAGAATTTGAAGCTGAAACCGAAACAGAAACAGAAACAGAGCTGGGCTAAAAGCCAAACCGGTTAGCCATTTGTCAAAGCCAAGCAGAGCAGAGCAAAGCAAAGCCAGCCAAAAAAGCTCCATAAAATAACAATAAAAGCAATCACAGCTCACAAACTGAGCAATACGAACTTGAAATGCTCTACACAGAGTCGCATATATAACATTAGCCTATGTGAACTCAGCTTCTATCCGAGTTACGATCTTGAAATTTAGGACAGTCATATCTTTTGCCTCAATAAGTTTCATTTGCCGAAATCCAGCAGATCTGTTGGCTATATCATATAGTTGTCATGGGTAAAAGGTCTCAAAAATTTGTGGTTAATACTTAATATCAATTGTTTAAAATATAATCTAAAAACGATTAAATTTTCTATTTGAAGCAGATCTTAATAATTTTGTAAATATATTGTATTAAACTTGAAGACTTGCCAAATACATACGTAATATACAGTAATTTCTTAAGCTTTTTTTTAGCTCCAAAAAAAAAACACATTTAATAAAATTCGAAATAAAAAAGGCTCTTAATGACTTTGGTTGTTTGTTGCTTGCTAATCTCATTTTGTTTCTCTTGTTGCTTTTTAATATTTGTTATATAGTTAACCTTTTTTTTGCTCTCCGATTCTTTCAGTGAGTGCTCTAACTCTCTCCCCTTCTCCCTCTCTCTTCCGCTTTTTTAGAGTGTTTGTTTTTTGTTTTTTTTTTGTCTTATTGTTTAAAATTCATCACGAATTTTATTTGGTTGTGTGTTCTTTTTTTGTTTTTGTTTTGTGTTTTTTTTCGTTGTGCGCCGACATTTCGTCTAACCTTGAAGCACATTAAATTCGGTTTTGTTGTTGGAAAATAAACAGCAACAACTATAAAATGTACATCAACTAAAGGAAGCACAAAGTGAGAGAGGTAGCAAGATATTGGGAAAGAGAGAGAGAGGGCATTCTAAATATATTTGTAATAGATATAAATGTATCTTGTATCTCAGTATATGTATGTGCATTATTATATGTATATACTTTACTTTATATGTTAATATTAACATATAATATATACACAATTTTTACTTCTTGTTGTTTTTGTTATAATTGTCGAATTTTCGTCTGGTCGTGTCTTGATTTGAATTTCGTGTTTGTGTCTAGCAAATCATATACATATATCAAATTTTTGTTGTTGCTTCAAAAATTACTTAATTGCAGCCATATCCCAATAGTAAATTTGTCGCAGAAAACTGTACAGAATTCGTACAGCGCGCTCACAGTTCTGCGCGCCGAGTTCGTGTAAAACCCTCATTCGCTTTTATACATGCGTGGCCAAAATTCTCTGTAGGAAATTTAGAAAACCGCGCGGCAGGTTCCGCTACGAAGTCGAACGTTTTAGTGAGTTCTTCGTAAGGTTCGGCTGCATACTTTTCTGTATGCGTATTTCTGCTGTATAAAATTCTAGTTGGAAATATGGCTGGTTCTAGTATGAAATCTGGTTGGAATTCTTATTGAACTACCCCACCCCCAGGGAGCGGCAAATCTGCACGGCAGTAGAAATAAAATGTTTATACATATTTTCAATTAATAGTTTTATTTAAACATTGATTTACATGCTTTTGTTACATTCTTACAATTACTTAAACTAATTTAGACATATAAGAACACTGAAAAGAAAGAAAAAACAAACAATAATTACAAATGTGGTATTTTATGTGTTTTGTATTTCACTTACCTGGCTTGTGTGTATATACAAAACAGTAGCACTGCCGAATGTGGTAGACTGTAATATATTAATTGTGTTTTATTTGTAAATTATATTAAAATACGCAATAAATATATTTAACTTACCGCTTCACTTATGTTGTTTACGCAAGACGAGCTGACACTTAACTAAAACGCAAAAAGAAAAACTGCAAGAAATACACACAAAAAAGGTTGCAACCCATACAAAATGTTGCCGATCGAGTTTTTTTGTACACTGCAATAACTGCTGCAAAACCCTATGACAACCCTACAAAATTCAATACAAACAAAGAAACAAAGAAAAAATCCAAGCAGCGTTCTCTGCAGCAGAACGCTATGTAAAACTCAAGCAAACGAGCGAACTCATAGCGGACTTTGCTGCGGGGATTTCGCACAGCTCAGAAACAATTCTGTGCAGCGTTCTCTGCAACAGAACGCTATGACAAACTCACTAAAACGTTCGAGATCGTAGCGGACATTGTTGCAGGGAACTTTTACCACGACGCAAACGATTCTAAGCAGCGTCTTGTACAACCAAGCACTATGAGAAACTCATGCAAACGAGCGAACTCATAGCGGACTTTGCTGCGGGGATTTCACACTTAGAGACGATCGATTCTGACTACAGAGCGCGCTCATGAAAGTTTGCAGAATCAGGGATGTGCAACTTAAATCTGAAACGTTCTGTACAGCGGCCGTATAGAATTCGATCACCACATGCCTGAATTTCCGGCTGGGATGTGTGTCGCTTTTACTCTCTCTCTCTCTCTCTCTCTCTCTCGCTCGCTAAACTGGAAATGTGTCGTCGCTGTGAATGTATCTGTATCTCTGCAAATGTATCTTCAAATTGTATCTACGCATTTCTTGGCTTTTGGTGCTGTATCTAATTCTAATTTATTTTGCCAAAGCGAGAGAAAAAAAATTACTAAGAAGAAAATAATAATGAGGCAGGCGACGCTAAGGAAGCGAGCGAAATTGTTGTTGTTTTTGTTGTTTCTCTGCTTTGTCGTTTTTATTTATTTATTTATGCGTTTGCTTTTTTTTTTATGCTGTTCAATAAATTACGGTCTGTTGACATGCCGCCACCCTCTCCCTCTCCCCCTTCCGCTCCCCTTCCCCTTCCCATTCTCCTCGCTCTCTCTCTCAACCCTCATTTGGTCATTTGAATTGCAGTTGACGTTGATGTTGACGCCGGCGTCGCAGTCGCTGTCGACGTCACGCGCCGTTGCGCTTTAATGGGCCGAACGCAACTTTTGCTTTCATTGCACGTACCAACAACAACAACGACAACGACAACAACCGAAATTGAACTTGAAATATTGCCGAAACTCGGGACGCCCTCAACTCGCTTCTCACGCTTCAATGTGACCAACGATAGGCGAAAAGCCCGAAGATCCAAAAAACGACGATGACGAAAACGCTGAAGAAGCGTGGGCTCATTAAGATCCGGCTTTTTGTAAAGACCAAGAGTGGGCGTGGCACTCGTTGTCGCCCCAAAAAAAAAAAAAAATAAAGAAAAAGAAAATTAAAAAGTTAAAAATACAACATGCACAAGGTTTTCTGCCCCAATACCTCGAATCCAAACTGTTGCAATCAACAAAAAAAAAAAGGAAAAACACGTTAAAGATCATTAAAGCTAAGCGAAAGATATTGCATAGAGATGATCGGTTAAGCTAGACCAAAGCCGTTTGATATGACACCCACAGTATCAGACAAGCTATTAAGCTATCTTCTATAATCAACTGCAAAAGACAGATGTTTAAAACTTATCGAAAGATACATATAATTAAAATACATATGGTGTAAAGTTATTCTTAAAGAAAGCTTAAAGTTTTTTGAAGTAAACACTAAAAGAAGAGCTTTTAAGGTCTTCATGCTGTAACAATATTAGAGGTATTCCTTGAAATCCTATGAAGAGATCTTAGGTTTTACCCTGAAAATCTGTTAAGAGTTTTATTGCAATCGTGTGAAAGATCATGTATAACTCAACGAAAGTTTGATATTAAACCTTGAAATTTAGTTTGCAATCCAACTAAGCCATATAAAAGTCATATGAAAATACATAAGCTCGTGTGAAAGATCATTAAAAACTAAACGAAAGCTTAAATGTGATAAAAAAAACTTGTATCTTAGATATTAAAGCCATACCTTTACCCCATACACATACATTAATAAAAACTGCAGCAGTCGTAAGAAAAATCATTAAGAACTCAACGAAAGTAAAAATGTTATCAAATAAAAACATGTATCTTGAATATGAAATATTGAAATTTATTTTGCAGATTAACTAAGCCACTATAAAAGTTATATCATGAGACCTTTATTCCATAAAAGTACATAAATCAACTCGTGTGAAAGATCATTAAAAACTTAACGAAAGTAAAATGGTTCTAAAGCAACTTGTGCTCACTGTAATCTTGAAGTTCTTGAGCATTCGGTGTTTGGTTCGTTGGATTGTTTAACCGACAGTCATTTGACAGCTCTGCTATCAACGCAGACATCTTCAACTACCCACAACACAACTCAGCAGATCTTCACACACACACACACACAAACACACACACGCACACTCGTGTGCTTTAACGAGCCTCGTCCGGCTGTAAAAATGAAGTCAAGTTCCCCAAGATACGAACGTCACGTCGCAACGCAAAGCAGCTGGAATAGAAGGGGGAGTAAGAGGCAGGGAAAAGGGGGCAGGAAGAAGAGGAGAAGAGAGGGGGGGAGGAGGAGGGCACAGGTAGACCGAAAATTCGCAGAGTTGAAAATGCTCAGAGTGTAGCAATTAGAAAACCCGAATACAAATACATCTAAAACAAAACAATAAAGTATATACACACATATTGTTGTTGTGCGTGTTGCTGTTGCTGTTGTTGTTGTTGTTGTTGAGGTTAAAAAATGACTTTCCGCTGCGTTGGACAGGGGCAGGGCTGCCCGTGTCTCCTCTCCCCCCAATTCCCCGTTCCTTTCAACCAGCTACAAACATTTGTCGGCTTTTGGCTTTTTGAATTTAGATTTAGATTCTCTGTCTGTCTGTCTGTCTGCCTGTCTGTCGGTGTTACGCTTTTTGAGCCATAAAATCAGACAGTAAATGAAAAATAGGAAAAAAAACCTTCTGTCGGTCGCTCCAAAATAGTTAAGTATAATAATAGCGCGCATCTTAATTATATAACAATTAAACGTAGAGAAAGATAGCTTCATTAAGAACGAAAGAGACAGCAAGAGCGAGAAAAACAGAGAGATAATTTCCTCTATAACACAAAAACAAAATATGAAAACAAAAAACACGCCGTTGAAGGTTGCTTAAATATGGGAAACTGTAATTTTTGTTCAAGTTTTTTTTCCTTAATTTTCGTGTTTTTTTGTTTTGTTTTTTGGATATGTTAAAAAAAAAAAAAAAAAAAAAAACAACAACGACAACGGCAACTGAAATTATTCGTAATTTATTTAAAACAAAGAAAATTTGACAAAACAAATTGCTGGCTGGAAAATGATGATCGTTACGGGGTTTCGGTTCTGGGCTTCGGGAGAACGGGAGAATTGGAGGATGGGAGAATGCAGCGACAAGGTCAACTGATTGTGTTGCTAACAACATCCAAAGGCAATTTGTCAACACTGGCCTGGCACACTTGCGAGGGAGTGACAGAGATAGCGGCTGAGTGCGGCATGAAAAAAAAAGATACAAATTGTATCTGCGTCGCATTGCGTAATAATAACAAATGTTTGGCGACATGTCAAGGGTGTTCTCGTTTTACGTTTCTCTCGCGTTCTCAGATGCATTAACTTCCAAGTTACCTATCTAAAATTCTAATGGAGTTGCAACATTAAAAAGGTAGACCTCGAGAAAACAATAAGTAAACTAGGGTAAAGTGCAAGAAGCTGATAAAGATAAGTCGGAAGTATTTAGTATGCAGTCTCTTTGTGGAATTATTTTTTATTCGTCTTTATTATCTCTTTCTTAACGTTTTATTTGCGATTTAGTGGATACTCATATAAAATGTAATAAAAGAGTTTTAAAAATTTAAATTATCATAAAATCAATATATTTTTATGCACTATTCACTGCATAGAACTTGACAAATCCGCTTTGTGCAGCATCCGTAAGCGTTTTAAATTAAATTGTTAACTGTTTTAGTATTTTTCGATTCTTCTTTGCAGGCTATTCCTAAACGTTTCCCTGCAATTTTAATCGATTGATTGATTGCTCTTCAAACGGCGTTCTTAAACGTTTCACTGCAATTTTTCACATTGCTTTTGAGCAAGTCATCGGCTTTAAATTGTGCCCCATTTGGGACTGTTGGCTATACTTTAATCAACCCTTCTTTGCCTGCTCTCCGAGCCTCGTTTACTCAAATAATTATATGCTATTTGTACAAAGTTTTCGTTTTTGTTTTCGAACTTCTTTTGAAAGTTGGAGCTGTCGCCTGGCTGTCCGCAAATTAGGCGCGTGCCAAAGGGTTTTGCTCTGCTGCGCAGCTATTAAGGGGCGGACGAGGGGCGAGGGGTGAGGGGTGTCTTGGCAAATTGTTGGGCGGCGCCGGCAACGACAACATGCCACATGCAACAAAAGGGTGCAACAACAACAAATTGCACTTGGCACACAATTCTCAACAAAAAAAAAAAAAAAAGTAAGAAAAAGAAAAGTTTTAAAATTTCAGGCAAATGCATTTGATTAAATGGCAGCTTGCACAGTGACACAAAATCACAAAGTTTGGCTGCGCAAAAATAATGTTGATCAATATTATGTGAAATGTATCTAATGCAATAAAAAATAATGTATCTTCATGTTGCGCTGCGGGCAACGTTTGGATTAAAAATTTTGTGTTTGTGCCCGCGGTGAATTGCCTCGTGTCTGTATCCCACTGTGCGGAAGTGTTTTTCTATCTGCTTCTTCTTCTTCTTCTTCTCATCATAGATGTCTCTACTCCATGCAGACACAAAGTATCTGCGTAGCTGCTTATCTGTGTATCTGTGAGGTGTGAAAACTTGCAGTCGACCTCTCACTGTGCTTGAGTTATTTTTTCTTTTTTTTTCCCATTTTTTTCACTCTCTCGTTTTTTGATTGTGCCCATGTGATGCTCAATGATTGATCGCCCCCAAGCTGCCCCTGCCACAAAGCAACACTGTTACCTTTCTGGCCATCTTTCCGCTTCCCGCTCCCCGTTCTCCATCTACAGTTGCAGAGGAATACGCAGAAATGTTTTTCATTAAGCATACGCCACGTTGTACATTGCCAGTCATGGGTCTCTAAATGTTATTGTTGCTGTTGCTGTTGTTGCGGCTGTTCGAGGTGTGAATTTTTCAGCAATTGGATTTTGTATCTTTATCTTTTCATTGTTTATGCGACGACGCGACGTCGACGTCGACTTTTCGTTTTTCTTGCGCCTTTTTCGTCGTCTTTTCGTTTCGTTTCGTTTGCTTTGGCGCAAATTAACTTTGAACTTCAAAAAAATAAAAAATAAAACAACAAGACAAAAGCAGCAGCAAGAGCAACAACTCAACAATCAACTTCACCTTGTTCAAGGTCTAAGAGCAACGGCAGCAAATGCCAGCCAAAAAACTTAAAAAAAAAAGATACAACAAATTTGTTGTTGTTGCTGTTCATTTGCATAGGGAAATTGAATGTTGTATATGTTTATGCTCATATAAATAGATATATACACATATTTAGATAGTTATAGCTATACATATAAATAATCCAGCGTATTCTTCAGGTTTTTTCAAATAAATAAACAGCTAAAAAATACATAGATACAAAGATACTTTATCTGCATTGAATACTTTATCTGTAACCTGCATAACGGGTGGTCAATGCTTATGATGCAGGCATCTTAATGATCTTGAAGAAGCGGCCCAGGAATTCACTTGCTGTGTTGATTAGAGTGACCATGTCATAATAATTACTAATAGTTTTGTTTCATTAGCGTTGCGTTTTTATGTGTATAATTAGAGTGATCGCAGCCTGAGAAGAGCACATTTTGTATGCCATTAGGTTAATTAGAGCTACCAGCTTTTTATGATAACTATGATTAAAGTGACCAGTTTAGGCTAGATTGCAATTTTAATCAGCAAGTTGCTATTAAGAGTAATTAAACCCTGAAGTTAGACTGTGTTATTAAATTAATTTTAGCTATGTTTAGAGTGACCATACTTATTGTAGGATAATTAGTCGATTTAGAAGAGGGTTCAGATATAAATTACAATATGAATTGTGGCTTAAATTTACAAAATGTGAAGAGTTTTAATGAGAAGCTTCCAAAAGTTCTTGAGCTCATTAGAGTGACCATGCTACGACATAATTAAAAAAACAGATTAATTCTACACTAATAAAATTAAAATGATAACGATAATTACCATATTGCCTTGACAAATGTAGAAATAGTGTTAATTAGAGTGACCATATTACACTTTTTTTTTATTATACTTTTAGGTTTTTTGTGAGTAAGACAAATTTTAAAGAGCTATTAACTAGTGTAGATTTTGTGTTGATTAGAGTGACCACACACGTGTGACGTGTGTTAAGGGTGACCACATTTGCATAATTGCTTTTCCTATCAATATTCAAATCAGTTTTATAGCTTTCCTCGAACTGTGAACCAGCTGCTTATTGAGAGTTGCACGACGGCGTTGGCGTAATGCCACTGCGTCGGCGTCGGCGTCGACGTCGACGTCTGCGTCAGCTGCACTTCCGCAGCGTGACGCCAACGCGACAACACGAAATTCACATGCCACTTGCTCAACTTCCAAATTAAACGAAGTAAATTTCTGTATTTTTTTTGTTTTGTTTTTGAGAGTATCTTGTATCTTGTATCTGACGAATGCACGTGGGCTGTGCAGCAACAATATGTTGCAGCAGTGGCCAAAAGTTGGTGGTGGTGCTGCTTAGTGGTGCCATATGGCTGTCTGGCAGGCGATATTGGGATATATTGCCCAACGACCTTCCCGAGTGTCCGAGTTTCAGGAAATGGCATTAGCTCAGCTGCTAATCATATTAATGCAGTCGCTCCACTGTGCGAGTGTGTGTGTGTGTGTGTGTAAGGGCGCGGCACAAGGTTTGGCTTCCACACACACACACACACGCACACACACAAAATGTGTGTAAAACGCGAAAAAAGTTGAAAACGAGCAACTTTTGCTTCGTTTGCTTTCGCCTGTCTTTCGCTTGTCTCCTGTCCTTTGTCCTTTGTCCTCTACTATCCCATCACTTTCGCTGCACATTGTCGTCGTCGTCGTCGTCTTTGTTTTATGGGTCACCTTTTCGCTCGCTCTCGCTCTCTCTCTTTTTCTCACTGTCTCATTCTTGCTCCTTCGCTTTTTGGCTTTTTGGGTCATGTCCATCAGCCCAACAGCTGGTAATATAATATGGCCAGGAAGTCCGGCGGGAATCCATTTTAATAGTCACTTCCCCCACCCACTACCACTACCACTCCCTCCCTTCCCTTCCCTCTTGCCCATCTTCCAGTGCAGTGTTTGTTAACAGCTTTTTTTCCTCTGCTTGTGCTTCTACTTCTTCTTCTTTGGCATTGTTTGTTTTCAGTTTCAGTGTCTGTTTTTTATTTCGCACAATATGGACTCATTAGCACAAACGACTCGGCTCCGCTTCGACCTCTGAGAGGGAGAGAGAGAGCAGCGACTGTACCCCCCTGCCACACCCCCTCCCCCTCTCTATCGCCTCTCTCTGCCTCTCCCCCTGCTCAGTTTATTCTCTCCTTCCGCCGCTGGCAACTAATTAATTATGCCGCTGCTGCAGCGTCACGGGGGTGTATTATTTGCATGTGTGTGTGTGTGTGCGTGTGTGTGTGTGATAATGTATTTCAATGAGTTTTTTGTTGTCTTTTTGTTTTTCGACTAAATTACAACAACAAACCGGAGCAGGAATGAAATTTGCATTGTATTTAGTTACCACACGCACATGTTCTATCTAAGGGGAGTACATAAGCATATACATGTACATATATACGAGTATGTATACATAATTAAAATTTATACTATGTCAAGTAATTGTGTTGACAAAGAAATAAATGTTTGTTTGCCCAAAACTCATAAATGTTTCTTGTTTTTAATCCAAGAATAGGTTTTATTTTGCATACTCTTTTCACTGTCGGAACAATTACTTGACGAAGTGTATGGTTGCTTAGCATGTTTGTATCTAGATACAAAGTTGCTCGCACTCGTATTCAGCAGATACATTTACATTACTTACTTCGAATCACATTTACACATGAAACAAATTCACTTCTTCAATATATAAAATGACAAAGTTTACTTTTAGTTTTAGTCTCAAAAACTACGAAATTCCAATTCTGCTTGCAAAATTTAAAATAAAAAATGGGTCAGTAATAAATTGATTGATAAAAACAATAATGTAATTGTTGAAATTAAGTTTAGCCACAAAATGAACTAAAAGAACTGAATCAAATCAAGTTCCACTTGCAAAACAAATTTAAGAAAAAGTTTTGTCGAATTGATTAATGGATCAACAAGAAACTGCAGTAACTAAGTTTAAGGAACTTTAACCAAGTAAGAAACTTTATTTTTAAATGTATTATGAAACTATAATCATCTCAAGCTCAATCCAAAAGAAATTTAAGGAAAACTATTAAAATCTACAATGAATTCGATGATTTGGATACCACTCTATTGTTATGATAGCTTTGCTTAAATATGTCTTCAATTTGATATCGATCGATGTGTAAGTCTTATACTCATACGAATATATTCACACTATTCACTGGCACAAACATGACACATTTTGGTTGGTGGAATCCAAAAAAAAAAGAAAGAAAACAAGAATTGCCAAAAATTCTAGTCGAATTTCTACAGCAAACACATTGTTTGAGTGTGAGTGCTGTAAATGAATACATATGAGTGTAGATGGGTAGAAGTAAATAACTAAATATTTGAGTGTACGAGTGTATGTATGTTGTGAGTGTTTGAGATATGCAAATTAGCTGTGGCCTTGACGTGGGCGTCAAACTTTTGGATTTATAACTTCGTTACACTTTGTTACTTTTTATGTTGTTGTTTTTATTGTTGTTGTTGCTTGACAGTGGGTGTTAACTGTATATACACACTACTCGTGTGTGTGTGTGTGTGTGTGTGTGTGTGTGTGGGAGTTAATAACTTACTCGTTGTGTGTGCATTAACTTGACTTGGAAAAATGCGCTAAAACTTTTTCCATTTGTCACATTTACGACGCAAGTCGCGCAACGAAAGCGTCTCTGACGTCTTTGTCGCCTGACACGTTGACTGAATTGGTAGCTAGACATAGAGGTACTACTGTGCTTGGGTGGGTGTTTTTATTTTATTTATATGTACATATATACATATGTATATATTGTTTTTTATGGTTCTTTTTGGCGGACTTGCGATTTGTGGAACTTTGTGACTTTCAAATGGCCCATTGATTTGGCCGTAAGGTTCCAGACATTTCTTTAGCTTGAAAAAGCTTTTTCATTACTGTTGTTGTTGTTGCTGCTGCTGTTGGCCATTTGCAGTGCCAACTGATTGGGCCGCTCTCTTGGCCACTTTGGCAAACATTCATAAATTATTCAAAACAAATAAAAATCCAACGCTGAGCGTTTTGGCCTCTTTGGTTCATTGGCATTTCATTTGCCAACTGTGTGTGTGTGTGTGTGTGCGTGTGTGTGTGTGCAACTTCCCATTCACGCACACACCGACCTGTCGGTCGACCATTCATTATTAGTTTGAAACTAGTTTCTCTTCGACACACATATCTATCTGCATAACTATTTTTTTTGTTCCTTTCTTCTTTTTTTTTCTATTTTTTTGTATCTATTATTCTATTTTAATTCGTTTGTCTTTCCGTATTGCACAAACACACAAACACACACACACACACATTTGTCTATATTTTATTTTTCCATTTCAATTTATTTATTTAGCTTTTAACATATTTTTTGTTCATGCTAATTAAGCAACACAACTCATTTAGAACAATAAGCTATTTTTTTTTTAAATAAACTCAAAATAAAAAATTAAAATATCATAAAACACGCACAAACAAATACATATTTTGGTATCATAATTATGGCCCGTCTGTCATATGCATACCAAATGGCTTTGGCTTCAAAGCAAACCGAAACTGTTGTCATATTCACGTTATAACGACGCGCTCTCAACTTTTTTGGTAAAGTCGCCAATTAAGGGCCCTGACGATTGCCATTCAATGGGGCGGTATCAAAATATTTAATTTCAGTTATGTAGATATCAATCTGATCTTAATTTGATAAGCAATCGCCAAATCGGATATTAGTTGCTTATGGTTAGAGCAGGATTTACAATATGTTTTATTTTATAGGCATACCAATTCGACTTTCTTTAATTACCCCAGAGTACTCTTCAATTATCCCACAGTGCCCTTCAGTTACGCCACAGTACCCACAGCAATAAATGGATGAAAAAAAACCCCCACAGTACCCTAAAGCTACTTATGTTTATTTTTGCCTTAATTGTTTTCATAAAAATTACAAAATTAGACTTAAATGAAAATATGTAACTAATAATGTCTTATCACATCACAGATTTTTATAGCGGAATGATATATAGGAATTTTGGTACCACTACCATACTCCTTATTAAGACCTTACCCTAACATTTTCTATGCACATAATTATGCAAAAATTATTCCAAAATTGTTGACATAATTAAAGCAATGAATCTTCGAGTTTTAGCTTCTTTGGCATTCATTTGGTTAGCGATCCAAGAGATTACATATTCCTTGCTCTCTCTCTCTTTCTCTCTCCTATGGCCTCTCTCTGTTTTTCCATCTGTTTTCGTAGAATTTAAATTGTTATGCAGCTCGTGTGTTTACAGAGTTCTGTTCTACTTGTGTTTCCAGTCACTTTATTTGCCAGCTCTTTTACACACGCCCAATAGAGTGTGTGCACACCTCTCCCCTTCTTCTTTCCGCTCTTTCCGCTCTCCCTTTCCCTCCACTTCCTCTGTCTCTGTTATTGTCCTTGTTGTTTTATGACTGCTTCGCCATTGTTCGCATTGTCAAGTGCTTTTCATTAGCTTTTTTTGTGTTTTTTTTTATTTTTATTATGTGTATATTATTTTTTTCTTGTTGTATTTTTTTTACTTATTTATTATTGTTTAATTTGACTTGTCCTACCAAACTCCACACTCCCCAACTTTGTTGTTCAACGTATTTTATTATTTGTTAAATGTTTGCTTTGCATTTGCAAATTATTTTCTATTGTTTGCCGGCTTTTTGTTTGATTATTTGCATTTGTTAGTAGACTCAACTACCCCTTTTCCAAGTCCCTCAAGTATTACAAATAGATCGCTTCATGTGGGTGTAATTGTTATTGTTGTTGTGGTTGTTGTTGTTGTTGCATTGTCAGCATTCATTTGCAAACTGAAAAGCGTCGACATTGAAATAGAGACAACAAACAGCAAAGATCGTTGTTCGTATTGCATTTTTGTTTTTTTTTTGCCACGCCCCCGTTAATAAACTATCGATAGGCACATGCCCGCCGGTCAATTTTCAATTACAGCGGTGCGAGTTAATCAATCAATCAATTACTGTAATAATGACGAGCTGATTTCTACGATTCGTTTGCAACAAATGCCGACAAACAACAACAATGGCAAAACAAAATAAAAAACATAGCCACCCAAGCCGAACCCCCAACACCTCCCCCCTTCCCCCCTTTCTGTTTTAGCCTTGCAAGTTGATAGCTGGACGCCCCCATTGCCCACCCACTCACCCAGTATATACACATCTGTATCTTTATCTACACTGATAAAAAAAAGAATCTAAAATCAAGATTTTGGTCTCAGAACTAAGAACTTTGTTCTAAAAAATGCGTCGAGAACATGAAAATCTTGAAGTAAGAAAACACATCTTGATTCTAAGAACATTTCAATTAAGACCAAGTTCTCATTTTCAAGATTATAAATTCTTATATTTTCAAGACCACAAATCTTAGTATAAGAATAAAACTTATTATTTTTTTAAGATTATATGTTCTTATTTATAGACCAAAAAGTTTTGAATACTCAAGACAAATAATCTCAAAAGATAAAGCTTCTTAACATTTTAATTAGAATGAAGTAATTTTCAGTTAACTTGAGGTCTAGTAATGTCAATATGACACTAAACAACAAACAAAACACTTGCACTTGGCTCGGTGTAGAGCTGTTTCAAGAGATGTCAATCTCTATCATCAGCACCGTTGTGCTGACTTGACCAGCGATCCAAGCCTAATGCCATCTTTGAGAAGCCAGAACCAGTTGTGAATTATAAGCCTCAACAAGTAACAAAATTTTAAGATTTTTGTTCTTATTTTAAGAGAAAAAGATCTAAGATTTAAGATTTTTATTCTTATATTAAGAACTTAAGATTTTTAGAATAATATTCTTAGATTTAGTAATTTGGTCTTAAAATGGTCTTATATTAAGAACAAAATATTTAAATTTAAGAATTTTATTCTTATATTAAGAACTTACGATTTTCAAGATTAATATTCTTAGTTTTAGTAATTTGGTCTTAAAATATTCTTATTTCAAGAACAAAATATTTAAGATGAATGTTCTTGATTTTAGAAAGTGGTCTTTTTTTTCAGTGTATATATGCGCGTATATTTAAACACAATCGAGTCCAAAATTTATGCGCAAAGTGTGCCAAGATCTTGGGATCTTCATATCATAATACGTCTTTATTTTATCTTTTCGGTTCAGTTTGATTTTGCGCTATTTTCTTTATTTCGTTTTTTTTTCTGTTGTTTCTTTTGGAAAATGTAAAACACGCACTTAACCAAATTTATTGTTATACATTTACATATTTTGCATGGCATTTTATTATTGTTGTGCTTTGTTTTCGCTTTCGCTGCTTCTCATCTCTTGTGGATTTTATCTGGCAGGTGGAATAAAGTGCGAAGATAAATTGTGATTTAAATTGTAGCGCCCAAAATTAATGGCACACATTTATCACTAAGAAATACAGGGAGCAAACGAGAGAGCGATAGTTTCCGTGATAACAACTGAAACTAAACAAAATTAATTTACAATTCACAACCAGTTAAAGCGCAGAAGCTTATAAGGGATTAGGTTTATGTGACACAGATGTTGTGTAAAATTAAGTTTTCTTTTTTTGTCAAGTCTCGTTTCTCGACTAATATCGATAACTATATTTATTGATTGATATATTCAGACTATCGATATTTTTATGAACATCTTTGTAACGATTTTTGCATATATCGATAGCTCACTATTATCGCTAGTCTCGCTTATCGATCGCTTCAACTTGCTAACAACTCCAACCAATTATGAGACTTCAAATGTAGCACAGTCAGTGAGTATTCCTGGAGTTAGCTGTGACTCTCGTTTCGATAACTCGATTACTCAGTTGGTGAACTTTCCATGTCATGTCAGAGACTGACTGCATTAGTCAAAACTCTGTACGGGGAAACGCAAACTTGGAGGAAATTACAGAAAATACTTGCTGACCAAATAAATGCATCAGATCGACAAATATTTATCAATTACTCACAAACTGAGTCACGGTCAAATGGTAACGTCGTCGTCTTGGCTTTTGGTCACATGTTTCCTCTCTCTCTCTCTCTCTGTCTATATGTGTGTGTGTGTGTGTGTTTTTGTGTGTGTGCCTATGTCTGGGTCTGAACCTGGTTAGGCATTGGGGCGCCGTTTGCATGCCAAATGCAAACAAACTGTCCATACGATAATTGGTGTTCATTATCAATGGGCAAATACAGCTCAATTCGAAAACCCTTTAACTGATCAACTTTTGCCTCGGGTTGGGGCTTTGCTTAGTGTATGTGTGTGCGTGTGTGTGTGTAGCACATGTCGTTGACATGTTGTAGCGGAAATCCAAAACGAGGCAGACCAAACACAACATTTTGGGCATGAACTTCCCGTTGTTGCAAGACGAGCCTTCAATTTGTTGTTAGTTATAAGTTATACCTACACTGAGAGAAAAAAGGGTCTACAATTTTTATTTTTACACTTTGATTTAAATATGTTGCCCTACGAATTGGCGTTGACTATAGAAATACAGTCAAACTTCCCTCACTCGAATCACCATCCAAAGAAAAAGTTCGAATTATAGAGACTTCGACTTAAGGAATTATTTTTTTTAGTTCGAGTTAGAGAAAATCAGAGTTATAGAAGTTTGAGTTATGGATGTTCGACTGTGTTTATACAGTTAATTTAATTAATTTCTTACATTAAATTAAAAATTCAACCATAATTAAATCAAATAATTGATTTTTCGTTTCAAAATATTTTAAAGTAAATAATTTAATGATTTAAAGACATTAATCAAATGTTAAATTGTTCATATAGTCGGTAAATCTATAAAAAATATATTAATCAACATATTTATTGCTAACTCTGATACTGATTTTAACCAAATCAAATTGTTTTCTATTGAATTTTAAAATGTCTTCTCTTTAAATGTAATATAATAAAATCAAATATTATTGTCTTTAATATAATTAAATGTTTTTTCTCTCGGTGTAGTTGTTGTTGTTCCAATGCAATTATGCCATGTACTTAACGTATGTTTTTTGTTTTTTAATTTATTATTATTATTATAATTTTTTTTTGTAATGACTTTTTAATGGACGCTGTACTTTGGTCAGGCAATCAATACACGCACACACACGCACACACACACACTCATCGAGGTATCCATAGGTATTATGGTCATATCTTATCGACGTGACATTGGGGCCTTCAACTCACTAGACCCGTAGCTGTCCAACACCGAACCGGGCTAAGCCTAATTAAACCGGAAGCATTAGATGCCCAGCAAAGACTTCGGACCAAGTTGTAACTGAGGGCCAACCAGATTGTTTTAGCCTGGGTTTGGCTTTTAGGTCTAAAGTTTCAATGTTTCGCTTACAGTTTCCATTCCAGTTGTCACGCCCCGCCTTTTGTTATGTTTATTGTTTTTAAATTATACGTATAGCTTAAAAATTAAAAAATATACAATTCAACGAAGAAGAAGAAGAAAAAACACTCAAAATCTGGCCATAAATTAAGTGGCAGATGCGCAGTTCTCTCGCGTCGTTTTCGGCATTAGCATTTCGCCTTTTTTTATTCTCTTTGACGTTTACCATTTGTATGGAAATGTTCCGAAAAGCGTCATTAAATTACCTGACAGACAAACTGACTGACTAACCGACTTACTGACTAACTCACTAATCCGCTTTATATGGCCAGATCTGCGTGGTTGTATCCCACAGCTGCCAATTAGTCTGTCGTCGGGATTGACTTTGTGTTTTTCAATACCCTACTTATAACATCGAACACGCTACGTGTTTTAAATTTCTTTAGAACGACTATCGTTGGCTCAGGTTGGCGCCTTACCAAAATCCGACCTATGTGAACTCAGCACTTGGTGAAGATATTTCATTGAAACTTGGTACAACTGCTTATGTTAGCTATAGTTAGCACATATGTTGAAATGGCATAGATCGGTTGGCTATATCATTAGAAAGAATGAAAAAACATGTTTGTTTCTACCGATACGTAAATCAAAGTCCAAAGATACAAATTGAAATCAGATTGTATTCAAATGAATTTCCTATTTCATTGTAAAGCAACCTTTGGAACCATTAATAAGATCCTACAATATATTTAAGAATCGATTAGTTGGCATTAATCCAGGGTATTTTAACATTGGCAAAGCACAAAGGCGAATTTCTTATTACTTTGTATTTGCGAATTTGGCAATGCCAATTTGACAAGAACAAAAAAAATCAGCTCAAAGGTAGCGCCATTAATTAGCTAGTCCAATTCGACTTTGGCCGCAGTGTGTGCTCTAATTAAACGATTATTATTCAATTACGAGATAGACGCCGGCGGCACAATTCATTCATTTTATTCATTTCATTTCATTTCATTTCATTCATTTCACTTCGCATTCAGTTCAGTTCAGTTCATGCCACATGCTTTAAAGTGTGATTTATGTGCAACGCCCACGCAACGCTACGATCCAAAAAGATACGGCGATCGTTCGGGTTATCATCTTCGGCTATATGTATATAAATATATATATAATATATATATAGCTGTTTTTTTTCGGGTTCGAGTTCGGGCTTTTCGGTATGCAGCCAAAAAGGTCAAATTCTCTATTCTAATTGACAAAGTTGTGGCCGGTCGATCTGACGATCTAATGATCCAACAATTCACATTGGACCCGTTTCGTTGGCGTAGTGCCAATCAATTTACGTCAAGCGGTTGATTGGTCAACCCCCTTAGACCCCCCCCCCCCCCCTCCACACTATGCACCACCTTCTTCCCCTTTTCGCCGAGTCGAAAGCAAAAGGCGCTCCATTAATGAAATTAGACAATCAACATCAAGTCTTGAATAAAGAAATAGTAGAACAAAAATTAAAATCACTTAATTAAATAATTTTTAATGTGCTTCGTTGTGCGTTTAATTGCTGCTTTTGTTGTGTACCTAAAATTCAGTTTTTTGTACGTCTGCAGTTTGTGGAGCAGCTGTCGTTTGTTAATTGCAAAGAATGACCGTTAAGAGGTTGCTTCATCTTCATTATTCAAATTGGCATCTATTTTAAGTTTCACATCTCTTGTTATTGCTATTGCTGTTGTTGTTGTTGTTGTTGCTGTTGTCTATGCAAAGTGGCAACTCGCATTCTGGAACTATGGACTCAGACGCCACTTGGGCTAGATGAAGGCCACGCGATATGCGCTAATTGATCAACAATCTACACACAACCCACAACTGATCGCAAGCATAAACAGAAAGAGAGAAACAGAGAAAAGCCGAGCAAGAGATCAGTGATCAATAGAAGAAACAATAATAAAGAATAAGCAGATAAGAAAGACGAGAAAGATCAGTCACCTAACAAACATTGGCCAACGATCTTGCTAAAAAAAAAAGATCGCTCGCTAATCCAACCAAGTCTAAACTGAAGAAAATAAAAATTTAATATCCTTGCTAAAGATTAGCATTAAAACAATAGTTTGTCTGTATATTTACTATACTATCGATCCTGTCAAAGAACAATCGATCACTCATAAGAGTTTTTAGAGAGTAAAAGAATTAATTGAAAGTCAAAGAGAGATAGAAAATTTCGCGATCACTTGGCACAACACTTATAGACTCTTTATATCTTTAGTTATTAGCAAATTAATTAAAAAGATCACTGGATTGAATATGTTATTGCCGATCAAATAAGTTAAGAGCTACCAAAGATAACAAAGATCGACAGATTATTGATCAAATATCTGAGCATGATACATTTTTGCAAAAGGAGTTATTTAAATCAGAGAAAGACAATATTGGATTACTGAAATAAAAAGTGTTATATAGGCAAAGGAATTCAAATTGTCAGTTGTGTTGTTCTTATCGATCTTGCTGGCTTGTCTATTTTACAGATCACAGTGTTTGCCCACGATGTACGTGCCAAGGCTAAGGCTAAGGCTAACTCTGACAATTCCAATTGCTATCTTATGTCAATGGGTTAACAAACAAATAAACGAACTAACAAAAGAAGCGAGCACATTGCTCGGCAATTACAATACGTATGTATATATACATACATACGCTTACATTATAAATCTTATGGCTGCTAATGAGACTCGTAAAACTCAACATTCTAGCAATCATTTGATGTCTCTCTGTCTACAGACACCAAAAAAAAAAAAAAAAAAAAAAAGGAAAAAATACTAATAAATGATTAGCAACAACAAGTGGTTGTTGTTATTTTTTATTGGCAAACAGCTTAAAAAAAAGCACCATGAAATTCATTAGATGTTGGCCTGAAAAGCAGTTTGCATTTCATTAGGGTTTCAATTCAACTTAACACTTACAATATACAATAACACTTATTCAATGCAATTTTGATTTCAATTTTAATCTGCCTAACAATTAACATTCAACTTTAATTGAACTTTAATAAAAATACAAATTTTACACTTCAACTCGAAAAGCTGTTAACGTATTTTTTAATCAATGCCTTATTGAATTGAATGCAGCATCAGTTTCAATTTTAATTCAATATGATTATTAGAATAAGTTTCTCTTAAAAGTTATCTTTGGTTTGCATTTTAAAATCATCATTAAAACTATAATTTTAGAGTAGTATTTTTGGTATTACAAATTATCACAATTCCAATTTAAATACAATATTTTATTTATTTTTTTGAAGTTTATTTAAGTATCCGTTTTTTTTTGCACATGTTTCTTATTTTTAAGCTATTTTTTCAATCCGTTTTTAGCACTTTACTTTCAACTTGACATTTGCAAATGTTGCCAACTTTCATCCCAACTTCAGTTTAGCTATTGAAGGCGTGGCTGCCCCTTTTTTTGTGGGTGAAGGGAGGAGTGGGAGCTTTGGGGCTTCCCTTTTTAGCAGTTCACTAAATAAGCACAGAAAATTGCTGTTAATTGCAGCTAATTGAGTTTTTGCACATTTCATTGCACAATTTTGTGAAAATTCGCACAAAATAACCAAACGTTCAAAGTGTGTTTTTTTAAGCATTTCTTTTCTTTTTCTTTTTATTTTTATTTTATTTTTGTATTTTTATTGTTTTCTGTATACTCTCGTATGTTTTTTTCGAATGTGCTTCTGGCTTTCCGCATTGACGCCTTTTGACATTTCAAGCAGAATTAATGCCACAGCATTGCAATTTGTAAGACGGCAAATCCTTAACAATCGTTGCAAATTAGGTAGCTCTTTCAATTTGTTGGCTTAACAACTCTGTACGTTGGGGTTACCAAATTCCCAAAAAATTCGAAATTCGAAATACACACAGAACACATGAAAAACCAAATAAACAAAACGTCTTTCGTTTTGGTTTTTGGTCTTTGGTCTTTGTCGTCTTTGCTTTTCAGATTTAAGCCAAATTAATGGACAGGCTATCCACCTATCTCCCTCTCTCTTTATCTCTGTTTCTCCCGCTCTCTCTTTCGCTCTCACCATGTTGTGCTGGTCTGTTTGGGTTTTCTGTTTGTGTTTGCCTAAAAAATTGGCGCTACCTACGCGCGTTTGTTTTTAGCGTCTTTGTCTTTAGTTTTTTTGTTTTTTTTTCTTTTTTGGTCTTTTTTTATTTTGGCTTGACTGTGTATATTTTGTATATTTTTCACGTCCTCTGCTTCTATTTTTTGTTTTACATATAATTTTGTTGTTTTTGCGATGAATCATGCGGCGGTCGTCCGCCAATTTGAGCGTCGGACAGTCGCTTAATCAATAATCATCAATCGTCTTACATACAGTAAATAGCCGAAATACATGAACGACTGTGGGGTAGATGTGTGTTAGTATGTGTGTGTGTTTGTGCCACATAATGGATGGCCATAAGCTGCAATTATTGATGGGCAACTCGGGCACGCACAGCCTCGCGAACAGCTTAGCATATGAGTACGATTACGATTACGAGTACTCGCACTAGCTTCGAATACAATTGAATACATTTGTGAATACTCGCACTCGCACACTCACTCAAAGTCAAACGTGTGCGTTGTGTTTTTATGCCGATGTCAAAGTCTATTTATACTAACAGTTTTTCCCACTTGTTGTTTGTTCTCTTTACAGCCAAAACGTTGCTGCATTTTATGGTAAGTCAAAGTGCAAGGACAAAGTCGGATTGACTGCAAAGTTGAAAGAGCGCATCAGTCGACGGCTATCAATTAAATTAAATTGAGACTCTAGAGGTGCTTTCGGCTTATAGCTGGTAATTAATAAGATTTGCATATGATTTTCCATTCAGTTTTATGAATCTAGCATTTAATAGACTTTCAAGTTACAAGTTAAATAAGAAATAATACTGAAATGAGATACCAAATATAGATTAGGTTTAATTTTAATCAGAATTACATTTAACACTTTTATTTTCAATTTATATTAAATTAAAATCTTGTTGAAATATAAGTTAAACAAATTTGTTACATTAACATTGAATGCATTCGAATGTATAACTTTAATTATTACACAGTTAATTTTAGCACAACTCAATATTTAAATTTAAGATATGATTAGCCATAAATCTAATTAAATTTTGCACTGCTGAAAATGTTTGTTTTATATTAAAATCAATCGAAATGTCCTTAAAATATAAAATTTGAAAATTAATTAAATTATGTACAATTTGAGTTTCCATTTGCTTTCAATTTTATTTGCAATTTAGAATTTATTCTTCAAACAGCCCGTAAGCAATAAATCACAAATTTGAATTCCAATTCTATATTCAATATCGTTGTTATTCAATTAAATTTCTGGCGCTGCTGCCATTTTTCCATGTCAAATATTTGTTGTGCCGCATTCTGTTTACATGTCGGGCCATTGCCCGTTCGCCTGTTAGCGCATTTTAGCCATTTCAATGTAAACAACAAGCTGCCAAATGGCTTTCAGCTAAATTTAGTTAACCACCCGCACCACTAACTAAACGCAGCTTCCTGGCCGCCGAAAAGAAAAAAGCAAATATAAATTGCGTATACGTCGCGTTGGCACGCGTCGAGAGGCGAGGAAGCGAAATACAATGAAATGGAATGAAATGAAAACGAAATCAATCAAAGGCAGCTAATTTGCAGCACGCAATCAATTTTATTTTATTTTTTGTATTCGGATTTCTTTTCATTTTTTTGAAGGGAGCAGATTTGCGTCACGAGGTGTGTCAAGGTTTCGAGTGTGGGGTACAACAGACAAGTCGTCGCCAGCCAGTTGTCCTTGCTCCTTGCGCTCCGACTTCCCTGTGCGTGCCGAAAAAATGGCGTCAAATCAATCAAAAAGAATGTAAGAGAGCGAACAAAATATAAAAAAATATTTGAAACACGCTTTAAGACCTAAATCTGACTGCGACTTACGCGCAATTAAACCTGTCTGCCAATTTTGCAGCTGGCACCACGGCCTTCTACCCTTCAGCCCCAACCCTGCCCCCATCCCTTAATTCACTCGCTCAATTATCATAATTGTGCCCACACACAGAGAGAGAGAGAGAGAGAGAGAGAGAGAGAGAGAGAGAGAGAGAGAGAGGGAGTTGACACAGCAAGCTGGAAATGATAATGTCGGCGCCAGCATTTCCGCTTTTATTAACGACGGCTTCGTCTACGTCTTTGCTCGCTCTCCCTCTCTTCATCACCTCTCTTTTCTCTGCCTTTCCTGCTAAACACACCCTGCGAATGGTGTCGTGTGTGGGCGCCATCCTGTGTCCATGTCCATGTCCATGTCCATGTTGTGGCTGCCTGACACGCACAATTAAGTGCCACCCAGCACTCTCACTCTCCCCCTCTCCCTCTTTCTCTATCTCTCTATCTCGCTCTCAATCTCATTCTCTTGCCCTGTCTGGCTCAAGGATAACGCTAAACGATATGCGCCTGGCTTTTGTTCTTGCTTATTTCAAAATCAAATCAAATAAAATAAAATTTACTACGCTCACGCACGCTTCTTTCTTCTCTCTCTCTCTCTCTCTCTCTCTCGCTCTTCCTCACATCGTTCTCTGTCTTTTACCCCCTAAATTGTTGAAATATTGAAATGTTCGTCGTCGACGTTTTTATTTGGATTTTTCGTTTCGGTTTTTCGTTTTTCGACTATTTTTATATCTATTCAACATTTTCATTTCCGTTTCGCCTTAATGCACTTGACCTTCAACCAAAACAGAAAAAAATTTAAGTAGAGAACTAGAAAATAAAAAACCAAAGAAATACAGAGCAAGAGAGCTGATGTCTGTTCTCAAGTTCTATTCCATTGCCAAATAGTTATTTTAACAATTTTGATTAAATTTCATTAATTCTAAATTCCAATTCAACCTTTGTTTTCTTGCCATTTCAATATGTATACAAATAGAAGCAGTTTTCACATACTATTTATGCGTTTTTTTTCATCTATTCACACTTTAATTTCATTTTCATTTTTAACATTGTTTGAATCACAAATTAATCTTTTTTAATATATGTATGTATATGTATATATTTCCGTTCAGCCATGATTCACTTGTTTTAGTTTTAATATGCATTGTGACTCAATTGCTTGTAATTTGTATTCAATTTGTGTTTCAATTTCAATTCAAATTTCAAATTATTGCAATTTAAAGTTAAGCATTCAATGTGCGTTTAACTGCTTTAGTCTGAAGTTCGAATGTAATAAATTTCATATTTCTTAATTTTTTCTTTGCAATTTACAAGAAAATCTTATTCAGGCCTGTTCCGGTTTTCACTTTCGGCAAGATTTTGCGAATTGAATTCACGTGACATTGAGCAAGTGAGTTTGAATTCGGAAGGGTTAAATCGATGATTTTGGCATGCTTAGCATAAAATTAAAGTGAAAATAAAATATTTATAAAATACTTCAATGTTTTGGGAATATTACTACATTATCAGATAAAAAAAAATATTTTATTTGATTTTTAAATAATTTTTATTTCATCATACCCCAAAATCGATAAGACTCTAACCTACAATTTTTGTCGGATTTGCTCGACCTGTTCTGGTTTCCGCAAATATTTGTGAAAACGATGGGCAACTTTATTAGGGCTGCCCTTGTATGTGAAGAAAGTAGTTACATATTTTAAACCACAATTTAAGTGTTTTTATGTATTGCGTAAAATAAAGAATTAAATTTCTTGTTTTTTAAATGCAAGTTTGGACAAAACTGTTTGTAATTTAATGCAAAAAAGAACTGCTTATTTATGTAAGCAAACACTGTGCAACAATTGACAACTCTGCAAAAAGACATTTCTCAACACTGAAATCAGCCCGCGCTTTCAAAAATACAAAAGTTATAACAAAAGTAGGTTTTACCTTTGAAAAATGTTTCGACTTATAATTAAATAAATATTTGATGGATAAATTACACATTTTAACAGGCGAAAATTCTTTTGACGCAAATGTCTGATTCGCTCAGAACATTTTCCAGCACTGTTCTGCAAAAAATTACTCAACACAATGTGGAAGGGAAATTCGGAGGGTAATTCGTAGGAAATGTAAAGGAATTTTAAGGGAAAGTCGGTCAAATCTTGCGGATTGAAATTCGCAAAAAACCAGTGAAAACCGGAACAGGCCTGATTGAAATTTACTTGCATTTTGGTTTTTCAATTAATTTTTATAAAAATTTGCATGCAATTTTAATGCGTTTGTTAGTCAACTTTAATTCGATTAAATATCAAAAATGTTTCTCGAAAATCGCCTGGCATGACAAAAGGTCACGTTGCATGCGATTTTTATTGCTATTGTTGTAAAATTTTCCAGTGTAAATTCCATTAGGATTATATTACGAGACGCACACACACAAACACACACACACACGCAAAGAGGCAGCTGGGAAGCCACAAAAGTTGCGCTGGCCCATAAACTAGAAGAAATTTCTTTTATTATCCTTGGCAGAGCGAGGACACAAAAAGAAGAGGAAAAAAAAGCTGAACGTAAAAAGTTCAAATGGATTAGGGGCAAGCTTCAAGCGGAAGCCCGACAAGGCGTTGGCTAACACACACACACACAAACACACACACACGGAGAGGGAGATTCGCAGTGTTGTGCGTGCCAAGCAAATGGCAAGGATATGTGTCAAGGACATGCGGCAACAGAGCGCCAACTTGACTATGTGTGTGTGTGTGAGTGAGTGTGTGTTTCTGTGTGTGTGAGTGTGGACTAACCATTTGTTATGGGTGTGTAGGCGTGCCTAGCTGCAGTTAACACACAGCTGTCATTTAACACACAATCCCACACACACACCCTCCCACACACACACACACACACACACACCTTTCTCTGCATGCTGCCCAAGCGACTTTCGGGACACATTTGGAGCACACTAATTGATATTTTCACAGTCCTTTTCCCCATTTTTCTTCCCATTCTCTTGTTGTTGATATGTTTTTTTTTTTTTTTTTTTTTTTTGGCACGCCTTGTCGCATAAATTTTCAAATTTTTTCTCCATTTTTCCACGGTCTTTATTTTATATATTTTATTTTTTTTTGGGTCTCTTGAGACCCTGAGAAACAAACACGCCCAAGTTTAGCGGTTATAAAGTGATTAGAATGATGAGCTTAGGAGAAGGCGCCACTAACAAATGGTGAAACTGATATTTTACTCGACAGCAGTAAGGGTAATTGCCCAAATGAATGAAATGAATGCACATAATCATATGATAAGCTTACACTAATCCAGGCTATGCGAAAAGCCCGAAAGCTTTTCTTTCAGCTTTTGTTTGCAGAGGAAAAATTCAAGTTATTAGTTCTACATAATACAAAATATCAAGGCTAAATTTTAGAAAAGGTTCCGTTGAATGGTTTGAGCAATAGGGATTCGAACCTCAGTTCAATGTTCATCAAAAAGTTCTATTTAATTTACCTAATTGTTATTCAATATTCAATGATTTTGTTGGCATATACAAATTTCAAGCTTTTTAAGAAATCTATGTAACCTAAATAAATATTTTATTATAGTTTTTGTTGACAAAGTTTCAAAATTAAGCTTAATTAACATGTAAAAATCATGAATATTTTAAAGACTTTATAACCAAACTTGTTGGATCCGGATTCATGGGGATCGATCCTTTTAAATTGTCCCCCAAATCTCAACTTTTATTTAGAACTGAACCCACTCTGTATGGTGAATTGAAATCAAACGAAACCAAGTGTCGTAATATCGCAAGCTGCCACTGTGTTGCATAGAAAACATTTCAACAGAATGTGACTGGACACGTTGTTGTGCCACAGGCGGATATCGTGGCAAGACGCGTGCGCTTCATAAACAAAAAAAAAAAAAAAAAAAAAAATAGAAAAAAAAGAAGAGGGAAAAAAAATTGAAGAAGCATTTGTCAGTGTTTACTTAAGCCAAAAGCCGCTTGCCACGTTTCGCTTTTGCAAAACTGAATGTGCCACAGAATTTCCTAGAAGATTTTCAATATGTGCAACTGACAGCTGGCAACGTGGCAGCAAGTGGCAGCCAACTGGCCAACAATAATATACGAGGCAACAGCAGCAGCAGCAACAGCAACAGCAGCTGCTGACCCAACGAACCACTGAACCACCGATCCACTGACGTCGACGCCGACGCAGCTATTACAGGCGTCGCAGTCGCCAACACAACAAATTTCCATTAGATATGTATATACATATGTGTGTGTGTTGGTTGTGTATTATTCTTTCCATTTTGGCCGTTTCTTGATGCTCGTTTGCAATAAATAAACACAATAAACAATTTTAATGCGAATTCCTTCATAAAAATCATGAGTTGCGCCTCCGTTCATCATCATCATGATCATTATGATGATCATCATCAACATTGGCAGCAACATCACGATCATCATGATGATGACAGCTGTCGCATGGCAATGACAACCGACCGACACATCTGCCATATAAAAGAACACCATATAGATAAAGACAGAGACACAAAGCAGACAAAGATACAGATACAGATACAGATACAAATGTATCTCACCAAATGCCACACATAAAATGAGGTGTGAAAAGTGTACTAAATGTCTTTAAAACACAAAGCCCAAAGTGCGCGAGCACTCTCCAAATCTCTTTTGATAAAATTCCAAAGCAAACTCATAAATAGCAATAAATATTAAAAAAAAAAAAAAAAAAAAACAGCACATTGCAGGCCAAGTTAAAACGGGCACTGCAAACTGATAGTGTCAATGACGGCTGTTGCTTGCTACACTGGCAACAATAATCAGCATAAATCGCTTTGATGTCACACATGTATTAATTTTCAAAATTAATTAGATTTTCTTCAGCCAACAACAAGAACAACAACAACAACAACTTTGACGGAACAATAACAAAAACAATGGACAGAAACTTGCACTAGATAAGAATTGTTTTATAAGTTGTGCGTTTCATGTTGCTGATAAGACATCTTTGACACAAGACAAGGCAGCAGCAGCAGCAACCACAGCAGCAACAACACCAACAACAACAACAACACCAACAGCAACCACAACAATCGCTACTGATAAGCTGTTGATAAAACAAAAGTGTAATGAAAGTTTTGATTGTGAACGTCCTTGCAAAGGCAGACAACAATAGCAACAACAACAACTACAACAAACAACAACAACAACAACACACGCACTGCACCTGAACTTGTGCTTATCTGATTAGTGACTAATGCTACATAAATATATTAATACAAGTATATATAAATACAAACATATGGAAAGGGAGCACTCAGGCAGCTGATAGAACGGGGACGGAGTCAAAGGGGAAGGTGTGCGAGGGGAAGGTGCACAAATGTCCAAGCATATACTTGTTACTAAATGGCCAACAGAAAACTGCACATACACTGAGCGAAAAGGCGCTTTATAAAACAAATTCAACTATCTCATGTTAACTTTGAATGTAACCAAATCTGCTCCAACTCATCTCATAATCAGATGGAAAAAAATACGATATTTTTTACTTATAATAAACTCGACTTTCACTTACAAGTTTTTCATTCACTTGTCAACTTTAGACATAATTTAAATTGATTCCAGCGCTAAATTTGCCAAAAACTAATAGTAAATTGACTTACAACATTTTTAGAACAATCTAACTTGCTGTCAGTTGAAATTAGAATTTATGATAACATTGCTTTAAAAATATACATATTTTCTAAAAAATGTACTAATAATATATTAATTGGCACAGCATTGCTTTCAATTGAATAATATTTACTTCAGTATTGGGATGAGTTTTATTATTCCTATCTAATCATAAAATGAAGAATTTAACCTTTTTTTGGTACTTTACTTGAGATGCTTTTCTAGTTTTAGTACAATTTTGTTTCTGCCAGTGTATGCACATATTATAGATATTATATATGTAGATACTAAATACCTGATAGTCGTAGCTTTTGTTATAAATATACATACAACATATGTATCTGATAGGTGCGTTGACACATTCCACAAACGTTGCGTGTGACACATTCGAGAATCGCTTGCATTGCGTGGTGTAATTTATCGATAAACGTTTCAGTACCCTAGAGATGGCAAAACTGCAAAGTTATCAAACAGTTTGTTTTCGAATTTTAAGCCTTATTAATAGTTTGACTTTAATAATATGTTTGTAATATGATACGCTTCGTTTGGCAACTATTTATCGCATATAATCGATAACATTTCGCAGCCTTGTTTTTTTTTAGCTTATTTCTTTGTCGAAATGTTTGTGGCCTGTTTCGCTCATTTAGGCATATTTCCATAAATTTGTCATTTCATAATTTTGCTCGTTCCGCACACAACATTTTTGTATGACTTTTTGAGTTCAGTTTCGAGTTTTTGTTTTTTCTTTCTAAAGTTCTCAGTTCTCAGTTCTCAGCTCCTTAACTTAATGCACAAAACGTGCACAGAAATGTTTATAACTGTAAAACTTGCGACACGCGTTTGCCATAATTTAGTGGAACTCCATTTCCATTTCCATTTTCATTTTCATTTCGATTCGCATTTGCCTTCCCCCAAACAATTCTCATTCCCTTTGCTCATTTTCCTTTGCTCATTTCATTTGGCCCATTTGGCCCCATCATGAAACAGGACATTTTTGGCAACAACAACAACAGCAAATGCTGCACTGACTCGGACAGTGGTGCGGTTGGTGGTGCGGTTGGTGGTGGGGTTGGTGGTGCTTCAGTCTTCAGGGCGCGGCCTTTTGCGCTCCGACAATTCAATGTGCGAAATTCTTTGCGGAGTTTTTGTGCGCGTTTAATTTTTATAACATTTTTATGGGCTCTGTAGATGTGCATGCTAAACACAGCACAGTCTCACTCTCTCTCTCACTCTCTCTCTCTCTCTCTCTCTCTGTCTCTGTCTCTGTCTCTTTCTGCATTCCCCCCTGCGGTCTTAAGTGAATAATAAATTAATTGAATTGCCACGCGGCACATTTTTGGACTCTCCGAATTCTCGGTGGTTCTATCGTTGTTGGTTTGTCCGTGTTGGTGTTGGTGTTGGAGTTGGTTTAGTGTGGTTTGTGCTGGACTCGCTGGTGGTTTCTTTTTTTTTGGTTTGTCGAGGCGCGTGCGCTTCTTATATGGCCCATCCGTAAACTTTTATGTTAATAGGCAAGTTTTTATCACACTGTCAGAGTTGCCCACGCAGCGTCATAAAACTAAAGCAACCCCACAATCCACCACCCACCTACCCAAGCACCCCCTTTTATCTACGCCCCTGCCCCACTTGCCACACAGCATGTGATGTGGCAGCTAATCAAAGGCAGATAGATAGATAGATATACGTACATTATCTAAATGCTTAATTAAAGTGTAAATTTTCAGAGCTTTGGCAGAGCGTGCCACGCCCACAAAACGAGGGCTGTCTGATTGCGACAGACGACGGCGAATCAATGACACTTAATTAGAAAATAGCTGACTCTCTCTCTCTCTCTCTCGCTCTCTTTGTTTCTTTGTGGAGGGATATATTGGCTGCCCATTAATGTGGCAATTTTGTATCTATGAGATACTTTGGCACTGCACGTTCGTTCCCTTCTGTCTGTTGTTGTCTCTGCACTTTGTTTGGCTCGTGCCCGGGACACGAAGATTGTTTGGCTTTGGCTTTGGCTTTGAGTCTGGCAAATGCTTTTAATTAAGCCGGCTGAACAACACTAACAATTCTATCTCTCTCTCTCTCACAATGGAAGTTATTTTTATGTGCCAATAGCCACTTGTCCTCCTCTTTCTCTACCCAGCTCCCCTTCAAATTCGTTTTGGACAAAGTGCAAAAAATATAAGAAAACTGATGAAGAAAAAATGGGAGAAGAAAAAAGAACCCTAAACTAACAAAGTTTTTATGTGAGCAGCCAATGATTGGTATTTCTCTATCTCCCTCATTCTTTATCATTCAATCTCTCTCACTCTCTCTTCCACAAATGTTCTCCTTGTTTTGTTCTGTGCCCAGTCCATAAAAGGCTTTAATAACTTTGCTTACAGCTTTGGCATGTGCAAAGTTTTTGAATACAAATAGAAAAAAAGTTGAAAAATGAGATTTTTGTCCACTAAAAATATATACAACTTATATTGAATTTTTCACATTTGTTTCTTCCTAAAGTCTTATTTTAAAAATAATAATTTGAGTGGAATATTCTTGATTTTATTAGTGTGCTAAATGTCTGCTTGAAATGTCAAAAATTTAAAATATACTCTTAGAAAATATTGCTAAGTGAAACATAACCTTGTATTTTCTATATTTTCTTTTTTAAGATAGTTTCTTTATCCTTTTTTCTATGTGATCCGTTCGTTTTTCAAGTCTTCCAAATTGTTAAAAAAAAGATTTTACAAGTATTTGGCGCCACGCCCACATAAATCACTCAATATGCAATTTGTTGTATTGTTTTATGCGGATACTGTTTTTTTTTTGTATTTCTCTTCTCGTTTTTTTCGCTCGTTTTGAACGCTTGTTCGCATCGTGTGATTCGTGTGAAATGTAGAGTGCATTGCGAGTCACGTACCGCAAACAACAACAACAAAAACAACGACAACGACAACTTGCAACTAACAACAACGAGCAGCAACAACGACAACATTGGCACAGACACCATGATTAAAATGTTAAATACTGAAATTTTTCAAATATCATCCGAATGTGTATTAATAATACTGTTATGTGTTTGGGGGATTGCACACGAATCGTTACCAATTCCGATCGAATGAATGTGATGAATACCCGACGAGTGACCCACTGGAGCTTGCCACAACACCCAACTAAGTAGACACAACAAATCAGCACAAACATGGAATACTCAAACTCATACTCATCCCTGCTCGCTATCGAAATAATAATATTAAAACAAAAAAGAAAAACAATTTTGAAATATGTGAATAAAATATAATATAGTATGTTTATGAATATGATTATTAGTATTATACAATATTCGTGTGATTTCTTTTCTTGCGGTTCCAAAGCTGATACAATAATTTATTTATTTATTTTATTTTTACTTTGTTTAATAATTAAACGGAATTTTGCGGTATTTTTTACAGTTTTGTGAGTCATTTGGCAATTTGTGCTTCATTGTTTATTATTACATAGTATTCATGGTTTTTTTCGGGTACCCATATAGTATTCATTGTATTCATTGTTTGTACTAACAGGTTTCGCGATAATTGTTTCAAATAAATTCAAGAATACATATTGTAAAATTTATCGCCAGGATGCCGCAAATCTGTTTTCACATCAATTTATTTAACTGTTATATGGATTTAAATGTCGTATATAAGTGTATATATACCATAAAAAAACCTCTTTACGCGGTAAAAGTCTAGTGACGAAAACATTTTCATGCTCCAAAATTTCTGATATCCAATTTTGTGACGAATAATATTAAGTTTTACATATGAATAAAATAAAAAAAAATGTTGGCTATGAGGGTGTCAATTTTAGCGGTTTTTAGCGATTTCCCGATAAACTAGCGAATTTTCGGAAAAGTCGTAGAACAAACGTTTCTAGATTTTTGAGCGGGAACAAGTCCTCATTCAAACTTCTAAGCTATTAGAAAGATTTTATCCAAACAGACAAACGGGTCCTCTTCCAAATCTAAGAAAACGTATATTTTCAGTTAACTGGTTATATCTTCCAAACCATTTGGCTATAAGTTATGTTTCATATATCAAAAAATGCGAAATTTTATAAACTACAACATATTGAAAATTAAAAAAAAACGTTAGCGGCGTTTTCTCAAAAACCGCCAAAATGTGGAGAAAAATACCTTATTTCACCTGTAGCTGTTTACCTATTTACCTAAAAATAAAACTTCTAAGGTATGCCTAAGAGCCCTTCAAAATACCTTTTCAACGATATATAGATCACATCTGTGGCTTCTATCGTTTGGATGCTATGGGGGTTTTAAGCTTGGCGGTTTTTAGCGATTTCCCGCTAAACTAGCGATTTTTCGAAAAAGTCGTAGAACAAACGTTTTTAGATTTTTGAACAGGAACAAGTCCTCATTCAAACATTTAAGCTAAATCAACGATTTGATCCAAACAAACAAACAGACAGACTGACTTTTCATCTCATTTTCGGAAGGCCCCTAAAAATTTCAAAATTAATTATCTTTCGAACCAGTTGTCCGATTTCGATGATCGAGGTGTCATTCGACGCGTATTTTTAATGAGAATTGTAAAAAATTCAAAGAAAATTAAAAATCCAACGGCCCCATTAGCTCCAATAATTTAAATTTTTGCCCTCCCACTTACACCTGTTTATCTCACGAACCAGGTGAGTTTCCAAAAGTCTTAGTATGCACATTTGTAAGTTAAGTTAATACCTTTCGATCAGTATATAACTCGACCTGATCGGACAGTCATAGTAAATTTTCCATTCTTCCTGTGTATATATGCTAGTCGCCTTCGCACCCTTCGTGCTGCTTTCGTCACTAGCGCGGACTGCCGTCCGCAGTGATATCGATAAAGGATTTATTGCTTAATCAATTAGGGTGTTCACTTGACCCTTGCAGCGTTTCAGATTGCAAGTTTGCAATACACACTGCGTGAACACCTCTTAACGTTGCAATGGGTTGCACATATTCACAGTAGGCTGTTTTTTGTTTACAGTTTGTTTAATTGTGCTTGGATTTGCTAAATTTATAAAGATAAAAATGTCATTTTAAAGCATCAGAAATATGCTCTGTGATGAAAGAGCAAAGCAACTCATCCGTGAAATTAAGAAAATAGAAGGTGTCTAGAACTTGTTTTTTAAATAAGTAGTTGCACAAAAATGTTCATGCTCTTAACATTCGTGGATGTATAGTATATTGACTAGACAAAGCTGAATCAAAAATTGATGAGATTGATGTCGTTTTATCAAACAAATTCAGTTGGACTTTTGATTTCAACGGCCATTAATCAACTGTCATTAATTTCTTTAGCACTAAAATACACCAAATATACTCAAATATACTGAGCATCGATATACAATTTCGACTTTTCTATCGAGCTTTCCACATCTTTATTTTGTGCAAACATGAAAGACTTTTCGTATACATAGGGGAGGGACTAGCATTGTTGCAACAAATTTTTCTGTGCAAGTTGTTGTTGTGACAAGTCGCACACTTGCAATCTGAAACGCTGCAAGGGTCAAGTGAACACCCTAAATATAACAAAATATTTTGATGCAATTTCTTATTAATCAACTAGTTATTTTTATTGATCATTGATGAACGGCTATATCTGCTGTCGATGTTCAACAAATCAATGTTTACTCGATTAATTTATCGATACAATGTAATTAATATTGATCAGTGAAATATTTTTGTTAAATGTCAGTTGAATTATCAAACAAATGCACACTTAATATATCAACTAAGTTTGCAATATATTAAACAACTGTTCCAACGACTGATTTATCGATATTATCGATTTATTTATCGCATGACTTATAATATATTTTGACTAATAAAGAGTGTCTCAATACCCACTGTGTAAACTCAAGTTAATCAAATCATTTATCGATTAACTAATCGATAACTTGAAGCACTATTTGCTCGTTGATTACATGTTTTGTTGTATGTATTTGACATGTGCCCTTACAATGTATACACAGTTGTATTGCATTTGCCACTCGCACGATGCGATCTTTGCATTTCCAACTGATCAGGCAAACAATGTCGCACACTTGAGAGCAATTCAGAAATGCCAACGAATCAATAAATCCAAACAGCCGCAAATAGCTTCATTCGACAAGGCTTCAACACACACACACACGCACACACATGCCAAATATAAAAACCCGCTTAGGAATGTTAATGGCCAATAAATAAATAAAAATAATAATAGAAAAAAAAAATCAAAATAAAAGCCAAGTACGAGTAGCCAAGTAGTTGCCCGTGAGCTGATGGCTGATAGTTGGTGCCCTGCTGGGCCACTTGCCAGCTCAGCTCAGTGACAGCTGCCTGAGCTGCTGCTTCTTTTTGGAGCTATCGATTAGCTATCGAAGTCAGCCAACCGATTGTCATCTGTTTGCGCAAGTCACATGCGGCGTATGCGCAATGTGCAGGCAGCGCCATGACCTCAAAAGTTCTACAGAAGCAAGACAGTACAAGGAGAGACATAAAGGGGAGGCAAGGCCTGGGGTGTGGGGTGTGGGGTGGCACGCATGCGCCACATTTGGTCAAAATGAGAAGCGGCAAATTGAAACCAACAAAAAATATATATACATATACAACAAAATAAAACGATTTCTGAGGCGAATGTCAAAAGTGATTTTCGTTTAACAAGTTGCAACGCACAACAAACAGAATGCACACACACACACACCACACATACAAAGAAACAAACATATACAAAAAAAACAATACACACTGTATGTAACACACACATCAAAGGCATGAAAAAAAGGCTTTAAAAGCTAAGCAACAAAGCTGAACCTCACACCCCAGAGCACCCCCTTCTCCTCCACTCCCCCCGCCCCCCGCCTCCTATCCCACCCCTTTGCTAGCAAACATACAGAAAAACATGCGAAAGTCATAAATCATAATTCTTTATTCTGGCTTTTTCATTTGGTTGTTGCTCAAGTTTTACGTTTTTCGTTGTTCATTTTCGTGTTTTATTTTTATTTGTATTTCGTATATATGTTTCTGTTTCTGTTTCTCTTTTTTTTTTTTGACTGACTTTCAATTTGCACCAGTGTACGTGTGTATGTGTGTGTGTGTGTGTGTGTGTGAGAGACATAAAAGTAGCACTAAAACTTTGCAAAGCCCCTGAAGAGGACAGCGGGAGGAGGCACAAACATTCTTGCCAAAAATGATAAATGGGAAAAAGCAATAGTCAAAAATTGCACAGCTAAAATTTTTCCCAACAGCAGGCAGAGGATTCCAGAGGGGGCTAAAAATGGGGAGGAGGTGTTTTCATTGGGGGTGGTTGTTTCGCTTTTATGTTTGACAGCGTCGCAATTTGCATATTGAGTGAAATTATATGTACATACATGTTGGCAGAAGAAGATGAGCAAAGAGTAACCTTAAAAAAATATACAGCTCGACATAGTACAACATCATTATCATTATCATTATCATTGCTTCGTTTGCTCGACGTTTTCGGTTTTCACACGTAACTGGCATTTCGTTTAGCTAATCTCTGACCAGAGGCACATAACTCAATTCCTTGAAAAACCTCCATTAAAACAAAAAATAAAAATAAATAAAGCAAAGCGAAACATGGCCACAAAAAAAGGGCCAACAAATTGCCATAAGAAACACCAAAAACCACACTGAAAAATGGAATCACAACCATAAACAATTTGGATCTGCTGTAGATGGTGCACTTACATAGGAAATGGTCACAGGGGCTTTAGCTTAGCAGGTGGCAACTCTGTTGCAACATTATTGCATTAACATTGCTTGAAGTTAGGCTTAACAATTTACTCAGTAACAATTTACAAAAAGACAGCTCTGTAAGAATGCTTTTTGACGATACTGTAGTGATAACCAATATGTGGCAACGCCGCAACAATGTTTATTAGCCTGTTAAGTTGGCTGCAAATCATCGAATCTTAAAGTTAAGTGTAATTTTGAAATATTAAATTGTAGTTTTTATAGTTTGCTGAGCCAAGGTGTTGATAAAAAAAAACGTATTATACATGTGGCAACTCTTGCAACAAGGTGGCAACACCATTTCAGTTCAACTACTTAACAATTCATTAAGTTCTAGCACTAAGCAAATAACCTATAGAGAACCCATCCTATACAACTGAAATGTCACAGAAAAAATGCTTGCGAAGCGTCCACAGCGAAGTGTTACCGATCTGGCAATATTGTTCGAGTGGAATTTATAAAAATTAAGGGTGTTGTTTTGAATAAAATAATGTGGGTTAAAAGTTTTAAGGGTAGAGGGTATCATATTTCACATGTTTAAGTTTCGCAAGCAACGGCCTCAAAAATAAAATCGCTTCTTTTATAAATTCCACTATAACAATATTGCCAGATCGGTAACACTTCGCTGTGGACGCTTCGCAAGCATTTTTTCTGTGACATTTCAGTTGTATAGGATGGGTTCTCTATAGGTTATTTGCTTAGTGGTTCTGGCACATAACCAATATGTGGCAACGCCGCAACAATGTTTATTAGCCTGTTAAGTTGGCTGCAAATCATCGAATCTTAAAGTTAAGTGTAATAATAAAATTTAAAATTGTAATTTTTATAGTTTGCTGAGCAAAGGTGTTGATAAAAAAAAACGTATTATACATGTGGCAACTCTTGCAACAATGTGGCAACACCATTTCAGTTCAACTACTTAACAATTCATTAAGTTCCAGCTTGTCTAAAGTCCAATGTAACTAAAAATTATACAATTGATTAAAACTAGCTGGCAACGCTGCGCAGAGAAAAATCAGTTAAATTTGCCAGTACACATAATGTCAGCATGACATGCATATACCCCATTAGAATACCCTTTACATAGAGAAACACACTCGAAAAAAAAAGAAGATGAAAAGATTGCCAATGAAATTTGTGGATCATTTAATGTAATCACAACAGGGGGCTGGGCTAGATTTTCCAGTCGTTGTATTCCAGATTCCAAATGAGTTGCAGTTACAGTTACAGCTACAGTTACAGCTACAGTTGCAGTTGCAGTTGCATAAGTATGTTGGAATATAGTATTGGTTTAATTGACCCAAGAATAGTTGGAATATTTTGCAATACTCGAAATACTCGGAATACTTGAGCTACTTATTGCCATTTCACCTTCAACTGTGATTGACCGCACACGCCAATGGGGTGTTTTACACACACTCACGTACTATGTAGATCAATTGTAGATCCTCAGCCTCTGGCTATCAGGCATCTATTGAAAATAAAAATAAAAAAAAAACATAATAAAAAGTGTGCATTCTGCATTCAATTAAACGATTAAGCTCTTAATTGAGACATCAACTTGGCTAACTAACTACGCACAACAAACGGGTGTGTGTGTGTGTGTATAACATTGGGTCAGTCAGCTGGTCAGTCAATTGGTCAGTTGGTCAGTCAGTCAGTCAGTTGATTGTCAGCTGCCCAGTGCTTACATAAATCAATTTACTTACGCTTATTTTATAATTTAATTGTTTTTTTTGTGCTTTATATCCTGTATTCAAGTGATCTAATGGGGTATGCCTTATTTTCATTGCAGCTTTGTAACAGACAAAGTAATTACATGCTATATTAATTTGTTAATTCAGTATGGCTACTACTTATAGTTATCTGTATGATATATTAAAATAAAATAAAATATATAAAGATATAAAAATATAAATATACGGGGAAGCCACAGAAATCGGCTTCGCTTGAATTTCACTTAAATTTTATACAAATTCCAGTGAAATTCAAGCGAAAGCGATTTCTGTGGCACCCTTGATAAATAAATATATATAGTATAAATGGAATTATATAATATAAATATTTATATTATTTGAAAAATTTGCATATATTATCCAACTGAATGCGATGATGAATTTGATTGAATTTAAGTTACTTTAGAACTTTTTACAGGATATTAAGCATAGAGAATGTTAAGGAGTATTATTAACGGGTATAATGTGTTTAAATTTGATAATATTAATACTTTTATAGATCACGTCAATAACATAATCCATTAAATTGATGCTGTAACAATGCCTGGCAATGTTGCAACTTGTTACAGGGTATAAGCCAGTCTAGCACACTTACTTTTACTTACTTTATTTATTTATCGCTCTCTTCTTACTCTCTCTCTCTTTCTCTGTTTCTCTCTCGCAGAGCAAGCGTGCGATTCGTCGTCGTCGTCGTCGTCGTTGTCGTCGTTCATGTCTCGGATGTCGTTGTTGATGTGGATGTGGATGTCGATGTCGACCGGTGCCGGTGGCCAAAACATTCAGTCGAATTCAACGCTGTGAGCAACACACGCTGGAAGCGCCGATGGAACCGCGTCGCGACGCAGCGGCAACGGCAACGGCAGCAGCGGCAGCGACAACAACAACAGCAGCAACAGCAACAGCATCAACAACAAATATATTTATTAAACAAAAACAACATCAAGTACCACAACTACAACAATCAACAGTCAGCTAAGAAAACAATTAAAGCATAAACAACAAATTTCCAAGCAGTCAAAGTTTTATTAACAACATTTTGTGATAACCGAGAGAGACAACAGCAACAACAACAACAACAAGTAGAAGACGCGAGTGTCCTAAAAAAAAATAAAACAAAATTTAATTAAACAAAATATAAACATTTATATACATATATTTATACAAAGCGCATATACAACAATTAAAAAACAAAAAACAAAATACAAATTAAAAGTTAAAGATTAAAAATTAAAGCAGTCCAACAAATGCAACGCGTAGGCCTTCAACTGTGATTTACAAAATAAAACAACAACAACAACAACAAAGTTAAACAAAGTTCTATACAACAACGACAAATTGAATAACAATTTAACGTGCTATTTATTTTGTTTGTTTTTTATTTTTTAAACTTTTTTTTTTGCAATTACATTTTTTTTTTTGTGTAATTTTGGCTTGCAATTGATTTTGAAATTTGCACATTACGATAAAGGCCAATTAGAGTTAACGAGTTTCCAATAAGAAGAAGCAGCAGCAGCGGCAAAATGTTCAACTCAAACATACCGGCAACGGCGCTGCTGAGCATCGAGAGCAGCGGCTGCCTTGGTGCACATACTCCGAAAACTCCAGAGATTCTCAATTCGGTGATTGCCATGACAAATCCATTGGACAATTTCAATTTCAATGCCTCAAACAGTTGCAGTGCCGCCTCCACGCCGCTCGTCACCATCCGTAATTTCTGTGGCAATCCCATTGGACAGGTGTGTAGCCCCTGCCCCCTCCCACCTGCCCCCCAATGATGAACACCTTCCGCTTCCACTCTTCAACTGATTCCTCTTTTTTGTTTTTGCAGTCACACTCCCAGGACAGCAGTCATTCCAGTTGCTCGGCATCGCCCCTCGATTCGCCAGCGGGCACAGCGACCACGCCCAGTGTGCAACAGGTAAGTGGGCGGGCATCGAATAATATTCAGCAGCAGGGCAACAATTGTCAATCATTTAAATACCCTTTTTATTGCGTCTATTTTTAGGCAGTTTAATCAAGTTGACATATATCATATAGAAATTTGGAGAGCTACAAATCGATTTCAAATTGAAGAAATTCGAATATTTCTGATTGACTTTTCAATCAATTTTATGTTTCAAATTCAATTTAAAAGGCGTTTTAATTTCGTTTAGCTGCTATCTTAAGTTGAGCTTTTAATCAAACTTATTTTCATTACATTTTATGCATTAACTTTAATTGCAAATTTTGTTTTCTTAATGGAGAAGATTTAATGTATAAAAACAATTGAAATAAAAAAAATATTTTAACAATTGCCATCTTAAATTTAGCTTTCAATCAATTTTCCAAACATTTGTTTTATTTAAAAAATATATAAACAAAACACATAGTTATTATCATTGAAAAATTGTGAATTTTTGTCTGAAAATCTCTTAAATTGCATTTCAATCAATTATTCATATGCTTGACTTTCAAAATGTCGTTTCAATTTCATTTTCAATTCAACAGTTACACCTGCTTTCAATTGCAATTGCAATTGCAGTTATTCTTGCGCCTTTTTCACTTTCAATCTGTAAGCAGCTATCAATTCGCTGCAATTTGTGCTTACAATACAATTTCCCTTTCAATTGAATTGACAATCTGTGTGTGCGACTCACATTGCAACTGCCACAATGACGGATGATGACGCTGACGTCGACAGCGACGCTGACGTCGACGGCGACGGCGACGCCGCACTTTATTTTTTTGGCGACGTCCAGTTGCATGTGCCGCCCACGCGGCGCCCCCAAAGCGACAACGATGTGCACAATCTCAGCCCACGCTATGGCTCTCGCTCTCTCTCTGTCTCTCTCTCTCTATATTGGCAGCCACAATTCTAACGCCTCCGCAGTCAGTTCGTCACACGGTCAGATGGTCACTTTGGGCCAGGCTTTTTGGCTGTTTTTTTTCTCTTTGGCTTTGGTTTTGGTTTTTGCTTTTGGCTTTGACGCGGATTCGTAGGCGTTGCAAAAACAAACAACAACAACAAAATGCTAAAAACGCAGCCAGAATTGATTTCACTTTTTTGTTGAAAAACAGAAATTGAATAAAGTATCTGTAGCTGTTGTATCTGTATCTATAGCTATGCAAATGTATCTGTAGCTGTCGCTGCATCTGTAAACTGCATGTATAGATGCGAATATAAAGAATCACTTGACTGACATTGGCCTTAATGAGGCACGTAACAGTCGTGAGGGGAGGTGTGAAGAGGGTGTGTGTGAGTGTGTGTGTGTCAGGGGAAGGGGTGAAGGTGTGTGCGATAAATGCATATGAATAACATTTGCCACGCGGCAATTAAATGCCATTTGAGAGTGTTGTTGCTGTTGCTGTTGTTGTAGCTCCAGGCGCATCCAGCAGATACTTAGATACTTGATTTTTGTTTCTTCTCTTTTTTGCTATGCTCTATTCTGCTCTCACGCGCGCTCCACTAATTGGCAGCAGTAGGTGTGTGTGTGTCTGTGTGATTTATGATTATTACTACAAAACGAATTTATAGGCATTGAACCGCCGGCCGCAACGTTTTAATTGCCGACGGACGACGCGACGTCCAACTGCAAAATATTAAACACTTTTCAAATTGTTTTCTAACAAATTTCACATAAATTACATTTCCCCCCCTTTCCACATCTTTAGCCAATTACATTTTGGTGCAAATAATTTTTTTTAGATGAAGTTTTTATTGCACTTTGTGTTTTTTTTTCTCTCATTTATTTATTTGTTTTGCGCAAATATTTGCACAAATGTTTAAAATTTCAACTTGCACACATAATGCAGAAGAAGTAGTATAGAAAGAAGAGCGAGAAGTGGCAGAATTGGCAAAAGAGAGGGGAAGAGGAAAAACGCACAGCAAATTATAATAAAAATGGCAAATATTGAATTAGCCGAAAAAGGGGCACAAAAAGCGCACAAGTAAAGTAATTTCTATCGATAGTTATGCACTACAATATACCCCGTAATTAAGTTGAATTTAGGACAAGTACATTTTTCATGTATCAAGCACTTTTATCAAAAATGTTAAATACAAATTGAAAGCTTCAACAAAATATTAAGTATACGCATCTTTGACAACTCTAGACTTCTGAGAATGCTGCCTTTCAATATAGTTTAAAAGCGAAATCTCTTGAGCATTCCTAACGCATATTATTGCTTTAGCTGTGCATACCAAATGCTATGCATTTTATGGTTACAGGGTATCGGCAAATGTGGCAAACGGGCGAGCAAACAAAATGCGGTGCCAAATAAAAGATGCAAATTTTCGAGACGATTCGTGTGAAATTTGACTTTTGGGCGCTGTTCAGCAAACATCACGCACACACACACACACACACACACGCACACACACGCACATATATATTACACACACATTGATGGAGTAACATACATAAATGTATACAGTTGTAGATACATTTAAATGTTGTCGGAACGGAACGCAAAATGCAACAAAGCGAAGTGCAAAGAAAGGCTTGCAATACATTCGTATCTTTCGCAAATTGTTTGGCCAATTTGTTGTTGTTGTAGTTGTTATTGTTGTTTTTTATTCACATACTGTGCCCATACACGTTCACACACTTAAGTAGGCAGTTGACTTGGGTCGCGTCTTACAGTTGCAGCTCGTATCTATATCTTTTTATCTTTAACTCGCAGCATAACTCAAACGCTTTCGAAACTCTTCATGATATTAAAACATGAGAGATATGTTGACTAAGAATCAACTAAACGGCTAGAATTACACTTGGAATCAGTCAGTAAATAAGTAATCTTTATTTTATTATCTGATTTTAAATTTCAAAATATATATTAAATATATATTATATAAATAGAAGATCAGTTTGAAAAATGATCCTAAACTTTCTCTTTGTATTCTCAATTCTTTTTTATGATTCATACTTTTATATGTAGATTAGATTACTTGCCTATTCGAGTTTTTCTCTTTTCAAGTTCATCACAATTTAATTAAATCTCTTGCTTTATGATTAACTTAAGATCAGTTCATCAGCTTGAATGCTTCAAAATATTCTTCTTGTTCCTCAATTTTGTTATATCATCTAAATTTGATCAGTTTATATATCTAAGATATTTTACCACTCTTCTTGGGCTTAGATAAAAACTTACCATGTTAAAGTTCTTGATCTTATCTTTCTTTTTAATCAGCATCAAATTCGCCATTAATTTCCAATTGTGTCTTTCTATCTTATCTAGCTGATCTTTTATCTTAAGTACATTACTTTTTGTTTGAGCTTTTTTAAAACTTATTTCTGATCATGCCACTATCATTTGTTTTTCTTAAGCTTCAAGTTGATCAAAGTGACATTCCCGAATCAAATTAGGAGCGATTTTTTGGCGTTTGCTTTTCAACTGCATAGCATGGAAAAGCCAATGATTTATGTATATGGAATATATATATTTGTATATAGATTAGACTCCCGTATTTCTTTCTTCTTGCTCCATTTAAAATGCCCTGTCGTGCTGACAACAAGCAGACATAGAGAGAGTTGCACAATAAACTCAAAATTGAACTGAACCGAACCGAACTGAATTGAATTGAAGCAAGTAGAAAACGCAACAACAACATTTTCGAGAAGTCTACGAGTTGAAGGCAACGAAATTTTGACCATATGGTCGGTTGGCGGATCGTTCGAGTCGTTGGCGCATGCGATTATTATGATTATGCGTGTTTTTTTTTTTGTTTTTTGTTTTTCCTTTTTCTTTTGGGTTGAAACAAAATTTATTTATCTGCTTTTTGGGTCAATAAATAAAAAGGCAGCGTGCCTAAAATTTAAATGAAACAATGCACTGTGGGGCCAGGCGGCAACAGCAATCCCAAAAGTCAAATACAAAAAAAAAAAACAAAAAATACAAAATAAAGAAGGGCGCGTTCAGGGGCTGGGCTGTGAACTGGGCAACTGCTGATTGGGGGGAGCAACAAATTCAACAGTGGCATCTCAACAATTTCTCGAGCAGACAACAAATAAAAAGCGCAAAATTATGAAGATGATAATGACAATGTTGATGTTGATGTTGATGTTGATGATGTTGATGATGATGGGCAGGCAAAGATAGTCTCGGCTTGCCAGATACTTGAATGAGCTCTCATTGAGCTTAAGATGGAAAGATTGAAGTTGTACATTTAGTACAACATCAATTGCAACTGTCTCAATTATAATCTGAAAACAGGTCTACAATTTCTGTTCTCATCTGTCTGTTTCAATCCGAGTTTCAATTCAATATTGTTGCTTCTTTTGGTTCTTGGACATAATCACAGATCTGCTTGCTTAGTTAGATCTTGTATTTTGTTTCTAATTTAACGCACTTTTGTATTCAATTTAGCTGACCTTTTCAATATGCTTTTTATCTCATTCAACTCGCATGAGTTTTTCATTAAGTTTACACTTGAAGCTATTAGCATTTACTGTTTATTTAATTTTAATACAATAAGGCGATTACAGTATATGCTTCAATTCGTTTTCTACTTTAATATGACACAGGGTTGCACTTGAAACAGCAATTTATAGACTTGTGCATTCAATTTCAATTCACTTTCAACTTTAATTAATTTTTAGGTAATGCTTTTAATCCTAAACAGATGATGTTTCAATTTACATTTATTCGGAATCACTTAAATTTATTTAAAGTATTTTAGTTTCAATTTCAATTCTCTTTCAACCAGATGTTGTCTGTTTCACTTGGAATTCTAAGCAATTCAATTGCATTGATTAACTTTTCAGTCCATTTATTTCAAATCATTTATAGGTAACGTTCCTGTTCACAAGCTGTTGATGTTTCAATTAGAATTTAATAACAATAATTTCAATTTATTTAAAAATTGCAGTTTTAACTTTAATTTCAATACTTTTTCAACTAGATGTTTTCTGTTAAAATGAACTTTACATTTATACATTTTTTTCACTATGGCACATTCAACTTCAGTTTCAATGTGCTTTCAACTGCAGTGCATTCAATCAGTTGAAATAACTCAACTTAACGAGTTGCGCAGCCCTTTATCTTTAAATGAAAGTTGACAACGTGTCGACGTGATGACCATCTGTTGTTGTTGTTGTTGTTGTTGTCTGTGGCACTCCATAAAAGGCGCTGACAGGCGCTGCCCACCCACCTCTTTTCAGACAGAGACAGAGACCGAGAAAGAAAGAGAAGAGCGGGTAGAGAAGATGATAAAGATGAGAGAAAAAGCGCATTGAGACTGCACTTGTTGTTGAAGAAGAAATTCGCTTGTGGGTCGATCGTTTAACAACCTGTTGTGGCCTTGTTGTCACTTTTGGTTTTTAAACTTCATTTTTTGGGCTTGCTGCATTGTCCTGCCCTTAGTTAAATTTTTTTGGGGAACTGGGCGTAGCTGTGACAAAAAAAAAAAGAGAGAGACCCAAAAAAAAAAACTCAGATTTGTATCTTTTCACTTTAATATTTAAAATTTATGCGAGAGTTGCGATTGCGAGTCGTTCAAGTAAATCACAAAGTAAACACAACAAATGCCGCAGCCCAAAGCTTCAGATAATCTCGCAAAACGGATCCAAGACCTCAAGTCCCAAGCCCAGACCCAAGACCCAACCTCAGACCCAGTTGACGAAATTATGGGAACCTTGCCCTGCAAGCAAAAAAAAAAAAAAAAAAAAAAAAAATCGGGCCATGTCTGAAGTGTGGCAAAGGAATGCGTTGCGAATCGAGTGTTTTGTTGATTCGTCATGAACTACCTGAAATGGGGGGAAATCTGTCTAGAAAGATACGATGTAGATATAGATATAGACAGGGAGAGGCAACATATAAAAGAGAGGGAAAAATCTTGTTGAACTTGTCAAGTTCTCGACTCAATCGGAGGCCAAATGGGTCAACGCTTTTTTTGCCACTGAAATGTCAGCGACTCACGCCCCAAATTGGAGTCAACTTCGAGGCAGGATGGGAGGCAGGGAGGGAGGTAGCGAGGGTAGCTTGGGGAGTTGACTGGTGATCTACAGTGGCGTCTTATGCAATTGTCATGCCTTCTTGGGGCTGCTGACCAATTTGGCTATTGGTGACAAACAACTTTTGTTGTTGTCGCTGCCATTCGTTGTTGATATACCCATTAATCTTGGAGTCAGAGGGTATATTGTATAAGTTTGTACAGTTGACCAAAATTAAAGTAAAAATTAAAGTCAAATAAAGTAGTATAAAAATTAAAGAAAAATGTATTTATTATATTCAAATTTATATTATAACTAGAAGGATAAACAAGTTAAATTAAAAATAAGGAATCTGGCGGTATTCAAAACATTATTAAATGATCGAGCATTTGTTGCAGGGATTGGAGAAAACCCAAAACAAATGAGTTGGGATGAGTTACTTATTTAAAGTCGACAAAAAACGGTTTTAAATTGACCATTAAGAAATATATTTTAGTTTGAATAAAAAGTTTGGAAGGATATTGATTTTGTAGCGATTCTGAATAAATTCTATATGATATTTTAGATATTTAAATTTGTTTGTAAATGATTGGTTAATCATGGTTTTAAGTACCACATAGAATGCTCTTTTTGGTGGTGAACATTAGGTTATCTTACATAGAGTCAATCCACTCAATTATAACAACATCAGAGGAATAAAACAATAGTTATGGCTGTTTTAAGTTCAAAAAATTCGTAACTATCATAAAAATATATCAAGATTGAGTAACGGGTATCTCATGGTCGGCATCTCTTAGTTGTCTGTCTTAGTTGTCTGCTCGAAGGACGTTCACTAATCACAAAATGTGTGTTTTGTCTCTCTGTCAATTGCAGACCTGTTCGCAGCTGATCAAAGCCGGCCTCAAGTTGTCCATACAGAGCAAACGCAAGTTGTCCACCTGCGACTCGAGCTCCGGCTCCGAGCAGCCCAACTCGAAGTGTTCGCGCCGCGACGAGGACTGCGAGGAGTCCAGCGACGAGGACAGCGAAACGAAGTCGATGCCCAAGGGCTTGACGCCCGAGGACGAGGATCGTCGTCGGCGGCGGCGGGAACGCAACAAAATCGCAGCCACCAAATGTCGCATGAAGAAACGCGAGCGCACACAGAACCTGATCAAGGAGTCCGAGGTGCTCGACACCCAAAACGTCGAGCTGAAGAACCAGGTGCGCACCCTGGAAACGGATCGGCGACGGCTGCTCGAAATGTTGCAGGGCCATTCGCCGGGCTGCGTGAAACGCGGCGGCTGCCAGTTGCCCTCGAAGCTGCTGCAGTCGCCGGCGTACAAATATCTGGCCGAATTGGAGCTGGATGGCCTAGTCAACAGCAGTGAGGCGGCGAGCAGTGCGGCCAATACGCCCACACAGCAGCAGCAGCAACAGCAGCAGCAGCAGCAGCAGCAACTTCAACAGCAGCAACATCAACAGCAGCAACAACAGCAACATATGCAGAGCATACCATCCATGTCAACGTTCAAGTTTGGCGCCAAAACGCCAGCGGTAATGGCGGCAGCTGTGGCAGCAGCACAGGCACAGCAGCAACACCAACAACTACAACAGCAGCAGCAGCAACAGTTGCCCAACGGTTACTGCAAACCATCGCCAAGTCCACAGGAGTTTGAGCATGCTGGCTATCTGAGTTCGCCAACACAAGAATCACTCTGTCTGCCACAGCAGCAGCAGCAACAGTCGACTATGAATCCCGCCAGCAACAGCAACATTAGCAACAACAACAGCGACAACAGTGTCAGTTTGGTGTCTGACTATGTGCCCAATTGTGAGGGTCTCAGTCTGGGACTGGTTGCCATCTCTACGCCCACCAACAACAATTGCAGCAACAGCAACAACAACAACAACATCAGCAATAACAACAACAACAACAACAGCAGCAGCAATAACAACAGCAGCAACAACAACAACAACAGCAGCAACAGCAATAACCTCAACAACACAGCTACAACTGTTATACCGCCTCCGGCGACCACGCCCACCAGCGCCATAGAGTTTGTGAAAAATGAGCTGGTCGATTCACAAAGTCCATATACCACCGCCTTGAGTGCCGAGCGTTTTCTGTTCGAGCCGAGCGAGGGATTCCCCGATATCAAGCATGCTGTCAGCGTGCATCCGAGTAGCCTCAACAACATGACGAGTGTGGCAAGCTTAACGTTGCACAGCAACAACATCAGCATCAGCAGCAACAACAACAACAACAACAACAATCATCTGATTGACTTTCACAATGGTCTGCCGCATAACGGTGTCGGTGTCGGTGTTGGCATCATGACACCCTGCTACGAGGATGAGCAACTGTTGCTCATGAAAAACAGTTGCTACACAAACGATTTGCTATCACAGCTCGCCGACGATGCTGCCGATTTTGTTGATCTGGACACGGGCGCCGCTGCGTTTATGACAAATGGCGGCTGCCTGGCGTGAGATCGGGCCCAACGGCTTGCCGATCACGAGCTGTTGCTCATATTCGATCAACAGCAGCAGCAACAGCAGCAGCAGCAGCAGCAACACGAACAGCAGCAGCAGCAGCAGCAGCAACAACAGAGCGAGAGACAACAGGAGGAGGATGATACTAACTGGGCTAATGTCGACTATTGGTGCTAAGTGTGCGTGTGTGTGTGTGTGTGTGTGTGTGCGTGTGTGTGTGTAAATGATTTTTTGTAAATGATATTTCCCCCTAACTGCAACCAGCTGACCAGCGCCCCCATGCCACGCCCAGCTATCGCCAGCCTAGTTATGTAAGCAAATTCTGTAAAGTGACTGTAAAGTCACCCCTTCCCTGCCCCCCTCTCCACTCATCAGCACACACAGCAAAGCAAATATCCAAGTTCTTCCAACAACAACAGCAGCCCCTCTTCCCACTCTACGCCCCTGGCTCGAATAAACCACAACAACAACAATAAAAAAAAACAATAACATCGACATCAACATATATTTGCCTGTTTCCTCAACAACAACAACAACAACATCGAATTGCTCGATAGTCTGTGGTCGTGTGTGTGTGTGTGTGTGTATGTGTATGTGCGTGTATGTGTGTGTGTGTGTCTCTGTGGCTTGACTACCTCATCAACAAACAAACAAACAAAAAACAAAACGAAAAAAAAGAGTTGAAAATTTAATGCACTTTGTTCTATAATTTTTAATTAATTAATAAAAATATGATATGTAATTTTTTTTTAAATCTTTTTTTTTTTTTCTTTTTGACTAATCTTTAGATATGTAAAGCACCTGTACATAACCTTAAATCTGATATATGTATACTTATAAACTATATATATATATATGTATATTTAAAAAATGTATCTATTTGTATATGTATTTGTATCTTTATGTATAGATTTTATATTTTATGTGTATCTATAACATTCCGAGCAACAGGCAATTTGTTGGCAGTCACAGCCGCATCAGTAATTATTAATTTTAATTTCGTTACAATACCCCCTCCCTTCACTTCCCTGCTAAAATTAAATTCATTTTGTGCGAGATTATGAAAAAATTTAAAATAAAATACATTAAAAGAAGAGTAACAATATTAATTATAATATGAATTAAGCTTAAAAACCATGCGATATGATGACGTTTGATATTTTTTTTTTTTTCTAAACTAAAAAGTCTAAGCTTAGTCAGTGATAAAAAATTATTATAAACAAGAAGAAAAATAAACAAAGTTAAATTATGCGTAATATAACTATGTCTAATTTGTTTCTTATAAATGTGAGTTTAAAATACAAAAAAGAAGAAACATTGTAAGCTGTTGCCTTAAAATTTAAAAATAAATACGCTGGACAACTAATAAAAATAATATATATAAATATACTATATTTAAATTAGCGAGTAAGTTTGTTAAACATTTTTTTGCGAAACTAAAATGTGCTCTTAAACGAAAATAAAAAAAAATATTTAAAAAAAAAAAACAAAACAAAAACGACCATATACAACAAAAAGAAAATCTTCGTAAACTGCAACCACAACAAGAATACTATTCGCCTTATTAAATTTAAAGAAAACTTGAAAAAAATATTTACAAATCAAAAAAGAAAAGATCAAATAATAATTGTAATTTTGGGAAAGTTAAAACAAAAAATATATAATACTATTTGTGTATGTGTGTTTTATCGCTTGAATATATTTGGACAGAACTCAGATAACTGTATATATATATGTCTATATATATATATGTGTGTGTACATTTGATACTAAATACAACAACTACAACTGCAACAAAAACAAAAAACAGCTGTGAACACCAAAAAGTGGCCTAAAAAACAAATAACCGAAAGAGATCATGAAAAGTGCTTTTCCATATTGTATTTCCTTTTTAGTTTTTCCTTTTTGAATAAAAAAAAACAACATTTTTGTATTAACAAATAAAAATTGCCTCGATTTGTACTAAAGATGTAATATTTACAAAACTATTTATATATAATAATAATAATAATCATAATAATAAATACTTATATATAGCATTTAGTGAGCACGGCTTTTGTAGTTGTACATGTCTACCATACCATAGCATACCCCATATAAATACATATACAATATAATATACAAATTTGATCCTTGATCAGCTCTCTAAAGTTCGGCATGATGTGTGTGTACAACTGTTAACTTTACCTAAAGCCTTTTGACTACAGAGTTCAGTAAAATTGTTGTATATATATTATGTAGAGAAATGCAATTTGCACCCTCCCGTTCACTTCTCCTCTCCCCCTTGCTGCCTTATATACATACATACTATATGATATTATTACTTCAGCTTCCGAGAAAAGAATAGAAAACAAATTGAACTCAGGTCAAATATTTTGTGTGTACTTGTTTATAATTTCTTGAATGAAAAATTAATGGAAATCAAAAATGAAAGTTTAAATTTAAATGTTACAATGTAATCAATGTTAATCCCAAGAAAAACAAAGAAGCAAAAGAAAACAAAACATTCTAGTGCAAAAACCAATTTGGCTATAATAAAGGATACCTCTCACATATACATGCATACCTATAAAACATATGTACCCCAGTGCAAATTTAGCTAGGGTATAATTCAAGTGTGCCTGCAGCTGAAATTTTGTTCAAGGAGAAAAAGTTGCATCAAAACAAATTAACAGTTAAATAAGTATAGATATTAATGGATCATACAACATTTATTCCTCTCTCTCTCTACTCCTCTCTCTCTCTCTCTCATTCAGTCTTGTTCTGTCTCGCTCTGTCTCATTCAGTTTTGGCTAGTAGTGGCGCATCTTTCATCTCTTTCTATCATTGGACTCATTTCGTTTAGCGTTTAGTTTTAGGTTACAATTTTGATCATAACAACAGTAAAAATTAAATTTAAAAAAAAATGAGAATAAAAAAAAACAACCACACACATTGTTGCTAAGCAAGCAAAACAACAAAATGCGCTACGAAGTACCTGTACAATGTTAATAAATATACATAAATGTTGTTAAATGTTTAACAAATTAAATTTAAAATAATGAGAAATTTAAACAACAACGAAACTTCAGCTGCAGGCATGAGCAAACCATTAACTACAGTGGCACTTCACTATAAAGAACTAGTCAACGATTGTTTGGTTACATTATAGCGAGGCATCACTGTACCATATAGTATATACTACAGTTATGTGCATATAGATTGTTTTTTACAAATATTTATGATATGATATGATATGTGAATGTGTAATAATTAAATCGAGAAATTTTCAGAATATAAAAGAAACAAAATAACAATGATTACAACAACAACTGAAAACTCCCATAAACTGTGCTAAAAAGAAATACGAACCGAAAGAAATGAATTATGTTAAAATGGCATCAAAAGTATTATTTATATATTTTTGACAAGTGCAAAAATATATGCAAATTAATATTTGCGTTTTTAGTTAGCCTCGACAAAAGAATACGAAAGTATATTCAAATTCACAACAGAACAAAACTAGAATCTTCGGTCAATCCGAAGATAAAATACCCTTGCAGATCGTTTAAATTATACAGTTCTCTAGAGTGGAAAATATATTATTTCGTTCTCAAAAAATTTGAACAAAAACAGAAATTACGTACAGTTTACATAATTTATTTAATTTTCTTATCATAATAAAAATAATAAATTTCTAAGAGCAAAAAACGATCGTCTCTATGGTTGCAGAGTATGGAGTTGTCTGATTCCGACATTTGTTGAGCTCCAAGACAAAATAATGTTCCTTAAATAAATTAAAAAAAAAATAAAATGTTCTGCAGGGGTAACTAACAGATACCCTGTTTATAGGGTTTGCACGCGCAACAGAAAAATTCAATTAAATTAAGTTGAAAACAAGCAATTGTAATTTTAGGTTCCCTTGCAATATTTGTATTTGTTTTTGTTTAACTGCATATTTAATATGCGCTTGTTATAAACATTTCAATTGTTAAAAAGAAAAAAAAAACTAATATTATAATTTAAATAATAATATCTTTTTAGTTTTTTTTTTTAAGCACAAAAGAGAGGCACACGAAACATAAACTCAAAGCCAAACAACGACAGCTACACACACAAGAACACACAGACACTGACACACACACACACACACAGAGACATATACACAGATGCACACGCACACACTCAGCTAACTGTTTTAATGCTTAATAAATGTTTTTAATATTTGTAATACCCATGTAATTTATTATGCTACTTGAAAGTAAAAACAAATTATAATTAAATACACCAAAATAAAAAATTATACGAAAAAACTGAAAAATTCAAAATCCAAAATTCCCCAACAAAAAAAAAAGAACAACAAAAAACATCCAACAAAATGTCAAAACGAACGCAAAAATTCTGCAAAAATTTAAATTTATTTCAAACTATTTTTTTTTTAGATCATTTTAAGCAGCTAATACTAAAAATAAAATTAAAAACTAACTTATAATGAATAATAATATTTGTTTTTTATTATTAAACATAAAAACATGTCAACAAATGACAACATTTTCTTTAAAAAAAAATAAAATAAAAAAAAATATATATATATATTAAAAAAATCCAACAAACAAACAAGAAAACAAAAGCAAAAATGTAAAAATAAATGTTCTGCTTCAAAGTAAAAAAGTATCAAAAATGTGCTTTATTTAAGGAGTTTGAGGGATTTCAGGTTGTATGTTAACCAACACTGGCGCTTAGTCAACACTTGACAACTCTTACTCATAGCGCCATGTGGCACGCCCCCTTTCAGTGATCGTCGGTTGCCGCCTTCGTCTACGTTTAATGCGAAACTGCCTGCCTCAATTGCTTATGCTCAATTAAGATATCCTGCACACTGCGTGCTATGGGCTATGCACAACTTGTGGAAATGCTTGCGTGAATATCTCAAGTAGTCATCTGAAGGATTAACTCGATCAACAACACAGCTAGTTTAGCTTTCGATATGTTCCTACAAGAAATAAAAATGGGACTTACAATCTTATTTACAACCCTATTTTTTTTAATTGAAGAAGAGTCTTGATTTTAAGCAGACTCAATAACTAATATATCAACTTTATAAGTTATAAATTTCATTATGATCGTGTGCTAAATATAGAAGTTATACACTGATTTAAAATGAATAAAAGTAAAAAAAAAAATTTAAAACAAGTATACTCTGAGGGAAGATTTTGCGGAATATACCAATCTAAACTTGATAGCTTAGGTTCTGACACAGTTTATGGACAATTGATCTTAAAATTTATATATTTCATATGAAACTAAAACGTGCATTGAGATCAACAATATTTTTTTTATTTTTTTATGCCATGCTAAAAATTACAAAAATAAAATAAATTCATAAATATAAATGAGTGTCAGTAAAATTGATAAACCGAAGAAAAGAACATTATAAATCGAATATCTCCATAACTCGAACCCTTTCTTTGGATGATGGTGATTCGAGTTGGGGATGGTCGACTGTATATGTTGGTATAATAGTGCAGGGTATCTGCAAGTCGATCAGTGGTTCAGTTATTGCTGTTCTTGGCGCGTGTCTTGGCGTGGGCGTGGGACACTGGCTGCTAACCACAGATCGTTGATTTTTGCTGCCCCGCCGGCAACAACAACAGCAACAACAACAACAACAACAACAGCGACAACGGCGACATCTGGCAGCTCAATTGCCACAGAGAATAAGAGAGACAGAGAGAGAAAGGGTGGGAAGGGGGAGGGGAGAGGTGGGGGCAAGGGGTACGGTGGTCGGTTAAGAATGGGCGGACATATAAAAAGACTATGACATCATGTTATTATGCAAAAAAGACGACGGCTCTATTGAGAATTTAGAAGTCCGACTGGGTCGAGTTGTACAGAAAGAGAGAGAGAGAGAGAGAGAGAGAGAGAGAGAGGGTGAGCAAAGCTTAGTGTGTCAACTTAAAAGCTACGCTCTCTGTGTCTCTTTCTCTCTCTCTCGCTTTGTCTGAGTTTCTCTTCTCATACGTATATGCATAACTTGAAGACTTGGACGATGCTTTTCGATGCCTGGATGATTAATGCACTGGGTCTGGTTAAGACAACCCTCTCCCCCCTCCCCCCCCCCCTTCACAAACCCCCCTGCCCGCCTTTCGATCGCCGCCCCTGCACTGAGTGTATCTGTGATTAATGCCTAATTGCTTATTGAATGTCATAACAGTAATTGAGAAACATGTAAAATCCTTCTAAATGCAAATTGCGACTGCTCGCTTGGCAAATGTGTCATACTCGTAGATTCATTCGGTCATCGTTCAGATTGAGAGACTCACATTGTTGGACACATGACATCGATGACATCGCTAGGATCGATGGAACGATGGATCGATCGATCCATTCATAATCGGACAATCAATCCATCGCTAACAAATCACAACAATCAATCATGTTTTAATCAACGTCTTACAAATAAATGTGGGTCAATGTAATAACTCGACAGATATAACAATACCATAAGTCCATCTGGCTCAGATATAGTTTTGAAATTAAAATTGTTGCTAAATATGGCTCAAAATAGTGTTTCAAATTTGTAAACGCTTTTGATAGGTTAAACATCCTTTTGATGTTGAAGAAGTTCAACAGTCAAATCTGGTTTCAAACCGATTTTCAAGTACTTTAACTCGATATTACTTTTGACTATCAATCGAGTTAATTAAATCGATTTCTATGAATAACTGATAACATACCGAAGCTTGTCCAAAATTAATTATGACATTGGGAGTTTTTTGAATTTTATAACTTGAGATTTATAATTTTGAAATTTTATAAAACGATTAACAATATTAAAAATGAGGCAAAAAAATTATTTTACGAAATTAAAATTTAATGCAAATTAAATTAAGAACCATGCTCAAAATTAAAAATGGGATCAGTTCTGAGAAAGGTATGACAGTTTGAAAATGGTATTATGTCCGAAGTCATTGTGATTGATTGTTTGTATTATTTGAATATATCTGAACGGATCGATTAATATTTGTCGATTTCGATATTATACATGATTCACTGTTTGGGTTGACATCACTAAACAATTTGTATGCCTGTTACTTTAAAAATTGGTAAAAGGGTATATTGAATTCGTTGAAATGTATGTAACAGGGCGAAGGAAGCATCTCCGACCCTATAAAGTGTATATATTCTTGATCAGCATCAACAGCCGAGTCAATATAGCCATGTCCGTCCGTTTAGGCGCCTGGATTTTAAAAACTATAAGAGCTAGATCAACCAAATTCGGTACGCAGACTTCTATAAGCCTCATGCAGATGACGATTGTTTACAATTTTTGTCCTGCCTGTTTTCGCCACCGTAAATTCCGAAAAGGCACCACTCGCACAGTTTTTAGTATGTTATGTATTTTTTGGTATTAACGTTATCTATTATTATTATTTTAAGCTATTATCCTACTTAATCGCAACAAGATCGGCCAAGCAGAACGTTAATAATGGCTGATTTTAATTTCAAACAATGTAAATACCTTAAAGTATGCTATAAAAAATACTTTATATTGATTTAAATAGGTAACGGGTATCCTATAGTCGGGAATTCGAATGAACGAATAGAATGTATAATTAAGACGAAAATGAAACTGTATCTTTCAAATGTTCTGATTATACACAGATTATCAATTGATTTTTAATTGCACTTTTATTATTTTATAATTTTAAATTATCTGCTAGGAATACACAAAAGAAATATTATAAATTCCCATTTTCCAGATAATGTCAAGTGGAAAAAAAAGAGGTTTTGTCGAAGTCTAGGTGTTATAATTTATGTATTTATTTATTTTTATTGGTTAATGCCCGAGCAGCTCATCTGACTGATAGCAACAGGTTGAGGCTTTGACTTTTTTTGGTTTCAGTTTTGGGTTTGGGTTTTTGGTATAGATTGCAGGTGGATTGCAAATCTTTGGCATGCATGACATTCAGTTCCAGCAATAGGCGTGCGTCAGCGACAAATGTTTCGGCCAGGCTAAAGGCCGTTTAAAGAACAGTTACAATGGTCAACATCGAATCGAATCGAATGGAATCGAAAGGAAATCAACGCTGTGATAAATTATAGCATTTAATCGAATCAAATGCCGCTCATAAATAACGAAACGCATTATCATTGAACGTACTATTAGCAATCACAGTGACAAGTCCGATACACACACACACACACACACACACCTCACACACACACACACCTCACACACACACACATTTATAGGTAGAAGTGCCGCCTGTAGTGTGGTGTATTTTTAGCTGTGCGTTAAGTGAAAAATTATGCCACCTAGACAACAACAATAATAATAACAGCAAGTATAATTGCTTTGAGCGGGTGTGATCAACGTAGAGATACCCTTTACTTTGAAAAGGGAAATTCCCAGCTGCACTCCCTACATTGCAATGTAGATGAATACTGAAATAAAAATTGTATAATTATTATTTTTGTTCATCAAATATAATAGAAAATTAAAAAAAAATGTTTAATGGAACGTCATAATCTAAGTTGCGTGTCGGCCAGATCGGTTATATGTTAGCTATATGAAATAGTGCCCCAAATCATATGAAACTTGGTAGGTCAGCTGAAAAACATAAGAATTGTATACAAACTCAATTTCAATCAATAGCTTTATAAACAAAATAGTTGGGTCAAATCGGTCAGATTGACTATATGGCAGCTATATGAAATAGTGCCCCAAATTAAATGAAACTTGGTAGGTCATTTTGGAAGCATAAAAAATGTATTCAAACCAAATTTCAATTCAATAGGTTTAAAATTAGAGTTTTTGCCAAAAAAAACCGAAAAAAACCATAGTGCATTGAGTAAATTTTCCAAAGTATTCATTTAATTTATGATTGTATCGTTATAACATTTTTGGGAATATTGAGTTCATTTAAAAAACTGTGAGTTTACCAAGAATCAAAGTTCTAACCTGAAAAAAGCGATTGTAAATCAAAACTTTAATATTACAAGCAGATAAGACCTGAAATTCATTTAAGGTATTTGGAAATATTACAAAAAAATAGACAACTCTTTTTTCGCGATAGCAATTTTCATAGACATCGACATTTCGATTTTTGCTTTGACGATTTTAACATTTTGATTTAAAACTCGATCCATAATTTGATTACATAACTTATATAAGGCATGCTTTAAAAGCACGTATAGCAAATATATCACTTACAACTCCTAATTAAAAATCATAGCTTTTTACACCCACAAGTTTAGCATACCCCACCTAGCACATTTCATGTGTACAGGGTATAAGAACAAAATCGAATGGTAACCAACACAAGTGCAACGTGTGATAAATGGGTTTGTCTTGCGGCCAAAAGGCTCAAGATTAGTATTGGCCAGGGCCCAAAGCATTCGAGAACCACGAAAACACCAAACAGTTAATGTCGACCCGCTGTCTGCCAGACGTTCTATGGCTTAACATGAATTCACGCTGAATTCACAACAGAAGGTCAAGCTAAATAGAGGGCGTGGCATGCATGAAGCCCACAAATAGCATAAATATTAATATGCTAGAAAGTATCTAAGGGCGTATAATGGCCTTAAATGCCTTTCAAAAGTGAAATAGATTGGCAATTTTGAAAAGGAAATTTGTAAATTGGAAAAATGTACTTAAGAATTCATTTTGTAAATTACTAAAACGAAAATGATTATAATAAATAATACAAAATTTAAAAAAATATTTTTACTGATAGAATGAAAATTAAATGAAATAGAATGAAAAACTAGTTTGTTGAAAAGCCATTTCGGGGTTGAATAAAGAGTTGGAATTAGGTTAAAAGTAAATATAAATAGCATACACTTTAGAAAAGAAAAATCTTAAGAGCAAATTCTTATTTAAATTAATAAGCTTAATATGCAAAACAATTCTGCAAAATAAAACTGGAAAAGTATTGCCAAAAAAAAATTAAATGTTAAGCTCATGATGAATTTCAATAAAAAATAATTAAAAGATGGTTAAGAAAGTGTGTGAAATTTGATTTTGGGTTCAACGTTTTCAGATTCTTTTTGCATCTGTGATACGCACTTTGCGCCAGCTGCCGAGTAATATGTAGTTGTAATTGCATATTTATTTAAGGCAAGCTGCAATAATATGAAGCACACACACACGCACACATACACACACACACACAGACACACACTTATGGCTGCAAGTTCAGGTGCATGACGCGACATTAGCTGAGGCATTGCAACATTGGCGCAACAAATGGGATGTGACGGCCAAGACGTCGCTTAGGCGGGGCGTGGCAAGGGGAAAGCGGCAAGTGGCAAGTGGCAAGAGGCAAGGGGAGGGGGTACAGAGTTACGGGTGCTATGTGCAGGTTGCAAGTTGCAGTTGTTGCAGTGACAAAAGCAAGAGAAAAATAAAATTATTTGCGAATTTGCTGCGCATATTATGTGCATACATATGCCCGTCAATCATTGCCATTATTATATTGCATTATAGCGGCATTCTATCAGTCAGTCAATCAAGGTGCAGCCAAGTTGCATTTTGGCCGTTGGCTAAGGTCAGCATGGCCAACATTGCGTATGAGTAATGTCGGCGCATAAACACAAACACAAACACACACAAACACACACACACGAATCTCAATCTTTAGCCACTGTGCGGAACGCCCACAACAAAACAAATCAAAACACAACACAACACTCAAATACTGAATAGTTTGAATAACATGAACGCTCATTGGCAGCGCACTTATTAGCTGCAAATCAAATTCAAAATTCAAAATTCATATTCATATTCAAATCGATATGGCCGCAGGTCGTTCCACAACAATCATCAACAATCGACAATAGTAATAGAAAGAACAACAGCAACAACAGTAGCAATAACAATAACAACAGCAACAACAAACGTTTCGACGCCATTTTGTAAAAAAGGCGCGTCCGCCGTTGGGAGTCTGAATCTGAATCTGAGTCTTTAATTTCGCTGACGCATATAAAACGTGGAGATTTAGTATCTAGAAACGATTTTAATACCGCACATGACTAATTGGCAATCAATCAAGTTTTGCAGCGTCTTTCGGCTATTACTAGTCATTGCAGCGACAACAGAAAAAAAAATGAATAAAATGCTATAAAATAATGGCAATAAAGTATTTACATAATCCAGAATTGTTTAGTCATGCTTTTTTAGTGTGTTGGCACGTTTGCAATTGATTAATTTCGTTTAAATGTGTATTCAAATCACTTATTTTGCTTTATTCATCAGCTATTTTCGAATTTTACGCCATTTATTTGAATTCAAAGAACTGCGCAATTTGAGTGCTGCCAGAGCTTGTGAAGAATGCCTGCGGCCAACTTCACGTGCGTGCAAGACTGCGCGCAGCCAACTTCACGCAAACGCAAAAATGCGCGATAGGGCGATTGTTTTTTTTTTGCGGGACGACAACAAAACAATAAAAAGATTGGCGCGATTTATTTGGATGTTGGCCAATTAATAAAAGGTGAATTAAAGCTGCCTGCAAGTGATGTACTCGCCGCGCAAGGTGCTGGCAACGCCAGAGGCGCTGGAATTTGGTTTTCCCTACACGCCCTACGCCATCCAGGAGCAACTGATGCAGGAGCTCTTCCAGGTGCTGGAGCGCCGGCAAATCGGCATCTTTGAGAGTCCAACGGGGACGGGCAAGTCGCTGACGCTGACCTGCGGTGCGCTCACCTGGCTGCAGCAGCACGAGCAGCTGGTGCGCTCCGAGCTGCTGCAGCGGATCGATGAGGTGGAAACGCAGCTCGACAAGTTGCAGGCAGCGAGTGCCAAGGCCGAGGATTGGATAACGGCGCAGAGTAATACGCTGCAGCAGCGCCAGGAGCTGCAGCAGCTGCACAAGCTGCGCACACTGCTGCAGCAGAAGGAGCTGGAGCTGGAGCAGATCAAGCAGCGCAAGAAACAACAACAGAAACAACAGCGAACAGCAAGAAAGGCAAATGATTTGCCAGCTGAATCCGTGGAGCAGGAGGAGTTACTCGTCGAGTCGGACGAGGAGCCAGCTGAGGCGGAGCAGGAGCTGGAGCTGAGCGGGGAGGAACGCTTTCGGGATGTGCAAATCTTCTACTGCAGTCGGACGCACTCGCAGCTGGCGCAGATTGTGGCCGAGTTGAGGAAGACGCCGCACGGTCGCCAAGTGCGTTGCATCTCGCTGGGCTCGCGGCAGCAGCTGTGCATCAATGCCCAGGTGAGAAAACTGTCCAGTGTGGCGCTCATGAACGAACGTTGCCTGGACATGGCCACGCGTCCCAAGACGCAGCCAGCCAATCCCAGCAAGAGACCAAGACTGCAAGCGGGAACGGGAGCGTCTGGTCGTTGCGGGTTCAAGGCGCCTGCACAGCTCCAGAGGCTCAGCGATGTTGCGCTCTGTGAGCCCTTGGACATTGAGGAGCTGGCCGCGGAGGGTGCCGCCTGCGGCAGCTGTCCCTATTATGCCGCACGTGCGGCACAGGCGCAGGCACAGCTGGTGCTCCTGCCCTATCCGATGCTGCTGCAGCGCAGCTCGCGGCAACAGCTGGGCATCGATCTGCGCGGCGCCATCATCATTGTGGACGAGGCACACAATCTGCTGGACACGATTGCACAGCTCCACAGCAGCGAGCTGACTCTGGCGCAGCTGCAGTTGGCCAAGGAGCAGCTGGGTGCCTACAAGTCACGCTATGCGCGACGCTTGAGCAGCGCCAATCTGTTGCGGATCAATCAGCTGATCTTTGTGGTGCGTCGCCTGCTGCAGCTGCTCCAGCCCAACCAGGATGCCGAGCCGCGCATGCTGCGCACCTATGAACTCGCCGCGGAGGGCGACTTCTTCAACATCGATCTGCATGCCGTGCTGCAGTTTTGCAGCCGTACGAGGTTCGCCCAAAAGCTGCATGGCTTTGGCCAGCAGCTGCAGAGTGATCCGCTGCCCAGCGAGAATCGTCCGCCTGCCACCCAGCAGCTGCTCCAACGCCTGGCCAAGGAGCATCAGCTCAGCCAGTCGACCAAGAAACGCAAGCTCCAGCAGGAGGAGAAACAGAAGCAGGAGCATCCAACGTTGCCCAAGTCAGCAGTGCCTTCCCCGATTCGTCCGCTTCTCTCGTTCCTGGAAACGCTCACAAGCGATGCAGCCGATGGCCGGATTCTGCTCAATCCCAAGACACAGACACTCAAGTATCTGCTGCTCAATCCTGCCGAGCATTTTGCAGACATTGTCGCCGAGGCGCGTGCAGTAAGTCAATGGAATCTCTTCTCATATACACATGTATATTCCATGATCCTCTGTCTTTTGCACCTGCAGCTCATCATTGCTGGCGGCACGATGCAGCCCACACATGAACTGACCGCCCAACTCTTTGCCCAGTGTCCGGAGCGCGTCGTGGAGCGCTTCTACAGTCATGTGGTGCCTGCGGATGCAGTGCTGCCCTTTGTCCTGCCCACTGGACCAACAGGCGCCAAGCTCTGCTTCAATTACGCCCAGCGTGCTAATCCCGTCATGGTAAATCCCCACAAACAAGTCAGCTTAGACAAAACCATGTCGGTCCGTCTGTCTGGGGACTTAGATCTCAGCTAGATCAACCAAATTGGAGCAGATGAAATTTGTTTTAAATTTTAGTCACGTCTCCCAGCTCCACCGAACTCACTTCTTGATGATTGTCCGTGTCCCTTATTATGATCTATTATTCTATATCAACACCTCAAGATTGGGAATATCTGACGTTATTTTGTATTAAGTTTTTAAGAAACAGTCGCCCAAAAGTATGCAGTAGTTCTTATACCGTAAGTAGTTCTTATACCGGAGAAGCTTTTATGAAATTCTGAAAACATTTGAGTATAATACGCAGTCGCAAAAATGAAATAATATGTACATACATATGTTTCCGATGCATATCATAAAGATACTTTGGTTCCTAATTATTTATTATTTCATGTAGTAATATTAGTGCTCTCAAGTTTGTCAATTTTTCTAGGCTAAGTTCAAATATTTTGAATCAATCAATAATTTTTTCATTAAACCTAGTATCAGAGATCAGATATCAGATCATAAATCAGATAACTCTTGGCAATTAGTAGTCGTTGTCTCTCAGGGACAAATCTCTGGGTCATACAGCAAATTCTGAGTAGATTTTTATTAAAAATTCCAAAGTTATCCACGTACGGGATTCAAATGTACAGATACAGATACATTTAATATATGAACATATATAGTATCTAAATGGTGCAGTGGGTATCTCAAAGTCAAAGCAGTGCCCGCTTGTTTATAATTAATTTGAATTTATAAATTTGTAATTAATAATTTATTTAATCCTTTCCAGCTGAAGGAGCTCACCATGGTGTTGCAGAATCTGTGCAGCGTTGTGCCCGCCGGCTTGGTTTGTTTCCTGCCTTCGTACGATTACCTGGACACGGTCTATGCCCAACTGCAGCAAAGTGGAGTCCTGCAGCGAATCTCGCAGCGAAAACGCATCTTTAGGGAATCAGCTGGGGGCAGCGTGGAGCAACTGCTGCAACAATATGCAGAGACCATTGGAGATGGTGGAGAAGGAGGAGGTGCCTTGTTGCTCAGCGTTGTGGGTGGCAAACTGTCGGAGGGTCTGAACTTTGCGGATAACCTGGGACGTGGCGTGATCGTTGTGGGTCTGCCATATCCCAATCGTCAGGCACCCGAGCTGATGGAGCGCATGCGTCACCTGGACGAGCAGCTGGGCAATGGAGCTGGCAACGAGTACTACGAGAATCTCTGTATGAAGGCGGTCAATCAATGCATCGGACGCTCCGTGCGTCACATTCGCGACTATGCCTGTGTCTATCTCCTGGACGAACGCTACACGAGTCCCCGCATCCAGCAGAAGCTGCCGGCGTGGATCGCCCGGCATCTGAACGTGGCCAGCGATGGCTTTGGTGCCGTTCAAGCGCGCACAGCGCGTTTCTTCAAAGCCAAGACCTGAATCTCTCAATAAAAGTATTATAGATGTAAAGTAGTATAAGTAGACGGAGAGGATCTGAGTAGGCCTGTGTAGTTTGAGCAGCCGAGATACAAACACAAGGCACTCGACGGTCGCAGACAACGCACTTACTTTAGAAAAGCAAACACAGCTTAAAATAAAATATTATAAATCGCTACAAGTATTAAATATAATTATGTACTAAATGTACTCTTCGCCTTAATATATTTAAGATACATTTACATTAAAGAAATTATAAAAGATTTATGAAAACGCAGCATCAAATTTAATAGACGCTCGAAATAGATGCACTTAATGAATCAATGAAGAAGCAATGGCTAATAGACCATTCAGTTAAGCATTGGAGAAAGCAAGACAGCGTTATGTGCATTTCCTAAATATCTTAATAATAAACCAAAAATAAAAATATGATATTAACAGAAAAAATTAAAAGATTGAACGCTCATCGTATTGAGCCAAAGACGCAATTTGTTTGGTTTATTGACTTCGTCTATGCCCAATTAGGAATTTCTATCTCTTAAACCGTCCTTATAATTTAGATTTGCATTTTTATAATTTTTTTTCTCCAAACTTACCAAGTTTGGAGAGTCTAGCTCTTATAGTGATATCTAGGTGTTCATACAGACCGCATTCTGCCTGTTACTCACATATTTTTGTTGTGATAACGTGAATGGATAATTTTTTTGAAGTACAGGGTCTAAACAAGAACGTAATTGAGAATGTCATTTTGAGCATGGTTTGGTCTTGAAATTTAGTCTGCATTCAAATTAAATAAAATTTGTTTAAAATATCTTTTGCCTCAAGATACCAATTTGAGTCTATCAAAAAATTTCAAAATTACGTTTGCAACAAACAACAAAAATTGCAAATAAGAGTATGGTATAACTTTTAAATAAAAATGGTAACATAAGTATTATTTTCCATTCCAAAAATAATTGAAAATATAAAAATGGGAAGTAAAAATATATCCTGTTTTTGGATAGTCCTTCCAAAAATAACGTATGTGCAATTTTCTCAATATCCCAATCATTTTTTTAGTGTCGTTTTTTTTCGATTCATAATTGTTATTTGCGATCCCTGGTCATAAAAATACAAACATAAAAGATTTATAAAATAACAAAGAAATTTATTAACATGGAATTTTTTGGAATTGCAGCAGCCCCCTTTGGCGGTATTATTATGATTATGATTATGATTAGTGTTTTTTGGTATTAGGTATTTCTAGGTAGGTTTAGCCCGGGAATATTGGGCGAATAGCAAATTATAGGATGGGAAATTGCAGCATTGCATGTCGGTGCGTTTCCAGTTGGACATGGTGGAGTATTCGATTTCCAGCTCCTTCATGGTTTCATAGGCGAGCGAGGATTTGTTGGCGAAGATGGTCACGATGAAGGTGCCCGGCTTGAAGGTCTTGATCACCTGATTGATCAATCGCGTGTAGTTGTTGAGGGCCACGTTGCTCTCGAAGCTCACGTACGAGAATTTCTCCTCGGGCGTGATGTGAATCGTCATGTATTCGCCCTTTTTGTTGATGCCGTTCATGGAATAGCCGCACGGATCGAACAGGAAGTCGTCGATGAGCATGTCCGGGAGGATGCGATCAATGGCCGAGCTCTTGGTGACCTCGTCACCAGTCGAGAATTGACTTTTACTAAATAATGCCATGATGTCCTTGTCGAGATTTTGCATAAGAATTTCAATGGTTTGATCTGGTTCCGGTTCCGGCTCCACATCTTTGTTATTCTCAACGATCTCAAGCGACTTAACTTCCGTTTCCGTTTCCGCTTCCGGTTTGCTAAACGTGTACAAATACCAACATTCCAGATTAATCGAGCCCAAGCAATAGGATCTGCCCTCGGGGAAAATGGAATCCAAATACGTGACTTCCTCATAGAATCCCTTGTGTGGTGAATTCTGCACTTCCGGTCGGGTGAAATTCTTCCGCGAATAGAATATATCGCTAACAACGCCATACCCCTCGATCTTGGCCAGCTGCAGCATCGGCTCCAGGCACTTGAGCGGCGTTGTGGTTCCACACGTCTTCAGAATCCATCGTCGCTTGGATACAAACATGCTGCTCTCGCTCAGCAGAAAAGCATCGATGAAATCGTTCCGCTTGAAACTGATTATTTCACATTTCACGTGGCGCAACAGACTCTCCCACTCCGGCCGCGTGATGTGGCGCAAATCTGCCGTCGGAATCGCACTTTCGTCGAACCAAACTTCCAACAACTTCTCAACGCCTTCAAAATAATGTTCGTCGTCGTTGTCTGCCGGCATTGCTGCAATTTGTTGTTGTTGATCCATTTCGATACAAACAAAAGCTATCTAATAGAGTTGTGTCGTTTCGTTCTGAAAAAGTTAAAATGAACGGGTCATCTTAATGAACGAATGAACATATTCAGTCAATTATGAACTAAATCGTTGCAGTTGGTCAACTTTAAATATCGTAGAGAAATCCAATTAGAATATATATTAATGGGACTCCGGAAACAGTTTTAGATTTGGTATAGATTATTATTATCCAAGTCTAAAACAGTTTACGGAACGACCGTTTTTGAACATTAATAAGTTTTAGACTTCGTAAACAGCTGGTTAGCATCCTGAAAAGCATTAAATAAATATTTTTTTTTTATAAAAACTTTGAATGCATAAGACCACTAAGCAAATAACCTATAGAGAACCCATCCTATACAACTAAAATGTCACAGAAAAAATGCTTGCGAAGCGTCCACCGCAAAGTGCTACCGATCTGGCAATATTGTTCGAGTGGAATTTATAAAAATTAAGGGTGTTGTTTTGAATAAAATAATGTGGGTTAAAAGTTTTAAGGGTAGAGGGTATTTCATATTTCAATGTTTTAGTTTCGCAAGCAACGGCCTCAAAAATAAAATCGCTTCTCTTATAAATTCCACTATAACAATGTTGCCAGATCGGTAACACTTCGCTGTGGACGCTTCGCAAGCATTTTGTCTGTGACATTTCAGTTGTATAGGATGGGTTCTCTATAGGTTATTTGCTTAGTGATAAGACTTACGTTTTCCATATTGATATGACAGCAGAATGTAAACAAACACCAAAACTGACACAGATAATGACTTTTTATTTGAAACCAATTCAAAATCTGCCTCAGATCAGATTTCACTAAATCTATCTGGGGTGCCACAGAAATCGCTTTCGCTTGAATTTCACTGGAATTCGTATGCAATTTAAGTGAAATTCAACCGAAAGCGATTTCTGTGGCACCTTCGTATTAGTAAGACCACATTTCTCTGATTTGCTCTGGGCACACTGAATGTTTTGTGTGGAGCAGCTGTGAACAGCTGACTGCGAAATCTAAAACTAATCTAAACCAAATCTAAAACTGTTCCCGGAATACCATTATTGTATATTGATTGGTATTGCACGATTTTAATCCATTTTTTTTTTTTAAACTTTCTCGTAAAGTTTATTAACGATAATTACACGAAATTAAATTAAGTCGAACAAAAGTAGTGGAAAATCTCCAAAAAAAAAACCTCTTTACGAGGTAAAAGTCTAGTGACGAAAACATTTCCATGCCCCAAAATTTCTGATATCCAGATTTGTGACGAAATATAGTAAATTTTTTTAAAAAAAAATGAATATATACAAAGTAAAAAAATAATTGGCATTCAGCACTTTGCGCAAAAGGGTTCAGCTTCTTTGCACCTAAAAATAACTTTTTGAGCAGTGCCGAATGCCAAAAAAAAACAAGGTGGCAGCCCCCAGGCCAAAAACACAATTTTCATTTTTTCCAATTTTTTGAAAAATGCTTTTTATTTTTTTGTATTTTGCTAAATTTTGAAGCTAAAATTTGGAAACTTTCACAGAAATTTTTTGTATACTTTTGTCGATTTTTTTAAATTTTTTTAGAATTTTTTATTAAACTTCACCACGCGAAGGGTGACGTGCACCAAACGAATTTTAACATAAACTTCATTATTTTAGAAAATAATAGTTTTTTAGACTTATTGAATTTGTACTTTATTAAATTTAAAAATTTATTTATTTCATTAGAATAATGACATGGGACCAATTTTCGATATTCACAAATTGATGGCACTTATACACAGGAAGAATGGAAAATTTTACATATCACCAATATTTTTTTATTTTTTCAAAAAATATAAATTCAGTATTTTTTGGTCGTTTTCTTAAATACTGAATATGGGAATATGCTTAATGTTTTAGCAGTTTCAATTGGATTTTGGGCATTTCCACGTTGGCCGTAATTGGTCACATTGTCAAGGGTTGTATGTTGTGTGTCGCCGTCTCCGTCACCGTCAACGTCAACGCCGTCGTCGCCGTCGTAATAAAGCAATAAAGACACTGTCAGTGCGGACATTCAATGAAATTGAACATGTGAATCCAAAAGTGAGACCTGATTCATTGATATTAAACCTAACGATTCACAATTGATAAAAGCGCTGCAGTTGCGCTTAAAAGTACGTGTAAATGCGAATTCAAATTGCGCTTCGATTTGTTTCGCTTTATCGTTTTGTTTGTGTATCCGTGTAACCCGCTATTCGTGTGTATGCGTGTGCGTCTCTTTGTGTATGTGTGTGTGTGTGTGTAAGCGTGCGTGCGTGCATGTGTATGTGTTGGTTTATGTTTGAAAAACTGCATTTTGATCTCTATAAAAATAGCTGCGATTCTCGACTCGAATCAATGCAATTCGCTTTATCGACTCAGATGCAGACATACAGAGAGAGAGAGAGTGTCCAAGTTCAAGTCCAGTTTGTTGGCGGTACTCTTCCCTCTATTGTGAATGCAACTCATCGAGTGTTCATACGAAATTCACAATCACATTAACGTTCAGTTTAGGTTTTTTTGTTGTTGTTGTTGATTTTTGTATTTACTTTTCACATGTGCTGATAAGATGGGAGCCAGAATTCGTGAAGCTCCTCTGTTTACCTACTTTTTATTATATCTTCGTTTCGTTTAGTTCCTTTTTAGACCCTGTATTTAATAAAAACAAAGAGTCTATTAGGTCTGTCGCAAAAAGAAATGTTTATACATATATGTATGTAGTGTGCCAAGGGATTAAAACCGCAACCATAACCGTAACTGTTAACCGGTATCAACCTATTAATATTGATAACCGTAACTGAAACCGTAACCGTAGCAAACGTTTATATTATACCGATACTGAAAAACCGAATTTATTTCCACCGAAATAACCGTTAAAGACCGATTCATGCATCACAATTTTTATTTCTATTCCTTATTTATTTTTGTTTTCGAATTTACATATCTTTTACATTTTTAAACAATATTTTTGTGAACTGAAATCTTACCGGTATTTCAAAAACGAAACATACAAATAATCGGTAACCGTCACGTAACCGATACACAAAAATTATGCGTAACCGGTAACCGAAAGCCTAAATGCGAACATAACCGAATCCGTAACTGAAACCGATATTCGTTTCGGTTTGATACTCTGGTGTCAAGTAAAAAAATTTCCACTCTATGCATTTATTTTTTTTTTTTATAAATCCTCACGCTTAATGTATCTCACGAGTATATATTTGTTCTACCTTGATTGGTTCTTTGAACAAACTTAAATACCAAGACATAAGAAAAATTATTTAAAAGAAAGTAACTTGTTTTGTAAAAAATAAATATGTATGTAAATTTTAATGTTAGCAACACAATTACTTGACTAACTGTATATCAGCGGATTCAATATACAGCCACTGTATGTCCCAGAAAAGGTACAGGGTCTCTCTCAGTCGGGCTGTCTCGACTTGTAGCCCTTGCTGCTACATGTTTTTTTTGATTCATGAACAAGATATGCGGCATTGGTCTGTGTAACAACAACAACAACAACAAGAGATATAAGAACGACACTAGTCGCCGCCGCCATTGAACAAATATTTATTACTAATAATAATAATTTTTTCCCTCAATTGACTTGCCGGGCGATAAAACGCTGACGCCAGCTTAGGAATTTTATGTTGTTGCTGTTGTTGTTGTTGTTGTTGTGTCTCATTTGCCAAAGGTTGCTCACATTACAAACGCATACATATGCATTATAAATATGCATGTAAATGGAGCTTCTTCCCCTTCCAACCGCACCCCACTCCACTCCACCTCGTGCCATGCCACCGTAAGTAGAGTCGTGCCTGGCTAGAAACTTGGTTACAATGACTCCATGTTGTTGTCACCGGAGTCAGCAAAACTAGTTAGCGGTTATTCTCGTTAGTTTTTGTTGCATTGGAGAAAAACTCGTTTATTGCTTACCATGATAAAAGTGGCACACATATTAAAATGTTTAAAAAACACAATTTAAAGAAAAAAAACGAAAACTCAGCTAAAAAGTTAACAAAAAATAAATGAAAGAAAGGTCGACTTGCAGTCGATTGCATTTCAAAATTGCTCGGCTTAAGCGCTGTTATCGTTATCGGTACGAGGTTTGAGCTGCAATTTGAATTTCTGCAGCCTTCATCGCCTAAAAAACAGATCGACATGATCTTCAACTCTCTCCCACCCTCTTTGTTTGATTTGCGTTAATTAGCTAATAAGAACAGTTATGCTAGAGAGTATACAAGACTCGATTTTTGCGAGAGAGACAGAGAGAGAATAAGTAGCGAAGAGAACTTCGCTCGTTGGCCGTTGTCGTTCTTGTTGTTGTTTTTGCTTTTGCTTTTGCAGGCGAAAAACGTTGCGCAGGTTTTTCGATTCATTCGCATTTGGACCGCAGTCGCGGCAACAACGCAGCTTGCGAAACGGAACGAAACGGTAAATGAAACAACGCCCCGTGTCCGTTTGTTGTACCGTGCGCGTCGGTAAAAAAAATTAAAAAAAAAGAGAGCAAAAAAGGAAACAAACTTAATACAGTTAAATAACTGGCCGTGCTGTGTAACAACAATTTTATTGGAAAAAGTGCTCGCAGGACTTTCTTCATTTTCGTTTTATCATAAAGTGTGTGCCTTTTTTTGTTCATCTGCAAATTCTGTTTTTTTTCTTCTATTTTTTTGCTTCTGTCGCGAGAGGAACGTGCGAGCGAGCGGCAAATGCGGCGGCAGTTGAAATCAAAACAAATATTTTTATTGCATTTCTGCAACTTTAGGCTCTCCCCTCGGTCTCTCGTCTAGAATTGTGCAATTTATGCCCAGTTATATGCTACAGTTTCTGTGTAAACTCGGATTATATATATGTATATATATACATGTATTTTTTTTTGTGTTTTTTGGGTGTGTGAAAAGTGAAAGTGAAAATTTAGCGCAGGGACGCACACACATGCACTTACACATACGCACAGTCGGACAGGCACGCGGCCACAGGACACTAGTGGGAACAAGCGAAAGAGAACAAAGAGAGCGCGTCTAGGCAGCATTGAGTGAGAGTGTGTGTGTGTGTGTGTGTGAGAGTGTGAGTGAGAGAGCATACGATTTGTGCAGGCACAATTTGGAATTTGGCACAGCGTGTGAAGCGCACGCATTAACACCCCCACAGCAGCCGCCTCTAGCTCTCTCTCACTCTCACTCTTGTTCGCTGCCGCTCTTTGCGCAAGGCGTGCGTTCATGTGCGTGTGTGTGTCTGTGCGTAAATCTAAGTAAGCATACAAATGTTCATTCTTCTACTTGCTCCCCTTTCCCCTATCGCAGCAGTGAGTGTAATGCGCTAAACTCTCAAGTCAATTTTGCGTTGAAACGAGACGCCGTTGTCCCGTTGTCGTGGCTAGCAGAGCAGCGAGCAGAGCAGCTCGGCGTTTGTGACGTCAAAAGCAGCAGCAGCACCAGCAGAAGCAGCGGCAGCGGTAGCACTCGAGTCACACTCCCTCACACACAAATACAAACGCACACATAATAACAATAAAGGATCCGATACCAAACTTGCGCCCAAAAAGCAAGCGAGAGCGAGTGAGCGAGAGAGTGCGAGTGTGTGCAACAAGGAAAAGAAGTTAAAAGTAGAAGAAGAAGAATAAGCAAGAAGCATACAACGTTGCAAAAGGAGCCATAAAAATGGAACAGCCGAGCATACTCGTTAAAATTCTGCATTCAATACCGCATGTGAATTACACATTTCGTCGGGTTAATGACACCTTCAATCCGGATAGCGATGTTTACCTAGAGGTGAGTACTAAACCAAAAATGGGGAAACCCCCCAACACACGCACACACACATGTAGATCGTGGGTGAGTGTGTTTGTGTGTGTTTGTCAAAGTAGCGCCATAGTTTTTATATGTTGTTTTTACTCTACGCTCATCCATACTCACATACACTATATTTTTTTTTTGGAGTAGTTTCTTTAAGTGGTGCTCCACGGTGGCAGCTGCACTTGAGACCCCACTGTACTCTCTGATGCACTTGAAGTGCGTTCCCATTTGCGTTGATTGCATTTTGATTTGTTTAGGTTTCTTTTCTCAAACAGTTATGTGTACCCTAAATACATATTGTTTTTGTTTTTGCTATTGCCTGCTCCTAATTTCTGTGCTCTCTCTTCCATCACTTGTATATTTTTTGCCTCTTCCTCTGCTTGCCAAAAACAGACGCTCTCATTTACCTGTATGACTTTCATTCTCTCTTCCTTTCTCTCTCTCTCGCTCTTACTACGTATAATATAGCTCAGTCTCTTTTGGTCACGCTCTCTGCTGCAATTGCACAAAACTCTCCAACAGCAACAGCAGCGATAATAAATTTCAGATAAATTTTCCCATTTTGTTTACGCCTTTTGTTGTCTGCGTCGTGTGTCGAGCCCTTTTTGTTTCATTCCCACTACGTTCCGCTGGCTGTTTTGCCATGTGCGCTGCATGTGCCCGGATTCTTACATGTTTCCTCCCTCTCTCTGCTTTCTACCTTCCCCTCCTCATCCACAGCGTCAGCGTCTGCACCTTTGCTTTGTTCTCCAAAGAGCCATGCTGACAATTTCAAGAGGGGAAGAGAGCGGCTAGCGGTGGGGGGAGGGGGAGACTACTACACACACTTCCGGCTTCCCATTTTTGTTTGGTTTCTTTTGATTGTATTAATGGGCATGAATAACGAGCCCTAACCCAAAAAGAAGTATCATCAAAACTAGCATCCACTCACCTCAATTTGCAGCTGTCTTTGTTTGACAGATAGACAGACAGACCGACAAAGCGACAGTTGGAAAGTCCGTCCTTTTAAGCCGCCGTTTATCTGTCATCTTTCTGACGAATCGATAGGAGCTGTAGCACAATAACGATTAGCCAGAAATTAATATTGAAGAAACTACATATATTAAATAAAAAAAAGTTAAAATAACTTAAGTAATATGTACTTCCCTTTCTGCAACATAACGTTCATACTCGGCTAGAAAACAAAAATAAAAATATCTTGATTACATGTGTATCTGAAAGATACTTATTATTGAATATTTGTGGATTGGGCTGATATTCATATGTTTCCCCAAACAATATATTCGCTTTTCCAAAACTTTATTTTGCCAACTTTCGCAGAGCATTTTTTTATTTCTTAAACAAAAATTGAAATACTTCAAGAGCTAATTTGATATTAAGTTAGTAGCTAATAGTTTTAACACTAAAAACTCGTTTTCTTCAAAAAATATGTTTAACAAGATATTTTAAAAACGAAGTAGAATTTTTTTTTTTTTTTAATTTAAATTTTCTATCTAATAAAATCAGAGAACATGTCATGAAAGGGATAATAATACATATAAATTAACACAAAACCATAATAAAAACACCTCTAGTTAGTATTAAATGATTTAGTAAAAATGTAATTTAAGCTCAAGTTATCAAATCTTAGTAAAGTATTAAAAGGACAACGACCAGAGGATATTTTGCGGTCATAACGTTCAGATTCAGAAAACTTTTCCGATTTGATTTGATTTTCAAATGAGTTTTTGCCCTTGTCGCTCTATGAGGAGAATTGTCGGCTGTAAAATTAGATTTCAATTAGCCTGGCCCAAAAGCGCATTTGGAATTTTGGCTAAGCTCTCGTGCCGGCTGACGTTTTTGCCGAGCTGGCAGACCGAGCAGACGCTTCCAGCCGTCAACGTTGCCATTGTCAAATTCAGGTCAGCTGAGCGAATTGCTCGCTGCACTTTCAACCCGCCTCCACCCCCACCCCCGGCTCCTTCCCCCTCCCCCTCCCTCTCCCTCTCCCTCTCCTATTTTCCCCATTTCCCTTCAAGTGCCCTCCGCCGACTCGTGTCGTGGCTTGACTCGGCTTTGGCTTTTTTTCCTCGGATGCAGATGTAGGTCAGCTGGCGGCGCTGCATTGGGCGTAGTTTTTACGCGCGTCAGCAAAAGCAGTCGGGGAGGGGGAGGCCAGGGGAGGGGTAGCTCCAAAAAGGAAGAGAGCGAGGGAGGGGGGTTGGTAGATAGAGGGCGGGAAGGTGAAAGGGGATGGGGAGGTAGGGAGTGTGCCAGGTGCAGGTGGATACAACGCTAGCTTCAATTGCCGGTTATCGACAGCTGTGTGTATGGCCATGGGAAGGACGGCGGAGGGGGGAGGGGGGTTGGTTTGGGCCAAGTACGTCACATGGGATTACCCAGTGTGCCACAATGGGGCTGACAATGAGCCAGCACTTAAGCCAATTCTGTTTGCGGTTGGCTGGCAAATGAGCCCACTAAGCTAATCTGCTTATCGACTGACTCTACTTCCTCCCTCTCTCTCTCTCTCTCTCTCTGGTCTCAATATAAAATGTGGAACGCGACTAGCTAAAGGTACAGTCGGGGGGAAGGGAAAAAGGCCGCAACAAAAAAATATATAGTTGATATTGCATAAGGATTTATTACTCGACAAAAGCAGGACAGCAATATTTAAATGGTAATAGAAGGAGATGGGTATAGAAAAGCCAAGGGCTTTTTACAAATTACAAAAAGCGTGCGACTTCGTTTTTATTTATTTAATTTTATATTATTATAAACAGCTTATTTGGTAATTGTCATTTTTATTGATTTATTTTTATTCGTATTTATTTATATATTTATTGATTATATATTTGTGTTTATATAATTGTGTCAGCTGTTTATACATAGAGTCACAGTAAATAAACAAATATAAACAGCTATAGTTAGTTACACATATTGTGATAGTCTCTCTGTCTAGTCTCTTGATTCAAATTGCTTTCAATCAGTCACTTGTCACACTCTATGAGGGAACTCGATTCTTCGTCTCCAGTCTACAGTCTTCGTTTTCAATTCCTATAACGACAACAACCCTTTGCCCAAGACTTTAAACTACAGAAATTGCATTTTCTGCTGGCTGCTGTTGTTGTTGTTGTTGACTGATGATCAATTTAACCTTCAAATAGCAACACAATTGCTCTTGACAACAATGACAACTACAACAGCGTCGAGTGCTGGACCCTCTCCTCCACCCTCCACCCCCCCCCCCCCCTCTCTCTCTCTCTCTCTCTGTCTCTCTAAGTCACAACCTCAACCTGGCACCCCTCAATGAGTTTTATGATGTGATGTGATGTGATGTGATGCTATTCGTTGCTTTCTAGTGTTGATGAAGAGCCTCTCGCCTCTCTTCTCTCTTCTTCCTACTCACACACCTACGTTCCATCCTCTCTTCTGTCTTCTGTCTTCTGTCTTTCTGCTTGTCTAGTTGTCTGCCGTATCCAAGGTGATGACGCACTGTTGTTGAGAGGGTAATAATAGGGAGGAGAGGGGAGACTTGTTAATTTCATCATTGCAACCCGCATACCCGCAACTATCCTACACCCTACACCCTACAACCCCACCCATCAGACACTCCTTGCACCCGTAGCAGCCTAGACACACCCATATATATTCCTATGCACATCTATCTATTAACGACAGATACAATTTCAATGCTTATTGCTGCCTTCCCCTGCGATTGTAATACCCTTTTGCTGGGCGTTAGAATTTTAATACCATTGATGGCATAGATAGCATTACAAGTTGTGTGTCAAAGTGTATTTAATGCCTTGTTAATTTTCGAAACTATGAAATTTTACACTGGAATGTAAAGATGTATAGAAACATTTGAATTTAAATAACTAAAGTAAATTTAAAAATTTTTAAGTAGTTCAAGACTACAAATCTTATACAGATACATTTATATTTGCATTATTCCTTTGATTTTAATCAATAAAATAAAAATGATGTTCGCGGTTTCCTTCTTTGAAATAATTCCTTTTAGTAAAATTCTCAATGACAACTGTTGAAACTGCCCTCGCACAGATGCTAGCTGGCATTTCCACAGGCAACAGCAGCCAGCTGTTGAACATCAGCTCAGGCCACAAAGTCAGAGTTAACAAACTGCAACTGAAACGACCAGAGTGTCTAAATTTAGAAAAACCATATACAAAAGTATCTCAAGCAAATTATCAGGCACTCTCTGGACTATCTCAGTGTCTCTCCAGTGTCTCTCCACCGTCTGCCTGCCAAAGTTGAGTGCTGACTTTCATTTTGGGTTATTGCAATTGAAAATGCAACCCGAAATGATGTGCACGAAGAGAGTTCAGAGCTCACATCTCTCTCCCTCGCCTCGCCTTGTCCATTGTCAGGCAAATAGTTTTTCCGGCTGCCTGACTGTCAAATGTAACCACAACAACAACAGCAACAACAGCAACAAAGACCGACCGTCTGTGTGGCAGCTGCCCTCACATTTGCCAGATGCAACCTAAAAGATACATAGGATTGCCCATACATACACATACACATACATATATGTATACTTGCAGATACATTTGTATCTTTCGCTCTTTGCTCTGTAGGCTTTGCTTTTACGGCTGCGTCATAAAAATTCTGATATTCAATCTTGCATTTGAGAATGTGTCCTCGTCTTGCTGATATCTTATATATATTGTACATATGTATATAGTATACTATGTATGTATATACTATATAGTATACACTTTCCGATACAGATACATTTCCAGATAGTGTGAAAGACTTATGGCGACTCTTCGGCAATCAGAGACCTTTTTGCCACAACTCGAACTGCAACTCGAACTGTTGTTGCTGTTTATCTCATTTAAAGTTGAAGCTGTTTATTTGTGCAACAAGCGTCGTGTCGACTTTGGAACTTTGGAATGTTTATTTGCTTTTACTGGCTGCTGGCTGCTCTAATTTCGTTTTGATTTTCGATACACGAGTTCGAGTTCGAGGCACACACACAGATAGATACAGATACTTTAAAATGGGGGCCTCTTTGCATCGTTTACATATTTTAAATTCCCCAAAATCCTCCTCCGCTCCCCTCTCATCTCTTTGAGAGCCCTATTCGATTAAAAAGCTGCTAACTTAAGCACTCAATAGACCACACAAAGAGCATCGAGAGAACAGTTGAACAGATCTTAGCCTTGGCCCACGCAACGACTCTGACTTAACCGTCTGACTAACTGACTAACTGAACCAGTCAGCAGGTTTCTCTCTCTCCCTCCTCCCTCGATCACAACTGCATGTTTCCATGCCCCGTCATACTCAAAATAAACACGAAGATCATAAGAAACAGCCACTAACTGCGGGAAGTCAACGCTTTAATACCCTAGACTCAGCCAACACTCCCGAAGGGTGAAGTCAATAAACACTAATTCAACTAAAATATGATAAATTCCAAGTAGATGTCAAACTGTACCAAGTTTCATCAAGCTAGCTCTATGGAGACATGAGTTCAGACAGTTAGTTGCGGGTTTTTTCCTCTTTAGATCAGCTTAGGCTCAGCTTAGAATCACAACAATTCAAATTGTTCTGCTGTAAAGTACAATTGTAAAAGTTTCTCAAGATACCTTTATTAAAATATAATTGTAATTCAATTTCTTGGGGAATACCTCTATAAAACAGTTTTAAAAGTTGTCAGGATGACAACAATTTTATTTATTTATCACGGTTTAATTTTGTTTAGTTAGTTCGGCTGGGAATAAACCTCTTAATGTCACATATTTCTTGGCATTTTGAAAATACCCTGTGCTAAAATCTACAAAAAAAAAATTCAAGTTCAAAAACGTTTCGATTTCAGTTTCGATTTTGTGCTGAGAACTTTAATCCCAACGGATTTTATTGGTTTCTCTTTTTTTTTTTGTCTCATCTGGTGGGCGTCCCAAGTGTCTCATTTTGGGCATCATTTTCCCCGTCCTCAACACTTCTTATTCTCTCTCCCTCCATCGTTGTGTCTCTGCCTTTGATTCTTTCTTTGTTTGGAATACAGAGACTTTTGTTTTTGGTCATGTTTCAGCTTTTTCGGCCGATCTTTTCCCGCATCTTTCCCCTCTTAAAAGAAGAAATCAACATCCATGTGCCCCGCCCCTTTCATGTTGTGTGAAAGTTTAACGTAGGCGTATTATCTCTGTGTGTGTGTAAAGTATTTGATTTTTTTTCTGTTAATGGCTTAAGCAGAAATCTCACTCCAACGCATTGGCATTGTTTAGTTTTTGTTTCTGTTGTATTTTTTTATTGGTATTTGTTTATATGCTCATCGATTTTATGATCAGGTCCCAGGAACATAATTGACTTTTGGTTCTGCAAAGATGCTGATCATGATGATAATGGTGATGATGATGATCAGATCTTTATGGCAGCATTTGTTGAAACTATGTCAGTTGGTTAAACGATCTGTTGGATGTGATAATGACATATCCATGTGCAATGTATTTCAACACAAAGCACTTTCGTTGATTTCATTTATCTGCTTATATTTTCATTATTTTTTTTATAATTAGACTATCAGGGGTGCCATAGAAATCGCAAGCGAAATGAATTCCGCACACACACAATTCCGCACGGAAATTTCCGAGCGCCACAGAACTTCGAGAGATTTAATTTTTTTTTAGCATTTTCACCAACCTTTCGAACTAGGCTGCTAAGGGTTGACACCTTTTCAGATTAAATTACCCAAGGGTTTGAGTAGCAAGTTTTCAAGTTTATCATTGCAGAACAATAAGCTTTTATTCTTTTCTTATTTAATTAACATAATTTGATTTATTTTTGAATTAATTGATTTTGTTTAGCTAAAAAAAATTTAAAAGTAACTGGCGCGAGAAAATAAAAAGTTGCTCGACAACTCTAGCAATTGTATGCCATTAGTGTGGCAACTCTTCGTGAAAAATGTTTTCACAAATTGCACAATAAGTTAAAGGTTTTTTTTTTCAGTAAAACTTGATTTACCTCAAACGACCTATTTTTTGAATGCTCAATTTAAATAAAACTGAAGTGGTTCCATATAATTTTTTAAATACCTTACTTCGAATTATGACTAAAAAATGTGGCATCGCTGGCCCTGACTTCGAAAATCTAAATGGGACTAGGTGGCAACATCGGACGCCAGCGGATTTAGCGCTAGTTCGTTCCGCACAAAATTATTTTGCGAATTGACCTGTGGCACAGCGAATTGAAATTGTAGTGAAATTCAAGTGAAAGCGATTTCTGTGGCACCCCTGTATAAATAAATCTATTTTAAATTACTTATTGATCTACTTGCACTCTAAAAAATGTGTATTATTCTAATGAGCTTTCATTTGTAATACCGTTTAGTAAAATTAATTATTAATCGCATTCAGAGAGCGTAATATATTAATAGATAGTAATTATAAACATGTGTGTGTGTCAAGTGGAATACAAAAATATTATTTTCACCAAAATGTAAACTACTGAGATCTAATGAGCATTATTTATGGTGCATTGTTGTCCAAAAATACTCATTCATTGTGCTGAAATTGGAATAAAACACGAATGCGAAGCAGCTGGATAATTTTAACTTTTAAAGTTAGTAAAATATTGAATGATAAATATTGAGACAGTAAAAATCTAAACTTATTTTTTAACAATGAAATTTACGTCAATACATCAAACTGAGGTTTTTTTTAAGTTTATTTCTCGGTCAATGCAGACTCTGTTAACTGTTTCATCAAGAATTCTCTTGCAGTTAATCAAAAGTGCAAGTTGTTAACGTTTTGCCAACAGTGCATGAAATGTGCAATGTAAATTGCGACGAGTCATTAAATATTCTTTTGGAGTCTGAGAACAAGAAATTTCTTTGCTCGTCAATGAAATGTACACTGCAAACAGTAATGAGTCAACAAAATGGTCAATGAAACATGCAATTACAATTTGCTTCTACACAATCTTATTTCGCGTAATATTGAAAAGTAATAAATGCAATCTGTACATAGTTACAGTTTTTTGTTCCACTTTCCGTTTTATCATTTGCGTTTTGCTATTGCAATTCCTTTTTTGTGTATTTTTATAATTTAAATATATAATATGTGAGATCTTTATTCTCAGCTGGAAATTGCGCATTTGTAATTCCATGCTGTGTCCATTCTTTTGTCTCCCTCTCCCCCTTCCTCTCTACCTCTCTCTCTCTCTCTCTCTTATTTTTTTCCTCTATATTTTGTTGTAGTTTTGTTACTGCGTCACGTCACGTGATTTGCATATGAAATGTCTGCCTGCCACGTCAAAAGCCCCGACCTAACTACTGCTGAGTAAGCCCCTTCCCCACTTTATTCCCCTTCTCCCCTTCCCCTCTTCTTATTACCGTCTGGATATGAGGTTGTGTACATAATTTTACCTGCCATTTGTGCGCACTTCCTCGACTTCCTCTGGCGACGCTTTTCAATAATTTGCCTCTGCTTTTTATTTATTCATCGAGCACAAGCAACCAGTCTCTACATCTATGACTATGACTATGGCCACTTGGCTAGCCGGTTTTACTTTATTTTATATTTCCTTTTTTTTTTTGTAATACCCTGTAGTCATAAAAGCCTCCACAAAGCGGCATCATAAAGTTGTGCAGAAAAACTCCAAACTTCTAGATGATTGTTTCTTTTTTCAGCTATATTTATTTTTTAAATGTCAAACATATCTTTAAATAACACCGAATCCCATACATATAATTAAAACAGATAAGAATCACAATTTAAGAATTCATCTTAAAACTAGTTGGAATTGTGCGTGTCAATTTTATTTTAAATTAATTAATTTGAAATTATGAATGCACTTTTATATCGATAATAGTGTCTAGTGTCCTATTTAACTAGATTTTGAACTCGAATAAATATCGACACCCATAACTACAGGGTGGGCCAAAAGAAGTCATCCGATGTTGTTTGGCTCTCATTTTTTTGTCTAAATGAAACAACTTTGATTCTGTTTTTTTGATTATGTTTATTTGAACCTTTAGAATTTTATTGGTCAAGGCGAGAAGATGATATCGGCCAAGTGCCCGCTGCCAGAGTTCATGACCATACCCCCGTTTTATAGCATTTTCCATCACTTTAAGGGCTGCAAGAGTTTGACTTCAAAAAACCCTATAAAAATAAGTCTGGAATAGTTAAATCGAGAGATAAAGCGGTTATTATTATTAATAATGTAAACCGATTCATGGCTGGTCGATTTGTATTCTGCATTTGTTTACTTCACAAATATCCAAATCGAATTGACACTTGACGCCATTTGCAAAAGATATAGCGCTTTTCAATAGGGTGATTACGTTTGGCTCACCCTGTACTAGGAATCGATTTGAGTTAATCAAATAAATATCCACACAGGGTATCTGTGAGTCAGACACTTGAATAGCGGCTGATTTGTTGTAGTTTGGACTGTGTCGGATTTATTTCCGGTGCGTCGGCAGCTCGATGATGTTTCCGTTTTGGGGCGGCAGCAGCAGCAGCAGCAGCTGATGAAACTGAAACTGAATCCCTTTTGGCATTCCTTTGGCAGCATGTGATTCCTTTGCATTCCCTACTCTGCTCTGCTCTGTTGCATGCCACAATCTGTTCCAATTCTGTCGTGCCTGGGGACTGTGGGGGATATTTTCTCATTGTTGTTGTTGTTGTTGTTGCTCTTTGTTATATGATTCAGAATTCTGTTAGAGCTATCAACAACGCCTTGCAGATTGCGGCATGCTTTTAGCATTGTGCAACACTGATTACAGTTGCAGTTGCAGTTGGCGTTGCTGTTGCTGTTGCAAAGGGAACTCAACTCACAGCGTGCCCCGGAAGCGGCTCGTCATATAACCGAGCTCATTTCTCTGATATTATGTCGCATTTGTCGACTGTCTACTTCCCCAACTACACACGCACATACACATATGCACATCATTCTCATAACCGTAATTGTACTCATACACGCAGAGAAAAAGCCTTTTTAAAATCAAGTTAAGTGTTGGCGATTCTTAACCCTTTTTACGGCATTGTTCTTAGATTGAGAATTGAATGGAGATAGATTGATGAACATCAAATGTTAAATGTGCTTAGAATTTCTGTATTCTGTATTCAATTTTCACTTAATTTTAGAAACTGGAAACGCTGATGATTTGCACAATTTTATTATTATTTTCTAAGGTTTTCCCTTTATTAAGTAAGCTCAAATATCGTGTTAAGATTTAAGGACTTAAGATGTTTTTGTACTCAATGTTTCAAAGTCTAATCAAAATTCTTGATTTTAGTAATTTTAATCTGAGTGAGAAATATAGTTTGATATGTGACTTTTTCGCCCTGTGTATGCTTATAACTGTTGTTGGCTAAGGGCATATATATATTATTTTTTAGAAGAGAGAGAGGGAAACTGGTTTTTCCATTGGATCGCACTCAACGGCAATGTTGACGTTCTAATTTCGGGGCTAAGCTGAGTGGCTGCAAGGCAAAGAGGGAGAGAGAGAGAGGGCGACACAAAGAGAGAGAGAGAGGGAGAGGGAGAGAAGGAAACAAAGTGCCAAAGCAGCAGCTATAAAATGTTATAGAGCGTCCACCAGCAACGCCTACGTAAGTCCCCCAACCAAAAGTAACTAAAGACACAAGACCAGGCCCCAAACAACAAATACAACAACAACAACCAAAACAACAAAAACAACAACAACTCGCTCTGTGTTGCATTTCAAATATGAAAGTTTTGCCTCAACTCAGTCTGCAATTTGAAGCTTAGTTTTGAGAGCAAAAATCGGCAACAACAAGAATATCAACAAAAATTCAGTGCTGTCAACTTGCTATTAAAAGTAACGGCACAAAAGTTATCTAACAGTTCCATTGCGAATTCCAACAGTGCTCGTAAACTATATACTATACAATCGAATCGCATTGAATTACCTTCAATGTCAATATCAATATGAATCGTTTGCTTTGTTTGAATCCAAATTTGTCAAAGTTTTCGATTGCAAACTTTGCTTAAACATAGATGGGTACAAAGCTGAACTACCAACGTAAATATTCCTAATTCTTAAATTATGATGATGATATTCTAGTTGAATTTATTTTTAATTGACAGACATATAATATTTTGATCAATCAGATTACAACATACGTAGTTATAGGATGAGTCTGTACTCTAAAGGGTGAACAAAATACTGATTAGTCTTATCTGAAAAGTAACTGATTAATTCAATTTACGTTAACTTTTACTATATTTAAACTAAATTTTCGTGCTATCTCATTTGGAAAGATTCATATTTATATGCATATATATTTTATTACGTAATAGAAATTAGTTACTTAACTCTTTATTAACGTCAAAAATTAATATTTGTTTCTAAAAGTCAATAGTCGTATGTACTCGTAATATATATATGCTGATCAATTGAAAGACTGATTGTCTATAGCGTCTCTCTTAATATTTGCTTAATTCAAGTTTTTAGTTTAGTTTAATTCACTGATTGTGATTGCGATTTTAGTACTGCAATCACTTGAAGCTGTGACTGTTGTTGATTCAATGCTGCTCTAAATATTCGTATTAGTGCTAGTGCTAATTCGGACTATATAAAAACAGTAGCTAGATAGTATATCTCTCTTTCTCTCTCCTCCTCTATCTATCTATCTATGGGATGATGTTCGTTCTGATGTTTGTTCAAGCCAAATTTCATACATTTCCCATGGTAGACTCAATTGGATGCTTGCTGCGAAAAGGGTAAACCAGACAGCGCACAGTGGGGAAAATCGCTCGATTAGCTAACATTAAATAATATCTCAGAAAATAATATTTTACTTAAGTCAGAGATTTGTTTAGTATGTAATATTTTATTTTTTATGGCTATTTTTAAATTTAACTAATTTAAAAACATGTAATCTGAAAAACAAATTTATATCAAATATTGCAAATTTCTTATAAATATTTTTCAATTAAACAAAAATGCTGGAATATTGAAGACCGAATAGATTAGAAAAATATCGAAGTTTGAATTAATAGCAGCTTATCTAGCGTTTTTTTTCTTCCACTGTGCAGGCCATACAATCTCCATGGGGAAAAGTGGAGGGGAAGGGGGGATGCCCCAAGGTTGTTGTTGTTGTTTTTGTTGTTGCTACTGATGCTGATGATGAAGTTGATGTTGATGGCAATTTGCTTTGATTTAATTCAATTTAATGGCGTTCGCCCGTTCGCCGTTCGCGTAATTTGCCATTTCAAGCGCCGCGCCGTTGCAAGGGGCAGAAAAGGGTTGTTGCCACGCCCCCTTCCCTTCCTAAAGGGGTTAACCCTTGCCGATTATACACATATACATATGTATCTCGGAATTCAGTATAAAATGTTTTCATTATACAGTTTTTATATATTGAACAAAAATTGATAACTTGATTAAGTTATTTTAAAACTTATTGTCAACTAAGAGCAGTTGACCAATTAAGTAAAAACTAAGGTATACGTTTATTAATATAAAAATTAAATTAAATATTTATAGTTATATTTAAATTTAAACTGAAATGATAAAAAGTTAATAAAATAAATTGAAAATTAAAAATAGTATTAACACTGAAACACGGTTGCCACAATTGGCGTTTTTGCGCCAAAACTGGCTCTTTTTATTTTTAGCTCTTTTTTCATCAGTTCAGATTAAATTATTTTGTATAGTTTTAGGTTGAAGTACATATTTATTTTTATTTAATAACATAATCAAAAGATTAAGATGAAAATGTGAAATACTTTGGAAATATGTGTAATTGCTTTAACTGTTTGGGAGCGAAATATTTTTTATTTTATTAAATGCAAGAATTACATGAACTGCAAAAAGAAAGTGTTGGCTCTTTTTTAGTCAATTTGGCTAATTTTGTTTTTGCTTTTGGCTCAATCAGATAATTTTAGGTGGCAACCGTGCACTGAAATCATATCTAACCAAGACCGTTTCTCTAAGAAAAAAGGTTAAAACACGATATTTAAGAAACTAAGAAATACTTAATTGTTTTATTTTTGAATTATAATGAAATCGATGAAAATCAGAGAACATGCCATATAGAGGCTTAAAAGGTTAACAGTATGCTAGTTGTACTGACCAGGCTTATTGTCCTGCTGCCTTGTTATGGCCAAATTTTCGCTCCATTTAGCAAGGCACAACAAGAGAGGTGGGCGGTAGGTTGGTGGGCGGCAGGTGGCAGGTGGGGAGGCGTGGCTAAAGTGGAATTATAGTTGAAGCCGGGTGCACGCTCTCAAGTGTCATTCAACTGCGAGGACACGCAAACAACAACAGCAACAACAACAACAGCTAACAATCTGAGGCAGAGTCAAAGACTGACGGGGCAAGCGGCTTGTGTGGCAGGTGGCAGTCGCTAGTTTTAATGATTATTTGCACGTTGCACGTACAAAAGACGACTTGTAACATGCATATAAATAATAAATTTACGTATATGGCCCAGACTATGCCACATGCCCCATGCCGCATCCCGCATGTCCAGTCTCCAGTCTCCACTGTGCCCCAACCAACAGCTGTGCGACATCAGCACAACATACGCATTTTGTTCATTCTGATTGAATGTGATTGACAAGCCAACGTTGTTGTTGTTGTCTCAAGTGGCATTCTCTCTATCTCTGTCTCAGTCTCTCTGTGGATCGATCGCTGACTCACGTTGGTCATGAGTCGCCGCCGTCAGACGGTGTCCAATATCCCAGTCTGTAATTCGAGCACTGGAACTCCCTCCCGCTACTCTATACACCCTGCAATATGATTACTTTGCTGGAATTAGCTATGCATGACATGGAGGCAATTCTGTGCTGTTGGTGCAGTGGGTGGGGAGAGAGGGAAGTGAATAAAGTAGTTAGAGTTCCAAGTAGGATATCGATATATATATTTTTTAAATTTAACGTCGACTGGGGGGCAGTCAACAAAACATTTAATTTGACTTGCAGAATGGGCTTTAAATTAAAACTTATGCAAGTTAAATATAGTCTAAAGAATAAAAGGATTTGCTGTTACCAATATTTAAGTAATAACTACTATACACCGTTTAAGTATAAAATATAGCATTAAATTTTTTAAGATTTTCTGTTTGCAAGTGTTGACGGAATTTTTTCGATATATAAAAAAAGCTTAAGTTCTTTTTGAACTGATATAATTAAATTAGCCCGTAGCGAAAAATATTCTAGAAGCTGTTTATTCACACTTACAGAATGATGTTTAAAAATAAATCACCAGGGATTGCAAATATGGGTTAAAAGTTTAAAAAAAGTTATACCTAAAATAAATAATATAATAATTAAATCTCTTATGTCCTTAAATTTGAGTATTCAAAGTATTTAAAATATTAGTATGTGTTAGTTTACATGACATTAAGGTTAGCAACTGTTTCTTTCACTACTCTTATTACAGAGTATGTTGCTAGTCGTGCCAGATGAGCCTTCTACATGCCCACTTATTTTTTAATGAGTGCAAATGAAATTTCCGTTAAGCCAACGGTATTTTCGTGTATTCATTTTAAATGTTGTTGCCTGCCGCTGGGTAGCGACGTTGTTGATAGCCTGTTACCCTGGCAACTCTGGTCAAAACTTTGCCAGCTCCTTGCTCCACACAATGCTGTTGTTGTTGTTGTTGTCGTTGTCGAGGCGTAGTGTTGCCAATTCAATTAAATTTTTCGGCCCAAACCGACGACGGCCCAGCGACAAAAAATTAACTTTGCAGACGTATTTTTACACATTTTCGTTTCGTGTTCGGTTTCGTCCTTTTTTGTTGGCAGCGCAGCCAACTAACAGCAACAACAACAACAACAACGAGAGCAACAACAACGAGAGCAACTCAAACAGCAGAAAACGAGCTGCAAGTTATTCAATTAAAAGTTCACTCAATACCCTGAAACAAATTTGTAACCCACACCAACGCCCCCTCCTCTCTTCTCTTCTCTTCTCTTGTCCATCTCCCTTCCTTCTCCCTCTCCTTATAAGTACCTCTTTTTCGCATTTATCCTTCATCCTTTGATTTGGTCCTGTTACGGCAAACGGTCAATTCTTGGAAGGAACATGACATTTGACCGGAATATGCAGTGGACAACATAACAGACGGTATTTCTCAGTGAAATATGGTCACACTGTCACATTAAACTAGCAATTAAACCAGCAATCTAAATGAACTATCGATACGTATAATATATTATTTTAATCAGCTACCGATTATAAATAGGTTTCGAGAGCCATCGATTATAACAAGCAACTAACTATCGTTTGACAGTGTGACCATATTAATACAGAAAACAAGTATAAATATGGTCACACTGTTAAACGATGATTAGTTCTTGATTATCTAATCAAATTTGTTTGTGGAGTATATTTTATAATATTGATCGATATCTTACAAAATGCTTATTCACACTTGTAAGCTATCGATAACAATTACTTATGCAAATTATTACTTTCTGGGGTTTATCGAATTTAATCAATTTGTTATCGATCAGGCATAAAAAGACATCTCCCATTATTTCTTTTCGTTCTCGTACATGCGTTTTTACAATAATCGATAAACTAACTGATTAAATTTGTCGTTGTCGATAGCACATATTTATAAACACTCGTACGTTATCGATAAGAAGAATTGATTATGAAAAGTTGTGTTTCTGGTTGCATTATGGTCTCACATTAAAATGGATAATTATCGACTATGATCAATTTGTTATCGACAAGGCATAAACAAAAGAATTTGCCTATCTGGTTGTCTCTTTTCGTTCTGCAATAATTCTACATACATTTCGATAGTCGATAGACTTACCGATAACACATTTTGATCTATTCCAAGTTGTGTTTCTGGTTGCATTATGGTCTCACAGTAATATTGCTAATTATCGAATATGATCAATTTGTTATCGACAAGGAATAAACAAAAGAATTTACATATTTCGTTGTCTCTTTTCGTTCCACTACATACATTTCTACAATAATCGATAATCGATAGACTTACCGATAACACATTTTAATCTATTTCTTTCCTATTCTTGCAGAGCTTGGGCATCCTGGCCTCCATACCCGCCGGCCTGTTGATCCTCTCGCTGCTCGGCCTGCTGCTCTACCTGCTGACCCGTTGCTGTGATCGCAAACAGCGCAAACCGAGCGCACAGCGTTGTCAGAGCTGTTCCCTGGTCATCATAACGCTGATGACCTGTGCGGCCATTGGACTAGGTAAGTTTCTGTCGTTGTTGTTGTTGCTGTCGTTGTTGTTGTTGCTGTCGTTGTTGTTGTTGTTCCCTTGGGTGCAATGAACCCAAAGTGCAAACTGCACTTCTCCTCCATCATCTCCATCTTTTGCTCCTTTATTGGTTTGTTGGCCAATGGTCACGCCCAAAATGGCAAGAGCACGTCTACGTCGTCGCCGTCGTCGTCGTCGTCGTCGTCGTCGTCGCGTGTTTAACTTGGCAATTAGCCAAAAACGTCGCGACGTTGCAGTTGCCCCATTACGTGTGGCAACTGTGGCTTTGGCACGTATCTGGATTTATGGGCGGTAATGCCGGTAATCGGATTTGCGATCATCGACCATCGAGTCGCTTCAAGTGTCAGGCATGAGAGGAATGGAAATGGGAAGTTGAAATAATAATAATAATAATAATAATAGCAACAATAATAACCACAATATTCATACATATAAAAACAAAGCGAGCACTTAATTTGCCCATTTGGCCAAAGTGTGTCAAACAGGCAAAGGTAACGCCCCAAGTCAAATCGAGTTGAGCCCAGAACAACAAAACAAATAAGAACGCTTTTGCCCAGATACTCGACTGTTAAACGCCCAGTACTCGTATTGATTAAATCACCATAATATAAATAAAAATTAAAAGAAACAAATTGAAGACTATTAAAAGAAATAGAGATTTGAGCTCAGGTTGCTCGAATCGAATTAATTTAATTAAAAATCAAACTAAGAATAAACACAGAATAATAAGCAAAATTTATTACTTAATAACCAATACTGTTTGAATAGATAGACAATTTTATTTTATTTTTTTGTTTAATGTGTTCTGACAATACAAAAATGTGAGTGACAAGTACATTAATTTAAAAAAGTCCAAAGTTAAATAAATAAATCTCCGGACCGCAAATAAAAAAGAAATACACGTTTAATGAATAATTCAAATATTTAAAAACAAAAAATGAATAAAATTTAAAAATATTAGCAATTTCTGATGGTAAACTTATAAAACTAACCTGATGGGAACATTGTCATAAAATTAGTTTGTCGCCAAATCTTATATTCCTTGTGATCTGGGTGATCAAACAGACTGACAGACATTGTCAGACTTCCATAAGCCCTTGCAGTCTTTGGCTACTGGGCTAACAACAACAAGAACAACAACTGTATATGAATGAATGAGTCAAGTTATTGCTGCGACTGTGCTTCTGCCGAGTGGCATCATTATAATCCAACCTCCGCATGCAATAATAAAATAATAATTTAATTAGCGCTCTTAATTGACTTAAAAATGTCGACGCAATCGTTTAGTCGTTTGCTTTTGCTCTTTGCCGACAATTGCAAAAAAGAGAGGGATTGACAGAGAGAGAGAGAGAGAGAACACAAACAAAGATCACTTAGAATCTAAAGAGATACCCTGACTTGACTCTCTTTGCTCCGAAGTGTTCTTCTCTTTAGATAAGATTATCCTTGGCACAGGGTTAATTATATTTTGTACTCTTTTTATTGAATGATTACCGAAATTGTTTATCTGAGGATAACCTTATAAAAGATTCCAATTGCTTTTTATTACTTAATTTACTTGAGTTTAGTATATACAAATCTGTCAATTATAGATTATTGTAGTTGACATACATATTTAAAAAGGCATCCCAATTAATTTCTATCGTCTTGCGTTCTTCCCTTCTCTCCCTTTTCAGGCTTATATGGCAACGATGATTTCCACAATGGCCTGTTACAGGCCTTTAGCTCCGGCAAGCAGGTGGAGAACCTTGTGCTCAATCTTAAACGACAGGTGAGTAAAGAGCCTTTTATATTTGACGAAAGATTGAAAATACTTACGTACAATAGATTCTCAAAGCTTTTAAAAGACAAGTAAACTTTCTTGCTAGAATCGTGATAATACAGATCAACAGTTTTTTGAAAAATATTCTTAACCGCATTTATAAAATCATTGATTAAACCGAAAGATTTAGGACTCGTCTTCTAAGTAGACGGAATATATTGTACATAAGCTTATGCAAAAGTTGATGTGGAATCCTGTCTTATTTTTATTTGTGTTTAATCACTTTGATACGAGTGCACTCTAAATTTAATTTGTAAGCTCGTTTATCGTGGGCAATATATGTATATTTTAGCTATCACTTTACTTGTCACTTCTCTTCTCCCTGTTGAATTCACGGCGATGATATCTGCATTTGATTCAATTAGGAAATCATCGAAAACTATCATGTTTACAGTGTAACAGATGAAAATCAAATCTACCCTAGTTTCCCTATAAATGTATCTGCACTTTTGCTATCTTTATATGTGTATGCATTAAAGTGAAGTATCTACGTGAAACGCGCATCTCTGGGACGCGACTGCGATAAATAGAATCCAAAACAGGATAAGACAGGACATGAATTACAGCGGACAGGACATGGTGCTTTTTCCCTGCTGCTCGCCAAAGATTTTTGCTTTTGCTATTCATAAACTTTGTCAACACACACACACACACACACATTTCCATATCTATGTGTGTGTGCACATAAAAGAAGCCGATAAGGCAAAAGGTTAAGAGAGCGCGCAAAGCAAAGCAGAGACAAAGAGAGATAGAGATAGAAAGAGATGGAAGAGCGCAAGGACTAGATAAAGGCGCAAAGTCAGCTACAGGGAGAGGCGTGGCGAGGGGAGGGCAGGGGAGGGGGCTGTAATGGTGGGGATTTGTAGGAGCGTCTAGGTGACGACAAGATGATTCTGTGGCCTAAACAGATGGCTGGCATTGCTTGGCTCTTAAGTAAAACGCTATTAATTATCTAGGCACAGGACTAAGCACACATGAATGGCAACGAAGGGTCGAAGAAGGAAAGGAAGAGAGAGAGAGAGAGAAGTGTGTGCGTGTGTAGTCTGCTTTTAGGCGTGCTCTCGACCCTAAGCCCGGCCACGTTTTGCTTTTTTCTTTCTTTTCATCTGTCTCTTTTTATGTCTCCCACTCTCTCTCTCTCTGTCTCTCTCCCCCACTCTCTCTCTGTCTCTTCTGGCATCCCTCTGCGTACTTAAAAGTTCTGCACAAAGTGCGGAAGCAAAAGCATTACGGTAAAAAAACTATATTTATATGCTTGTGCAACGGTTTTTGGTCCTTTGTTCCATGTTTGCCCCGTTGCATGTCTGTCGCTTTCTCTCTCTATCTCTCTGTCTGTGTCTCTTTCACTCTGTCTAGCTGTACGTCTATCTATCTAACTGTCTGTGTCTCTGTGTGTGAGCTCTTTGTGGGGGTTTTCCCTTTTTTCTTACCCATTTTTGGTCATTAACTTTTGAACTGCTCTCTCACCTGCTCCGTGAGTCGCAACGCAACGGACTTAAGTAATGGACTATAAAGCTGAAGTCAAAGCCAAAGAACCCTTCGCCAACTTGGCTGACTTGCAATAGAATTGCCTCGCCCTCTTTAGAAAAGGGGGAACCTCGGCGTATCTTTCTTATAATCACATACGACAACATTTTGCAAGCAAAGTCAACTTTAATCTATTCGAATTACATCAACGTGTGCAGAGTTTGGAAGGAGAAGAGAACAGACCACGTTAAAAAATAAATGTTGTGCTTTTTTTTTTTTACTTTCACTTGGCAAAGAGGGATCTTATAAGAAGAAAATACAGTTAAAATAATGAAGAAACAATTGAAAAGAGTTAATCAATTTTGAGACAATCATTTAGTGAGTTCTTTCAGTGGCTCTTATTCTAATTTAATCCATCTTTGGAAGTTGAGTGCTAACTTAAGGGACTTTATTTCTTGACTTGCCTGATTAAAATTCTGTCGTCATTAATCTGGAATAACTTCTTCATATCTTCTTATTAATCTTCCAACCCAACTAATAATCATATTTTAATTTATCGCAACTAAAGTTATCTGTTAAGAGTCTACTTACAAAAATATTACAAGGTATCTTTTTAACTTCAAATTGTAAACCAAATTATATAGTTTGCTTTAACATAATTTTTAATATTTTCATTTATCTAAAACATTTTAAAAGAGCTCCAATTGGTTTTTTTGTTTCCAAAGGGACAACTTGTCATTCAAGATATCGATTGTAAGAGCAAGTTAACCACATGTCACTAATTCTCATCTGTACATTCTTCCCATTGATCGTTGCAGACTGAAACCATCAAGCATGATCTCGAAACGAAAATGGCTTCGCACAATGTGGTGCATCAGGTGGAGAAACCGCAGTACAACCAAACGGCCGTCATGCTGCTCATCGAGACGACGCGTCTGGTGCGGGAGAACACTTCCCGGGCGGTTACCTCGCTCGACAACATGGTCTTGTACTTCATGAAGACCAAGGGCAGCGAGAACGAGACCTCGTTGATGGGCATCTTACACGTAGGTGTCGCATAACCCAACTGACTTATGATTTACTTAATACGATCTTTAAATAACTTTCTCTACTTCAACTTTATTGTTTTATTTCCCGTTTATATTATTTAAATGACTCCCTTTTTTCTGGCTCGTTCCTTCTTAACTCTCTTTTTCTTCCCATCTTTCCTTTTCTTTTCGTTTTACAACTTTTCTTTCTTTCATTTTTCTTCCTCTCGTTGTCTCCTTTCCTGCACCTCTTTCTTCTTTGTTTATCTTCATATTTCTTCCTTTCTCTTTTTCTTTCTTTTCCCTCCTTTTTTCTGTCTTTCTCTTTTCTTTCTTCCCACTATTTTTTGATCAAATTCTTTTCCTTCGTCTATTCTTCCTGTCTTTTTTCTCTCACGTTTTCTTTTATCATCCTCTCTTTTGCTCCCTTTTATTTCTCTCTTACTTCTCCTTTTTTCATATTAAATCCATTTTTCTCTCTCTTGTTTCTTCCCTCTATTTCTTCTCTCTCTCTCCTTTTCTGGTTTCTTTGTTTACTTCTTCTCTTGCAGCTGGGCGAATTATACGAGTCCATTCGCTGGCCCGCCACATTGGCCTTCCTCACGCTCCTCCTCTTCCTGTGCACTGTCCTCGTCATTGGGGTCGCCCGTCGATCCCGCTGCACCTTGATCTTCTTCAGCGTTTCGGGTCTGTTCTGCATCATCATCTGTTGGCTCTTGGCCGGCATCTATCTGGCCTCGAGTGTGGCAGCTGGCGACTTCTGCATGCGACCCCACGAATACATGTGCCGACAGGTGGGCATGGTAAGTCCTTAACTTTGATCTCTTAATCTCCATCAGTCTCTCACTTTACTCTCTCTCTCTCTCTCTCTTTTTATATATGTTGCAATTACAGCGCAGTCCATATGTCTATTTCCTCAACTGTGGCACACTGCGAAATCGCTTCATACTGCGCCTCAACGAGTCTCGGGATTTGGTGGAACGTGCTCGTGAGAGCGTTGAAATGATGCAACGGTAAGCAGAGACAACATTCAGAATTCTGCGCCCACTAAAACTGATCGAATCAAGAAGCAAATACGTTACCTTACCTTTCCTACCATATTTCCTCTTTTGCTAGAATTTTGAGTTTCGTTTAAATATGTTTTCAAACAAATTAAAATTGCCTAATGAAAGCATTTTGGTCCTAGAAAAGCCTCTGATGCAATATATTGGACTGATTTGAATCAAACTAATACAAAAATATAACTCTATAATCAAAACTTCGTTAGAATGTCTTCAGATTTGCTCTTGCTTTAAATTACTCACCTTTTTTTTAAAGTGTATTCCACTGAGTAGTTTATAAATTATAATGTCCGTGATATTTGGGCTAAATATAATTAATTTTGTATGAAAAGGAGGAAAAAGGGGTTAAAATAGTAATATTCAGCAATTTTCAAAAAATCATAATAAATACTAGCGAAGAGATTTTTGAAAATTTTTTGCAGTCACTCTTACAATTGTTCGAAGAAATTTTTTGCATCAAAATATTTTTTGTTTAAAACCGAGGAAAAAAGTTAAAAAAAATATCTTTTACAAAAATTCTAAATTTTCCATGGGTACTTAATGGGTTAAAGAAATGTTTGTATCATTCAAACGGAATTTAAATGATTAGATTTTTTAAGAAATCTGCATCGAATCTTTTTTGTTAGAAGTATATTTTTTTTTAATAACTTCATCCACATATGGGTATTTCCAGGATCGCGAACGCGACATTTGTACGACTTTAAATGAAAAAAAAAATGGCAAAAATTGAAATTTTCAAAAATGTTTTCTCACGTGTTTAATGCATTTTATCAACTCTATTCTTATGATAAAAGACAATCTTTGAAGACTTGTCGTTTTTTAATTACCCATAAAAAAACCTCTTTACGAGGTAAAAGTCTAGTGACGAAAACATTTTCATGCCCCAAAATTTCTGATATCCAATTTTGTGACGAATAATATTAAGTTTTACATATAAATTATTTTAAACAAAATTTTGGCACTCGGCACATTGCGCTAAAATGTCTCAATTCTTCATACCAAATAAAACTCACTGTTTTGCGCAGTGCCGAATGCAAAAATTTTGTTTAAAATAATTTGTTAGTTAAATTGTAAGTTAAATTGATACCTTTCGATCGGTATATAACTCGACCTGATCGGACAGTCATAGCAAATTTTCCATTCTTCCTGTGTATATATGCTAGTCGCCTTCGCACCCTTCGTGCTGCTTTCGTCACCAGCGCGGACTGCCGTCCGCAGTGATTTATAGAAAACAATGCATCGCGAACGCGACGAAAAATGGAAGTCATTTTTGACTTCATCTTGACAAATGCGAAAGTCTGCGAAATGTGGCGAGTAATTTGGAAGAAAATACTCTTAAACCATAATAAAATAATGTAGTTTTCCATTTTAGAAATAATTTTGATATGTAACTACGGTTTTATATATTTTACAAGTTTTATTAGTAATTTGTAACGTGACATCGCGAACGTGACAAGATTTCCACCTAATTTTTCCAAGAGTTTGTTCATCAAATTTTATTCTATATTCCGATATATAGCTCTTAGAACTTGTTTTAAATTAAACTTTCAATATTTTTCTAACATATGGTAACATATGGTTTATGTTACAATCTTACTCCCTGACTTAGTGTAATCGTTAAAATACAAACGGTCCATTTTGAAAATAAATTTTTAAGAAAATAGGCAAAAATATGGAAAAAGTGAATTTATTCCAATGTAGAATCTGTATGTTCATCCTATTGAATTTGTTCTAGCGTATATTGATAAAATAAATAACTTGAATACATTTTTGGAAGAAAATTTCACAAGATGTGAGTCTTAAATCAATTTTACGTTTTTTGGCAAGGTGGACCTTTTTCTGTAAATGCCCATATACTTATTTGCCTAGGTGTATTTTAAAAACTGAGAACAACTAATTTAAGATAGGTACAACAATACGCTGAACACAAATAAATTAAAAAATAATATATAAAATATAAAATAATAACAATCAGCAATCAGCTTTCGTATATGTATATGTTGTTGTATGAAATTTTAGGGCTGGGCGCAGGGTATCTACGCAGTCGAGCAGACTCGACTGGAGCATTTTGAGTGGTTAATTGATGAATTGGATTTTGATTTGATTTGATTTGAATGTAGCATGAGCCAGGACACGTATCCACGCATCGATATCCAGCGCACACTGCACTCCATGGACAACGATCTGGAGCAGACGAAACAGAATCTGACGACACTCTCGACAACGCTGGACAGACGCGCCATCGATCGACATTATGCGGAGGCATTGCAGGGATTGTGCGGCGGAGGATTGCTCGGTCTCAGCCTGATGATGGTGGCGGGATTACTGACCTCCTTTCTGCTGACGATACTCGTCTATGCCGATTCCCATGCCTGGATATATCTCACCAAGCGGTAGAAGAATTTAAATAGACATATTAATGGCATTAAATGTGATATTAATTGTGGTTTCTATTTGGTTTTCAGACCCACTATGGATGGCGACAAGTCGGAAACGGCGCCTCTGTTTCCAGCCTCGAATGCGCCAAGTGCGAGCATCTCGCCAACGGCGCCCATGAGCACGGGCACCATCAATCGGACGTTGTTGCATCATCAGCAGGCGCACGGCGGCCCCATCGGTGGCAGCATGGCGGGCAGCACGGCGGCTGGTGGACACACTGGGACATTGCCCAGCGGTGGCAGCTTGGCTGGTGGCAACAATGGAGTCGGACCATATAGGAATGGGACGGCAGGATTGCGACAAGGGTTGGCATCATCATCATCAACAACAACAGCAACAGCATCATCACCCAGCAACAATACATCAACAACAACTTACAACAACCACAACCACCACCACAACAACAACCATCACTACAACAACAACAATACACAACAACAACAACAACAACAGCATAGAACTAACTCGACCACAGCAACGGCGGCGGCTTCGGCAACATCAACTGCACCGGGATTGGGATTGGGCATGGGAATGGGAATGGGCATGGGACTGGGATTGGGATTTGGGCCCAATCGAAACTCCTCTGTCAGCCGACGTTCGCCGTCGCCGCCGCCCGGCTATGATTTGGTGCATGGCACAAGGCATGAAGTTTAATTTCTTATCCTTTCATTTATTTGCTTTTCATTTGACAATTTACCATAGCTTAGTTTATTAATCTAAGATCCTTATACACTTAGTATACACTTAGTTTAATTCCCATTTTCCATTTTAAATCTAAATTTTTATTTCCATTTACATTCTGTTTTCATTTTATTATTTGTCCTGTGTACATTATGTTGTTGTCTTTTGTTCGTTTGTTGTTACTTTATTATTTTCATTATATTTTTGGTTCGTTTTTTAATTCATTTCGTTGTTGTTGTGTGCCCACTGCCCTCTGCACTAGGCCACGCCCACCTGCATGACCGCACACGCCCCTATGTACCATCCATAATCGTACATTTGTATAGTTCAAATCAAACTCAAAATCTGTACATAAAAATATGTAAAAAAAACAAGAAAAAATCGTACAAGGACAACACTTTAACGCATAACGCACACACGACACTTTCTCCCCTCAGACTTGACCCCCAAACAGTAGGGGTAGTCATGCGAAAGGCAACCTAAAATTATAACTTTATTTCTAACTAAAGCTGCAAACTAACTGAAAGTATAGAACAGTTTGGAAATATAAAAAACCTTTTTTTTTTTGTTGTTACTTCGTATAATATATTCTTACAAAATTCAAAAGGATTTAGATTTTAGTAGGGTTATTCATGACACAGGCGCCTATCTTTCTACAACAAGCTTAAAACTAATTCCGATTTTCGCAATCACAATGAATATTTTGACTTAAAGCCTTCATTTGTGTATAGTAAATTTGTGAAATTGAAAAGCGCATAGTTTTCCGCAGGGTAACTCATGTCATAGGTGTCGAAAATTAAACTTCATTCCTAACATAAAGCTTAAAATTAACTAACGAATTAATCAATAATTGTTAAACGTCTTATAAGCTGATTTATATGATAGAAAGTAGATGAATAAACTGAGCAGAGAGAACATAATTAATATGAGGAAATAATTACTCTCAATTGTCTGTTGTATTCTTGAAAATTTACAAAGAACCTTACCGAGCAAGTTTGCTCGGTAGAAATTACTCTAAAACAGCTAGTTGTTAATTAAAGGACTTTATTTTATGACACATTTAAATCGAACTAGCTTTTGACTGGATTAAATTTGGTTTAGCCCACAGATTGTCATTTTTTAAAACTAGTAGATTTGAAGTAAAGATAGATCAATCTAATTAGTACTAATTAAAGGTATAGGCGAATATCCTTTTTCTTAAAGTTGTTTACTATTTTAGAGAATCAGAATTTGTACGCCAAAGTTTTATTTTTAGCTCCTAAGATCAAAATGAATTAAAGAACGCAAAGAATATCATCGATTGCTCCGCTTCAACCAATAAAAACTCATAGATAGTTTGAATCCTTAGCCACAAACCGACAACTAGGCTGACTTACATGCAGTGTCCTTGAAGACGCTTAGTTCCCTTTTTTTCACAACTAAATCAGTACTCGATTCCATTAATTAGTCTTATATAAGGTATATTTTAAAAATGGTCAAGTCTCGATAAAGTAAATATCGAAATTGTGAACCATGCGAAATAGGGAACACCTCAACTTAGACAATTGTTCACTGGTAATATTCAAATACAATTTTAAGTGTCACATCAGGCCTGGAAAAATTCAGTTATTAAAATATTATGGACTCGACTTATTTTTAGCAACAAAGCTTATGCAAATTATTCCAAGTTTCTAAATGTTATTTTTATTTTTAACTTGAATTAAAAATACAAATACATACTTGTGATTTGCCTGTAAGATTCACAACAGTTTAAGACTTACACAAAATAATTGAAAAATACTTCAAACCAGGAAAATATAGCATTAATCTAGTTGAAGTTGCTTCCTCCCTTTGTTATAAATCTATTTAGATAAATTACAAAAAAAAAACCATAGTAGATAAACTAAAAGTAAAAGTAAATTAAAAAAGTTGTACTAAGAGATCGAAATCTGTCGAGAGTGACCTAAATGCTAGTTGTGATTAATTGTTTTTGAATCCGCTTGCCTGACTACCCCCAATGTTGCCAACTAGTTAGCGTTTAAGCTTCCACACTATCAGCAACTGTTGCCGCTGTGCAAGAGCAGCACAGACAACAACTCAACTCAACTTTCTGTGTGTGCTTTTATTTGTTGACAGATCTGGTCACCATACGCTGGGACGTCTGCCGTCGCATCATCAACAGTCGGCGTCGTATTTGCCGGGTCCGAACAATGGGAAATATGCGACGCTCAGCAAACAGTGTAAGACGCTCGAATCGAACGACTTTTACTGAGATTCGCTTGCCTGCAGCACGTATGCAGGCAATAGCAGCAACAACACGCAGCAACACAGCAGCAGCAACATCAATCAACAGCAGCAGCACCAGCAGCAGCAGCAGTTACAGCAACAACAGCTACAGCAACAGCAACAACAACAGCAGCAGCAGCAACAACAACTGTTGCAGCATCAACATCATCAAGGCAGCAGCAGCAGCAACACATTAAAAAACATCTTTGCATCGGCAACATTGCCACGCTCCACCGGCAGCTCCATCCGCTCCGTGTTGTCGGCGCAGACAGCGAACGCGATGTGCAAATCGACGGGCAATGGACTGGATAACGATGGCCTAACCGATGATCGTGATCCGCGCGACGTCACCAACACGAGCTTCAATCGCTTCGATCCCAAATACATTAGCATCGGTCCCAAGGCGGTGCGTGGCAACAACAATTTGAATATTGTTGCCGCTGCCACGGCGAACAAATGCGCCACATTGCGGCATGTGGGACGCTACGGCGGATCCCTCAAGGGTGCATCGCTGTCGCCCAATTTGCGCAGCGCCAAGACGCCGTCGATAGCCACCGTATCGAAGGACTACTGTCAGCAGGCCGATTGCATGCCGCAAGTTTATGCCGCCGGCTCCACTGACATGTTGGTGCCGAGCACGACGACAACTTTATTGCATCAGCAGCAGCAACAACAGTCGGTGCCATCAACACAACAACCACAACAACAGCTGCAGTTGCAGTTGCAGCAACAGGTGGTGCCACCGCCGCCGCCACCACAACAACCACAACAACAGCTGCAGCAGCAAGTGTTGCAACCACAGCCTGCGCCACCGCCACCACCCAAGCCAAAGATAGTCAACACCTTTACGGAAATACCCGGCACCACAGGCGTGGGCAGCTCCTATGCCAAGGAGCAGCAACAGTTGCTCGCACTGCAGCAGCAACAACAGCAACAATTGCTGGCACTGCAGCAGCTACAACAACAACAGCAGCAACAGCAGCAGCAGCAACACCATCCACCGACAACACATATATTGCCGCCATCCGCCGTCTACAGCATCGAGAGCAGCAGTGTTTATCCCCCGGCAGCAACACAACAACAGCAACAACAGTCGCTGGCGCCAACGGCAGCGCCACGTGTGCAACGTTCACTCAATCCGGCCTCGATTGTGAATCAACCGCTGCCCGAGATTCCCGTGCAATCGCCGAGCAGCATGACAACGACGCCAGCAACACAGACAAAGATCTCAGCACAGCCGCTGTGTGCCGCCAATTTGGGGCAATATCGTTCGCTGCAACGTCCCCAAGCAGCAGCAGCAGCAGCACAGCAGAAGCTGCAACTAGCCACACAGCAGCAGCAACAACTGCAACAATTGCAGCAGCAGCAGCAACAACAACAACCACCGCCCTCGTTGCCGCCCAAGAATCGTCATAAAAATTCGAGGGATGTAAATAATGCAAATCATATGCAAACATTGCCGCCGAAATCGGCGAGTTTGCGACAACAGCAATCTGCTAGCTTTGGCTACGAGCGCGAAAGAGACAGAGACAGAGATAGAGAGAGGGAGCGAGAGCGTGAGCGTGAGCATGAGCGAGAGAGGGATAGAGATCGTGAGAGGGAGAGGGACAGAGAGCGGGAGAGAGACAGGGAGAGGGAACGTCCGCGACGTGCTGAAACGCTGGACAATGCGAGAAGCTACGCAGAGCAACAGTTGCAGGCGCAGCAGCAACAGTTGCAGCAGCAGCAGCAGCAGAAGGGGCAATATGGTGCACAGCCCATGTTGAGCAGCATGAAGAAGCAGCACTCCTACGACACCAGTACCTATCATCATCAGCAACAGCAACAACAGCAAGCCTTCTATCAGCAACAGCAGCAGCAGCAGCGACAGCACCACAATAACAATTATCACGGCACTGTTGCAACTAGTGCCAGCAGCAAGCATCATCATCAACAGCAGCAGCAGCAACAACAACAACAGCTGCTCGCCGAGCAGCAACAGGCATTGTTTTATCGCTCGCTGAAACGTGGGGCAGCTGGTGCTGGTGGCGCAACGGCTTCGGCAGCGGCAGCTGTTGCTGCTGGTGGTGTTGCCAGCTCAGCTCATGCCAGCAATGATTTGTATTCTGTGACGGAGTTGTAGGAATGCGCCTGCTGCGGCGGCGGCGTTGATGTTGTGCGACGTGCCACGACGACATGTTCGACGGGCACGGGCACAGCAGCAACATCGCTGCACGCAGCGACGGCGGCAGCCTCAGCCAGCACACAGACACACCAACAGCAACACCAACAGCAACTCAATCAGGCGCCCATTCCATTGCCGCCCAAGAAGCATCGCTCCCAGCAGCAGCAGCAACAGTTGCAGCAGCTGCAACAGCAACAGCAAACAACCTGCAATGCTAATCTCTGCGATGATCATGAATACGACGAGTATTGCCCGCAGCAATACGAGTCACAACACCAGCAACAACAGTCGTCGCAGCAGCAACGCCACGGCAAGCAGCAACGTGCTGCCACCTTCGATGTGGCAGATGCCCGGGACTACGAGCTAAAGCGTTTGGGCAATCGTCGATCGCAACAGCAGGCGGCAAGCAGCAAGCGTAATGGTGCAGTGGCAGCAGCAGCAGCAGCAGCAGCTGAGCAACAACAACAGCAACAACATCATCATCGTACACATGATCGTGAGAGATCGCGTTCAGATCATCGCATTCCCAGCTATGTGTGTGAGGATGCTGCCACAGCATCATTATGCAACGCCGGATCCATGTCGCTGCTAGCAGCCAATGGCACTGCACAGCAGCAACAGTCGCATCGCAGTCACCATCAGCAGCAGCAGCAGCAACAGCAGCAGCAGCAACAACAACAACAGCAACAGCAGCGGCGAGAGAAAACTTTTAAAGTATGATTTTTAGAGACGTCATAAAAATTGCCCAACCCGCGACAAGTTGGCGACGATGTTGATGGCGGTGGAGTTGCACGCAGAAGACGCACGCGATAAACAGCAACAACAACAGCAGTAGCAGCAACACCAACAACACCAACAACAACGACTCAACAACTCGGCCAACTTGCGTTGCGGATTTTTCTAATAATAAGAAATTTGATAATTGTGTAAAATCAACCAACAAAAAAACCAGCTAAAGAAATTGCTAAGCAAAGATAATGTGAAAATGTAGCAACCACTAGTACAGTAGAACTAACCTATGGTGAAACTTGTGCCTATTATGCATTGATTTCAATTTGAAATTTCTACATAATAAAGAGTCATTTGCTGTTGTTTCGCTGTAGGCAAGTTGCACTGTAGCACAATTGGCTAAATCCAAAACCACGCCCCCTACCGTTCCCCGTTTCCCAGTCCTCTGTCACGACCACTTTAAACGCAATTCTTAGCAATTTTTGTATTGCCAATTGGCCAACTTTTTGTAAGAGTATAGGCGAATCAAAGCGATAGAAACTTCAGTTCAATTAAGTGTAAAAGCAAAGCGAAAGAGAATTGTTGCAGCGCACAAGTTGCAACAACAACATACTACAAGTCGTGCCTCATGCAACACTAAATAAAAGACACACACGCATACACGCAACATCGACATCGACACTTGTACATGCCACGCCCCGTTTACATGCTCCTGTTTCCGCCCAATCCCCGCGTTGCCTTTGTTTCCAAACAATTCTGTTCTGATATGTTACAATTGCCACCTGCAGCAGTTGCAACCTCCAGTTGCAGTTGCAACACTGCTTACTGATTGATGCAGCTGCAAACCAAAAAAAAACAAGAAACGAAAAACAAAAACATTTGCTCCGTGTTGTTGCCTATTGTTAAATGTAATTTATCCAAAACTAATATATATATATATAAATTACTAAATATATATTATTTTAATTAATTTTTTTTTTAAATATATAAAAAAAAAACAATCAATATAAATTTAGTTTGTAATATTTGTTTTATGTATTTAAGTTAGTTGGAGCCTTGTTAAGTACACTTTAAGCTATGATTATTTATTTATGCACATAAGCCAAACCCATGTAGTAGTAAACCTGCCCCTACCCCTAACCTACACACCCCCTACCCACAAGCCCCAATCACGTATTTTTAGTAATTTTACTTTTTTTTTTTTAATCTTTTTTATTATTTAAAAATCCGTTGCGAGACAGCGAAATGTTTGTAATTTTTGTGACGTCAGAAATCTAAAGAGAAAAATATAACAACAACAACAACAAGAGTGAAGAAAAGCACAACAACAGAAAACTTTGTAATTCCATTAAGTAAAATTGTAGAGACGAACAACAACAATAACTACAACAACAACAACAACAAAAGCAATAAAGAAGTTAGAAAAAAGCGTTAATGAGAACAAAGAAAAAATGCCATAAGAAAATGCAAAATTGTTTAACTAATTTACCAACAACAAAACAAATAAACATATATATATATATACATAAACATAAACATAAACATAAACAAATACATACAAATACAATACACATATATATGCATACATAAATACATACATACATAATGAATACATACGTACATTATATTAAAAGAATAAAAACAAAATAATATACACATAAATATTATTAACAAAATGTTCAGGTCAATAACTGCATTTACAACAAGCGAAACAAAATAAAAATAAATTAAAATGGAAATTTGTTAGGCGTTAAATATACTCTATAAATATACATATATAAATTATACTCCCTTTTTATAAACGAAAACAAAAGAAGAACAACAAATTAATTATACACATAGCATCATATACCAGACGTTGCCAGACGAAATTTAATTAATGTACATTACATAAGCATAATTAACAACAAATTGAAAATAGGGAAATGGAAAATTCCTTCAGCACAGCCATAAATACAATACCATATACAGTACATACATATATACACGTATATAAAAATCAAAGAAAATGAAATAAAAATAGTAATATTAACAAATTGAAATGGAAATTGCATAAGAAAATTATTCTCTCTGCTGTGCAGATGCAAATAAACATAAACAAATTGAGGAAGAAGAAAAAGCGACAACAACAACAAAGGAAAACTTAAAGAAAAGGCAAATATTTTGCATACATTTTGTTGTAAGCATTTACAACTTTTTAGCTCTATCTCTCTCACTAATACTACACGCTATCTCTCTCTCACACACACACTTACTTAGTCTCACTTTTTCTTTCTCTATCGCACAGACATTTGCAAATTTAAAACTGTTGCACAAATTGAAAAGTAAAATGCAAAGGATATAATGAATATATACGTATTTAAAGTAATACAATAACATTCCAGCCCCTTTCACAGATCCACCCACCCCTGTCCTGTCCCTGCCCCTCTCCACTAAATAGTTAGTGTTAATTGTTGCACTCAGACACAAATCTTTTACTTTCCCCAAAAAGAAATAAGAAAATAAAGTTAACAGCGAAATCAGTTTCAGTTTTCGATTGTTAGCAGACTTTGTATATATGCCAGATTATAAGTAGCGAGCCAGAGCAACAACAATTAATCTACACTAGACTACACGACAAAAAGAAAATATCCTTTTTTTTTTTTTTCGATTTTGTGCAAAAATAAAAGAGAACAAATGGAGAAAAAATAGAAGAAAAAACCGAAATCAAAGAAATGTTTCAGCATGTAGCGTAGTGTACCCACTAAAAATTAAGGCCAAAATAGTTTTTAACGCACACACACGCATCTATAAGAAATTTCAATATAGCGAATAATTATTAACAAAAAAAAAACAAATACCAAAATGAAAAGTAAAATTATTAAACAAAATACTGAGTTAGGCAGGTATTTACATACTTATAGCATTTAAATCGAACGAGAAAAATAAAAAATAAAATAAATTAAAAAAACCGATAATTATTATTATTAAAATTACCAAGTAAAGAATTGCAATTAAAAGAAAAAAGAAAAGAAGCGACAAATGCAAGAGAACTCCAAAAAAGTGTTTAGACGTTTTAGCTATAACAAGAAACTAGCGCACTTTTATCTTACTTAACAGATTTAATCGACGAAAGTAATAAACCAAATAAAAGCAAAACGGAAGTATATAATAAAAAAAAATATAAAGATATTAATGGAAATTTAATGTAAGCGAGAAGCAAAGACGAAGATGATATTTTAGAGTGCGCCGTTTTTAAGTAACTTAAGCAGTATTTTAATAAATCAATTTATTGTTTCCCAAATCTTTTTTTTAAATACTCTCTAAACCTAACCCTGTAACCTATATACCCTACAGTCACTGTTATATGGAACTGGCGATAAAGCGACATTTATTTATGCTCTGATATCCTGTTACAACAACAACAACAACAATTTCAATATTACTGTAATAACAATATAAGTCTGTACATTTGTTAACATTTCTCAGCTCGTAAGGTCTCGAAGGGGAATCCCAGCGTACATCTATGTCGTCTATGTAGCTGTAGTTAAACCGAATTACAATTATACAGTAATTATTAATTGTTTGTTTGATTGAATAAACATAAACAATTGTTGAAAGCAACTGCTTTAAAATCAAAAGCAAAAAAAAAAAAGAATCCCGAAAAGAAACACAAAAAAAACGGAAAACAAAATAATAATTATATAACAGTTGTGAACAAATTATATTTACATAGCGTATAAATAAATTGCATAACAATTGATTTAAAATACAGAAAATGCGTGATTTCGAAATATTATTCAAGCTTGTTGTCCAGTAAGTATCGATAATGTCATCAAAGCAGCGTACGCAAAATGCTCCACTAGCCAGCCCTGGTATCGGTTAATGGTGGCGGCGCATCGATAGCATCGATAGGTAATCAATAGCAATAACGGTGTGATTATCGAAAATTGGTCCCATTAATTTTCTTAATTAAATAATAATTAAATAAAGTACTAATTCAATAAGCCAAAAAAATTATACATTTTATAAAATAGTAAATTTCATTTAAAATTGTTTTGGGGCACTTCAGCCTTTGCGTGGTGAAGAAATTAACAGGTTAGTAAGAAATTAAAAACAAAAAAATTATAAATTCGAAAATAATATAACAAAACACCTCTAGCTTCAATATTTATTAAAAAAAAAACAACAATGTTATTTGACAACTTTCTAAAAAGAGTTAAATATTGTCAAATATGTCACCGTTGCCAAGATTGCCACCTTTTTTTTTGCCAATGCAATCAGCTGATTTATGCATTTATTTTATTAGAGGTGCTTGTTGTGGTTGTCTCCGATGATTCGATGTTTGCTGAAAACACAAATATTGTTTGGACACGGCTTTTAAACCTGTAATTTCATCTGTAAAAGAGATTGCAATAAACACATTTCTTATAAGATTTTAAAATTCTTTTTTTCCAATATTTTAGAGGCCGTAATTATCAGGATTGTTTATTTTTGTTATATATAAGAGCCTTCGATAGTTTGGTAAAACACCGATGGTTCCGATGTTTTGCAAGCATCGACGACATCTATGTTTCACTCAGTGTTGCCAATTTAGCTATTTTCCCGACAGATTTAGTGGGTTGCAACTGGCAAATGCGGGATAAATTGTAAAACAGCGGGTAGCGGGAATTTTAGCTACTTCAAAAATAATTTTAGCTTTTTGAAAACATCTGGTAACTTCATGTATTTTTTTATGTTTTACGATGCCACACTTAAACACTTTATAGTATTTTTTCCATTTGAATGGCACAAAAACATCGATAAGCCAAAAGAGCATTAAATTTTGTCGTTTTTAACTATGAAATCAATTGATCAATTTATGAATCGATCGGTGAAAACGCGTAAAATATATACAGTGGTCCACAAATGTATTTATACCCCCTAACTTTGTCAATTTGATATCTTAATTTAATCATCTATTCATTTCAATTCCGTTTGAATGATGCAAAAATTTCCTTAACCCATTAAGTACTCATGGAAAATTTTTAATTTTTTTTGTAAAAGAATTCTTAAAACAAAAAAGTCATAAAAAATATTAGCGAAGAGACTTTTCAAATTTTCGTTTGCAATGCCTCCTAGAATTCTTTGAAGAATTTTTTTGCATCAAAATATTAAAAAAATACTGGATTAAATCAATGAAAATATCGTTTCTTTACTCTAGCGTTTTTTTTTAGCTATCAACAAATTTTTTTTAGCTATTTTCAGCTTTTTTAAAGGCTATTTTGGCTTTTTTATGTCCCGAAGAGTTGGCAACACTGGTTTCACTGTGTTTCGCCACCTCTAGTTGCAGCTGCAGAATTAGCGAATTATATTTTGAGCACGGGACAATAACAAAACGCATTACGAGGAGTAGCAACAACAAAAGGCACCAAAAACAATGTACAAGCTACTCCGTGGCGTTGCGTGTTGTCAACATGCCGCCAGCAACGGAGTTAACGTCAATGTCAACGGCTTCTCACAAGTTGGCCGCCGTCTGCTGAGCACGGCAACGGGCCACGCGGATCCGGCGGATGAGCAGGTGTTGAGCAAACGCAAGTTCCAGCCACAGGATGCCATCGAGGCCAACGAGCAGCCGGCCGTTCAGTTGCCTGGCAATTCGCGCGTCGTTATCTGCGGCGGCGGCATCACTGGCGCCTCGGTGGCCTATCATATGGGACTGCAGGGCTGGGGAGGCGAGACGCTGCTGATTGAACAGGACGCCGTGGGCGGGGATCTGCCGTGGAGTGCCTGCGGCTTGGCTGGACGCTTTGAGCCGAGCTATACGGAACTGAAGCTATCGGAGTATTCGATTGATCTGATCAAGCGGCTGACGGAACGAGGATTGCCCACCGGCTGGCGTCAGGTTGGAAGTCTGAATCTGGCGCGTAACTTTGATCGCATGACATCGTTCCATCGCATGAAATCCCAGGCGGTCGCTTGGGGCATGAACTGTGAGATTCTCACGCCCGATCAGTGTCGACAGCACTGTCCCCTCATCTCGCTGGACGGGATCGAGGGCGGCCTTTGGATACCCGAGGATGGCGTTTGTGATCCGCATCTGGTGTGCAAGGCATTCATCGACGAGGCGCGTCGTCTGGGCGTTCGCATTGTGGAGCACTGTGCTGTGAAGAAGATCCACAGTGCCCACGGCAAGGTGGCACGCGTGGAGACAACAGCCGGCGACGTGGACTGCGAGTACTTTGTCAATTGCACCGGCTTCTGGGCCCGTGAGGTGGGCACCCTCTCCAAGCCGGTGGTGAAGGTGCCTCTCAAGGCTGTGGAGCACCATTATCTGCACACGAAGCCCATTGCCCAGCTGGATCCGAATACACCGTTTGTCCGCGACTTTGACGGACGCATCTTCTTCCGGGAGTGCGAGGGTCACATTCTGGCCGGAGGCTACGAGCGTGAGGCCAAGATGGTGTACGAGGATGGCATCATACCGCTGTCGCAGGAGGCACGTCAATATCCGCCGGACTGGGATCACTTCCACGAGCTGCTCGATGCGCTGCTGCAACGGGTTCCCTCGTTCCGTGAAGCTTCCCTGGATCGCCTGACCAACTCGCTGCAGGTCTTCTCCCCGGACTGCAAGTGGATACTGGGAGAGGCGCCCGAGATTCAAAACTATTATGTGGCCGCTGGCAACAAGACAATGGGCGTGTCCGCCTCGGGTGGCATTGGACGCGTCCTCACCGATCTGATTACCAAGGGCTCAACCTATTTGGATCTGCACATTTTGGACATCAGTCGATTTCTCGGGCTGCACAACAATCGGAAATTCCTGCGAGATCGCTGCAAGGAGGCGCCGGGCAAACACTTTGAGATTAATTATCCCTTCGAGGAGTTCCAAACGGGACGCAATCTCCGCATGTCGCCCATCTATCCACAGCTGAAGGCGGCAGGTGCCGTTTTTGGCCAATCAATGGGATACGAGCGACCCAATTACTTCGATCTGCATGACAAACAAGGTGAGTGCAATTATCATTATCTCATACAGACTCTACTATCAACATTTATTTGTTTATTTATTGTATCAAAAATAAATTTAAGTTCTCAAAATTAAACAAAGACTAATGCTTTAAATTGACAATTTGATTAATCTCAATTTTAAAACTAATAAATCAGTAATCAATCATGTATCAGAAATCAAAAAATGTTTCAGGAAATTTTGATGCAAAATCAAAGTTGTCGTTTCTTTTTGTGTCAAAGTTTTTAATATCTATTAAAAAAAATCAAAATAGTTTGGCGCAAAATGCTTAATGTAATGGGAATGAACACAGCAAAAGGCCAGATTTAAAATAATAGTTGATATGTTGCATTAATCAATAATTAAGCCAATATTGTATGCGTATTTAATATTTTATACGAGAAAGTTTAAAGCACTTTTCCTAACCATATTCCCTAAGAGTACGCAGATTCCAGTCTATGCATTTTTTTTTTAAGAAAACCTTAATAATATTAATAAAATGGTTTCCTTATTAATTTTGTCTCATTTATTTTCAAATCTTGTGTTCTGTTGATTACAGAATTTCCGCGTACTATTTTGGTGATGAATTTTAAGTCATCATAATCACTAAATTTTGAAGTCATCACCAGAATATTCATACAGATTTCATAGATATTCTGTTGTCAATTTGTTCTGGTGAACACGGCTATTGAAAAATTCGACAAACCGATTTTCAAGTACTTCAATTCTATAATTTTTTTGACTGTCCATCGAGTTAACTTAATCGATTTTTCTAAAAAAATCGACAACTCCTTGAAGTTTAAAATTTTAGATTTTTGAAAAAGATAATGCAAATTATTAATATCGGAATGCAGAATGAATTTAGAGCAGTGGGGTCCAAATGTGCAATTCCCTATCCTACGAAAAGGGAAAAAAATATTTTATAGTGTGTTTTTGGACACTACTGATTTAGAGACAAAACCATGAAGCAAAGCGTCATTCAACCTGGAAATCGGATCAGTTATGCCAAAGTTATGAAAAATGTAAGTTGGTCAGACTTTCGACTTGGCTACTTTACAAGCCACAAGATTTCAAATAATGCATTTTTGAAGAACACAAGGGCATCTTTGAACTGTTTGGACTTTCACCACTAATGAAATTTTATTTTATTTTTTTTTCATTGGTATTTTGATATGATTTTTTCTTTATTTGGAGAAAGTTACTCAATGTTAATTTATTTATCAAGACTTTGGTCAGTCGAAGATAATCTATTTCTCTAGTTTTTCTTGTAAATTGAAATGTAGACTGTTTTTACATAAATTTATTAGAGTTTTGATTATTTTTGTAAAGTGGAGGCGTTTGAAAACTATGCATAGGCTTGCCAAAAAAGTGTCGCTAGCATTAAGACATAATAAAATACTTGCAACTTCTCCGTAAGACTTGGTAATGGAATCTCTCTTACTCTCTTGGCAGATGAGTTTGGTCTGCCCCGTTTTCGGATCGCACAGACGCGGACTTTCGGGAAACCGCCTTGGTTCGATCACGTGGCCACGGAGTATCGTGCGTGTCGGGAGCGCATCGGGATTGCCGACTACAGTTCCTTTACCAAATACGATTTTTGGTCGAAGGGCAATGAGGTGATTGAGCTGCTGCAATATCTGTGCTCCAATGATGTGGATGTTGCCGTGGGCTCCATCATACACACGGGCATGCAGAATCCCAACGGTGGCTATGAGAATGATTGCTCTCTGGCGCGACTCTCGGAGCGTCAGTAAGTGAAATTCGATCAAGCAAAGTGATTATATAGTTTTATTAATGTTTATCATTTCCAGTTACATGATGATTGCTCCGACTATACAGCAAACCCGTTCCATGTCCTGGATACGCAAAAATACGCCCAATCACTTGCGTTCCAAGGTCAACGTGGCAGATGTGACATCCATGTATACGGCCATCTGTATTTTGGGCCCCTATTCGCGCATCCTGCTCTCCGAGCTCACCGACAACGATCTCACACCCAAGAGCTTCCCCTTCTTCACGTATAAGGTAAGCGACCAGTTGATGAGTCCTTCGCTTGATTTCAACTGCAGGTTCAGGAGTTGAGCATTCCCCCAGAGAATTTCGATTTTTCAATTTTATTTCTCTGCAGGAACTCGATGTGGGTCTGGCCGATGGCATACGCGTATTGAATATCACGCACACGGGAGAGCTCGGCTATGTTCTGTATATACCCAACGAATATGCCCTGCATGTCTACTCCAGACTGCATCAGGCGGGACAGAAGTACAACATACAGCATGCAGGTGCGTTTTAATTCAGTTCTCTCTCGTACCATCTCCATTCATCTGCATTTCGTACTGTCCTCAGGTTATTATGCAACGCGTGCTCTGCGCATTGAGAAGTTCTATGCCTTCTGGGGACAGGATTTGGATACGTTTACCACGCCGCTGGAATGTGGACGCAGTTGGCGAGTCAAGTTTAATGTGAGTAAAGGTCGCTTGAATGTGTGAGTTGAGGTTCTGTATTGCCAAAATATCGACAGCTAGATTTAAAAACAGTATTTTAATGAAAAAGAACAACAGTAAACATACTAAATACATTAAAACTGCACAGCTTAAATGCCCAAAAAAAAAAAAAAAAAAAAAATTAAATAATATTGTGGTATTAGTTAGTTTTTTATCATTAAAAATAGTTTGAGTAATCACTGCGGACGGCAGTCCGTGCTAGTGACGAAAGCAGCACGAAGGGTGCGAAGGCGACTAGCAAATATACACAGGAAGAATGGAAAATTTGCTACGAATGTCCGATCAGATCGAGTTAGAGAAGTTCGAGTTAGGGAAGTTCGACTGTAAATAATTAAAAAAAAAATTTTTGCATTCGGCACTGCGCAAAAACAGTGAGTTTTATTTGGTATGAAGAATTGAGACATTTTAGCGCAATGTGCCGAGTGCCAAAATTTTTTTTTAAATTATTTATATGTAAAACTTAATATTATTCGTCACAAAATTGGATATCAGAAATTTTGGGGCATGAAAATGTTTTCGTCACTAGACTTTTACCTCGTAAAGAGGTTTTTTTATGGGATTAAAAATATGCTATAATATACTGCCAACACGTACAAGGATAAACGTTTTTATATAAGGTAAGAATACCAGAATCGTGCACTAAAATTAATGAATTTCAAATGTAGTATGGAAAACAGAGCTGACTTTGAATATTATAATAATATTCCGGAAATTGAGTTTGGGCTAGGACATGTTTTTTTATATTAAATTATAAATATATTAAGATTTTATTAAAATAATAATAGCTTCCTGTCTTATTATTTTAATAAAATCTTAATATATTTATTTTTTGATTTAATGGTGCATAGCTTTTTAATTTTTCGTGGTTTTTATGGTGTTCAAATTGTATACTCTTTATGTGATAATTGCAATATTATAAAATTATATAGTTATGATTATTTAAGGATTTTATTTTTCAATTATGATGATTAATTTTGATTGAAAAAATAAAACTTTTAAATAAACATTATATTTGAGCGAAAAAATTTAATTCACAAATAATTATTAATTATAATTTTTTTTTTTTCAAATAAAACTCACTTTAAAAAAAAATTACCTAAACATTTTAAATAAATTTTTTTTCCTCGAATGGTTTCCTTAAAAGGATGTGCAAAAATATGAGTATACAAAATATAAATAATGTATGTAATATTATTTCGAGCGAAAATTATAAAAATCATAAATAATGATTATTTGTAAGTTGTATTTCTTTTCGCCCAAACATAATGATTATTTGAGAGTTTTATTTTATACGCTCAAAATTAATTATTATCACCTGTTTTTTTGTACATGTATTCCATGTCATTGATATTTTGATGTGAAAAAATATCAGTAATCATTATTTATTAATTATAAGCATTTAACGCGTTTGCTGACAGTATATAAGAAGGTATGTTTACATGTATTACCTAATGCAATTATTTTAGTAAATATCCCTAAATTTTTAAAGATAATTTTCTCCAAATATTCATTTCTAATGTACTTTAAATGATATTTGTTTCGTTATAAATCGCTGATTTCGATTAAATGTTTTTCTGTTTTTTGTTGCAGAAACAAACGGACTTCATTGGGCGCAGTGCGTTGCTGAAGCAGCGGGAGGAGGGCGTGAAGCGGATGTATGTGCAGTTGCTGTTGAACGATCACGACCATGAGGTGGACATGTGGTGCTGGGGCGGTGAGCCGATCTATCGGGATGGCGTCTATGTGGGAATGACAACGACAACGGGATATGGTTATACGTTCGAGAAACAGGTCTGCTTGGGATTTGTGCGCAATTTTGATGAGCAGGGCCGAGAGTTGGCCGTGAGCAACGAGTACGTGCTGTCCGGGCACTATGAGGTGGAGGTGGCCGGAGTTAGATTCGAGGCGAAGGTGAATCTGCATTCGCCCAACCTGCCCACCAAGTTCCCGGATCGCGAACGCGAGGCCTACCATGCGACACGCGACAAACCCGACCAGGCAGATCTGCTCTCGTTTAGCACCACAAATCTGACAATGACGCGACATTAATTGATTGCAGCTACAGCCAAGTGACAAAATGTTCGTATTGGTTGTACAAAAATGCAATTCATTTCATTTGATTTGATTTGATTTCGTTGTCGTTGAATTTGTTCTGGATGTCTTGAGTCTCAATTGTAATGCGATATTAGTTTAATGGCATTATAAAATACCATATATAGTGTATAAAGATCAGCGAGTGAGCGAAAGGGAGTGCTGTATAGTGAGTGACAGAGAGAAAGAGAGAGAGTTTGATATTATTATTGCTCAACAACAATTAATTGCACAGTCCAATCTGTCTGTGCATATATTATATATTATTATTATTGTTTTTATGTTTACACATTTGTTTGTCTTTGCCGTGTCAATTAAATGATAAAAAAAAGAAGAAAAAAAAATCACTTTAAATTATTAAATAATAATTAAATTATTGGACAAGCGCTGCCAAGAATAACTTTATTTTTTGGGGAAAATTTACAAATTTTTGTTAGAGTATCAGAATGTTCCTCAAAATATTCGTTAAGGCACTTTGTTAAATTCAATACGTAAGCACACATAAATGTCTGAGTGTGTGTGTGTGTGTGTGTGTGTGGGCAGAGAAGTTTTGCTCGGAAGTACAGTTAAACTTCGCTTTAACGAAACTGTGAAATTATCAAAAAAAAAAAAAAATTAAAAATGTGATTAATTTTATCTTCTTGCCAAAGTCCAAAAGTTGTAATTATTGTACTTGTTGAGCAAACATTTAACACACACACACACACACACACACACACACACACTTATATATATACTAACAATTACACGCATACATACATAAATATTTATACGCATTTTTGTGTATTATCGTTGATATTCTTATAAATTATATATTTATATACAAATAAAGATCTTTTTTTTTTAATAATTCATGACTATTTTTGAATGTGATATTTTTTTTGGATCATAAGAAATTTGATCTATTCTTTAGGTTGTATACTATAATTTTTGGTAGGCTGTGGCGCACCTGATGTTATACCCGATAGCATTGAAAATTTACAATCAACAATTTAAGACAACTTTGAACAACCAAGTCAATGTATCCCTCTTCGTCTGTCTGTATTGATGAGTTCATGAATCTCTAAAAATTGAAGAGCTAGAGACATGAAAAGTGGTATGTAGGCTTATACTTATAAGCCATGTGTAGATGGAGTTTATTATACCCTGTGCCCATTGAAAATGGTCAAAAGGGTATATTAGATTTGTGTGATGTATGTAACAGGCAGAAGGAAGCATCTCCGACCCCATAAAGTATATATATTCTTGATCAGCATCAACAGCCGAGTTGATTGAGCCATGTCCGTCTGTCTGTCCGTCTGTCCGTCCGTCCGTCTGTCCGTCTGTCCGTCTGTTTGAACGCGTCGATCTCAGAGACTATAATAGCTAGAGACTTCAAATTCTGTGTGTAGGTTGCTGGATACCGGACGCAGATCAAGTTTGTTTTTAAATTTGGATCGGACCACTATATCATATAGCTGCCATAGGAACGATCAGTCGAAAATCAAGTCTTAGTATGAAAAACTTTTTTGTTGTTTGAGATATCTCAACCAAAATGACAGGATGTGCTAACAGGATGGTCCTTGACATCCTGACCCAATAAGGTTGAAATCGGACCACTATATCATATAGCTGCCATAGGAACGATCAGTCGAAAATCAAGTCTCAGTATGAACAACTTTTTTGTTGCTTGAGATATCTCAACCAAACTGACAGAATATGCATACGGAATGGTCCTAGACATCCTGATCAAATTTAGTTGAAATCAGGCTACTATATCATATAGCTGCCATAGGAACGATCAGTCAAAAATCAAGTCTCAGTATGAACAACTTTTTTGTTGTTTGAGATTTCTCAACCAAACTGACAGGATATGCTAACGGGATGGTCCTAGACATCCTGACTAAATTTAATTTAAATCAGGCTACTATATCATATAGCTGCCATAGGAACGATCAGTCAAACATCAAGTCTCAGTATGGACAACTTTTTTGTTGCTTGAGATTTTTCAACCAAACTGACAGGATATGCTAACGGGATGGTCAACCTTGGCAACCTGACCAAATTTGGTTAAAATCGGACTAACATATTATATAGCTTCCATAGGAACGATCAGTCGAAAATCAAGTCTTAGTAGGAAAAACCTTTTTTTTTTGTTTGAAATATCTCAACCAAACTGAAAGAATATGCATACTAGATGCTTCCATACATTTTGACCAAATTTGGTAGAAATCGGACTACTATATCATACAGCAAATTCGAGCGGCGCTAAATATTTATGTTTTATATGCTTACATACATATTACTAGTTATATTATAACCAACCAAAAATATGAGTATACAAAATATAAATAATGTATGTAATATTATTTCGAGCGAAAATTATAAAAATCATAAATAATGATTATTTGTAAGTTGTATTTCTTTTCGCCCAAACATAATGATTATTTGAGAGTTTTATTTTATACGCTCAAAATTAATTATTATCACCTGTTTTTTTGTACATGTATTCCATGTCATTGATATTTTGATGTGAAAAAATATCAGTAATCATTATTTATTAATTATAAGCATTTAACGCGTTTGCTGACAGTATATAAGAAGGTATGTTTACATGTATTACCTAATGCAATTATTTTAGTAAATATCCCTAAATTTTTAAAGATAATTTTCTCCAAATATTCATTTCTAATGTACTTTAAATGATATTTGTTTCGTTATAAATCGCTGATTTCGATTAAATGTTTTTCTGTTTTTTGTTGCAGAAACAAACGGACTTCATTGGGCGCAGTGCGTTGCTGAAGCAGCGGGAGGAGGGCGTGAAGCGGATGTATGTGCAGTTGCTGTTGAACGATCACGACCATGAGGTGGACATGTGGTGCTGGGGCGGTGAGCCGATCTATCGGGATGGCGTCTATGTGGGAATGACAACGACAACGGGATATGGTTATACGTTCGAGAAACAGGTCTGCTTGGGATTTGTGCGCAATTTTGATGAGCAGGGCCGAGAGTTGGCCGTGAGCAACGAGTACGTGCTGTCCGGGCACTATGAGGTGGAGGTGGCCGGAGTTAGATTCGAGGCGAAGGTGAATCTGCATTCGCCCAACCTGCCCACCAAGTTCCCGGATCGCGAACGCGAGGCCTACCATGCGACACGCGACAAACCCGACCAGGCAGATCTGCTCTCGTTTAGCACCACAAATCTGACAATGACGCGACATTAATTGATTGCAGCTACAGCCAAGTGACAAAATGTTCGTATTGGTTGTACAAAAATGCAATTCATTTCATTTGATTTGATTTGATTTCGTTGTCGTTGAATTTGTTCTGGATGTCTTGAGTCTCAATTGTAATGCGATATTAGTTTAATGGCATTATAAAATACCATATATAGTGTATAAAGATCAGCGAGTGAGCGAAAGGGAGTGCTGTATAGTGAGTGACAGAGAGAAAGAGAGAGAGTTTGATATTATTATTGCTCAACAACAATTAATTGCACAGTCCAATCTGTCTGTGCATATATTATATATTATTATTATTGTTTTTATGTTTACACATTTGTTTGTCTTTGCCGTGTCAATTAAATGATAAAAAAAAGAAGAAAAAAAAATCACTTTAAATTATTAAATAATAATTAAATTATTGGACAAGCGCTGCCAAGAATAACTTTATTTTTTGGGGAAAATTTACAAATTTTTGTTAGAGTATCAGAATGTTCCTCAAAATATTCGTTAAGGCACTTTGTTAAATTCAATACGTAAGCACACATAAATGTCTGAGTGTGTGTGTGTGTGTGTGTGTGTGGGCAGAGAAGTTTTGCTCGGAAGTACAGTTAAACTTCGCTTTAACGAAACTGTGAAATTATCAAAAAAAAAAAAATTAAAAATGTGATTAATTTTATCTTCTTGCCAAAGTCCAAAAGTTGTAATTATTGTACTTGTTGAGCAAACATTTAACACACACACACACACACACACACACACACACACTTATATATATACTAACAATTACACGCATACATACATAAATATTTATACGCATTTTTGTGTATTATCGTTGATATTCTTATAAATTATATATTTATATACAAATAAAGATCTTTTTTTTTTAATAATTCATGACTATTTTTGAATGTGATATTTTTTTTGGATCATAAGAAATTTGATCTATTCTTTAGGTTGTATACTATAATTTTTGGTAGGCTGTGGCGCACCTGATGTTATACCCGATAGCATTGAAAATTTACAATCAACAATTTAAGACAACTTTGACCAACCAAGTCAATGTATCCCTCTTCGTCTGTCTGTATTGATGAGTTCATGAATCTCTAAAAATTGAAGAGCTAGAGACATGAAAAGTGGTATGTAGGCTTATACTTATAAGCCATGTGTAGATGGAGTTTATTATACCCTGTGCCCATTGAAAATGGTCAAAAGGGTATATTAGATTTGTGTGATGTACGTAACAGGCAGAAGGAAGCATCTCCGACCCCATAAAGTATATATATTCTTGATCAGCATCAACAGCCGAGTTGATTGAGCCATGTCCGTCTGTCTGTCCGTCTGTCCGTCCGTCCGTCTGTCCGTCTGTTTGAACGCGTCGATCTCAGAGACTATAATAGCTAGAGACTTCAAATTTGGTGTGTAGGTTGCTGGATACCGGACGCAGATCGGACCACTATATCATATAGCTGCCATAGGAACGATCAGTCGAAAATCAAGTCTTAGTATGAAAAACTTTTTTGTTGTTTGAGATATCTCAACCAAACTGACAGGATGTGCTAACAGGATGGTCCTTGACATCCTGACCCAATAAGGTTGAAATCGGACCACTATATCATATAGCTGCCATAGGAACGATCAGTCGAAAATCAAGTCTCAGTATGAACAACTTTTTTGTTGCTTGAGATATCTCAACCAAACTGACAGAATATGCATACGGAATGGTCCTAGACATCCTGACTAAATTTAATTTAAATCAGGCTACTATATCATATAGCTGCCATAGGAACGATCAGTCGAAAATCAAGTCTCAGTATGAACAACTTTTTTGTTGTTTGAGATTTCTCAACCAAACTGACAGGATATGCTAACGGGATGGTCCTAGACATCCTGACTAAATTTAATTTAAATCAGGCTACTATATCATATAGCTGCCATAGGAACGATCAGTCGAAAATCAAGTCTCAGTATGAACAACTTTTTTGTTGCTTGAGATATCTCAACCAAACTGACAGAATATGCATACGGAATGGTCCTAGACATCCTGATCAAATTTAGTTGAAATCAGGCTACTATATCATATAGCTGCCATAGGAACGATCAGTCGAAAATCAAGTCTCAGTATGAACAACTTTTTTGTTGTTTGAGATTTCTCAACCAAACTGACAGGATATGCTAACGGGATGGTCCTAGACATCCTGACTAAATTTAATTTAAATCAGGCTACTATATCATATAGCTGCCATAGGAACGATCAGTCAAACATCAAGTCTCAGTATGGACAACTTTTTTGTTGCTTGAGATTTTTCAACCAAACTGACAGGATATGCTAACGGGATGGTCAACCTTGGCAACCTGACCAAATTTGGTTAAAATCGGACTAACATATTATATAGCTTCCATAGGAACGATCAGTCGAAAATCAAGTCTTAGTAGGAAAAACCTTTTTTTTTGTTTGAAATATCTCAACCAAACTGAAAGAATATGCATACTAGATGCTTCCATACATTTTGACCAAATTTGGTAGAAATCGGACTACTATATCATACAGCAAATTCGAGCGGCGCTAAATATTTATGTTTTATATGCTTACATACATATTACTAGTTATATTATAACCAACTTTATATTTTATGGAGACTGGCACAGGGTATCTTACAGTCGAGCAAACTCGACTGAAGCCGCACCTCCCCGCGAGCGAAGCGAGCCGGGGGTAGGCGAGCGAAGCGAGCAGGGGGCGGAGCCCCCTTGTTTTTATACTTAATTCTTTGCTAATCAAAAAACGGCAAATTACAAGAGTTTGTTTTAAGGGGGTATTGCTGGTTGGAAGGCTGTTTTTGGACCTTTTTTAAAAAAAATCTTATTTGAAAACGGAAGTAGTTATTTAAATTCTGATTTTTTTTATTGTATTAAGAACATATTGAATTAAATAAAAGTATTTTTTTTCCTTTGTACGAGGGCTGCTCAAAAAGTTGTCGGCCTTCGAAGTTGGACGTCGAAAAAAAAGGTATGCTGCTGGCGGCACGGATAGCTCCACTTCGGATCATCAGAAATGGAAAAAGTAAACGGCGTTAGATTCAGTACAGATGTAATTCTGGTCCCTACCTCAATCATAATTTTGCGATTTTTTTTACAAAATGGCGGCCATTGAAAGATGAAAAATTGGTTTTGGGCCATTTTTTTTGTAGTTTAGTGTAAAAAAAAAAAATAATAAGAAATTTTTTAAAATTATGATTGAGGTACGGACCATAATGGTGACAATTCTACGTCGATTGCAGTTTGTTTCATCAAAATCGGTGCAGAACTACGGGCACAATCCGTGCCACCAGCTCGAAAAACGTGGTTTCGAGATAAACGCGTTTAAAGTTTGAAGTTATTTTTTTGCATCAAAGCATTTTGATGCATTTTGGCGAAAACATTGCTGGACAAAAACGACTATATCTCCTAAAGTATTTCGAAATTCAAAAAACCCTTTTGAGACGATATTCTCAAATATCCAAGCTATAAAAATATGCAAAAAAAAAATCGAAAACAAATTTTTGCCAACCAGCAATACCCCCTTAACAAAAGTTATTATAGTTATCTATATAAGTATATAAAATTCTTTGTCCTGACTGACTGACTGAGAATCAACGTGTAGCCCAAACGGTAAAAGATAGAAAGCTGAAATTTGCGAGCGAAGCGAGCAGGGGGCGGAGCCCCTAGTTATTATATATTTTTAACTGGTGTGGAAGGAATTGGAATGTAATGTATGTTAAAGAAGATTGATTTTTTAAATCAAGAATTTTCGTATTTAATATATTCTTTTAAGTGAAGTAATTTTAACTGATTAATTTAAAAAATACAAACATGCAAAAAAAGTAATCATACCATCAAGATGTTCTCCCAATTTTCAAGAAGTTTTGGCTCTTGACGCAAAGGTCTTAAAATTTAGATTGTTGCTACTTGGAATGCGTCGATAAGAATAATTTTTGTTTTTAGCTCGTGTATTTGTTAAGGCAGGGTATTTGGCAGTCGAGCACTCTCGCCTGGAGCGGTCTCAGTTGTTTCAACTGCTGTGGCAAGTGTAATGCGCCTAATGCGCGCCTCGTTGCAGTCCAAACTTTTCGTTCCGGCCAAGATCAACTCTGCTTGTACGAGCACACAAAACTTGGCCAACAAATGGCCGGCGTAAATGAAGATGAAGTGAAGTGTGGGACGAAGGGAGCTGGTGAGCAAGGGGATGAGGAGGGGGGAATAATACCACCAGCTGTTGTGGCATAATATGCATAAACTTTTACGCCATGTGGGTGTGGCCAGATTTGCATGAACTTTTGTTGTATTTGCCAGCGTGTGTGTGTGTGTGTGTGTGTGTATGTGTGAGTGTATGTGTGAGTGTATGGGTGTGTGTGTTTAGCCAAGAAATTCAGGCGTGTGCTAATGCCCAAAAGTCGTTGCCAAAGATTTTGTGCACATGTTTTGGGCCAAGAAGTTTTGCAGGGCTTTCGCTTAGCTTGGCTAGCTAAACTAACCAACAATAACAACAACAACAACAACAAGTTAACAGACCGTCTGGACAGAAACAGCTACTGGTCCTCATCAGCAACAGCAACAACATCATCAGCATTGTTGTTGTTGTTTGTCGGTTTTTGTCCTAGGGGCACTTTTGGCCACGCTCGGCTGGCTCTCGGCCTGGCTGGCTAACTGGCCTGCCCGACTGTTGCCTGTGTAGGATTACAAACTATCTTTTTGTTAGTAATTAGCTGCACACGATAAACGTGACATTATTATTGTTGCCCAGTTGTTGTGCAAAACTTTTCAGAGTCTCAGTCTCAGTTTCTCAGTTTCGACTTGCAACTTCGACTGCGACTTTGGTTGCAGCAACACAGCAGCTCCCGTTCCTGTGGCAGTTATAACCACCCCCTCCCCCTCCCCCTCCACCAGCCCATCAACTTCATTCCAACCCGCTTCCCCCTTTATCATCGCTGCTTGAATTTGAATTTTGTCTGCTTCTTTTTTTGGCCAGTTTTGGGGGCCGTTTTACAAATGAGACTTTTGTTAAATCAAAAATTCAAGTGGCAACGCCGCACTCGATGGCGCCACACAGTCAGTTTGTCAGTCAGTCTGTCAGTCTGTCAGTTTGTCAGTTCGTCCGTCTTGCCACAGAAATTATCAATTTTCAACTGCGGCCAGGCGCACATCATCTCGACACACACAGAGTATCCTTGGCCAATCTATAGACGCTACAAATATCCATCTCCATGGTCCATTGGAGTCTTCATCATGTCTTGTAATTTATGCCCATTTATTGTGTGGTTTTTCTACCGCATTTCGTCTTGTGGTTGACCAGTTGAAACATGGCTCCGACTCTCTGGTTCTGTCTCTGTCTCTGTCTTCGACTCCAACTCCAACTCCGACTCCGACTCCTCCTCTTGACTCCTCCTGCATCTGGACTTGTGGCTGGAGCAATCAACAAATTTGCATATGACTGGACTGGACTTTCAAGCTAAGGTCAATTTTGTGGCCAGCTGCTGCCTTTCAAAAATGTATCTTCAACCAAAAGTTCTAGTTAGTTATGGCAAATCTCAGACCATTTTTGAATTTGAATTTCCCACTCGTTTCGTGTGTCTTTTCACTAGCAAAAGTGTTGGCGTTCATATTTCATTTTTAACTACAAGAAAATGTAATTTTGGTTCCCTTTTTTATGCAACAACTTTTGTTGAATTTAAAGATATCCCAAGTCTACAATATTCTTACTTCATTAATACATATTTTGCAAACATTTTGATAAGGTATTTTTCATTGATTAATTGGATAGCCGTAAACAGAACATCGAAAGGTGTTTAAGCAAATAGAAAATAAAAATTCTTTTAATTTTGCAAAAGCCTTAAGAAATAATATTGCAAAATAAGCTATAGAAGTTGTTCGACTGATGATTGTCTAAGTCTAATCAGATTTGAAAATTATATCTAAGGTTGTAAGCCAATCCTTAAATTAAAAATGTATTCCCTATAATTTATGTAGACTTACAGTCCTGTGTCCTTCTATGGAGATACCTATTATATTATAATTCTTCATAGTGTGTACCATATCGTTAAATCATAGAAACAGTCCATCGCGACGAAAAACTTAAAATTGTTCAAAAATTCACATCTTGTGCAATTTTCTTTCTGAAATGTATTCAAGATATTTAAGCAATATACGCTAGAAGAAATTCAATAGGATGAACATTTAGATTCTACATTGGAATAAATTCACTTTTTCTATATTTTTTCCCATATTCTTCAAAATTGACTTCTAAAATGGACCGTTTGTATTCAAAAGATTCTAAGTTAGATAGTAAGATTGTAACATGAACCATTCTAATATATAGAATATATTGAATGTTAAATTTAAAACAATTTTTGAAGTATAATAATTTACTGTAGATTATTAATATGCTTAAAAATTAAAGTAAAGTAAGTAAAAAATAGTCAAAAATACTTTTGTTAAGAAGGTTGAATGCAATATATACGTTTTTTTTTTCGGTATTTCAATGAAATGCTAAAAAAGATTATGATTTAGATTCTGATCAATTAATTGTAAGTGTATTTAAATTAGAATCATATAGCATTTGGATTGTAGAAAAATACAATTAGTAAAGGATAAGATAATGCAAAATAAAATGAACCTCTGAGGGGAAGTTACAAAATTACCTTTAAATTAAGAGTAGAGTTTCTAAATACTGAAGAATACTAATTAAAAAAAAAAACAAATTATCGGGGGTGCCACAGAAATCGCTTTCGCTTGAATTTCACTGGAATTTGTATGAAATTTCTTTCTGTGGCACGCTTGTATATATAATTTAAAATAAGAGATTTTCAAAAATGCATCCAGTGCAGGTAACATTTTTGTTCCTTGTTGGATACAAAGACATTGGAAAAGCTACTTTAAGGAATAACAATCTGTCGCTTGCAATTGCAGATAAATGTTGATACATATAATGTATATAAAAAGGAAAACTTGACAATTTGTTTCATCTAAATAAAAGTGGGGTTGAGTAGAGGAGAGAGTGGAAAGCAGAAAAAGCGGAAAGAGGGCGACAGCTTGGAGAGGTGCTTAAAATTCACTGCAACTCGAGAGGCCAAATGTCAATATTTAATCAAGTCAGAACAAAAGTATCGAATGTTTACATGGAATTAAGAAAATAAAGATCTGAGAATGGCAGCAGAGCAGATAAATAAGATTAGTTTTAACGGGATAATGATATCAAATCTTTCCCCCCTTCGCTCGCCCCGCTCCCCCCGCTCCCCCTTTCGCCCATCCATGGGGTATGTGGCCAAACAGAAGTAATGCGCCTCATTAGAGGTTAAGCTGTGGGCGTTGCCCGTTCGTGTGTCGAACTCCAACTCAAACTCTGAGAGAAAGAGAGGAGTAGAGAAGGGAGAAGAAGAGACGAGACGAAACGGCCTTTGGTTCGCCTTGGGCCTTCTGGCTATTGCCATTCCCATTCCCAATCTCAATCCCATTCTCCGAGTCTGTTTTAGTGGCTTTACCAATACCAATTCGGTCCTTAGCTTTAGCTCCCGTTTTGCCCGTTTTCCGTTTTCCTTTTTCCGTTTGTTTGTTTGCCTAATTTTCCACGTTGATTTTCTAGCCGCAAAACAAATGAAACGTTCGCTGCATATTAAGCATCTAATTTAATTTGCGAAGACCAACGGAGAGCAAAAAATCAAGCAAGACGATTGTGGGCGAGAGTGCTCGCCTTGCAGCTACCCTGTAACTTGAAAAAACTCCTGTTTCAAGTTTAAAAGGTAGATGTCGTAGAAGTATATAGATATCTGAAAAGAAGGTATACTGTCTTCTTCATTTCATAAAGACAGTTTTATTGAGAAGCATTATTCTAGAAAAGCATCACTCAAGATTTGTATTGTTATAGAAAGAGACTGAAAGAGAGAATGAACGGAAGGTAGTGCAAATGACAAATGGATAATTCTATCATCTAATCACATGTGTTTTGGGATGTTCTTTTATCTAATACAGCGGTTGGCACGAAATCTGAATTCGGGAGCAGCCGCTAGCTCCCGGAGCCCATGCGTGCCCACCGCTGATCTAGGATAATCATCTGCAGTTCGCTCCATTCATTACTCTGTCCTTTATTTCTCTATTTTCTGCTCTTCTCCATAAAATTCTGTTATTTTGTTGTTTCTTTTTAGGAGACTTAGACTTTTCTTTCTTTCCTTAGACTTTTTCATCAGTTATTCCCTCAAATAATCCGTGATTTCCTAATAGGCTCTCCAGAAACAATATCTCCTCATTTGTAAGCTTTGAATCAGCAAACAAATAGATCGAAATATAAGTGCATATCTCATTGACTTTTCCTTTCGCTTGTCTCCAAATGGAGCACAACTTGAGCATACCCACTTATTTGCTATTATGAGTACCGGGTATCAAATAATAGAAAAAACAATGCTGAAATCTGTAAGCTATCAACCCTCCCACCTCCCTCAGAGCGACCACAAGGGTGCGCGGTTTTGGTTTCGGTTTCGGTTACATTACGGCTTTGGCCTTTGGGTTTGAAACTAGGGTTGGGGTTGGAATTGAGGTTGGAGTTGCATTGGGGTTGGGGTTGGGGTTGGAGGTTTGGGGATTTGCTTAAATGCTTCATAATGAAAAGCTGTGATAACTTGTCTTGTGGCTTTGATTTGGCCGTATGCTTTTTCAAGTGGTTGATTGTCTGTCAATATGGGGCGACAATTTGTGGCAAGCTGATGTTGATGATGACGATGATATGCCTAGGGTTAAGACTGAGTGAGGGAGGAGAAGGGATGGGATAGAAGCTCGGGGATTACAATTTCCAAATTGCGGCTGTTACGCACGTTCGTTTTTGTGGCGGCGGCTGTGTTAAGCCTTTGATTGCCCACATTTAGTGACCGACTCAAGTCCCAAAAAAAAAAGAAGAGAAGACACCCCTTAACCCCTGCCACCCCTTTTTGATACTCGTATAAGCCCCCAACCCTCGAGCATTAGCAGGTTATGTTTTTTTTTCGGGTAAAATTTGCTTATGTGACTTTTATGTGCACTAAAAGCAAATTGCATTTCAATTCGCGGGGTGTTGCCCAAAATTCCTGTGGAAGCTCATGAAATCCTCAGTCTAAACCTTAACCCATCCGTGCCAGCGACGACAAAGTCAAGCTACAGAAGCTGAAGCATTTGCATGTCGCCTGTCGCTGTTGCTCTGATTTATGGGGGTTGCAGCCGCAGTGGGTGGTTTGGGTGGTTGGCCCGTCAAAAAAAATAAGAAATAAAAAAGTAGCTGAAGAGTAAAGAATATTCCGCGTTGTTGGCAGCCAAAAAGCCAACAGACAGCAGACAACAGACGACAGACGACAGACAACGCGGCAGCCAGTCGCAGGCGTCAACAGTATGCGCCCTGCCACGTCAGGGGTTGGCCCACAGACTGCGCGAGGGGGGGTGGTACAGGGGGGTGTGGGCGCTTAGGTGGGGGTCTAGGATTGGCTGTCAGTGTCATTGGCAGCGTTCGCTGTCACTTTGCGCTTCGCCAAGCGCAGCAGCCAAACTCCCACCCCTCCCTTTCCCTCCCCCTGACCCTTTTAAAAGTTGTAGCGACACAATTGAAAATTTTATTTCAATTTTTATGGCTTTTGGGAAATTAAATTGTTGTCCTTTATTTTGTTGGCATGCAAAATTAACTAAATGCGTGGTTGATGCCACACGGCTTGCCACAGGCTGCTGCAGATTTGCATAGTCATTGCCACAAAGAAGGTGTGACCTGTCGCCCCCCTCTCCCCCTCTCCCCCTTCTTCGTCTTCGCCTTCTGCTTGTGCTTGTGCTGTTGTCACTTTTGTTGCCCTTGTTACTGTTATTGCTTTAAAGCACCCGCTGTGCAGTCGGCCGGAGGCATTTTGTTTAACATTTGATTGTGGTTAAGATTACACGCAGCAGGCATCAAGCTAACTAAATGGCCAGAAGAGACCTGATCAGAGGTGGCAGGGGGAACAAGAATGTACATACATATAAAAAAAGAAAAGTCACAAGTTATTTAAATGATTTTCGGAGGCAAACGAACAAACAGCCCAATTGTGAGATAAAAAAAGCGATCAAACTTCATCTCAGCAAATTAGTTGAGCTTTAAGAACTGTCGATAAAGTGCTTTACGAAATATTTCTTTGAGTCTTAAGCTTTTTGACTCAATACAAGGCTTATAAACAGAGTAGCAATATAATTAATTTCATTGCAATATTTGTTTTCGAAATTTTAGCTTACATTTAATATTAACGATCGTCTCAGCAAATTAGTCGAGCTTTGAGAGCTTTCGATAAGGTGCTTTACGATAGAGTATTGCGAGAATTAACCCCTAAGATTCTACAGCCTGTTTCATCAACAGAGTTGCAATATTTTGTAATCGTTTTTTACACACTGACTCAAATTTAAAGTTTGACTTTCTCTCAGCGCTTTAGGTCAGCTTTATTAAATGTGCTTTAAATTTGCTTTGTCTCAGATTTGAAAGCTCTAGTTATAAAGGGTGTTTTTTTTTAGAGTTGTGGTTTTCAAGAGGAAATAAAATGCATATAATTTAATGTTATGACCAAGAAATTAGCTTTATTATAAAGATAAGGGTTTGCCATATTGTTTCTAAAATGTTTTAATAAATAATACTTCACATAATCCCACAAAAATTAGTCTAAAGGCGTTAAATCACTCGATGTAGGCGGCCAATTGATCAGACCCAAGCGTAAAATAAACTTGTCACCGAAATCGCCTCCCAATTGGGCCTTTGTGTTGCGTCTTTGTGCACCGTCTTGCTGAAACCACATGTTAGCCAAGTCTAGCTCATCCGTTTTGGGCAAAAAAAGTTTGTAATCATTCCGAATAACCGCCCCAGAAGAGTCGACTAAACTGATCATAAAATGGAAAAAATGCTAAATGCAATTTCTTAATCAATTTTGATGATAAAATTCAATAATTTGCAAACGTTGTTCAGGCGTGAGTCTATTCATTATATACGTAAAGTGGCAAACCAAACTAAGCATAAATCAGGTGACAGCTGTCTAAGTCTAAAAAAAAAACACCCTTTTTATGCTTTGGAAAAAGTTTAATGAGTTTTTCCTTGCTAAAATAATCTTTTAGCCACTTTGGAACATTTTCAAAATCCAACTTGAATTAAGTTTTGTCTCAGCAAAACAGACTTAAAGTCTTTAATATTTATTTGTTTTCAAGTTGCAATATTTTCTGAGTGTTTTTCAAAACACGTTTTGAGTAATTTCCAATTAATGTTTAAATACTTCATATTAAGAAGCTTCAAAAGCTTGCAGGTACCAATCAGAACAACAGCAACTTCTTAATTACCACAAAGACTTTTATACATACGAGTAAAGATTGTTAGTAAGTTACGAGTGAAGCTTTAAGAAGCTTTGCAAGCTCGAAGTAATATTTGTGAACCACTTTGCAACCCTTTAGCAAATTACTCAATTAAAATTGAGCTTCCTTCACAATGAATTTAAATTAAATAAATTAAGCTCATATTTTTCAAGTTTTTTGTTTTTTAATTTTATTTAAAAGCTGGCTAAAGTAAAGTCCCACAAAATATTCAATTAAATGCAAGCGTAACAATCTTTTAGTTCGATCTTAAGTTGAGAGTTGCAACAAACTGAAAAGCGAACCCAATTTGCAATTTGATCTTATCAAAAAAACTAGACGAAGACAACGAACCTGGACAGTGTGTGTGTGAGTGTGAGTGTGTGTGTGTGTGTGTGTGTGGGAGCAGATGTGGAGTGTGTGGCATGGAAAAAGAGACAGGGAGGGAGACAGCTTAAAGCCCCGCATAAAATCGAAACAGGCAGCAATCAATCGATTAAAAAGTTGCGCAATTTTAAAACAGAGATTTGTTGTGTACCCCCCCTTCCCCTGCCTGCCTGCCTCCTCTCCCCTTTCCCTTGGGCCTCCTTTGGGTCAACTAAACGCGCCCCGGGGACCCGCAGCTCAATGGACCTCCCTCCTCCTCCGCCTCCGCCTCCTTCCTTTCCCAGTGGCCGTCTCTGCGTAATGCGTCGCTTATCTCGATATTATTTTGCCATAAAAAAAGGAGCAGGACACACACACACACACACATGCATACACATGCATACACGTATAAGGACACGGCTTCTTGTCATTTGTTATGTGACATGAATGGATCGACTTGAGGCGAATTTGTAGAAGGCATGCAAAATGTTGTAAAGTAGCCAAATTGTGACCAGGCCACATACACACACACACACTCACACACACACACAGATGCATGGTGTCCAAGTGACTTGAAAAAAAACTCAAATAATAAAAAAGGAAAAAAAAAGAGAAGACAAGCAGCACAAGAAAGAAAACTTTTCACATGTCACAGTGGAAAAAGGCGAGGAAAGGGAAGGGAAAGACTCAAATTTGCAGAAAGGGAGGGGATTAAGATTGGGTCAGAGGGCGGAGCGGTGGCACACACACACACACTCACACACACACACACACCCACACACAAGACAATGTTGCAGTGGAATGGAGCGTAACGAATGCTGCGGGTTCCGTTGATTTCAGACCAACTACCACCAACTCCCTGCACACTTTTCAGACCCCCCCCCGCCCTGCCCACCTTACCCACAAAGCAGGACACACGACACACCGGACACTGAATCGAGTCGAAGGAACCAAGAGGATGAGGACCAGGAGCAGGAGCAGGAGCAGAAACAGAAACTGGACCATAACCATCACAACGCTTGTCCACGCGCGTTTCAAATCCCTTTAGTTACACTGTTCAAAATTAAATATTTACATTTTGTATGCGGCGTTGGCAAACGCCAACGGGATGTGGATGTGGATCTGGATGTGGGGTGACACTGTGGGTGGTGCAGGAGGGAAGAGATTGAGACAGAGACCGAGTTGAGTTGAGCTGAGGGTGGTGACCCGTTGCTGTTGCTGTTGCTGTTGCTGTTCATGGTGGTGTCTTTGTGTGCTATTCTGACTTGGCCAGAGCCACTTGCCTGGTCAAGTCAGACGGGCGACAAGACAGTGGCGGCGTTCCTATGTTCTTAAAGGGGTACAAGACAAAGCGTGCACTCAGAAAAAAACTCAAATAATAAAAAAGGAAAATAAAGAGAAGTGTGTTTTGTATTTGAATATTTGATTTTTTTATGAAATCAATTGAAAACTACTTAATAAAATTGATGAAACAGTCTTAAAGTTGTCAAAATTCTAGCTTTAGCGAAATTTTGTAAGCTGCACTTTGATCAGGAATTGCACATAATTCTCTTAAATATGCTATCTAACTTAAAATTATCTCTGAACATTTTCTTATACTTTTCATACTTAGAAAGAATCAGACATTTAATTAGATAAAGCAAAAATATATTTGAAACTCGTAAGCTTTTGACCTTAAGAATTTTGAAATTTTTATTATTTTTGTTGATTTTCTAGATATTTAAAGTAATTTATAAACAAGTAACAAGTAAAATCCGGATCAACATAAAACCCTTACATAAAAATGTAAATAATTATAAAAAAAAAACTAAAATTCTTGTGTAATTCAATTATACACATCAACAACAAAAAACATAAAGAATTATTGATAATCTTGGGTTTCCACTAATTTTTCGTTCCTTGTTCCTTTCTTACGCATGGAATAAATTTAAATAATTTACTGATTTAAATTAAATTTTATATTTTATTTTTATGTTATATTATTGATATTGTACTTCATTCCGCTTCAGGCTCCTATAGTAAAGAATATTCTTCTTAAATATTTTATTTTTTAAAAATGATAGCTTTCAGAGAATATTTTTAAACAAGTGATCATACAATCAAAGTGTTTTCTCTAATACCAAGAAAGCTGTAATATGATGCTCCCTAATTTTTTATTTGGTTGCCCTTTTTCATTAGTGTATCAATTTCATCGTATATATTCAGAATGTTTATCGCTACTTAATATTACAACTAGGTAATTATTTGCATAGAATTAATGAATATTTTGCCATCAAATCAATACAGACCCCTTCTGGTTGACGCCTCTGACCCTAAACAATTTCATCAGTTACACTTGGAATATCTTGAGTCTGATTGTCTCTATAACTCGCGTTCAATTTCCAATTGCAATTCCAGCTCACAAGATGTGGCAAAGACGTGTGTATAACAAACCAGCAATCTAACCAACTAGTTATAATATTTAAGCAACTATCTGGGCAACTATCAATCTATCAATCTATATACTACTATACGGGTACATGCGTATCTAACTATCTTTGTATCTATCAATCTTCGCTTTCAGTTTGTGGGTTGTTTGTTGTTTATTTCATTTCGCGTTTATTTAGTAATTTGTTTGTCTCTCAATTTGGACACGGTTTATGCTTGACATTTATTTTATGAGCGTGAAAAATATATGAGCACACCCCAGGGCCAATTTGTGGTGCAAAATAGTGAGTGTGTGTGTGTGTGTGGTGTGGTGTTTGGTGGTGCAGGTGGCAGACACCAAACACCACTTAAACCAGTTTTGATTGCATTTTATTAATGGGCTGGCGATTTAAGTGTTAGTCTCGGACTGTGTGAATGCCAATTATTGATGGTGTGCAACAATTTTTGTGGCGCACTGTATGGATATGGTTTTATCTGAAATTTATTATTGTGGATATATTGTATATTTTGTTATTTTTTGATTAAATCAAAGCAACAAGCATGACTAATGTTTTATGGTTGCTTTATTTCCCTCTCTCTCTTTCTCTATCTGTATCGCTTTCTTTGAATTTTCTTTGGTTTTGCTTTCTAAGCGCATCAATTATGTTATCAAGCATCGTCTGTTTGAGTCGAGTCTGTCTGTCTGTCTGTCTGTCTGTCGGTCCGTCTGTCCCGCCATAGTGAGTTATTGGCCTATAAACTAATCGCATAATTGCACAAAAGTAATTATACTCATGCTTAGCCTCGTCCTGCCGCATCCTATTGTACACCTTTCACTCCCAGACAGACAGTGAGAGAGAGAGCGAGAGAGCGAGATAGATAGGCATAACAATAACAAGAGAAAACTAGAAGCATTTCCTCATGATTTTTCCACTCAGCTGACGAACTATGGCGGCTTATCCGCATCGCTGCTAAGGAAGTGCCAGGATGCAGGACGCAGCCAAACAGTTGGAAAAAAGCAGAACACAGGCAGACAGACAGACAGACATAGAGACAGACAGACAGACATAGAGACAGACCGAAAGAGTTTTGCATTGTTTTGCGAAAAATTAAAATCAAGCTGTTGATAGCAATCACACACTTGAGGTAGCTGAAAGTGATGGATGGCTGGATGGATGGATGCCCAACGGATGGGACGCCACTGTTGCAACGACAGGCAGCAGGCAGGACCAACTAGGATGTATGCATCACTGGCAACGTCATATACGACTTTCGTTTCCGGCTGCAGCCCACAAAGACCCCGTTCTTGTCCATCAACATGTTTTTCCTTCTGTGTTTTTCGCTGCTTGTTTTTGTTTGTTTTCTTTGCTTTTTTCATTTCTTCTTTTCTTTCCAGTTTTTTCTCATTTTTTCTCTTGGTTGACATCCTGAAGTGCCTGATGCCTGATGCCTGAGCCGTAGCCTGAGGCTTTGTTATAGTTGGTTTCTTTCTTGATTTGTTTGTTAAACGTGCACTAATTGAGTTGAAGTGTCCTCTTCTGGGGCACAGCCGATGTCGATAAGGATTAAGCTTAGGCCAACAAGCCGCAGCCAGGACATTGCGGCACTTCAACAAGATCAGCGACAAGATCAACAACAACAACAACTAAAACAACTACATGTGCCACATGCCCCACAATAATCCATTTTCATATCAATTTGAAGCATTTTAATTCCTTTTTAAATAATTTATTTTAATTTAGAGGAAATCTGTTTAATGCTATAAATAATTTTGTGATATTTAACAGTTTTTTGCATTTTATTTAGAATAAATCACAAATATTGCGAGCTTATTTCCATTATTTTCTTTTAAATTTTCCCGCACTTATCTCCAACATATTTAAAAAAGATATTTGAATCTGAGAAAATCTCTTTATTTCAAATTTTAATTTTTGTAATTTGAATTTATTTATTATGTTTCAAGTGAGGAATCATAAATATACTATGTCGATTTATAGAAAATTGGAAGATAATATTTTTGTCAAAACAGATACGATTGTGAGGGGAATTTTTAACTTTCCTCTTGATTGGCTATTTTTAAAGACATTCGTTTGGTAAAGTCTTTAAAAATCAGAATCACACATTACACATTTACCTTAATTTTCCCAAATTAACTTCTTCAAATATTTATTTTTTTTTTTTGAGAAATCCTTAATGCATAAAATATTTGGTTCATTTTAAAGTTTTTAACACCCCAATGAAAAACCATCTTTCTAATAAAATATACTTTAACAGAGCCAAAGCAACAATAAATAATACATTGGGAAAACCTAGCATTGGGTTTCCCCTAGGGTTGTTGATACTATATAATATCAAAATATCGATTATATCGGTGATGATATATTTTTGGCGATATTTATTTCTGATGATATTATTATTAATATCGAAATAATTATTAGTTTTTACCAGTTTTTTGCTTTTATCTTTTGCTGTCACTTTTTTCTTCACGAAACGAGGAGACTAAAATTTATTCGGATATAATAAACGACACTACGTCTAAGTACCAATATTGCACTAGTATTTAAGATCGCGCCCAGATATTTATATCATCGGTATTATCGTTTTTTTTTTTTGTCAAAATGAACAAGAAAAATTATATTTTTTTTCATATCGAAATATCAACGATATTGATATTTTTAAAAATATCAACAACCCTAGTTTCCCCATTACAACAGTCAATTTTTTTTTTTAAATTATGTTGATTGAGCAAATCGTTCAAATATATAAAATTTAAAGTTTATTTCAAAGCTCTCAGTTGCCCAGCAAATGCTTTTTTTTCTTAGATTTTCTATTCCCTATATGAAAATATTTGCATTCAAAATATTTTTAGAAACATTTTTTGTATAATTGGGCCATTTAAATGATTATCACTTGGTATTCAATATAAATTGCAAATAGTATAAATTGGCCAAGTTAGCATTGAGTAATCTATATTGCTAATGATTACGCATATGTACATACTATACATACATATATACAGAAAGACTTGCAACACTCAATTTTGGACACCGTCAACACTCGAGCTTATAACTTGACTCCCCTTTTTGTGGCCCCCTTTTGGCCCACTGAAGACATCCAATTAGCAGACGCTGCAAAATGAAAACATTTCTCACAGCTCTCGATGCTGTGCAGATGAAGACGACGACGACGACGATGAAGATGATCATGATGATGATAATGAAAATGATGATGATGGGTACGTAAAAGTAATTAATTGCAACTGCAACTGCAACTTTAGAATATTGCCAAGAGATGCAAGAGTAGCAAGTACTCACACTCATACTCACACTCACACTCACACTCAACCGCAATTCGCATTCGCAATTCGATGCTGGATTCACAGTCGCATTTTTAAATGGCCAACCAATCGGCTCGAGAGTCGCATACTTTCTAAAGCAATTATCGAATGCCAGCTTCAATCTGTCTGTCTGTCCCTCCGTCTGTCTGGCCGTCTGTCATCGCCCTGGCGTCGCCATATCGTTGCCAGTTGCCAGTTGCCAGTTCAGAATTGGCGGCAGCGTCAATTGCACCGTGGGCTGCTTGTAGTTTCATGACGCCAACAACGCCTCATCGTGTTTGGTTAGCCGCCGTCAGAGCCGCCACCGACGCCACACGATGGCTGTGGCAAGTTCTTCTTGCCTCGTTGCTCCGTTGCAAGTTGCAGCACAGTCACAGCTTTCAGCTTTCAGCTTTCAACTTCCACTTCCACTTCAGTTTCTTTGGTCGTGATCAGCGTCGTGTTCGCAAAATATTTCTACGCATGCCCATTCCCCAAATTGGCCTTGAGGCAATGATTGGCTGCCGCCGCTGCCACAGTCGATGCTGCTGCCACTGCCACCGCTGATGTTGCTGTTGTTGTTGTTGCTGTTGTTGTTGGTGACGTTGCCGTCTTCAGACTGCAATCTGCAATTCAGCTTGGCCCCGTCTCGTTTCATTTTATTTAGTTTACTCTGCTTTACGTCTCTCTCTCTCTCTCTCTCTCGTATTCTTTCTCTCTCACTCTCTGTCTCTTTCTCTCTCTCTCTCTCTCTTGGACTGTGTGTGAGGCGTTGATGGCGATGGCGCTGAAGCTGGCGCGCAAGCGCAACGCAACAACGACCACAAAAATCGCCAACTCAACCAAATGTTGTAAGACATATTTCGTTGTTCCTCTTGTTGTTGTTGTTGTTGTTGTTCTCCTCGTTGTTGTGCTTTTACTATGTGTGTGTGTGTGTGTGGACCTCCCGCAGATAATTGCCCATCATCTCATCAAGTTCCGCCCAGCTATTTAAGTGCAGCAACAAAAAGCAATGAAACCCACAAAACAAGACACCAAAATGATGAACGCGACCACGCGAAGTAGAAGTAGCTGCCACACAGCCACAGCCACAGCCACAGTAACTGCCACAGCCAACAACAACAACAACAACAACATCAGCCAACAACAACAACAACAACAACAACCGCAGACTCTGTCTGGGCCACAGCCATAAAGTGAGGTATGCTCCAAACTAGCGTAGTGAGTTTATCAAGTTCCAAAGATTCTTCTATGCACATCTAACTATACATATAAGAGCTTCATGCGAAAAGCTTAAAACTCAAACAGATTGATATTAATCATAAGCTTTATTATAGCAGCTATTTTTGTAATTTAAATATATGTATATATATCTATTTGTAATATTAATGTTATATTGTTAAATTAATTGTTGTGTCGGCTGCTTTCAGCCTGACAATAAATAAATAAATAAAGAAAGTCTCATTTTTAAACGCTTTGTTGGCTGCATACTACTTTAGATTTATATATAAAATAAATATATTGATTTTCAATTATTTTTTTGTAATTTTTTGTTGTGTTCAATATATGTTTAAATAAAAAAAAATTAAAATAAAATTCTTAATTTAGCCTGAGTTTTATTAAAGAAAAATTGTGAATTTCGATTGAAAGCTCGACTCATAACTAAAAAGTCAAGTTTTTTTAAGATCAATAAGATACAAAAGCTTAATGTTAATAACTTTTCTAAGCTCATAAGCAAAAATTTAAGCAACATTTTGTTCAGTCAGAAAATACGATCAGTTGTGATCATTTTTTTAAGGCTAAACAGCTTGAAATATTAGCAGACTAAATGTAGGAACTATATAAATATTATAGTTTATCTGGTTTTATATACCATAAGCTTATCAGCCTAAAAGTTCCGAGATGCAGCTTGGCTAAAAGCTCTCTTAAATCTGTTTGGCCAACTTAACGAGATCTAAGCAATGATCCTTTTATAATAATAGATTTTTGATGAAATTCTTAAATTATTGTCAATGATAAGCGCTGAAGTGTGTAAAGAAAATTGGGTTCATTCCTTAAAATCCACAGAAGAATTTATATCTTTATTTAGTGTAATTATTTGGGGAACTGCTTAAGTGGCCCTCGTTGGCGACGTAGCGCCACCAAGAAGACAGCTTTGAGCCAGCAGAAGAGCAGCCAACAGGCCATCAATAGCACCACCGCCGAAGACGACGACGCTGAAGATGACGCCGGCAACAACAACAACAACAACAATAACGTCAGCAACAACAACAACGACGTTAATCGAGTCATATCGATTTTGGCGTGGTTCGTGTCTTGGACGTTTTACTTTGAGCGGTCAGGCAGCCAACCACCAGATACCAGAGACCGAAGACCGGAGACCGTAGAGGGGAGACCGTAGAGGGGAGGCACTTACACAGATCTCATCAGCAAACTGGACGCGACGGCGTCATCGAGGGGTGGCAAGAGGGGGAGGAGGGCAGGATGGCAGGGAGTAGGAAGTGGGGAGTGGAGAGTGGGGAAGCAGGAGAGAACAAGGAAAAGGGGTAGAGTTGTAGCTGGAGCCAAAGAAGATCATCTGCCTTGAGTGGCTTCTAACTAAATTGAATGCAATTGCAGATGGGCTAAACAAAAAAAATACTTATATAGAAAAAAAATTACGAGTACTCGTTGTGAGTTAATGAATGAGTGTTGACCAAATTGCATGCGACTGCGGCTCATTCACTTCTCCCTCTCTTTCTCCATGGCTTCCTCCACTTTTCCTTTTGCCCTTCTTCTGCTTTTCTGTGGCGTTCTTCTGGATTATCTGCATGCTTTCACCTGATCTCCTCTTGCTCCCCAGATAATGTTCTTCTGTTCTTTTCTTATCTTCTTCATCGTGCTTTTTCACTCCTCCCCCTGCATTCCTCCATCTATTCCACTTCCTTTCTCCTGCGTTCTTCCTGCTATGTCTTTCTATTCTCTTCGTTCTATTCTCCTTCTCTCCAACTTGTCAGCTTTCTTTCTTATTTCCCCTTTTCTCCTACTCTCTTTCTGCTTTCTTCTCCTTTCTCTTCTTTTAATTTTCTGATCTCCGGTCTTTTCGTTTTCCTTCTGTTCTTCTCTTGATTCTCAATTTTCTTTCTGCCCTTTTCCTGTTATTTTCTCCCCCTTTTTGATTTATTTTCTTCTTGTGCCATATTCTTACTTTCTGACCTCTACATTTTTCTTTTGAATTCTTCATTCTGCACTTCTCTTATTTTTCCCACTCTTTATTTGCTCTTTTCCATTTTCTATATTTCCCTCTCTCTTTCTCTTTCACCTACTGCTCTTCTTCATTTTATCCTGTCTTTTTGCCATTTTTTTCCTATTTTTTATCTCGTTTTCTTCCTTGTTTTTCTTTCCCTCTCCTGTGCAGTTTCATCTTCTGTCCTTCTACACTCCTTAATTACTCCCCTCTCTTCTTCTGTTATTTTCGTCTCCTTTCACCTAATTTCTTCTTCCTTCTTCAGCTTTTCTTCATTTTCTCTGCTTTTTTCTACATTTTTTGTTTCTTCCTTTTACTTTTTTCTTTCTCCTTTCTCCGTCTGACTTATTTCTTCTATTCATATCCTTCTTCTGCTATCCTCTCATTTTCTTCTCTCTCTTTCTCTTATTCACTCTGTCTCTCTCTCTGTATCTTTTTTCATCTTTTCTCTTCCTAGCTTTTCCTCGATTAATGTCTCAATCGCCTCCTTCTCTTTCTTCTCTTTCTTCCCCCATTCGGCTAATATCTCAATTGGCGGTTGGTTCATTGCACCAGGCCACCCACAGCGGTCAACAGGACGGGACGGGTCAACCAACCAACCAACCATCCACTGTCAGCAGCTGCTCCACTTTTCAGCTGTTGCTTTTGCAGTTGCAATTGTTGCTGTCGCTCTTGCTGTTGGTGGCAAACAAGCCAAAGGCTTTGCTACACCAAAAAAAAAAAAAAAAAAAAAAAAAAAAACGAATAAGAAGTAGAAGCAAGGCAACTTCTAATTGAATGTAAACATGTGACGAGGCTCCAATGCTTGAGGCTGCAACAACTTCTCCCTCTCTCTGCCCCTCTCTTACAATCCCCCTCCAGCTGCAGCTCCTTTAACTACACCCCCGCACACCCCACACCCCACACCCCACATTCCTTCTCTGTTTGTGGCATTGTCATGCTGCAGCCAAGTGGGCGTGGCTTTATCATTCTGCTTCTTCTTCTTGTTGTCTTCTGTTTTTGGACCAAACAACAACGCCTGTCAAACTTTTCAGCCAAGTCATGCTTGTTTGTCATTGTTGTTGTTGTTGTTGTTGCTGTTGTTGTCATTGCCTAATGGGCACACTTGCTGCAGCATCTTCAACCACTTTTGGGCCGTGCCTTGAGGCAGCACTTGACCTGGTTCTCGTCACTCGGCACTCGACACTCGGCACTCGACACTCGGCTTTTGGCTCTATCCCTATCTCCGTCTGTGTCTCTACCGCTTAGCCTAGCCAGCTAATTGCAATTGCTGCTGTTGCTGCTGTTGTTGCTGCAACCTGCACAGTTTGAGCTGCATATGTGACACCCACAAAACTGATTCAAGTCTACAGCCAATTGAGAACTACAGATTTTCTTATTAAATTGTCAATTCAATATTTTTGTTTGTTTTTTTAACTTTCTAGTGAAAAAACATTCAGTTCAACTTTCAGTCAAATAAAAATAAACAGTTTTAGCAGCACTTAAATACCCCGTAGGTAGCAACTGCAAAGGGGGCGTGACACAGAGTATTTTTACTATTCAGTGCCAATAAAACTTGTTGAAAGTTACTTTGAAAGTGACTTCAATTGATTCATAGCTAACTTTATCTGTATTTATATATTTTAAGTCTTAAAATCTTTAAAATTTTGAAGAAACTTTGATTAAGCTTATATAATTTTATGCAACACATTTATATTATTTGCGGAATTGTTTTTTAAATTTATTTATTTTTTTAAGCCCATAAACTAATTTAAAATGAAGATTTCTAACATTTAAGAGAATCTCACGACAATGAAATTCTTATTATTTTTCAACAGTTTAGAAATCAAACATAATTAATACTATCCAGAGTAGAAAGTGCACATAGTGGAGCTCTTAAATAGAATGTCTATATCTTTAATAATATTACATATATATTACAAATATGTGTTGTCATTACAGGGAAAAGTGTAATTTTAAAATAAACTTATAAAAAAAAGAGCTTCATTGCATAAATGCTAATTATTATAAAGTTCGATTGTAAATTCTATTTAGATTTTTCGATTCTAGGCTAAGAGCTTAATGAAGAAGCAGATAATAAAAAACATATACAGGCATGCCACATAAATCTCTTTCACTTGAATTTCACGTCAATTTCATTTCTCCGTGCCACAGTCCAATCACCTCAACAATTTTGGGTGAAACGAAATCATCGCTCAATCCACTGGCGTCCGATGTCATGAGATTAATGTCACATTGTTTGTCCGAATTTTTGAATTTAGAGTTATCGAGTAACTTTTATTGTTTGCCGCGCCAATAACTTTTAAATTTATTTAAGCTACACAATATCAATTATTATAAAAATAAATTAAACAATATTAGTTATAGAAGAAATAAAATAAAAACCTTCTATTCTGCAATGATAAACTTAAAAAAGTTGCTAAACAAACCCTTGGGAAATTTAATCTGAGAAGGGGCCAACCCTAGCAGCCTAGGTCTGAATTCGCTTTCACTAGTGATTTCTGTGGCATACCTGATAAGTATATTACAAATATGTGTTGTCATTGCTGGAAAAAGTGTAATTTTAAAATGAACTTATAAAAAAAAAGGGAATCATTGCATAAATGCTAATTATAGTATTATAAAGTTCGATTGTAAATTCTATTTAGGGTTTTCGATTCTAGGCTAAGAGCTTGATGAAGAAGCAGATAATACAGAACATATACAAAAAATAAGTTTAGTTTCAAGCTAAGTAAACAGACTAAAAGATTGATATCAAGTTAAAATAAAATATATATTTTAGCTAACTGAATATGCAAACAGTTCAAAAATATTAATAAAAAAATTCAGGTCTGTTCCGGTTTTCACTTTTTACTTATTGCTCAGCTATAAATGAACTGAAAAAACAGGTCTAAGTGAACAGCAATAGATAAATAAACTAATTAAATGCAATTGCTTCAAACTAGCTCTTACAGCTAACAACTTCAGCTTAGAGTTAAGCTATTTCCCTGCTTCCCCTCAGTGGCTGCAGTTTGACAGTTTTGAAAGCAGTTGCCACCCACAAACAAACACACACACACACACACACATGTAGACACACAAACACGCATGCTGGGCTAATAAAACATAATAATAATCGCAAGTAAAAAAAATAATAAAATATGAGAGAAAAAAAGCAGAATATAATAAATTGCCAAAATGAAAAGAAGAACAGGAAAAATGCCGCCAGTTGGAGACCACCGAATAGGTTTTTTGTAGCTGCTTGATTTACTGCAAGTGTGTGTGTGTGCGAGAGTGTGTGTGTGTGTGTGTGTAGGTAGGTATTAAGGTATGAAGGCTGACGCCAATTGGCCTGCGCGAAAAAAGAAAAGAATCCCGAAAGCAAAAGCTGAAAGCTGAAAAGCAAGAGACGCAAGCATTTTGTTCCTTCTCGTTGTTGTTGTTTGTGTTATAGACATTGCCGACGCCGCCGCCTGGTGGCGCCTCAAGTAGCCGCCGCTGCCCCATGCGGACACGGATAGCAACAGCCAGAGTGAGACAGAGAGAGAAAGAGAGAGAGAGAGAGGGGAAGAGGGGAAGAGGGAAAGACAGAGAGCGAGCACGGGCGCATAACTTGAAGACTCTGGACACAAGGCGGCTTTGTGGCGGCTTCTGATCAAACGACAAGCGGCAACAGCGGCGGCGGCTGCCCCAAAACAACAACAACAACAACTACAACAATGCATTGAAACAAAAGCGCGTTGGCAGCCCAACAACAACAACAACAACAACAGTAAGTTGTCTAAAGAAAACATATACACAGTGAGGGAGGCCGAGGAGGCAATCCTTAAGTCGTGTTCTTTTCATGTCCTTTTTGCATTTAAGTGTGCACTCGTTCGATTTTTTCGGATTGGGTCGTCTTTATTTTTGTGAGACAACAAAACAGCCACAACCCATTGCCAATGTGCATGGACCAGTGTCCAAGCACAGCAACAACAACAAAGACGTCGTCGTCGTCGTCAAGTTATTCAAGTGGCGCCAGTCAAACATTTTTTTAAAGAAATAAAAATAAAAATAATAAAAAAAAGAAGGCAAAAAGAGGTTGCAGCAACAACAAGAACAACAATCTGGCTGCCAAGTGCAGTTGCAACTGTAACCCGAACAGTGACTCCCAAACTGTCAACTGGGCACAAGGAAAAATGTCCAAGTTATTATTCTAAAGATATAAAAATATTAATATTTACTAAACTATAACAAATGTTATTAAATTTATTTTAATTAAACAAATGTAATGAAATAGTTAAGGCAAAAGCGAAAATAAATTAATTTGATTTAATACACTTGCAAGGATAAGTAGAATTTTAAAGGAGCTTTAACATTAGTAGAAGGCAGCTTCAACGAGGCATAAAATTATAAATTTTGTGCTTACAAATTAATCTATAAACATATTTTGAACTTTCCGCGAAATGTGAGTTTATATATTTTTCAAATTAAAAGAACGAACAACAGACATGTTAAAAAAATATTAAATATTGATTTGAATTCGTGGATCAATTCTAAAGTTCTAATACAATTAAATAGGTATTTATATGACAAAAATTAGCTAGCTTCGTTCAGAAGAACTAATAATATCGTTAGCCATAGGGTCAAGCAACCAAAGTTCAATTCAAAGTTAAATTATTAAATCTATATAAATGTTTGCAGTCATCATCAATGTTTCAGTTAGAGCAGCACGCAAAGTTTTTATCCTTTTATCATGATTGATTTTGCTGACTTATGCAATAATTTAAAAGTCATTATATACTTGTTGCATTTGGAAGAAGTACATATTAAATAAATATAAATTAATAAGTTGTTAACATAATTATACAAACGCTCAAAAAAAGTAAAAACAATTGTGCAATGAATATCTCAGGTGCCTTTTTTCAAATAAAAAGTTTCCAAAATAATGTGTAGTTAAATATAGTTTAGTTAAAAACAAATATCCTGAAAAGTAAAAACAAATCTTTGAAATATTAATTTAGAAATGTAGATCAAACTGTGAAATAGGTTCAGATATGTATGTATCTGAAGAAATGACAAGGTATTGTATTTCATATAATGAATATATATTTTTGTTTGATCATTACAAGCTAAACATATTTGTAAAGCTAAATAATTTGTAGTATTGAAACTGTAACATGAACAGTGACTCTCAAACCGTGAGCTAATTTGTCAACTGAAGGGGGAATAAAAGAAAAAGTTCAGAGGCAGGGGTAATTCAAGGGCGGGGTGAAAATGGGAAAATGTGAAAAGTGAAAAGTCAGCGACAGACGTTTGGGCAGATTAGCTGACAATTTGATGTCAAAAAGCCAAAATACTAAAAGTATCTGCGCTATCATTGCAAATGTATCTGTCGCTGTGACATTGAGTGTGTGTGTGTGTGTGTGTGTGTGTGTGTGAGTGTGTCTGTATGTGTGTGTGTGTCTGCATCGGATGTATCAATTCGCAAGTTGCGCTTCCTTCCGATCACGTGGCGCAACGCCAACTGCAGCCGTTGCTTCCGCTCAGCCGATAGCTTCCGTCCGTCCGTCCGTCCGCCAACCACCCAAGCCACCCAAAAACCACCCGACGTGCAACCGTCCAACAACAACAGCAGCAACAACAACAACGATGAGAGCAATGACAACAGCAAATAAAAATCAGTCCACAAACACTTCAATTGTGTGCCATGGACAGTAGTGGCATCCTCCCGATTTATTCCTTACCCATCCCACCCCCCGTCTCCCCTTGCCTCTCCCTCTCCCTCCTTCGTCCTTCCTCCTGCTCCCGGACTGCGTGACAATTACTCATGAATACATTTTGCGCCTGGGCCGCCGTTTGCGTTTTATTTATGGTTTTATTTGTGGCAAACACAAAGGGACAACTGCGTCAGGATAAGCAGACACACACACACACACACACACACACACACACACTTATTCACACACTCACATGCACTCAACACTTTGTAAGCATTCGGGTTTGTATCTCAGTGTAACTCCAGTGTATCTCAATGTCTCACAGTGTATCTCAACAGTCGCGCCATAACCATAAAGTCAATTTATTTATTAAGTTTTTATCGCAAACGTCTCGAATGCGAATGTGAATGTGAATGGCAATGTGAATGCGTTGCGACAATCAAACGAATAACATTCGCCAAAATGAATAATACTCAGAGTTTGTATTTTGGGCTTAGGGGCAATTGCCAGACACAGACAGACAGACAGACAGACAGACTATTATATTAGATACGATCGAATCAGTTTTTGGTGTGGCAACTACTTTGTGCCACACACACACACACACACACACACACATGTACAGTTGATGGGGCACTGTGCATATGCAAATGTCGGCAAAAATGTTGTTGAACCAAACCAACTTTAACTTATGAACTTAAATGTAATCACAATTTTGCTGAGCAATCCCATGCAATTTGCTTTGACATTCAAAAGAAATTCGATTTTTAAATATTCATATTCGAGTCGAACATATGTACATTAGGGTGGGTTAATTTGTATGGACCAAAAAAAACGCACCTTGCGGTTATCAAAATCGTAATCTACGGTGAATTCTAAGAAGATTTGCCCAAGAAACCATAGGTCTAAAATCATTTTCGAGCTTCCGATTTTTAACGAGAAACTTTTTGTATCTTTTTGTCACTTTAAATACGCATAGATACCTAAGCGAGTGCATAAAAAATATTTTGTTTCACTTAACATTTTTTCAAGAAAACTAAAAATATTTAAAAATGTAACAATAATATAAAAAAATTAAATTTTATTTTTAAAATTTTTTTTTAAATTAAAAAAAAAAATTTTAAATATAAAATTACAAAAATTGGCATTAATTTGCATTTGACCGTAAATTTACGCCCTTTCTAGTACCACGCCCACTCCAATTTTTTTTCCAAAAATGCTCTGAAGTATTGAAAATATATAGTTCAAGTTTCAACCCGATATCTAACCTAGTTCAAAAGTTACAGATTTTTGCCACCAACATTGGCAAAACAAACCGAAAATGGGTACAAAATACATGCAAAATACATATAAAATGGTACCAAATTTGTATGCATTTTGTACCTATTTTCGGTTTGTTTTGCCAATGTTGGTGGCAAAAATCTGTAACTTTTGAACTAGGTTAGATATCGGGTTCAAACTTGAAGTACATAATCTCAATACATCAAGGCATTTTTTGAAAATAAAATGAAAGTGGGCGTGGCGCTAAAAAGGGCGTAAATTAACGGTCAAATTCAAATTAATGCCATTTTTTTAAATTTTAATTATTTACAACTTTTTTTTAAATGTATAAAAAATTTTAAAAATAAAATTTAAATTTTTTATTTTATTTTTATATTTTTAAAAATTTATAATTTTCTTAAAAAAAAGTTAAGTGAAACAATATATTTTTTATGCACTCGCTTAGGTATCTACGCGTGTTTAAAATGACAAAAAAATACGCAAAGTTTCTCGTTAAAAATCGGAAGCTCGAAAATGATTTTAGACCTATGGTTTCTTGGGCAAATCTTCTTAGAATTCACCGTAGATTACGATTTTGATAGCCGCATTGGGTCGAAAAAAATTGACCCACCCTAATGTACATACAGTCGAACTTCCCTAACTCGAATCACCATTATCCAGGAAAAAAGTTCGAGTTAGAGAATTTTTTTTTTTAGTATATTAAAAGAAACTGAAAATGCATTCAATCATAAATACATTTAAAATTGCAAATTTTTCTTGTTATTTTGAACAAAAAAGGATTCCAGTTTGATCAAGACCTGTCGATACTCTCAAAATTTGGTTTCTTCGTTCTTTTGCGGTATCCAGAAGAAGTTCCCGATTCAAGTGTCATCATAATTAATATTTCATTTTTAAATATAATGAAAAATGTTTTTGCTGACATACCACATTTTCAGCAACTTGAATTTATTTGGTCTACTTTCAAATTGCCTAACTACTAATAAGTTTGAATATTTCCTTAAACATTTTTAAACATTTTAGTACACTGATGCGCTGACAAAGAAGTACATTTCGAACACCTTTCCTATAGCAATTTCTCAAGCCTAAATAATTGTTGATGCAATATTCGTTCATATTACATCACAATATGCTAATGTGCATCAATATTACATATCCAAACGAGCCGGTAACAAAAGCATAAAACAGAAACGAAAAAAAAATTCAAACTTTATTGGAGATTTTCCCGAAAAATTCGACTTACAGAAGCACGGGCCAATATTTTTGTTTGAGTTTCGGAGAAATTCGACTTATGGAAGTTCGAGTTAGGGAAGGCGATTTGTATGAAATTTGCTCAGTAAACGCTATTGCCACTCGATTTTGTTCGAGTTAGAGAAAATTCGAGTTAGGGACTTAAAATTATTGATACACATTTATTTCTTAAATTAATTTTTTAGAGCTCCAGATCTTTTTGAAATTTTTTTTAATATTTGAATACATCAAATAAATTATTAAGGCAATTAAATAAACTCCATTTACCAATTCAGTATTCTTTCTGTCATGCAAAGAATTTAATGAGTATTTTTGAAGGCACATGGAAAATCACACTTTTAAGTTTATCGATTTTTTGTCTTAAGAATTTTGATTGTTAAGGAAAAATATTAAAGTTTTTCACTTTTATTTTGAGCAGTAGTTGTAGAAATATAGGTTGAATTTGATCTAATACTGGCTTATGCTGTGAAAATGCTGTATTAATTTCAATTGGAATTAAATGTAGCAGTAATAGTTGTAAAAGTATTAGTGGGAGTATGAATAGAATGAAAAGAAATAAAAGAAGTAGCATTAATAGTTGTAATAATAGTAGTTGCAGCCCTAGTACATAGTACTAGCATAAGTAGTAGAATTTTTGGTAGAAATATTAGTGGAATATTATGGAATTATATATAGAACTAGAAGTAATAGTAGTAAATGATTGTATGAAAAAATAGTTGAATTGAAAGTAGCTGTAGTAGTAGCAAAAGTAGAAATACAAGTATCAGCCGGAGCACTAGCAGGAAAAGTTTTAGAAATATTGGTAGAATTATTAGTAGAACTGTATGTGGTAGTAGCTGAGGTTGTAGAAATGTTGGTAGACATTATAGTAGAAGGTTAAGTAGAAGAATTGATGATCGCAATATTAGTGGAATATTATGAAAATATATGTAGTATTAGAAGTAAAAGTACGAGTAGAATCAACAGTAGAGTTAGAAACAGAAATAGTAGTAGAAATAGTAGCAGAAATAGTTGTTTTTGCTGCTGCTGCTGCTGCTGCTGCTGCAGTGCATCATTAACGCAGCGTTGGTCACCCAAAAAGTCAAAAAGGCCCATCCAAAAATGGAAGCAACCATTTGTGCTGCCTGTTTAATGACACGGAAATCAAATGTCGACGCTGTTGGCGTTGTCGTTGTCGTTCTCGTTGTTGTTGTTGTTGTTGCTCGCGTTGCTTGCCACCGTCAATTGCAACGCTTTTCCGCCACTTTGGTCAGTCGCCCACACACACACACACACACTCACACACATATAAACACACACACTTCCACTTCAGTTGTGCTTGCCCTTCCCCCTTTTCCCTTTCCCCCTTCACAGCCCTGAACAGACATTTGCTTTAATTAACGAAAATTAAGCGCAGTGGCAACTCGCAGCAACAACAGCAACAACAACAACATCAGCAACAACATCAACGTCAGCGTTGACGTCGACGTCGACGCCTACGCACAGTGCGTAGTCGGTTAGCCCGAGGTGGAGTCCGATTGCGGGATGCGGGGTATCATCGAGTTGAGCACAGCTGCTGTTGTTGTTGCTGTTGTTGTTGTTGTTGCTCGAGTTGCATGTGCCGAGCATTTGTTTAGTATGTAAATTAACTTAAATAGCCTAGAAATTAATTAGCAGCGATTGAGATCGCTTGATAATGACAACAAGCAGCAACGAGCAACAACAACAACAACAGCAACGAGCAACAACAACAACAATAGCTTAAAGAAGCAGCAGACAAACGACCACCAACTGTTCCGCTCTTTTAACCCTTTTATTTTATATTATTTCTCTATATAAGCATATATAAGTATTTTTTCTTTTTGGCGCTCAATTTCATCGACTGCGTTCGCTGCTGACGTCGCTGTCGCTGTCGCAGTCGCTACTGGCGTCGCAGTTGCTGTTGCTGTCGGCGACAGTAATAATGATGCGTTTATCCAAAACGAGCATCAGATAAGCGTCTCGGCCGCAGCCGATCGACAAGTTTGATAAGACGCCGCTGCGCAGTCGCTGGGCGCTCCGCTCAGTGATAAGAGACACTGAGGGGCACTGTCTCTGTCTTTATCTGCCGTCTGCCGTCTCTGTCTGACCCGTCGGGGCCAGGTTCAACTTTTGTGGCACATTAACGAAAGAAAGAAAGAGGAGCGGCGTGTGTGCACATCATTCAAATGCCAATTAAAGGCGCCGGCGTACACAAAACCTGAGAACCTTTCTGAAGACGGAAGACTGCAAACTGAAGACTGAAGACTAAAGACTGACGACCAAAAACCGAAACCGAAACAGAAACCGAAACCAAAACGAAACGGAACGGAACGACCCCAACAATCCCTTGATCCTCCAATTCCCCGATCTACCAATCCACCAATCCTCCGATGCTCCGATCCCAATCCCGACACAGACGCGACCGAGAGCAATCAGCTGTCATTTGGAGGCAAACAAAGTGGACATGACTATGCCTTGCATTTCATTTGGCCCAAAACAAAACGTACCAGCAACAACAGCAACAACAACAACAACAACCAAATAAGGGATGAGCCAACCATCAAATTGTAATGCGCTGCACTCAACCCATTCACGCATTCATTCTCCACTCATTTCATCATTCATTCACTCACTCACTTCGTTGGCTGCATTTTGTGCCTTAATTATGACAGCAATATCATTTAGTTAGATTAACATCAGCTTAATTAAATGTTATTAGTCTTATCTGCTTGTAATATATAATATTATCCCTTTTTCAGTTAATTCCCTCAGTTTTCCAGCAGGTATAACCCTAAAACCTTATTTAAAAGTCATACACAAGGTTGCATCATTATTTTTTTTCGGACTTTTAAAGGCGTAGCATGAGATTAGAGTCAGTTTTTTAGAATGTAAATCGAACTAAAATACAACCAACTGTCCATATTCCAAATTTTCACATAATATCGTAAGTAGTATTATTAATTGATTTACTTTTTACTTACCCACTTTTCAAAGGGGAACCTGCTTAGAACATTGTAATCTATCCACTTACCAAGTTTCATAGTGTCATCTCAAAAGTTTTATCAGATAAATTTGCACGCAAATTTTCAAGTTTAAACTGATACAGCTCGCGTTCAGATTGGTGAATTTTAATGAAATTTTCTGGAAAATGCATTTCAATGGGAGTACTATTTTAAAAAAAAAAGCCTTACTGTTTTTGATAAAAAATTAGGCTTGCTGAAAGTTCCGTTGTGGCCGTTACAAAGAATGAAAGTCAATTTGAGGTTAACGTATTCTATTAAAACAAAAAATTACTATTATAAAAAAACATGCAGTTTTTTGACAACTTTAAGTTTTCGCCCTTGGTTTAAAAATTTTCGGATATATTAAAAATTATCGCTTTATCTCAGCATCTCACCTTGATTGAGAAATGTACCAAGAAGTTCTTCAAGCTGATTTTGAAGATAGTTCGTAATAGGGTATATAATATAATACGAGGTAAAAGTCTAGTGACGAAAACATTTTCTTGCCTTAAAATTTCTGATATCCAATTTTGTGACGAATAATATTAAGTTTTACATATAAATTATTTTAAAAAAAAATGTTGGCCCTCTGCACATTGCGCTAAATTCTTCATACCTAATAAATATAACTTTTTTTGCGCAGTGCCGAGTGACAACAAATTTTTTTTAAATAATTTATGTGTAAAACTTAATATTATTCATCACAAAATTGGATATCAGATATTTTGGGGCAAGAAAATGTTTTCGTCACTAGACTTTTTCCTCGTAAAGAGGTTTTTTTATAGGATATCAGAAATTTTTGAATAAGACATTACATTTTTTGAAAATTTCAGTATTTTTTGACAGTATAACTTGTCAACTTTGTTTATTGTTTGTACACTGGTTCGTTTTACGAACACACATGTCAATCGCAAAATCTATCAGCACTCTCAAACTATGGCTGCTATGACACTTTGTTGCTGCTGCCCTATTGAAATTCAAAGTAAAACGTATATATTCAGTAAATAGGTTATATCTTCCAAACCTAGCGGTAAAATTGTTTGTGTCATACATCAAAAAAACGCGAAATTTTACACACTACAACATATTGAAAGTTAAAAAAAATCGTTAGCGGCGTTTTCTCAAAATCCGCCAAAGTATGGGACAAAATACCTTATTTCACCTGTAGCAATTTACCTATGTACTTTAGAAAAAAAGTTAAGAGGTATGCATAAGAGCCCTTCAAATTACCTTTTCAACGATATATAGATCGCATCTTTAGCTTTTATCGTTTGGATGCTATCAATGCTTCAATTTTAGCGGTTTTTAGCGATTTCCCGCTAAACTAGCGATTTTTCGAAAAAGTCGTAGAACAAACGTCTCTAGATTTTTGAGCGGGAACAAGTCCTCATTCAAACTTTTAAGCTAAATCAACGATTTGATCCAAGCAAACAAACAGACAGACTGACTTTTCATCTCTTTCCGGAAGGCCCCTAAAAATTTCAAAATTAATTTTTATTTTATTTTTAATTTTAGCCAGTTGTCCGATTTTGATGATCGCAGTGTCATTCGGCGCGTATTTTTGATGAGAATTGTAAAAAAATTCAACGAAAATTCAAAAAGGCTCCAACGGCCCCATTAGCTCCAATAATTAAAATATTTCCCCTCCCACTTGCACCTGTTTATCTCACGAACCAGGTGAGTTTCCAAAAGTCTTAGTACGCACATTTGTAAGATAAATTGATACCTTTCGATCGGTGTACAACTCGACCTGATCGGACAGTCATAGCAAATTTTCCATTCTTCCTGTGTATATATGCTAGTCGCCTTTGCACCCTTCGTGCTGCTTTCGTCACTAGCGCGGACTGCCGTCCGCAGTGATAAATAATTTATTGCAAGGACCTTCAAATGTTTTAATATAGAAATGTTACTATCTTCAGATCTGGCACCTATATTCAAAATTTGATCATAATAGGTCAAGGACTACTCGAGTTATCATGGGCTAGTTGATAGGCAGGATGATGGTATTTTTCGAAGGAACACACCTGCTAGTTAAATCTAATAAGCCCACTGAAATGGTAGGGCATGAGTTCAGTTCGCACAGCTTAATCCCCGCTTAGGAAGAACCAGCAAATGAGATTAAAAAATAAAAACAACAACAAATACGAGAAGAAAAGAACAGAAACCAGACCAGACCAGACTCGAGATCGATTCAGTGACTGTTGGACTGTCCTACTGTCCGACTGTCGGACTGTCGGACTGTTTGGCATTGTGTGAGCCCAACTCAAAAGCGGCGCTTGAATTCGCAACGGCAGCGGCGCCGCGTGTCCCTGGACCTGGAAATGGACTCGGGTCTGTCCCTGGGTCTGTGCCTGGTCCTCGTCCTGGACCAGCCGACCGAATGCCCATTCATCGATCAAGTTGCAAGCGCCACGACGAGAAACGTGAGGCAACAACGGCAACAACTGCGGCAACAACAACAACAGCAGCAACAACAACAACAACAATAATCGCCTGTCGCAGATCTGCGTTGCTCGGTGGCTGAATTTGAATACATTCGTATTCGCATTCTCAATTGTATGGGTATTCATACACAGAGAAAAAATAAGGGAAATTCTTCCGGTACAACATTGTCAAAGGAAATCTCGAACTCTCTTAACACCGATTACAAAATTCTTGAATTAATTGTCGCTCTTAAAAAATATCCAAATCACCGCAGTTCTACTAATAAGAAATTTGTATTTAATTAAAGTATTTAATTTGCTTATTTTAACGCTGAGTCAGTGACATTTTATCCACTTATCGACGCATTTTCTGGAAAATATGCGAATATGTTAAGAAGTAATTAATTTCTCACAATTCTGTAAGAAGCATAAACTGGCTTCGTTGAAAATTAAAAATTAAAAAAAAACAATTTCTGTAAGATTTGGCTTATTTTCTTATTATGTGAAATAAGATCTTTTCCTGCTACTGTAAAATTATTTTCTCGAAAATGCATAGATCTAGTTTTAATTTAACATTTATAGCCTGACTACATACTTAAAGAAAATGTTATGCTTAAATTAAGAATATTAACTCCACTTTTTGGGATGATCAATTTTGTTGTGTGCATGAATATTCGTATTTGTATTCGTTTGCCTTTCGTTTGATTCCCTTCCCTTCCCTTCGCTTCGCGCTCGGCTTGTCAAGCGGCTTGTCAGTGTCGCCAAAAAAGCAGAACGTCGTCTTCATCGTCGATTCGTTGGTTCGTTGGGAGGTGGAAAGTGAGGGGTATTTTCCCCTTCCCCTTCTGCTTCTGCTTCTGCCTTTGCTTCGGCTTCTTCTTGTCCTCGCTCTCCATATCCATCTCATTCGCATTGTCTCTGGATCTGGATCTCGGAAAAGGATCTGGCGTGCCGGGATTTTGTCTTTGATCGACGACTGTTTAACATCAGAGGCAACTCAGCAAACTGCCAACTGACTGCTGACTGTTGACTGTTGCAAGTTGCCAGTTGCTAGTTGCCCCTTGTTGCATGTTGCAAGTTGCCCTGCTCTCTTGGCCGTGTTAACGTTTTGGCTCACATTTGTTTTGGCCTGCGACCCGCAATTGATTCGCAATTCCATGGCGCATTGATTTTGATCAGCCACGACAGGCGCACCTCAGTTGCCCCTTCATCCTGACCACCCCCCCCCCCCCCCTCTGCCACATCCCTTCCCCACCAATTTACCCCTGGTTGCAAACTTCTCTGCCTGTGCTTTTTTTTTTTTTGGCCAAATGCGACCAAATCAGCGCCAGACGCAAATTTTATTGACAGCATCAGTTGGCAGTGAACGGTTCTGGGCTCGAATCATTTGGCACTCGTGTGAATGCGAGCTGCGCTTTCATTTTGCGGCTTTGTGAGTCGCACTGAATGCACTCACACACTCACACAGTCACACACTCACACACTCACATACTCACATACCATGCGGCACTGAGGCGGAAGTAAAGAGTCAATGGAGTCCAATTCATTTGGTCTAGGAATTAAATTCGAAATATTTGATATGCTATTTTATTTATATGCATTTCATGAGTGCATTCATTAAATAAAACTTCTAAATCTTTTTATAACTTATGGACAATTCATACTATTCACTGGTAAACACACTTGGAAAATGTTTAGTTGAAGTTAGCTATGAGTGTATTCACTTGTGTTCAACTAGTCTTTGTGTTTTTTTGTCAAAGTTTATTCCAAATACATTTCTCTGCGAGTTTTTTTAAGCGGGTTTTCAACACTTAACAAAAATGTTACTCATTTACTTTTGTGAAAGTATTTCACTTCCAATATTTAAAATTAAGCTCAATTCACTTGAGAATACGATGAAGCGATTTTCAAATACTTAAACTCGATTACTTCTTAGACTATCAATCGAGTAAACTAAATCAATATTTTTGAAAAATCTATAAGAAAAAATATTTTATATGAGTAAACTCGGCCAAGTAGACTCTAGATTAATTTTTTAAAGTGTACTTCAAGGTTTAAAAATTTATTTTTCATTTGAATCTGTAGGTGTATACATTTTTTTTTACAATTTTAGCTTAAGCTGTAACATCTTTTAAACGTATTTATTTCTAAGGCAAAGCTGAACTTAAATTTTTATCAGAATTCAAATGAACCGAACTTTGTCAAATACTCAAATAAGTATGAATCAATGAGTTTAAGATTCATTATTAAAGTTTTCCTCTCTAATTTTGTTTCGCAATACGCACTTAAACACTAAGAAATAGTTATTCATATGTACTTGTGAATATATTCACAATATTTATTAATTTCAATTCAAGCTGTATTCGCTTCAAAATAATCGTATATAAATCGTATATAAATAAAGTGTGGATTTGAATGAATAGTGAGTGTATTCACTTCTTTAAATTATGCTATTTACTGCTCAATTGATTTCTGTAGATGAGTATGTGAATGTATTCATTTGTCTGAAGTATTAGCTAAAGCTATGCGCTTTTATCTCACCGGCAAACTGGCGCCCTAATTTTTTTTTATATGTTTTTCCGCCTTGAACGAGGGTCCATCGAGGGGTTTGGCGGGGACCTCAGTTCGCTTTCATTTGACAAGATGGGCAAAAGATGGGAGTAAAAAAGAAACGAAATTTGCCAGACCATTTGCACTTGCAGCGTGGCATCACTACAAAGCGCCCCACGCTAATTGCGGCAATTAATGGCACAAAAATCTAACGACAACAATTTGCGGCATTCGCTGAGTCAGCCTAAGCTCTCTGGACTCTTGTCTCTGACTGATGACTGATGACTGATGATGGCCCAAAAAGCCATGTATGTGTAGTATGCTACCTGCTGCCTGTCTTTTGTTGTGCGGAATTCGGCGTTAAATGCTCTGCGCCCAGTTGCCAATTCGCCTTTTGAAGTTTAATAGCGTCCAAATGACATGCAACAGGCCGCAGCAACAAATTGACAATCGACCATAGCAAATATCTCAACTAAACAACAAGAACATTAACAAAAACAACAACATTCTGACGCATTCTGACAATATTTCAAAACCAGGGAAACAGTTGTCACTTTGCCAATTCAACGAACTCGAAATGCTCTTGATATATTTGTATTCAATCTAAATGTTCAGTAAAAACTCTTTTTTAAAGTAAAAAACAAGATATTTAATGTATCATGAACTGAAATAAATTTAAATGATACCAGGAACTAAAAATAAAATAGACAGAATGATAGGGTGGGAGTTGACAGAGCTATAACTCATTACAAACTATAGACATACATACATATGTATATGCACACCGTTTAAGAAATTTGTAAATGGAGTAAATGTTGAAAAGAAGTGTCAAGAAAGAGCAGATGCTAAAGTTACGTAGAGAGTGATAGAGAAGATAGAGAAGAGAAAGTATTGGTAGAAAAATTGGTAGATAAATAAAGAAATATTGAGGAAAGCGAATAGAGAGAAAAAGCAATCAAGTGGATTAGTGAGAGAAGCATTATGGTTGAAGAAACAACGTTTACGAATATCGCACAAAGAAGAATTGACCAAGTCGCATACTTTTCAGAGGCATCAAATAAAATAAGGTAAACCAAGCAATTGACTATGATAGATGCAAAGTACTCGTATGCACAGTACGACAAACTGTCATAACTTGGCCAATATACCCAACCGATTGCGTGTTGTGCTTTTGATTCACTGACATTTGTTTTTTTATTATATATATTGTTTTATTCTTTGGCAAGCGTTTGAACACTTTGATAGACGCCAGTTGATGTCACAGACGAGTTCAGAGCATCAGATTCAGATTCAGATTCCGATTCAGATGTCGATTCAGTTGCAGCGGCGTCTGTGGCAGTGGCAGCTCCTGTCGCCAACAGACAGAGAGAGAGAGAGAGAAGGAGAAAGAGAGAGAAGGAGCTCCTCCTACGCCTCAGTTTTGCCGCTTATCTCTGTGTGAGGCAGTGGCAGGAAATTTGCGCTGCTTTGATATGATCGCCGACGTGGCACTGATTTTTGATGGAACAATATTTTTGCTTGTCTCGCCAAGATGTGTGTGTGTGTGTGTATGTGTGTGTGTGTGTAGCGCCAATTGCAGATAGCTGCCACACTTGGCTGAGGCCAGCTTATGGGTAACTCTCTCTCTCTCTCTCTCTCGCTCTTGCCCTCTCTCTCTCTGTCTTGCTCTTTGGGACTCAGCTTCCTGCTGATGACGCCGCGTTGACAAGGCGATGACAGATTTCTGCGAATTTTTCGCATTAGGCTTTGAACTTTCGCATATTGTTGTTGTTGTGGCTGTTGTTGTTGTTGTTGCTGCTGTTGTTGTCTGTCGCAAGTGACGTTTGGAAGCGGCGCTACTGTTTTCGCTGAAGCGCGCAACTCTCTGACGGCACGGAACGACCGCCAAGTGGCGCTGCCCTTTGATGCCTCCCTCCGTCGTCGTCGCCGTCGCCGTCGCCCTCCCCCTTGGCAGCCCCCTGTCCAGTCAGTGGCTTAACGGTTTATATAGAGAAAGAGATGCGACTCGATTTCAGCGGAATTGCTAATAGAATCACAGAGAGTCGACCCCAGACACACAGCACAGATTTTTTATCAAAGGGTTGACTTTGTCTAAGCCACAGTCACAGCCACATTCACAGATTGTTGCAGATTGCTGCGGGTTTGCAGCAGGAACCAGAAGAACATGAGGCAGGCACTGGAACTGGAAGTGGCACTGGCGATGGCATTGCAACGTTGCCACATCCACCTGATGGCGACACGTAGCTCATTTAACCAAGCGCCAGTTGTGAGAAAATCTCTCAGCCGCCAGATTTGACGTTTATTATTATTGCCTGGGTGTGGTGCCAATGTTGCCAATGGTGCCAGTGGTGCTGCCAGTGCTGCCACTGCCAATTTGAAACAGCTTTGACCATTCTACGTAAAATACGACCACGTTCCTCAACAGTTTACCATCTACAACTGATGGGAATGAGACAGAGACACTCCTACTCCTACTCCTACTCCTACTTCTAAGTAGCTGCCAAATACGAAATTCCCAATAATTTAAGAAAATTGCCCTTTTACTAAACTGTAGTTTCTAAAAAATTACAAGATTACGAGTATTTTTATGCTCTAGATCATTTTGCTTTTTGAAATTATAATTGATAAGTTGTTGCGAGAAATATTATATTTAAATTTAAATGCAAACAAATAGTAGGAATAAACGCAGAAAGAAAAACTAGTTATTGTTGTATATTTATAAAGAAAAGATATGTTATATATTCATAGAAAAAGATAAAGAATTGGTTGAACAATAATAACAATGTTAAATTTAGTTTTATGTTAAATTCAAATATTTTTAATTGCCTGACAAGTAACTAAATAGAAACTTATTCATGCAAAAAAACTTTATTTTTATTGCTTCAATTTGATGTGTTTTTTTTTACAATATTAAAATAAGCAGACATTTAAGTATGTTTTAGATAAATTGAAGTGTTTTATAGTTGAATTTAAATAAAATTAATGCACAAATATTTAAATACACAAAGGGAGTCTTTAACGGTGTATAAATATGGGTATAAATAATGGTTCAAATACAGGAAAACTATCTTCAATCTATTACTCCCAACAGTTCAGATTGTTTATTTATGAATTAAATGAGAAATGTTGAATTTGTAGTGATTCCAATGAAAACAAGGTGCAAATCTTACATCCGACTAAAGCAGGGCTTTTTATTATTAATCTGACCTTATTAACGTTTATCTAACTTTCACCAAAAAAAGAATGACAATCTGCTCTAAATATGGTTTTTGTTATTTTAGTAAGAAAAACTATTAATTAAACTTATTGAAGATATCAGTATGATAAACTAATGCATAGCCTGTAAATTTGGGAATCTAAACACGAAATTTTCAAATCAAATCAAGTTTTAAAAACTATTATGAAAAGGTAATAAATTTTGCTTATATCCTGAAAAGTTGTCTAAGGAAGTCCCTGATATTATTAATAACAATTATCGAGTATTTATAAAAGAGTATTTTTGTTGCCCCGCCTTTCTCACTCCGTCTTCAAACTTATTCTCATGAGTTTTTTTCCCTTTTTGATAGAACACGAGACGGAATGGCGTTCGGAATACACAGATCGTTATCCGAATACAAAATTATAATTATCAGGGGTGCCACAGAAATCGCTTTCGCTTGAATTTCACTTAAATTAGTATGAAATTTAAGTGAAATTCAAGCTAACGCTATTTCTGTGGCACCCCTGAAATTTGTATGAAATTTAAGTGAAATTCAAGCGAAAGCGATTTCTGTGGCACCTTTGTATATATGTTATTTAATTTATTTACTTGTCTTTACAGTCAAATCAAAAATACCCTCGGCTTACAGGGTATCTTAGCACAAGTTAAACTTATTAAGCCGCAAGTCATGAGCTAAGAAAAAACCTAAAATGAGAGTAGAATGCGATGAGATGAGCCGTGGCGATAGCTGAGCGACATTTGTGGCTAATGGCGGGCACGACGATAAGGCCCAGTTAACAGAGTTAACACAGTTGGCAGTTGGCAGTTAACTAACTGTAGATAAAAATCAGCTGATCAATCGATCGATCGATCGATCGTCTAGGGAAAACGTGCTGTTGCAATTGGCTCATTAGGTGGCAACTGTTTTGGGTTGCGTTTTGGGTGCAAATGATGTCAAAATATTTGCACTACGAAAAGGGGAAGAGCGGCGAAAGGAAGGAGAGAGGAGAAGGAGGAAGGGAGGAAGTCCTGCTGAGAGGATTAAACGTTTAAATTGTTGGGGGTGGCTGATTGAATCTATCTATCTATCTGTGTGTCTATCTATCTGTCTATGTATCTATCCATCCATGTATCTACAAGTTGGTGGCATGCAGCGCAGTGTTGTTGCCCCAAGGAGAGGCAGCAAATGACAAAGATGCCGCTGTGCCATCAGCCATTGAGATTTAATTGCAGCAACGGCAGTTGAGCAATAAAATTTATGACCTACAAATAATAGGTCTTGTTCAACAGACAGTCGGCCCAATGCCAATCGATGGGCTTTGATAAATGGGCCCAAAAGCCGACTTCAACAACAATAACAACAATAACGACAACAACAACAACAATTGCAACAACAATAAAACTAACAACGACAACGTTGACGATGTGCGGCAATTACGCGTAAAGTGCCCAAACAACCAAACAACCAAACAACCGACTGTGGGCGACGGCAGTGAATACTTTAAATGGGCCAAGGGGCTGTTCAAGGGGTGTCCAAGGGATCGATCGCCATATGTGGGTGACCAACTCTGCAATATATCGATCAGCTCAACTGCACTGCAGCGCCACCTGTCGCACTGATATCGTTTATATCGACTATTTTCAAGCATGCCAATTAAAAGAAAATTTCAATTTACACTCATGGATAAAAAAAATAAAATAGAATAATAGGTACTTCGTTTGAAATATCATACCTTCATTTTTCGAGAGCTTGACTATATTTTAAATAAACCTAATTATAAATACATTTTGTACATCTTTTTTAACCCTCTACCGCATACAGAGCCATATATGGCTTTCAATTTTTAATGAAATTTCTTTTAGTTAAAACGGTACTTAAGCGAAGTCGATTGTTATTGGTCATTCTCTTTGCACTATTTTCTATTGGAATAAAATATGGAAAAAAATTTTGAGTTGCTTCACTTCGTGTTTCTATGAGTTTTGTTCAAGCGTCTCGCGTGAATTTGTGCGTGAATATGAAAGTGAATTTTGCTGAATTTCGAATTAAATTTATATCTTCCAAAAAAAACATTTCTTTTGTTGAAGAATAATTTTTTCCAAAAGAAAATAAAGTTTTCTTTCATAAAAAAATATAATTTGACTGTAAGTTAGGCATTATATATACTAATTCTTGCAAAAATCGGCGAAAAAATGTATGGTTCTTCATTTATTTTTTCCTAAACTATATACCCAAAAAAAAAAATTTGTCCAAATATATATTATAATATGCCTAATAAACACATATACATATGCATAAAATGATGTGTTTTCCTTATTGGATCTATGTTCATGCAGTAGAGGGTTAAATACAAGTAAATATTGAATACTTTTCAATAATAATCGTGACTTTTGGCAAGTTTTTAAAATAATAGGTACTTATACTAGCATCACTTGCATTTCAATTAAATTTTTTTAGTTATATAGATACATATATTTCAATGTGTATTAATAACGCCTTTTATTACAGACAATATTTTTTGTTATTAAAAAAAGTGTATAATTTATTTAAGTTCATAAATAAGACGAATCATGAGTATTTTAAGATTGTCTGATATATTATTATTATATGTTGAGTTTTTATGTTGAGCGGTATAAAATAAAAATCATTTAAAATATACATATAATACATTTTTTTTTTTTTTTTTTAATTTTTAGAAAAAAAAAAATTATCTTGGGAGGTAGCTTTAGGGCCCAAAAATAATGATTACTGTCTAAATTTTATAAAATTACTCAAAAATAATTATTATCAGTGAAGGAAAAAGTAAAAATTATTAATAATCATTATTTTTGAGTTTATTTTTTTTTTTGATCAAAAATAATGATTACGGTCTAAGTTTTATAAAATTACTCAAAAATAATGATTATCAGTAAGGAAAAATGTAAAAATCATATATGTAAAAATCATGGCGAAAATGCAGAGATTTAGAAAAAAAAAAGATTTTGGGGCAAACCATTTAAAAAAAAAAAACATTATTTCCGGTTTTGGGTTTTTATGCTTATTTAAGTGAGTGGTGCCAATATTTTTGACATTTTAAATAAGTTAGACTTTGACAAAACTAAAATTTAAAAACTTTCAAAGTGTATTTCTTGGATCTGACATTATAGCAGATATGCTGGCAACATACTTAATCGTAGAATTTAATTTTTGTGTAAATGTATAAATAAAATAGACCAAAAACTGAGACATTTGGAAGGTTAGATATTTGGGCTAAGTTTAAGGTTGTTTTCAGTGAGATGGAGTGAGATTGAGAAGTGATCTGCTTTCAGGTAGCAGACACACTTAATGGCCCTAAACGATTTGGCCCATTGTTGCCGGCAATCTGTTAAGTACCCCCTGTAACAACATCCACCCGCACATTCCCTTCCTCTCTCTCCACCTCTCCCTCACGCCCGCCCTCTCGCTCTTGCTCTCGCTCTGCCTCTCACTCCCTTTTGTTGCTGCTGCTGCTTTTGCATCTTTTGTTTGGCGCATTGCATTGTAATCGATAGTTTTCGCAATGCAACAATTGAAATCAATGAAATTGAGAACATTTGCAGCGAATTGAAAATAGACAAACACACACACACGCACGCAAAAAAAAAGAATTGAAAAGAAAATACCGAATGGAGGAGACAAAAAAAGAAAATAGATTTTCGTTGGAATTAAAATTGAGGGCTTGCAGCAATTAAATGTACTTGACTGCATTTCAGAAACTATAAACCGTTAACCATCTCTCCGTCTACGCACACACCCCCATATAGATTTCGACCCCTGCCCCAGTCCCAGTCCCTGTCCCTGTCCCTGACCGTATATCAAACTCAATATATCTCAATTCCAAATAGCATATCCAGAATCTCGAGCCCAAGTTCAACAACATTGTGGTTGCATTCGAAATTGCCTCTAGACAGCTGTCTCGATTGCAATTCCAAAAATACTCGCAGCAACAACGGATCCAGAAGTTGCCCCTGCCCCTGCCCCTTCCCAATGACGCATAACATCAGCAGATTTGGGAAATTCGAAATTGGGAAATTAACTAACAAATGGCCATGAGAATTAATCACATTTAAGTGAAAATTATATACATACTTATAAAAAACGGTTGGGAAAATATGAAGCTTAAAATTTAGAACTTGAACTTAAAAACATGTATTAATATTTGATAATTACCTCAGTAAAAGAATTATATGTGACACATATTATTGTTTAATTAGAAACGCACAAGTGCAAGTTAAGTAAGATAATAAGTTAATAAGATAAGTAAGATAATGCATATTTTAACCCTCTAATGCCTTATTTTTCTATCGTGCTGGAAAAATCATTTTAGACTAATTTTTGGTCAAAATGAACGAATCTGAACTTAGTTTTTTAATTAGACGCTTAGTTTACCTGTTACAGGTAAAAATACGTACCCCGCCTAAAGGCGGGGTTGGGCATTCCCGCCAAAATTTTTTGAAAAAAAAATTTGTTTTTTATTGGATATAAATTTATAAATATATGTATACATATATTATATATGATATTCAATAATTGCTTTGCTTTATAATTATCCTCCACCCACACAATATAGAAATTAAGTTAAAAAACATCGTACGATGAAATCAATGGCTTCAACAAGTTTTTCATCCCTTGCAAATCGTACCTCACAAACATTTTTGGCGGGAATGCCCAACCCTGCCTTTAGGCGGGGTTACGCTTAAAGCGATTTTAGTGAGCTTAACTTATATTTTTCCTATATGTTGTTACATCATTTAATAGATGACTAAATTTCCTATTAGCCAGTATTTTTCTTAACTGTGTACGATAAGATTTACTGCTTATTATCTTTATCTAAAAATCAGTGTTTGCCAAAATTTATTTAATTGCGCCCAAAACCTGATTTTTTTAATTTGAAGTCAAATTTATGCAAATCGAATTGCATAAAAGTTATTTTTTATATGTAACCATATGCGGGCATATATTAGCAATATATTAATAGTCAAATTTTGTCAATATATTAATTTTTGTAGTTTTGATGGAGCTTTTTGTTGACCCCGCCTAAAGGCAGGGTGAGGCATTACAGGGTTAACATATACTACTGTGGGCAAAAAGTACCGGGAAATTTAAATTAAAAAAATTTGGGATTCCGATTGGAACAAATGTTTGTACTTTTAGGTTGGCACTACTATCATTAACATCTGTGCAAAATTATGCGTTAAAATATTCATAAGTGATTAAGTTACGATTAGTTTTGTACGACGCCAAATGTGCAAAATAACTAAAACAAACTGCATTCTCAGAAATAAAGTATCTTTACCTAAAACGCGAAGAGGAGCAAAAAAAGTTTGTCACATATAATTCTTTTACTGAGCTATTTAAAATTAAAATTAAGTCAATTAAATTCAAATCAACAATTGTGTAACTAATAACACGACATAAATCTTCGCCTTTGAAATAAATTTCAAAATTAAATAAGTCACTAATCAGACTGACTGAGATTTGATTTTCAACTCACTTTTCAAATTGTGAAATTCATAGTCGTATTTACAATCAGAACTTAAATAAAATTATTTAGTTTATTCATTATCCGCTGTACACTAAAACTAACAACCAACTACATACAAATAAATATTTTATATTTTTATATATTTGCACAAAATCACAATGGATAAAGCAGGTAACGTGCTGGCCATGCTGGGCAAGGACTGTCTGGGAATTGTATCGGAATATCGCATTGGATCGCAGGATCAGGCTGAGACGGCGACAGATACAGAGACAGCGACAGGAACTCAAACAGACTGTTCGGAATTGAATAACGTATTCAAATTTGGAGAACGCTTGCTGGTGGGCTTCTCTGGCTTGAATACGGATATCCTGGCAGTGCGGAATCAGCTGAGACTCCGCAAGAATATCCACGAGCTGAAGGAAAACTGTGACATCACTCCGGTTGCCTTGACAAATTTACTGTCAAATTTGCTGTATGAACATAGATTCGGTCCATTTTTAGTTGAGTCAATTATCGCTGGATTCGATCAAGATACGATGGAGCCATATATCTGCTCGATGGATCTCCTTGGCCAGGCCAATGTCGCAAAGGACTTTGTGGCACTCGGCACAGGATCTGAGCAACTCTATGGCGTGTGCCAGACTTTATGGCGACCGAATTTGGAAGCGGATCAACTATTTGAAATCATTTGCCAATCGGCAGTCAGCGCGATGGATCGCGATGCATTGAGCGGTTGGGGTTCAAAGGTCATGATTCTCGAATTTGATCAACTGACCGAGCACAGCATGAAAGGTCGAGTGGATTAATTATTACACTTCGCATTACATTATTATCACATATTATCAGAAATATATCTGAAGGTACTATATAAAAGGAGGAGCAATGAGAGAACTATCTTTTTTACTCATGTAAGATATGGTTTTTATCTTAATTTCAGTTTTCTTTGTTGCTTCAGCTTGGTTTATTGCCCTGCCCCCCTTTTTGGCCCGGCAATTGCAATTGTACGAGTAATTCCAATTTCGAAATTCCAGTTACAGATTGTCCAACTGTTTGTCAACTGGCGAACCGACAACAAAGCCGCCCACTAATTAGATACTTCGTATATAACCAGAGCTACAGCAACAACAACAATATCTATTTATTTCTTGGTACAACTCGCAAAAGCGTAGAAATATGTGACAACGCTGAACGCATCGCATCGCATCGCATCGGTCGAATGGTCGCTTGTCCACTTTGCTCACTTTGTCCAGTCGAACTCCACCTCGCTCAGATTTGTCCCTGCTCGGTCCACTGATTGGATGCAGTTGACGCCCACATGTTGCGTCGCCTCTTTACATAATGGAGAGTTTCATGCGAACTCCCCCGAGAAAAACAATGCAATTGTTGTGCAAGTGCGTACCCCAACTTTACTTTATCTCCTACTTCCCCACTTGCCTTCGCCTCTGACACGCCCCCTCTTTGTCTGTGCCCCGCTGTGGGGCATTTTGTCACAGTGTGTGAAAGATCTTCAAGCGTAGACCTCGAGGGTTACGCTTCGTCTGTCGTCTAGGTGAAAGTACCCGTTGAGACGCTTCACGCTGCCGACTCCCGGCTTCTGACTCCCGGCTGACTCTGTTTCTTTTCCCGACTAAAGATGGACGCGTCTCGTGTTTTATTCACTGAATTCACTCAGCTCTACACGAGTCTACACATCGCTACAACTCTTCACTACACTATTCTACATTCGTAACAGTCCACAGTCAACTCTACACTATTTTGACCATTACTACCCCAACTTTGACTGCAGCAGCTCTTCTGTAGCTTACATTTTAGTCTACAGTCTACACTAACCTTATCTCATCTGCATATAGCACTAGCCCAACTCTACTAAACTGTATATGGGCTAATCCTGCGTGTCGCACGTAACATTCGTACGTTTTTGTAGATGAAAATATAAAAAATGTTTTGGGCTTTTGAAAGATGAACCGTCAGCTTTTTTATAGTGCTTCGAGGGATTTAAGTGTACTTTCGAAGGGCATAAAATACAATTTCGTTACAGTTACTTTTTGCGAAATAATTGTTCATAATGTTGTTTAGCGCACGCTACACAAATTGGAAGTTTTTTTAGCAAACGATGTGAACCACGCACGGAACGGATCGCGCGCAACATGTTTTCCATAACATATTTATGTTGTTTCTGTCTCTCTTTTTTTAAATTATATATCGAAAGCAGGTTGGAAAACTTGTTTTAAATTAAACTTTCAATATATTTCTAAGAATCCTGTCCTACTTAGTGTAATCGTTAAAATACTAACGGTCCATTTTGGATGTCAATTTTTAAGAAAATGGACAAAAATATATAAAAGATGAATTTATTCCAATGTTAAATCGATATGTAAATTGCTTAAATACTCTGCACTACTCTACACTACTCTGCACCTACTCAACACCTACTCTACTCTATACCTACTCTACACCATTCTACACTACTCTACACTACTCTACACTCTACACAACTCTACACTACTCTACACTACTCTATACTACTCTACACCACTCTACACTACTCTACACCACTCTACACTACTCTACACTACTCTGCACCTACTCTGCACCTACTCAACACTACTCTACACTACTCTACACTACTCTGCACCTATTCAACACCTACTCTACACTACTCTATACCTACTCTACACTACTCTACACCTACTCTGCACCTACTCTACAGTACTCTACACCTACTCTGCACCTACTCTACAGTACTCTACACTACTCTACACTACTCTTCACTACTCTACACTACTCTACACTACTCTACACCACTCTACACTACTCTACACGACTCTACAATACTCTACGCTACTCTACACTACTCTACACCTACTCTACACCACTCTACACCTCTTCTACACTACTTTACACTCCTCTATACACTAGACACACCGTACAGATGTCGTCCATAGTCTTTACGAAACACACTCCCATCTCTAGTCGCGACTGTCGTCTCGTCTCGTTTTGATCGACTTGGCCAGTGGCCATTCGCCTGTCGTCTTCTGGGTGGGCGCCTACAGTTGCTGAGTGGTGCAACAGCAGCAGGAGCCGCAGCTGGGTGGGTGGGTGGTGGCGGGTGGGGCGGTCAGGCAGCTAGGGGCGGGGAGCAAAGCATTTTTGCATAACGCGACAACATCATGTAAGCTCGGCTCTCTCTCTTTTTTTTCTCAGGCCTGGGCAATCAAAACAAAACAAAAATTACAAAAAAGAAAAGAAAAAAAGAACGCCACAGACAGACAGCGAGTAAAATTTGAAACCACCAAAGTGGTGATGGTGGTGACGTTTGGTGGTGGTGCTGCTGGTGCTGCTGGTGACTCCAGCGTCGCCATCATCATCGTCGTTGTCCATCGTCGTGCATTTACAATTTTCTGCGAATTTCTTGAAATCTGAACGAGCAATAACAAGCAGCAGCACAATATACATGCAGAGAGAGAGAGAGCGAGAGAGAGAGAGTAAGAGAGAGACAAATTCAAAGTGCTGAAAGTCGCGGCGCAAAGTCGATCTTCAAGCAGCGCCTACCCTCTTGACTAGCCCTTAGCCTTAGCCCTACACTTAATGCCTGCCCCCTTTTTTTTACTACACCTCGTCCCGCCCCCCCTTACCATAAGGCTGAACACGATCCCCCTCGGCTGTCGACAATTTTCAGCGATTTTTGTTTTGTCGTTTCTTCTGAATTTATTCAACAAACTGCCCGCCCGCCATCATCGCTTCGCAATTATAATTAAGTTTAATTGAGTGATTGACGTTTTTAGAGAGTGCGCGGTCACCCACAAATCTACAACAACAAACCAGCAACCAACAACGAACGCGAACAACAACAACAACAACAAGAACAATAACAATGTACAGCAAATGGCAACGGATGAGATTATGAAATCAACGAACGGGCGGACGACGTTGACGATGATGACGGCGGCCCGCCATAATCACAACAAGTCCAAAAACAAAACAAAAAATGCTGAAAGACAACAACCACAGCAACAGCAACAGCAACAACAATGGTTGGTTGTCCCCTTCGCATTCGCTGAGAAACCCGCTTGAAAATTGTTATTTTTCATACGCCCCGTTGTCGGCGTGGGTGGGCAACCGATTCGCCTCCATCAGCATCTCAAGTCTCTAGTCTCGAGTCTCGAGTCTCGCTCTCCTCGACAAAAAACCAAAACAAAAAAAACATTGTTATTGTTCGTCCCGTCTCCAGCTCCATCTCAATACTCTGACTTGGTTGCATGTTGCACGTTGCACGTTGCAAGCTGCAAGTCGGTAGTTGCCTCATGCCGCCGCTAGCCACTGGACATTGCACAAATTCGTCGCTTGGATCAACAACAGTTGCAAATGTTGACAATTTCCTTCGATTCGCTTATTTTTTTATTTTTTGGTTCCAGGGTGTTGAGCTCCAATGCGATTCATAACTCAACATTTTGGGTGGTCCACGTGATCAGCTGGAGAGTTCAGGAAGCTCGGGAGCTAAGGGGGAAGTCCCCTGACGGCTTTGCTTCTACAAGTTCAGAATTCATTATTTTTCATTCCCATTTTATTTTGATGTCGATATACAGTGATACTATTGATTGGAATGTGAAAATACATCGAAAATTGACAACTATATTTTCGTGGACGCGATTTTAAACTCCTTCAACTTGTTAGTATTTTCAGCTATAAATCGAGTTAATTAAATAAATCTTAATGAAAATCTGTTTGGATTTTCAATACTAACTATTAATGGTATTTTAAAAAATTATTCTCTTTTTATTAAATAAGTTTCTTCTAACCATATAATTAAGAAAGTGTTTTTGATTACCGAAACTCAAAATTATGAAAAATTATTTGTGAAATTCAATCCAACATTTTTAAATAAATTGTGAGATTCAAATTAACCGAAATAGGTATTACAGCACCATCTTTTATTACACTGTTAATTTGTTAATGGTTTTTGTAAACACTTGTATTAGACATACACGGTATGCATTTACTTTTATTGGATTGGCTCTGGTTCTTGAGATAACCGAAATAGAAGATATCATGAAAATAATTATACTTCGCTCCTTAAGATATATTAATTTGATTATAACCCTCTTATCTATTCGAGTATTTATTTACAACAATTTTACTTATCAGACCTTGAAATTATCAGTTCGTGTCTTATTTTGAGTTAAAAAGAGCTTTTTTCTTCAAAAATAAACAACCCCAACAGATAATCTAGGCGATTACACTGAGGAACAAGGAGAACGGAAAATGGAAGAAAGATACCAAGATGGGACAGCCACATGAAGGCAGACCACTGTTGCACTTTAATAAGGAATTATCCTAGACAAAACCATAACAGAAAATCTTACAATTTGACAAATCTAATAATTTTCTAGTAATCAGCACACTAATCTCATACAGAATTGACTTTAAGCTACCATGCCGCAAAATGACTGTTCCCCAGTGTTATTAATTATAGTTAAGATTTATTAATAATACTGTTGAATTTTATACATATCTAATACATAAAGATGAGAGGATATTACAAATTGTGCCGCTATCTATAGTTATTCAACACATAGTGTTAACTATCGACGAATGCATATATGTATGTATATCTTGATAGTTCAAATCTATATTTAAGCACATATTATGCCCTCAATTATTTATGGCAATTCCAAGTCTATTCGATTCTGAAGTGAACAAGTAAACCCTTTTCTCCCCACTCCCCGCTTGTGGCAAGTTGTTAGTCCAATCAATGAATATCGATTAAAAGAATCGAGTCACGCATCAGCTTATGTTAATTATAATGTTTCAAATAAAAGATTATACACATCAACCGTTAGGTGTTACAAATGACCAAACACGCAACCGATTTGGAGCTTCGAGAGTTTCTAAAATCAGAGGCACTGGGGCGGGGAGCGGGGAGAGGGAGAGGGGAGGGAGGGGGAAGACCTACATGACAGCCGCGTGAGGTTGTCCATTTTTAGGGCTTTCAACGCGATGATCGTTGATTTTGATTAGATGATGATGAGCAAAACGATGAACGGATGCTGCACCTCAAGCCTTAAGCAGACCTTCATTCAGACCTTCCATCTATCGCTCACTTTCCCCCCACCTTCATCACATTTGCTGGTGTCGACGGTGCGTGCGTGCATTTTATTACGCGCGGATGTGATGAGTCTATCGAGACCGAGACCGAGACGGAGACGGAGACCGAGACGGAGACCGACACTGAAAGACGAAATCCGTATCCGAGAAATCTTAAAACACAGAAACTGGCAGCTGAAACAACTGAGGGATGAGAATGAATGAGATTTTTATGGCCAGAGAATTTTAAGTGCGACGACGTTGGCCAAAAAAGATGATCACTTTGATTATTGGACACGCCACAGTCAAACGCTAGTTAAATACCTCGAGATACTATCCAACGTTCTTTTTTTATTTCATGTGATTCCTTTTACGACACTTAAAGATACGGGATCTTTCTCGTGGTCATGTGTGATAAATATGTATCCCAAAATGGCAACCATTAAATAATGAAGCTTAAGCAAATAGAAGATGAACAAGTTGTCAAAAGTTGGACGATGAATTAGAGAGGAAGGCAAGTGAGACTGAACTCTGCAAAAGCTGGAGTAACTGTTAGGCTCTCAACAAAAGCTTAGACTTCCTTCTAACTAGCCTCAAGCTAAGAAGTTTAAAAGAAAAACCAATGCAAAGAACTTGCAAATAAAACGTAATTATAACTGACGAGCTTTCAGAAGCTTTGATTAAGCTTCCAAGAGCTTACAAATTGCTTTCAAGAGCTTTGAGTTGACAAAATTTCTTAAAAGACTTCAAACATCTTTGATTCAGGGAAAAACTTATTACGCTTCACTTCAAGCACATTTAAAAAAAGCTTAAAGCTTTATTTCAAGAGTCTTCTTAAAAGTAAATCAGCTTGCAATCAATTCATATTGATGTGAATCTCACACTTGATTTGACAGCATTGATGTGTGTGTGTGTGTGTGTGTGTGTGTGTGTGTGTGTGTGTGTGTGTGTGTGTGTGTGTGTGTGGTTGTGTGTTTCAAGGTGTGAGATTGTCTTTGCAATTGCCCGGCGGGTGTATCGATGATTTGCGTAGGCGTCAAAGTTGCAAATGTTTGTTGACAGTCGCATATCAGTTGCAGGTGCAATGCCTAATCAGTTATGCAACAATTTGATTTGTACCTACATATGCATATGTGAATACGCAATTTGCAATTGTAATGCCACCAAATGAGGTCAATATATTACATAAATGTGTACATATGTAAATAGTTAGAAATGGTCGAAGTACATGATGGTTTATTTCGTATTCATAGCATAAAGTAAATCACAAAAATATTGAATTTTCTGATAGGAAAAGCATAAATATATTTACTTTTATAATTATAACAATTTGTTATATGGACTTAGGCAGCTTAGGCCATAAATATGTATGTACATACATATGAATCCATTTCCTTTCCTTAACTCTCAACTGTGCATTTTATTCTTCTCTTAAGATGTATTTAATTTATAATATGGCATCTCATTAAACTTATAGTTAAAAATATAAGTAGCTTAAAAAAATTACTATCGAGCTCAACAGCTAACAAACAACTTTACTACAGAGTCAATATGGTTATAAATTGAATCAATTGATTTGCACAGGATGAATTAATTATAAATTATTTTTAACAATATTGATATAATAATTTATATGACAATATAACACATTTAAATATTAGTTTAAATTATTCTTCTCGTCTCTGATCTCTGTCAATCTGTAGCTTTCTCTCTTCTTTTGAACTTCTTATTTTGTGAGTGTGAGAAATGTGAAATGTGAAAAGCGAGGAAAACAAGATGTTGTCTAATGTCTATCGATCACTTTAATTACGAGTTACAGTTGCACGATTGCAGACCAGACTAGATCAGACCAGACCAGGCCAGAACTGTGACTCATTTTGGCCATTGCCAATGGCTCAATGGCTCGAATGAACATTCGCAAGGCTCACATCTTACAGTTTGAGGGGCATTGTGTTGGCCACCTCGATGCTGACCATATCATACAATAATAAACCTGTTCGTTTAAGCTTGTTATGGCGAGGCCCAGTCCCATCTCCAGCTCCATGATTATCATTATCATTATCATCATCATCATCATCACGATCACGATGATGAGGCTCCTCTCGTCATAATCAAAAAAGACCAGAAAAATGAAAGAAAAAAAAACTTTAGTCATAAGCGGGCGGACGCGAAGCCTCAACTTTGTTTGGCTGCTCCCCCCTGTCCAACTGTCCCCCCTGTCCCCCTTTCCCCTCTGTCGCCTCAGACCCTGCAGCATGTTGTGTGGCTCCAACTGTGCGCTGAGCAGCGGCAGGGGCAGAGGCGGTAACTGAAGAAGGCGATAGGATGAAGAAGGGGGCGTGCCGGGGGTCTTGATCTTGTTGTTGTTATTATTGCTGTGCTTGTCGTTAAAGTCGTTATTATTATTTGTGGCTCTTTAAGTGGCTCATTCGCTAACTGCACGACGACGTTGGCGATATTCGTGTGCCTGCGCCTGCGCACAGTGCAACCAGAATCCAATAAGCTGATGATATCTCCTTGTACATTTTTAAGCTTAGAATTGAGCGATTTTAGTACAGAATATCAATTAACAACACATTCACATAATACAATTTAAGTACTCGAGATTGCTTAATGCGATTTTTAAATTCATATACAGTGATGCAGATAATATTTGTACGAGTACTGTGCCAAATTAAAAGTAAAGTATTTACATAAATTCAATTTATTTGACGTTTATAAGAATTTTGTAAAATAAATCGAAATGCGTCTTAAAAACTAAGCAAATAAAAGAAAATGCTATTTAATTTATTTCAAGTATGTAGGTGTCAATTATGATTATAAATGTACATAGACTTAAAAATTGCAAATTATAAGAAAAAGTGTATTTATCATTTTTATGTAATTAACAATGTTTAATAAATTGCAAATTAAAAATTGAAATACATTTATTTCCCATAAGAGATTTAAATAAAATGCATTTTATTTTTCATTTTCTTCTTTCACACTGATGCGCGTGTGTATCGTCCCACTGTGCGCTTGGCCATATTCGTGTGCCTGCGCCTTCGGATTCGGCGTCGACGCTGACGCTGCGCCAGACGCTGACAGCGACAGCGACAGCGACTGCGACGGTGGTCCACTTGGCGCTCTCGTGAATTGATTCATAAAATATTATATCATTTTTTTTTGCTTCTCCTGTTTTTGTTGGTTGTTGTTGCTGTTGTTGATCGTTTGAGACTTTGTAATTAGCGTGCATGTTTACCCGAATAATTTCACTTCATGGCGCTCGTTGAAGAAGTTATTATCAAGTCTCTGCCTCTGTGTATTTTGGGGCACGAACCGAACGCGACGACGTCCGCCAATTAGCGGGGCCCACTGTCCAAAAATCTACTTATATGTACATATATATTTAACTTTTTTTTATTTTTTCTTTCTTGGACAACTGTAGCGGAAGGAAGTGGCCCCGCCGATTAAAGCTTGTGACTTGAGCTAACTTCGACGCCAACTCGCAACTTTAATTCCAATTCCGATTCCGATTTAGAGTCGCATCTTCAGCTGTAGCTGTAGCTGTATCTGTAGCTGTAGCTGCTGGCAAATTGCATAAATCAGCGTGGCTGGTATCCGGGACTCGGACTCCAGCTCGGACTGGGCTCCCTTAATTGACATACTCGTATTCGTATATAGACCACCGTGCTGACATTTTCCGACGAACTGTCGCCAATTTATGGAGGGCAGCCAAAGGGTCACGTCATGCGTTCGCGCTTGACAGCAGCTCGTAACTTATTTTCTTTTCTTTCCTCCTCTTGTCTTTCCGATTTTTGTGGATCAGCGTCAAATGATCATCAGAAACTTAGCTCAGCCGACCAGCATTAGAGATAACGAGATGAGGAGTCAGCTGACTTTCTGAGCGCTCAATCAGAACGAATTTAGGTAAAAAGAGGGTTGAAAGACAACTAGCCGTAGCTTTCTACACATAAGCATAGATCAAATCCTTAGCAGAGTCAGCAGCAGAGAGAGAAGGATGATAATTCCAGATTCTATCAAAGAATCATACCTCAAAGCTTTTGAATGAATTTGTTTATTTTTTGCATTTCTTGACTTGGTGGGACCATACCTGTTAAATAATGATTAGTAATCATAGTCATTAGTAATTCGATCATTTTTGTTTAAAAGTCGATCTAATGATTAAATTACGATTATTTTCGGTTTTGCCCAATTGTTCAATGATTACGATTATAAAAAATAAAGAAAAAATCTTAAATTATCAAAATTATTAAAAAAAAAATCGGGAAAAATTAAAAATTATCTTTTTGAGTATTCGGATTATTTTTGATTTTTTGCTGATTATTTCTTAATAATTTTTTTTTTTATGACTATTTAGTAAATATTAGAGATGGGCACGGGCCGGGCCGGGCTTCGTGTCCCGCGGGCCTCTTCAAAAAATCCACGGGCTTCGAGCATAAAAATCGGAAACGGGCTTTTTTTCGTTCGGGCCCGGGCCTAAGTATAAAGCCCGAAGCCCGGTAGGCCCGAAAAGTCACGATTTAACACATACTTTTCAAATCGCTTGATAACAAAATTTCTGTAACAAAATTTCTTATGGTACGCAGAAAAAAAGCAAAGAAAATATTTAAGACTCTGCTTGCAAAAAAGGCTCAAATACATAAAAAATTTGTATCTAAAGAAAAATAAAGAAATAATAATTTAAAAAAAAAATATTTTTATATAGTAATATCGGGCCGGGCTCGGGCCGGGCCTCTTGAAAATTTGACCGGGCCGGGCCTGAAAGATTTATTTCGGGCCCGGGCCGGGCCGGGCCTTGAGAAGGAGGCCCGTGCCCATCTCTAGTAAATATCAAATTATTTTCAATTTTCATAATCAAAGTAGCCAAAGCTTATGATTATAGTTGATTTTGTGGACCTCTTGAGCGCTCCTTTTATCGACCGTTTGCTCCTGCTTGTGGAAGGTTTAAGATCTGCATCTTCGAAATCGTCATCTGCTGAAAAATCGCAATCGCTCTCAAATAATGGTTGTGACATTTTATCCTAAATTAAAAATGTTGTTGTGTTGTTTTGTTTTCTTACAACTGTTCCGCCATCAATTCTTATTAAATATTATTACACATTTCGATTATTCAGAAAATCCACTAAAATAACATAAATTCACTTTTTACACAAACAATTTCGTCGAAGCAGACTTCGTAACAGTCTTAACACAACAGGGAAATCGAACCTCAACATTGAAAGTTTGGAGTATAACAGGTCGGCAACTCTAACTAGTGAGCAACGGGATTATTCTAGCTACCCCTGCTTTCTTCTGAATTTAACTGCTTAAGACAGCACAAAAAGCAACTATAATCAAAAGCTTTGGCTACTTTGATTGTGAAAATTGAAAATAATTTATTTTTTTACCAAATAATTATTAATATTCTAAAAAAAAACTAAAATAATCAGAAAAAAATCAAAAAAATTCCGAATACTCAAAAAGATTTTTTTTGATCTTTTCCGATTATTTTTGAATATTTGTAATAATTTTAGATTTTTTTTGGATTCTTTGTAATCGTAATCATTAAATAATCACAAATTTTTCAACAGTGAACTATATAATCACTACGATTATTTCCAAAAATATGGTAAGGTATGGGTAAGACTTACAAAGAAGCTTAAAGCTCACAAAGCTCTATAAGAAAGCAGCTTAAAGGCTATCGCAGTACAAAAAACTCCAAGCAAAAGCTGCCTTTCAGCAGTTTTTGAATAAGACTTTCTAGTCCAAAGCCAAGCAATCTATTCATTTATTCTCTTTTATCCACCATTAACAAAAGTATTCGTAAAATGCCACAACAGCTTTTGTACGAGTTTCATATTTATCATAAGCTTTCAAGAGCTTTTTTCGATCATTGTTATTAATTATATTAACTACTTTATCAGCTTCTCAAAGCTCTTGATCAAAGCAGTGTAAGCTGCTCTTTATTGAATGAGTTCACTTTTAGCATCAGCTAATTAAGCTTTTAAGCTCCTTCAAATGATTGCTGGGCGTAGCATCTCCATCTCCACCTTCGCTTTGATCATTAGCGGAAAAGGAGGATGAGCAAATAAATATGCATACTTATATGAGACGGCGGCTCTTTGACTCCTCTCCAGTTGAACGACCCGACCCGGTCTCTGTTATCGAGTTATCCTGCTGCATAAGCCTGAATAACCTACTGTTCAATATGTATATCCTTTCAGTTGGATCAAATTACAAACAGAGTTCGCTTCTTCTCGCTTCTCGCTTTCGCTTCTCTTTCATCGGTCGCGTTTCTCTGATCTTTTCGTTGTTCTTCTGCCCGATGTTGTTGTTGTTGTTGTTGTTGTTGGTTCTTTAGAGGCAGTTGTCGTCTAAATTGTGGATCAAAAGTGCCGCAATATCCTGTGCTTGAATTTCATTCATTCACTAAGCAGCTCACTCTCCCTCCCTCCCTCTCTTTTGCTCTTTCTCCCTCTCACCCACTTATATGGGATCCTTAATTCGTTGATTTCAGCCCAAGCTAATAGAAGCTTTATTAAATCATTGTTGTTGTCTTTGTTGTTGTCAGCTGTTAGGCATCAGGTGTGATGCTTTTTGCCCTGGAACAGCTGTTAAATCTATTTATTAAATTATCCCCTCGATTCAAGTTAATTTGCAATGTTAATACCCCTTAAATTAGCTAAAATGGAATAATAGACCGCTGTCAATAATATTTAACTCTACAAAATGGTTAAAATATATAAATTGAAATAATTTTTAAGCATTTAAATATAAATAAAATTAAAAGGATATGCCAACAATAATAAATAACACTCTTTTTTTAGGATAATCAGGAAAACGAACACTCTGCACAAATAAGGAAATCTTTAAGATTCAGGTTGATTTAGGAAGACTATATTTTCAGGAAGATATATTAAAAGTCAAACTCCAATCCATTAATTGCGTTGTAGAATATTGAGAAATCATAATCTGAATCTGAAGAATTCTCAAACTAATAAGAGCACAATATTCATAGAAAATATTATTCGAAAAAATTACATATTTATATTAATATTTGAAATTCACATGCAAAACACTTTTACCTTCACAATATTTAAATTTTCTATCAAAAAAATTTAAAAATCTAACATTTTAGATAAACTTCAACATACATATTTTTTTTAGTAAGAACTTTAGTTCCAAAGAATTATGAGATTTTCTAAAATAAATCAAATAATTTTTGGACTAAGGATATATTTTTATAGGACCAATTTTTTAACCATTATTTTAGCTTCTATAATTTGGAATAATTTTTAGTTCGCTGTGGTTTCCAGTTGCTAAATGAATGCTAAGTGAATAAACGAATAAATATGCATGCTGTTTAACTGCACATGATTCGTTTTTCTTGCCGCTTTAAGTTTTGAACTCTCCTAACAAACTTCACCGCCCCCCGACCCCGGCCCCTTCTCAACACCGCCCCCAAACCGACGTCTATGCCAACGTCTTGTTTGCTGTCAAGTGGCGGTGCCAATGCATTGACCTCCTTCACACGCAAACACACAGTTGCACAACAAATCTACACACACACACACACACACACACGCAGGCACAACAAACAACACACACTTACATGGCACTAGGCAATAATGGTTGCTCGACTTGCAGTGCCAAAAAGGGGTAGGAGGAGGGGAGCTTAAAGGGGTGCTGGGGGGTCAGTGTTTAACAACCCCTTTTTAGGGCTTAGAGTACAGCCCGCCCTCTTATATATATATATATATATATATGTGTACATACATATATGTGCATACATAAGTCCGCCTTTTGCATTCTTGTGATTTCCTGTAAAAAGTGCCCAGGCCCGGGTTCTAAGTGGCCTAATTAGCAACCGTGCGGCGATCAACACCACTCGGCACCACCGTCGACAACGACAACGACAACAACAACAACAACAGCAACAACAACAGTAACAACAACGACGACGTCAACGTTTTTTATGGAGTGGCTAATGCTGTTTGCCACAGTAAACACAGAGTCTCTCTCTCTCTCTCTCTCGCTCTCTCTGTCTATGTGCACTGCACTTTACACATATACACACATGTGTGTGTGTGTGTGTGTGTGTGCAAGTATTTTGCATATTATTTCACGCCATTGTAACGCTTTCAACGCGAGCAGCAGCAACAAGAAGTTGCCACAAAAAAAAAAAAAAAAAAAAAAAAGTAAACTAGCAACAATGAGGCGGTTGAGTGGCATAAAAAGCTGTCGCCCAGACTGAGACGACGACGACGACGACGACGTTGGCACCACCTTCAAGCCGCGCACATGCCGCATGCCACATGCCACATGCCACACACTAGTATATGAAAGTATGTGTCCACTTTGGGCTTTGGTCTTTGGCGTCGCTGCCAGCACTTTGGGCGGTAAAATTCGCTCAACATCAACACACACACACACACACACATACACATCAGCAATGGCGTCGCCCATAGTTTACAGTTTGATTGCAAGGCTTCTGCCTCCCACTTCCTGCCCCTCCCTCACTCCCTCCCTCTCTCTCTCTCTCTCTGTGTGTGTTTTGGCTTTGGCATGGCTTCCGTTTTGCTGCTGCTGCTGCTGCCACACGGCCATGATTTGTTGCAGTTGCCTTTCTTTTTTTCTTGTCCTCCTCCTCCTCTTTTTATTTTTCTTTTTTTTTTTGCCTGCCACAAGGTGCCAGGCCACACAGTGGATCATTTAGACGTCGTGCCACATTCGTGTGCATTCCATTTGCATGTCAAACGCCTCCTCTTCCCTCTCTCGCCTCAGCCACGCCCCCTGCATCTACACAGACAATAAAAAATCACTCTAAAATTCAAAATTCAATTCACTCTAAGCTTCAAGGCAGCATTAAAACAGTGCAAAATATTTGAGACATTTAATAAGACTGATAGAAATCTTATAGCGCCCTGATAATCAACAAAAATTGTGCTTGATTCAAGTATTTCGCACTTGGTTTGAGAAAATCTGGGATTACTGAGCTTTTGACGCCGCATCGGATTGATTTAATCCTAGAATCCTGGCCTTTTTTTCTTCTGTGTAGCCTTAAATCAACTACAACAAGATACAGCCAATCCCAAAGCGCCCAATTTGCCACCTCCCTCGCTAAAAAGCCAGCTCAGGCCACCTCTTACCTCCCTTCCCCCGCCCTTTTTGGTTTGTGACAGTTCCCTCTATGTTCCCCTATCTGTTCCCTCTCTCTGTTCCCCTATCTGTTCCTCTCACGTCTGTCTTTTCGCCTTTGCCACACACTCGTTGCAACTCAATCAAATGTTAGCCATTGCTTTCGATGCTTTAATTGAGTGCCACTGAGTTTAAGTATGCACACACCACCTCCCCCCCCCCCCCCTCTATCCTCAACCACCCCCTCACTCATTTAATAATTTTCAAATAGATCAACATGTCTTGATTAAATTTAATCATTTTCAATGAAGAGCAAACTCAAAGTTGAATGATTGCCGCAGCATCTTTGGATTTAAGCAATTTTCGCTTTTTTGAGATTAAAGAGTTTAAGTTAAAAGTTACCATTAAATAGGGAAACACCTTAGAAACATAGTTAATCAAAAATCTTCATCTAAAATCTTATTCTATGGATAATAATTAACATATTTATAAAAAGTATTCCATCTTTATTTTAAGCAAAAGAGAATATTTCTTCTATGAATTATTTGAGGAATGAGAATTTTTACTTATTATTTTTTGCATTTTTTAATTTAGCTCTTCAAGTTTATTATTCAATAACAAATATCACATATACATAGATAATTTAACATAAGGAAACTAACTTTAAAGGTGTCAAATTATGTGTATCTTACAGAAATCCCAAGAATATGTTTGTTTAAAAATTATAGGAAATTTATAATAATTTTTTTCGAAGCACTCATTTTATAAAATAAGAATAATTTTGTAAGAGATGGATAGATAATAATATAATTGATAAGAATGTGCATTTAACTAACAATAATATCTAATTATCTAATGTAATAAAATAATCAGAGAAACTTTTAACTTTGGGAATCTTTGAATTCATAGTGAATACTTTTGCCAATCGAAATTACTTTTGATGGTGAAAAGCGTTTGCACTTCTAGTACTATTTAACGAATACCTCATGCAGTACCAAGATATCCAGTACCCACTTGGTAGCTTACTAAAAATAAAATGAAATCTGATAATCCAAATATATACATATATTGCCTTTTTCACGGAGAAACAAAATAATATTAAAAATATAGTAAACTTAAATCTATTTGCAGATTTATTGAGAAACTCGCAATGACTGTCGATAAGGCTATAACCAAAGCTCTTCAACATTTTGGTTGTTTGTAGTCTTGGTATAGTTTGCCTTTATCATGAGGTTTTCTTGAAAGCCAACTTAAAATCGAAAAATGTAGACAGTTGACAAATTAAATTGATTTTTTAACTTATATCAGATCAGATCATTTTAAATGACCTCGTAACGGTAACTTTGATATTCCCGCATTTACTTGATCCAAATATTTCATCTTGAACTGCAGCTCGAGAGTAGTTCTGAATGAACATCTCGCAGTTTTCTGCTTATTAGATAATATCTTATCTGGAATTGTAGACGCTAGAATCTCTTAGAAGCGCTTTCTTAAATGTGTCTAATAGAAACTGATTTGCGACAATCTCGCACTGGAAGAGTCAATGTTGGTTTGACCCAAGCACATACAAAATAGATAAATAGGCTGAGAAAGAGTGAGAGAGAGAAAGAGGGAGTGAGAGAGAAGGAGAGAGAGAGAGAGAGAGGGAGTGAGTGAGATGGGTACACAGTTGCGGGTAAAGTGCGCAATAGCTGCTGCAGTTGGTTGCCTCAATTAGTGGCACGCCTCTGTGCCACAGACAACGCGTTGTTGTCGCCCCGCTGTCAACGTTGCAACGTTGCAAGCAGGCAAGCAGGCAAGCTAGCGAGCAAACGAACAAACGCTGCAACGTTGTTGTTGCGCTGGGCGAATCAAAGCAAAGTGTGCGAGTGTATGCCATTTTAGCTCAGAGCCACACACTTTGTGTGTGAATGACATGGCACAGCCAGTGCCAACAACAACAACAACAACAATAAGAACAACAACAATAAGAACAACAACTAAGAAGAGCGCTACAATCGAAATGCTCGACTCTTAGATGCCCAGTAACCCAGTGAAAAATACATATGGGCATTTCCAGATAAAGGTCCACCTTGCCAAAAAACGTAAAATTTATTAAAAACTCTCATCTTGTGAAATTTTCTTCCAAAAATTTATTCAAGTTATTTATTTTATCAATATACGCTAGAAGAAATTCAATAGGATGAAGATATAGATTCTACATTGGAATAAATTCACTTTTTCCATATTTTTGCCTATTTTTCAAAAATTGATTTTCAAAATGGACCGTTTGTATTTTAACGATTACACTAAGTCAGGGAGTAAGATTGTAACATAAACCATTTTGATATATAGAAATATATTGAAAGTTTAATTTAAAACAAGTTCTAAGAGCTATATATCGGAATATAGAATAAAATTTGATGAACAAACTCTTGGAAAAACTAGGTGGAAATCTTGTCACGTTCGCGATGTCACGTTACAAATTACTAATAAAACTTGTAAAATATATAAAACGGTAGTTACATATCAAAATTATTTCTAAAATGGAAAACTACATTATTTTATTATGGTTTAAGAGTATTTTCTTCCAAATTACTCGCCACATTTCGCAGATTTTCGCATTTGTCAAGATGAAGTCAAAAATGACTTCCATTTTACGTCGCGTTCGCGATGCATTGTTTTCTATAAATAATTAAAAAACGAAAAGTCTTCAAAGCTTGTCTTTTATCATAAAAATAGTGTTGATAAAATGCATTAAGCACGTGAGAAAACATTTTTGAAAATTTCAATTTTTGCCATTTCTTTTTTCATTTAAAGTCGTACAAATGTCGCGTTCGCGATCCTGGAAATACCCATATTTATATCTTAAAAAAGGGCGACAAAAATATAAAAACATTTAAAACAAAAAAGGGACATCCAAAAAGATTTCTGCTAAAAATACATGCATACATAAAAACAAATTTGTATATCATCAAAACATTTTTTTTTTAAAGTAGACGTTTACAAAAATTCAAAATTTTCAGTGGTTACCTAATGGGTTAATGAAAGTTTTGTATCATTCAAAGGGAATTCAAAAGACCTTTCCATTGATGCCTAACTTTACATGGACTAAGTTCATAATTGGAGTAGAATTAACTTTGAAGGGTACCAAAATACTTTTGTCCACCGTTGTATATTAAATTAAATATTTAAAATCTGGTTTTCTGATATTATAATAAGCTTTGAGTTGTTTTTTATTGCCTGCTTTTGGTGGACCTTGGCTAAGTGAACGTTAATTCAAATAAAAAATAAATCGATGCAACAATTAAGTTCAATATACATATGTATAAAATACTACAAAATAATAAGTAAAAAAATGAATCAACATTTAAATATTTTTTTTATTGTATACTTAACTGTGCTTGTGACTAGTGCTTTAAATATAAGTTAAACTTAAAGCAATAGGATATTAATAATAATAAAGAAATAAATAAACAAATAAAAAAATAAATGAAGAAAGAAATAAATGAATAAATAAAATAAATAAATAAGTAAATACAAAAGTTAATCAATAAATAAATAGTTAAATACATAAATAAATAAAAAAATAAGTAAATGAGTAAATTAAAAATAAACAACTAAAAATTAATAAAAAAAAAGACCAGATAAATAACAAAAAATAAAGAAAGTAATATATGAATAAACAAATAAATAAATTAAGAAAGAAAGATATAAATGAATAAATAAAAGAAATAAATACATAAATTAGTCAATAAATTAATTTTATAAATCAAAAAAAAAAAATAGACAATTCAATAAATAAATACATAAATAAACAATTTAAAGAAAAAATGTAAATTAATAAATAAATAAATAACTAAAAAAAAAATAAAAAAATAAATAAATAAAATAAAAAAAAGTATATGGATAAACAAATAAATAAATAAATAAAGAAATAAATAAATGAATAAATCAAAGAAATAAATAACTCAACAGATATATAAATATATACAATATATATATATACAGTCGAACTTCCCTAACTCGAACTTCTCTAACTCGAATTCTCTCTAACTCGAACTAAATTGAGTGGCAATAGCGTATACTAAACCGAACAAAAAGACTTCCCTAACTCGAAGTCTCCCTAACTCGAACATTTTTCTTGGATAATGGTGACTCGAGTTAGGGAAGTTCGACTGTATATATATAAATAATCTGTCTCTGTGGCATTGTCAGATTCCCATTAGCCTTTGCTCCCTTTGGGTACTGGGCTAAGAACCTGAAGAGCTGCAACAGCAGCAACAGTCGCAGCTAGAAGACAACCTCGACATGTGCACAAAAGCTGCAACAACAAGAGTAACAACAACATCGACAACAACAAAAACAACAACGTCAACGACAACAACAACCACGATAACAACAACAACTGCTACGTTGATGATGATGACAACAACGACGACACATGGAGGCGGCTTTGTCAACTCTCTCATAGAACAAGTGACTGAGCGAGAAAGAGAGACAGAGGGGGAGAGAGAGAGAGAAAGATACGGTGTGTGGAGAGTGGGGTTCAAGGGGGTTCAGAGTGGGCACAGTTACAGCTTTTGGGGGGTATGGGAATGTGCAACTGCAACTGCAACTGTTGCAACTGCAACTGGCATGCAAATTACTGTCGAGCATGCTCATCTAAATTAGCAGAACAACAACAACAACAACAACAACGACGACAACAACAGAGCACTGGGAAAAAGCAGAGAACCTCTGCAGGGGTGTGGCAAGTGGCACACACACACACACACACACAGACACACACACGGTGGCATATGCATAATTATTTTTATTATTATTTTCTATGTGTGTTTCGCTCTCGTAGTCAGATTTTTGTGCCGCAGCGAGAAAAAAAAATGGCAAAAAGAATGTGCGACCCCACTTACCCCCACCCCCACCTCCTTTCATTCCTCCCCCCGCTTCCGCCCCCGTCCCGCCTCCTCTGCCTGTTGCCTCGTCTCGTCTACGACAGCGACGCAATGTGCCGTAAAAATAATTATGGCTGCAAACTGCACAATTTCTGGGCCCAAAGCCTCAAACCCAAAGCTCGAACTTGGCCAGCAATTTAGGGACAAGGTGGCTAGGTGGCTACGAGGTGGAGGGGAAGGGGAAGGAGGAGGGGTTTCAAAAGAGTTCCGTGTAATTCTACACCCGCTTGCAACGCTTTCTGAGCTCGTTGTGGCAACACGATTAAATATATGTATGTGGCAGGGAAATCTTCCTCTTCTCTCTCCACATCCCACTCCCTGCTCCCTGCTCTTGACTCTTTGGTCACAAGAATCTAATGTGCAATTTTGTTGCTGCCACGCCCACTCCAGAGGATGCACACGCATACAGCTGTGATAGAGAGGAGGGGAAGGAAAGGGGGCTCATTGGCTTTTGTGGCTCTTTGTGTGGCAACTGTACCCAAAGTCGAGGGTTAAACACACATGACGACGACGACGCCGATGACTTTGTTGCACCAAAAAGGAGCTGAGGCGATAACAGGGACATCATTAGCATATCCAATAGTAAAGGGGCTGATAAAAAAGGACGAGAGAAGCCGATAGCGGGAAGGAGAGAAAAAGGACGAGGCAAGAACAACACTTGATTCGATTATTACAGGTGCTGCCAATAGGAGTAAGCATAGTATCAAGTATTGAATCAGAGCTGCAATTTATTAACAATATATTGTTTATATATGGGCATTTCCAGAAAAAGGTCCACCTAAAATTGATCAAAAACTCACATCTTATGAAATTTTCTTCTTCCAAAAATTTATACGCTATATACGCTAGATGAAGTTCAGTAGGATGAACATATAGATTCGTTGGAATAAATTCATTTTTCTATATTTTTGCCCATTTTTTTTAAAATTTACTTCCAAAATGGACCGTTTGTATTCCATCGATTACACTAAGTCAGGGAGTAAGATTGTAACATAAACCATTTTAATACATAGAAATATATTTAAAGTTTAATTCAAAACAAGTTTTAAAAGCTGTTTCCGATGTATAGAATAAAATTTGATGAACAAACTCCAGGAAAAACTAGTTGGAAATCGTGTCACGTTCGCGATGTCGCGTTACAAATTGCTAATAAAACTTGTAAAATAAATAAAATGATAGTAACTTATCAAAATTATTTCTAAAATCGAAAACTACATTATTTTATTATATTTTGAGAGTATTTTCTTCCAAATTAGACGCCACATTTCGTAGACTTTCGCATTTGTCAAGATGAAGTCAAACATGACTTCTGCTCGTCGCGTTCGCGATGCATTGTTTTCTAAAAATAATTAAAAAACGAAAAGTCTTCAAAGCTTGTCTTTTATCATAAAAATAGTGTTGATAAAATGCATTAAACACGTGAGAAAACATTTTTGAAAATGTCAGCTTTTACCACTTTTTTTTTTCATTTAAAGACGTACAAATGTCGCTTTCTCGATCCTGGAAATACCCATATATCGCATTTTATTTTTGAAAGCAATTTTACACTGATCATAAAGCGTTGGATTTTTAAAAATAAATATTTATTTTTAATTAAATTAAAAAATAAGTTCTCTTGCAATCAAAACATTTGAATTTTTGTTTCTTGATGCATTTTGTATAGACATAAATTTATTGACATGAATTTGATATTGACATTAATTATTTTTGACTTGAAATGTTATTGTAAAAGATCCCTAATAACTACAGTTCCAAATAAAAATTATTTTGGCAAATTGTTTGATTAAAATTATCACTTAATATCACTTACTTTTAATCGCTTATACAAATTACATAATTTCAATTGCTAAGATCTATTAAAAGTCTTTTCTCAGTTTAATATCTAATAATGAAAATCATCTGAAAACAGAATTTGCTTAATTTTGTTTTATTTTAAAAATTGAAAAACTTGTACTTAGTTTAGTTAACTAAAAGTTTAATATATTCCCATTTCCTATTGTTGTCAATAATACTTAAAAAATCTACTGATATTATCATTGATATTATTGATTATATATGAAATCCACCGAACATTTTATATGTAGTAAATACAAAAAAGAAAGTTGGAAATAGAGTGAGAGAAAATAAGGTTGTGATATAACAGGAATCTCGATCAAGTGACCAATTATAGACTAAAAAGATATTCTCCAAGCTAAATATGGTTGAGTTAAATTGTTCTATAAAATATAGTAAAGTATAGAACGTGTTAGATTAGATAACATACAATTTTTTCAACAGTGAAACTTTCATGGGAAATTTAAAGTTTACATTTATCCATTTAATGAACAAACGCAACTTTTAAAAACACAAAAAAGTATCGAAAGTGAGCACAAGGCGCCCCAAAAATGATTCCAAAGAGATTCCGAGCTTATGAATCTCGAACAGTGGTGTCCAAAAGCATACCACTGATCTAGAAACTCCCTTTTTGCCGGGTCCTTAAACAGTTCACTCTGATTATCTTGTTAACTTTTGGAGCAATCGAATGACATTAAATTTGAGTCTTGACTGCAGTTTGATTTCAAAAAAATCAAATCAACTTCAATAGTCTTTGGTTCCCTTTAAGTGCACCAAGGTATAAGGAGCAAACACAGTTTGGAGAACAGCGTACTGGGCTTATTCCCAGCACTTTTTTGGTGACTTTGAGGCCGACGTTTTTGGGTGGTTAAAAGGCTTTGCATTAACACCACCAGCTACCAGCTATAAGCCTTAAATCACAGGGCAGCTCGAGGAGCAGCAAACACCCTAAATGAAGCAACAACAACAACAACAACATCAGCAACAGCAACGACAGAAACAACAACAACAACTTTGATGCAGCCAACCAAACGTCAAATGAGCTTGTTTTTTGCTTTTTTGTAATGGGATTTACTTAAATGAGAGCTAATAATGCCAGGCACAAGGCCAAAGCGGAATGCAAGGGGCAAAAGGGGATAAGAGGGGTATTCCTGAGACTGGCAATGAGTGGAAAATATTTCCGGGTGACGCGACGGTGAAGGCGACGGCGACGGCGACTGCAACTGAAATGTGCAAAATTTAACATGCCATTTGATGTCTGGAGGGAGGAGGAACTGAAGGGAAGAGAGGGAGGGGATGGGGGTGGAGACTGCCATGATTATTATTAGCACATTAGACGACGGCTCACAGGAATCAGCAGCAAGAAGAAGCACAAGCTGTAGAAGCTGTAGAGGAAGAGCGTAAAGTGCAGAAAAGGCCACTCAAGCAACACACTCGACACTCAACGCGACGCAAAGGGTCCAAAAGGACCAAAAAAAAAATAGAAAAGGGAGCTAAGAAGCTAACCAGGGGGTACCAGGGACGGGGTGAGGTTGGAGGCTGGGGGATGTGGCAGCCTGACCTGGTTGACATTTTGTAAGTTGGATTGGGTTATAAGCTCGGATGCGATGAAAACGGAACTTGCATATGTAAGCAACAACCCCCTGGCCCCAGAGTCCTAACTGCAACCCCTTAGCCCAGGCAACCCCCTACCCCCTACGCCTTCCCCCAACACCGCCCTACCCCCTTCCTCACCCCCTCCCCTCATCCATGCCGAAAAAAAATAAAATTAAATTGCAGTGTGGGCAAGGACGACAAATTGTCGCTTCTTGAGGCACTTGGACTAAATTGCATTTCACTTGTGCGCAGCCCGCATAAGTGTAAAGAGCTAGAGACCTGGAAAGCAAAGTGACGCTGTGGGGCTAAGAGCTAACTCCCCCTGAATTTAGCTGACAAAAACAAAAACATTGGCCGTGACAACAGAAAATCGATGAAATTTGTGTGATTATTCCGGTGAACGGCAGTGATTGGCAATCATGATTTCAAATTTTGTGATTATGATGACTGAAAATTCATCACCAAAATAGTACGCTGAAATTCTCTGATTGTGATGCTTTGTTATCGATACAACAAATAAATTAAATTAATAATACTAATTTGGTCGTCTTAAGGAATATGGCTAGGAAAAGTGCCTTAAACTTTCTTATATAAAATATATATATATTATATGAAACATATCATCTATTATTTTAAGTCTGGCCTTTTGCTGTGTCCATTCCCATTACATTAAGCATTTTGCACCAAAGTGTTTTGAATTTTTATACCCTTTACTTATAAAAATAAGTAAAAGGGGATATTGTATTCGTTGCAATGTATGTAACAGAGAGAAGGAAGCATCTCCGACCCTATAAAGTGTATATATTCTTGATCAGCATCAACAGCCGAGTCGATATAGCTATGTCCGTCTGTCTGTCCGTCTGTCCGTCTGTGTGAGCGCCTAGATCTCAGAGACTATAAGAGCTAGAGCAACCAAATTTGGCACACAGATTTCTATAAACCCCACGCAGATCAAGTTTGTTTCAAAATTTTGCCACGCCCCTTTCCGACTTCGCAAATTGCGAAAAACCACCATTCGCACAGTTTTTAAGATATTACGTTTTTTTTGTAGTTTTCGTTAACTACTGTTAATAACTATGGGACAAATAGAACAATGGTAATGTATGATTAAAGATTTTATGCAATGTAAGTGCCTAAAAGCATGCAATAAAAATATTTTCAATTTAGTTAAATAAGTAACGGGTATCCTATAGTCGGGAGCTCGACTATAGCCTCTCCCACTTGTTTTTTTTAATAAATATTAAGAGTTTAGACAAAAAAAGAAATGACAACTTTGAATTTGCCTTAAAATTGCATCAAAGCGTCCATCAAAAATTGTTTGATTTCTGATACATGATTACTGATCGATTAGTTCTGGTGAACACGGCTAATGATTTTGCTGAATTTGAGTGGCCAAATCACTGCATTTAATCACATAAAGATTAAAAATATGTGAATCGTGAATAAAAACAAAAGCAATCATAGCGCAGTCGTAGTTATTTTAAGACCTAAAATGTATTGAAAATAATTTCAAATTCAGAAGTAACTTTAAGTATAAGTCTTAGTGCATTATGAAATATTGGAACCAGCTCAATATTTAGTAAATATTATTTACAAAAAAGCTACCTGTTTGATTTAATTTAGTTGAAGTACATAATTTGAAAAGAAAAATTAGTATTTGACAGATAATTCCTATGATAGCTAAAAAATATTGTAGTCAGATTTTAACCAATTTTTGTCAGGAGTTTGTTGAGTTTGTCAATGTCGTTTGTATGTAAGCTTTATGATATTCAGGCTCGTTCCGGTTTTCACTTTTTACCTTTTGGTATTTAGTGAGTGCTTAAGTATTTAAAAATTATCGTTTTTCGCTTTATCGAACCTAAACTCATCAACTCAAAGTGATATCAATCCGCTGAATATAGCCGAAATGGTATTAGAACAGGTTAAAGAAATTCAATTCCGACAAATCTTATCGAAAGTGAAATTCGGAATTGGCCTGATTGTAATTTAATTCCAGCCGCTTTCAACATTTCAAACTTTTTATTAATAATATAGTTTTGAGACTTGCGATTTTTATGCGATTATGAAATAAAATAAAAAAAACAAGTTGTGGGTATAATTTTTTGGTTTAATATTTTATTTGTGATTTTTGGTATTATCAACAAATGTAAGATATTTTTGCGAGAAATCGATCTAAGATGTGTCGAATTATTTAATACATGGATTCTTAAGACCATATGTTACAAATGGATGTACACTTGGCATCACAACAATCAAAACTCTACGAGGAGTTTGGGTGGCAACTAAAAGGGAAAGGGTAGGGAAAGGGATGTAAGGGTGTGAGTAGGAAAGGAAGTGAGGTTATGTGCTAGACGTGACCCAGGTCAAAACAGCTCAACGCGCATCTCATAATTATCTCCGCGCTTCGTTGCCGTTCTGAAGACTCACGGAGACAGTTTAATAATCATAAAAATAGCCATCGAGGGTTGTCTCCCAACCATAGAAAGACAGAGTGAGGAGAGTGAGGCGAGTGAGAGAGAGAGAGAGAGAGAGATGCAAACTTGGCCCAAAGGGGCAGACAGACAAGGTCTGTTAGCTTGTTGCACGGTGCACGGTGCATGTTGCATGTTGCATGTGCAGAGTGTGTGGTATGCAACACACGCTACGCTCGGCGTTTTGACTGCCTGTGTCAGCTGTTGCACCGTCGACCAACAACACATCAACAACACAAAAGATCTCAATTCAACCACAATAACTAATGCTAAAAAGTTGGATTCAAATTTTAAATTTATTTAAGTTAGGTTCAACAAATGACCTAAATATGTTTTTATATCTTTTCAGTAAGTATTGTATTTCAAATAAGTTCACAAATTGAGACTTTCTTTAAGACAATAAACATAATAACACATTTAGAATGTTTTCGCTGGTGATTTTTTCCTTCACATAATAATTGGAATACTAAGAAGACCTTTTTATAGTTACAATTGTACTTAAAGTAAATTGAGAAATTTTTAAACACCTTTCTTTAAGAAAAAAAAGAAAAAACATTTAGATGATTTTGTACTTTTTGACTAGAAAAAACACATAAGAGATTCATTTTTTATAATGAGCGTTTCACATATTCATTTGAAAAATGTCTATAAGTAGGCAAAAAACATTGAGCTAAATTATTTTAAGATCGCAAATAACACAAAGAGATTTTAAAATATAAATTACAAAAATTATTCTCATAAGACAGCTAGAATTCCCTAAATTCCCTAGTCCTAAAATATCTACACATTTAAAAACGTTAAATGAAATAAATCTTACAACTATTCGAAGCTAAAAAGTATTTGTTGAATTTTACTAAAAATTATGTTTTCTAGTGGCTTAATATTATATGTATTTATAGCTACTTTAAAAAAAGGATAATTAAATAGAAAAGATAGACAATTTCATCAACAAAATCATAAATCGTTTTTATTCAAGTAAAAGTTTTCGTCAGGCAATTAAAGCTTCACACACTAAGCGCATTTTTAGATATTTTCAACTTAAAAGCTATATTTAACTTAATTTAGCTGTGAAGCTCAGCTAAAAGCTCAAAGCGCATTTGTAGGGTGTTTATAGATGCGACTAGAGCTGCAAATGTTTTGATATTTCTTTGGTTTTGGACTGCGTCAATGGCAATTGCGAAAACAAAAGCACAACAAAATGATTTCAATTCATAACTGAAAATGAAACGTTTGATTGTTGTTGTTGTAGTTGTTGGTTGTTGTTGTAGTTGTTGGTTGTTGTTGTTTGTTTCATGCAACTTTTACCATAATTGCAGGCCAGAGAGCAGACGATGAGGACAAACACCGACATTATGACATCGGGAAGCGACAAGCGAAACGCAACCGGGGCCATAATTACAACAATTTGTTGCCTAGTGTTTGGCCAACAGAAGCAGAAGCAGCAACAACAACAAATAGTCTTTTTATTGTCATGCTTGAATGATGCATGGAAACTGGAAAAGACCAAAAACGTATGACGACAGACGACCGAGGACAGAGGACAGAGGGCGGCAAAAAGATTGTCACGCACGCACATTCAAAAGCCATGCAACATTCACAATTTGAATGTGGCAAGGTGGGAAAACGTTGCCCCACAACCGAATAGCGACACAGATCGCAGACAGAGACAGAGACAGAGGCATCTTCAGTACAGTTGCCACAGACAGACAGACAGTCGAGAAAATAGAAATAAAAAAAAATGAAATGAAATGAAATGTTCGTCACACTTCATTTCAACGCTCTCAACGCTTGTTGCGCCTCCAAATTAATTGCTGCCGCCTGCAGCAGCGCCCCAAAATTTAATGCAAAGTTTAGCAAATACAAGAACGGCGCCCCCAAAAAAAGAAACCAGAGAGATCTCTCCAGAGTTCGTTCTCCGACTTCCCTTCCCGATTTCCAACTCTCGACTCCCGACTCCCGATTCCCGAATCCCGACTAATTAGCAGAGCCGAGAGCGCAGGCGCCAGAGTTGGTTTCGGTTTCGGTTTCGCCTCGACTGTTTTTTTTTATTTATTTATTTTTTTTTTTTTGGTGGCACGTAGGATATGCGCGCCACATGCCTCATTATCAACAATTGCATATTGTGGCACATTTTACAGTTAATTTTCTGCTCGTTTTTTTTGTTGTTTTTGCACTGCTGTTTTCATTTTACTTTTTTTTTTCGGTCTTTTCACTGCAGCAGCTGCAACTTGCCGCCATTTTGAGGCATGTTGCATGCCTCCTGGAGTGCAAAATCTAAGAAGTTTTGAAGCAAGTTGCATGCAAATAAGAACAAATCGATGAAACAATAGTTTTGTAAATATATATGAGCAAAATATTTGAATGAATACGTTTTGTTTTTTATTTTTATTTATGATTGGGAATTCTACAAAGAAATTTTAATAATTTTTGTTTTTTTTTATTACATATGTATATCGAAGTCCAGCAACAAAAAGTCTGTCGAAAATTAGTTTTTGTATGTAAAATTAAAGTATCAACCAAGTAAAGAAGATCTTTTAATGTGAGAGAAATATGAAAAAGATTCAAAACAACAAAAAAAATTAAATGAAAGTCTAAAGAAATCTGCTAAGTAATTTCCACTACACAGGGAATACGAATAATTGTATAATTAAAGTAACAAATTGAAAACAAAAATTATTTTAAACATTCAAATTTGAAGAAAAATCAAATTCAATAACAAGACTTGAAATTTCAGAGAACGTAAAGAAAATTATTAAAATTATTAGATTAGCACTTAAAGGGTCTAAAGACCAAATGCATTCTTTAACCTTTAAACACAACTCCGGCTAATACTAAAGATATTAGTATATGCTCCGTTATCCTTGATTGTTCATTAAATAATCAATTTCATTGTTCAATTACTTTTATACATTTTTCTCTTGCGATCTTATTACTTGCAATCAATTTCCATTTCTCGCGTACATTTTTTGGCGCCAAAATAAAAGCGACGAGCGAGCGAGCGAGCGAGCGAATGTCAGAAGTTGTGTGCGTCAAATAAGGATATGGAGTTCTTTGCAGGATTCGCAACGAATGCGCTCAAAACGCCTGCTGGATAATGACTTCGTTTCTCCACAGGACCCGCGGTGTGACAAAATGCCAGGATGCGTGAGGGTCGCACTCAGGCGATGTTTGCGTCTCGCTTGCACACATTGTCTAGTCGCATGCTAACGGTTAAACTCCGCCCACCAAGCGATCGTGCGCATTGTTGTTGTTGTTAGTGTGCAAGAGTGTGTATATATGTATATAAATATGTGTGTGTGTGTGTGTGTGTGCGTGTGTGTGTGTGTGTTCTCTTTGAGCAGTTGACAAAATTGCCAAGTTGTTTGTGTGCTTGCTTGCAAAACGAAACTCACCACAGCAACAAAAATTACGCTCACACACACACAAACACATATGTATGTACAAAGAGCAACAAAAAGAGAAAAAAAAAGACAAATCGAACCAACTCGCAGTCTCTGCCTGTGTGTGCGAGCAGCGCCGCATGCTGGCCGACGTCTTGGGCGCTCTCACGGCGTCGACGCAGACGCAAGCGCGCTCTCGCTCTGCCCCATGCCAAAAACTGAGCCGCAATGTAAAATGGTCGTCGTGCAGTGGGCGTTGCTCAGCTGTTGTCTCGCTCGCACACCCGCAGAGAATCGCACTCACACTCTTAAAAGTTTGTGCTCTTTGCGTGCGTGTGTGTGTGTGTGTGTATGCGACTCTCGGCCGTTAACGAATTTGCATATTTTTGTTCTTTATGCTTATTGCATATTTTATTCATTACGTTCTGGCGCTTCTCGACGGGCAGCAACGACGGCAGCAGCAGCGACGCCAACGGTGGCTGCTTCATCAAAGTGTGATAAGGCATTCACAAAAGCATTTCGCTCAGCTACATTTGCCCCTACCACTCCCCATCCTCTCCACCCCCTCCACCACTCACCTTTCGAGCTCCCTCCCAGTCCCCCTTCCCATCTCCTAGTTCAAGTCACGCCACGCTCGCCAATTGCTGCCATGTTATTTGCTTTTTCTTTCGCCTGTCTATTTATTTGTTTTTCTCGTTTTTATCATTAACGACACCATTTATTTTATTTTCTTCGCTCTATCTATGACATTTATTTATTTATTTTTTAGTGTATTTTGTTGTTGTTATTATTTTGCCTGTTTTTTTCTTTTTTTGGTTTGGGAAAATTTCATACTATTTACAATTTTTGTATTTTTCCTAATTTCAACCTCTTCAAAAAAATATTTAAAATTCATTAAATAACTTAAATATTTAAGAAAAAATCCAAGAAACAGAAATTTTTGAGAAAAAAAAAGATTTACTAAAAAAAGATAGGAAATAAAGTTAAAAGAGATCATTTTATCATCCTAGAAATATAGTTTTGTTAAGAAATAAGTTTGATACGAATTTTGAAACATAAGTTTTAAAACTTTCATATTGCTTACAAACAAAAAAAATTCAATTCAAAATTCAGTTTTTAGAATTAAGTTTCTTAAATATCATGATTTCCTATAAAAAAAAAACGCACTTTAATATTGATTTACTTTAAAAATATTTTTTGGAAAATTAAAAGTCTTTTGTCAAGTTGATAAATAATTGTTCCAAACGAAATTTGCTAGAAAAATGTAAACGTTATTTACATACATATATCTATGTAAATGGAAATTGTATTTAAATAAATTTATGTAACCAAAAAACCATTCAATGAATATGTACTATTTATAAATCAAACAAATTCTCAACAAATTCTAGTAAGAAGATTAAGTAAAGTTTCAATATTTTGAAAATACTCAAATTATGGCAAACTTGATGTGTTGCAGTATATACTCGAATTATAGTCTTAGTTGGATCTTTTAGCAAACTCAGCTCAAAGCTAACACACACACACACACACACGTGCTTGTGTGCGTGTGTGTGTATGTGTTTTAAGGCATTCCCGAGATGTTCTGATTGCTGCTCCAGTTTCAGTGGCCGACATAAAGCAAACATTATGGGCAAACAGACAAATCTGTTATGCTGTCTTTAAAGGACATGGAAGCCAGCAAAAAGTGCTCCTGTGGGAGCCAAAGACCAAAATGGCCCCAACACACACACACACGCACGCACACTCACATTTTTCGTTGGCGCTGCGCTTTTTGGGTTTTTGGCTACCGCAAAAGGACACAACAGGAGAGCAATAAAAATAAAGCAGAAGCAGAAGCTGAACAAAATTATGCTGCGAGGCTGCGTAGCGTTTCTTGATGCGTGTTATCCTTGCCTGACTCCAGACGGCCTACAACACACAGACACACACACACACACACACACACACATACTACAAACGCAAGAGACAGCGCGCGAGAGAGAGAGAGCACATGAAACCGGTTTGGAGTGAATTCCACACACTCACTCAGTTCATCTACGCTCAGTTGCCGTTGGCGTTGACGTCGCCGTCGCTGTCGCTGACGCTAACGCAGCTGGCGACGCCATTGCCTAATTAACTGAGCAAATAGCTAGCGCTGCCAGCGTCGCTGCTGTGGTGAGTTTGCTGCGTGTGCGCAGCGACAGTGACATCGGCTCTCGCCCGTCATTTAATGCCCTCCGACGGCTGGCGACGGACGACGGCAGCATCGAGTGCAACAGTTTTTTTTCTTTTTTTATTTTCGTTTTGTTTCCCTTGCTTGCTGTTTTTATTTGTTGTTGTATTTTTATGTTGTTTTTTTTTTGTTCTGTTTTAATTGCTGCTGTCGCGTTTGCTGCCGTCGGCTGTTGATAATGGCACGAGCTTTGCGAGAGGATCAGTTTGGCTTGCTCGGGTGGCCATTTTGTTTTATTTCGCAGGCGCGTGGGTGGGCGTACATCAACAAGAAGAAACAGAAGAAGTAGAAGTAAGATAACAAAAACAAAACGGTGTCAAAATGCTTGTCGCACATTGAAGCCGCCGCTGGCGACAGCAACGGCGACAGCGACAGCGAAAACTAAGCTAAGCTAGGCTAAGCTTTTATTTAACGACGTCGCGTCGTCGCCGTGGTGAACATTTGATGCCGATGCCGACGTCGCGTCGCTGTCAGTCAAACAATCGCAACTTTGTTGCCGGCTCTCTCTGCGACTGCTGCTGTCGCTGCTTGAACTGTGTGCTGATTTTTGTCGCACAGCTTTCGCTGCTAGCGTCGGCGTCGCTGCTGACGCGACTTTGACTTGGACTTGGACTTGTCTGCTGCGATTGTCTTAACCCGGCCCGGCTGTGTTGCCTGCCTGGTGCTTTGGCTTGGACACGTTTCGGCCTGTAGCCGCTGTAGCCACGTATCCGTTTTCACGTTCACGTTCTCACGTCTTGCGTTTTTGCGTTCTGCGATTTTTGCGTTATTGCGTTTACCGTCGCGTCGCAAAATTCCCTTCAATCAATCAATTCCATTCAATCATCAAAGCCGTCGTCGTCGCCGTTTTTCGTCAATCGCGTTCAGTTTTTCAGTGATTTTAACGAAAAATTTCGAATTTTTTTTTGGGCAATTTTTTTTGTTGTACTCTAATTCAAATTTCAATTATTGCAACTTTTTGTTTGATTTTCGTTTTTCGCTTCGACGATCTGCGCGATATACGAAACCGTTATTATCTGACAGTGTTTGACAGTGCTGCACAGTGTTGCAAAGTGTTGACAGTGTTTCAAAACATAAACAACAAGTTGAAAGAAATTTGATAAATACAGCGCAGAACTACGATTAACTCAAGGTTTGACCAGGCCCACAAAGCCAACGTAAAATAACGGGTTCTGTTGCGAATTTCCCAGTGAAAACAAAACACACAAAAAAAAATATAAAAGCTTTTGGATGTTTTTTTCTGGAATTTCACGTTTTTGGCATCGGCATCGTCAGCGACATTGACATCGGATTACGGCAATCACAATCAAAATAAACAATTCCTTATTCTATATTAATTACGTCACATGAATTTGAAATTCCTTTTATCATGTCCTTTAAAGTCTGGCGACCTTAAAATGTTACCTTACCCAAATTTCAGGCGTACTCGAATTTGTTTTAAAAGTATTTTGTACATGTCCCATAGTCAAATCCCATGAAAAAGGGTTTACATTCTCACGTGTATTTTCTTAAGTCATCATATCTTAGCCTTATCTTGATCTTGCAATTCTTAATTTATTGTTAACCATTTCAGACGTTTGACTTTTTACCTCAAGTTTAATTTTCAACTTGACACAATTGGGCAGCTATACAATAAAAGGCTTGACCTATTGTCCTCAGTGACAAATCTCAATTTTCTGTTAAGGCTTAAATACTACACTTATAATACTGCAATATGGTATCTCATATTTGGGTCTTAACTTATTTTTAGTAAATCTTTGTACTTTGAATCGTATTAACAATCAAACGACATACTGTATGGTTTTCCATATAGTCTTCATGCCTTTTTTGAAGCTCATCTTAGATATCCTTTAGGTCAGCATAGAATATTCTCTTAGGTGGACTTGATTTATCATTTAGGCGAGATTCATTATTCATCTAGGCAGAGCAACACAATTAGAATCATTTTCTCAATGTCTTGTTAAGTTCTCTGTTAAATAACAGTAAAATATATAGAAGTTAATCCCAAATGGAAAGGTTAAATCCATACCTGTTAAATTTCGATTGGAATTACAAATCAATTCAATTATTGTTGGAAATAATCGTAGTGAAATAATCCAAAATTATTACAATTTGTCAAAAATAGTCAGAAATTGAATAATTTTAGATTTTGGGCAAAACGGAAAATAATCGTAATTTAATCATTAGTTCGAGTTTTAAACAAAAATAATCTAATTACTAATGACTATGATAAATAATCTTAAGTCTCAGTTTAAATTCAACTAGACTATCAAAAATATGGTACGTTACCAACTTCTTGATGTGCTTTAAATACAACAACTTTGGTAGAAGTGTAGCTATGAATTTATGGGGAGGGGGGGAGGGGGAGTCTTTCCCCTACCCACGCCCTTGCATAGATGTTTCAATTAAAGTAATCACAACTTTCCACTTTCTGAACAAACACAGACAGCGTCAGATGATTAAACTCGTTATTTGTCGCTTAAGTCAGCTAATAATGTTGAAAAGTGTTGTTTATTGTCTCGGAAGTTGTAAATATTTGATAATGTGATAATCTGATGACATTATCAATAGAATTAAACGGGCGTTGACTGGAACCGCGACTCGACTGTGACTTGACTGCATTCAAGCATGGCAAAGATTGCAGCACGAAGCAAAGGTGTAAATCGCATTTCAAAACTTGAGGGTACAAATACAAACATGTGTACAATATGTATGCAAATTGCCAGCTGCATTATGCCAACTGTCATTAGTATCGGGTCTCTGTCTCTGTCTCTATGGTATGTGTGTTAGCCTCGTCGAGAACGAGTCCGAGTCCGAGTTTGAGTACGAGTTTCAGTTTAAATCTAAGCCCTGTGACTGTGTATCATTTACATTTGTCAAATCAAATTTGACAGCTGTGGAAAACATAATACCCCCGCAAGTCAAAACCATAGTCATAGTGAATACCCTCTCTCTCTTCTCCCTCTCTCTCTTCTGTCTGCCTCTCTCCCTTTGGTTAGCCGGTTTTTCGAGCACAACCAGACGTACCATACAAAAGCGTGGCAAGAACTTGATTGGCTTTACTCACAGTTTTTAGCTCTTCGTTCTGTCTACGGATTCAGAAGATCGAGATCATGATGAAATTATAACAAGGTGATGTATTTGCACTCTTTCGGGGCGACGACAACAGAGTTAGATACATAGCTAACTTGTTTTGTATGGTTTTCTTAACTTTTCACTCATCTTCGTTTTGTGCGCTGTCGCCCCGAAAAAGAGGGCATGTCGAGCGATTAAATCACCTTCGTATAGTTTCATCATGATCGAGATGAGCTCGTTCTGAAAGTCCAACTACCTTTAATCACATCAAGTGCGTGTCACATGTGTCTCAAAACTATCTGTTGTGTATACACTTAACTTCGGTTTCAACTCATTTCATTACATCTGTTGCTTCTACAGTTGCGACTTTTTTAATAATACGCACAACCCACGTTGGGCGCCAAAAACGTTAAAAACTTTACTGATAACGGCAAGCGAACTGCCCTTTGTTGTTTGCTGTGAATCAGCAATGCCCAATGGGCATCAATGGGCAGTGCATTAAAAATGCCATGACTTATTAAGGTTTAAACGTTGCTAGCATCACTGAAGTGCTGGAAAGTGCTGGGGATGGGAGAGAGAGGAGTGTTGGGCAGCTCGCATTACTTTGGCATTGAAATTATTGTAAGCTGTTAAGCGGAGTACAGAGATGGAGGAGGAGGACAGAGGAAAGAGAACAGCGGAGGGAACGAGGTCAGAGTTAAAGTGAAGAGTATCTCAATCGCTTGGAGTTGTGAAATTGAACTTGGGAGTTAGAGTCTTACTATAAAATGCAGAGTGTTGTGTTGTATTGCGATTGTTCCTGTTGTTGTTGTTGTTGTTATTACCGGCGGAAGAATGGAATTGCCGTTGGATGGATGCTTTTTACGGAGCAGCACTTATCGGGGTTGAAAAATGTGAATGACGACGACGACGTCGCACACACTTAACTAAAATATATATGCGAGACATTGAGATGGGCATTCATTGTTGTTGTTGTTGTTATTGTTGTATCTATCTATCTATTGACTGACTAACGCGCCAGCTGACGCCCCATCCCCCTTTTGAAACGGGATGGGTCTCTCCAAGTTCCTGATCCTGGGCATTGAAAATTGTATGCGAGGTTTGAGAGAACTTCAGTTTCATTTACAGCGCACGCAATTTTGTATCTATAGAGAATACAACACACTCATTGTTGTTATTATTGTTGTTGTTGTTGGCGGTGGTGGTGGTGGTGGTGGTTGCTGTTGTTGCCCATGGGCTCTGTCTGTCTGTCTGTCTCTCTGTCCGTGTTTGTGTGTGAGTGGGTGGCTTGGGTGGTTTCTGCTGATTTTCCAACGTGTTGTAATCCCATTTGCAGGATTGCGGATTCAGGAATCAATTACGAATTTAATTTATAGCAGAGCGCGCGCGTCGTACACAGGAAACAAGAAATTTAGAGAGAGAACAGCCCTTAGGGTCGGTTGTAGTATGTATGTAGTACTGGTTACGATGGTGGTGTCGTGCAGTGTAGTTGTGTAGTGCCGTTACGGGGGCTTTTGGTCATATTGATTTTGCTGCTCAAGTGCTTTTCCTCAAGCACTTCATTGAGCTCTTAAAAGCTGTCAAGTCAATGCAGCATCTCCATTCCACCAAAAAAAAAAAAAAAAAAAAAAAAAAACTTGGCAAAGCATAGGCAGGAGCAAAGAGATGAAGAAATAAATAGAAAGAGCTGGAGAAACTACTCAAGTCTGACAATGTCAGGTGCACTGCTCCCATTTCTCCTGCCTCTCCCTCTCTCTTTAGCCTCGCTCCACAGAGAGCGCAAAACCAACTCAAAATTCTTTTTTTTTCATTTCTTGACATTGCTTAAATGATTTGGCTACAAAAGTTGTGCATACGCTTACCCCGCATTTTCCCCTTCAATGTCTTCTTCGTCCTTAACTTTGTTGCCTCCTTCCTTCCCTAACTTCAAAACGTCTGCATAATGTACACAACAATTTTTGTCTAACAATTTGGCGCATTTTCACGCTATTTGTTTGTTTTCAGCGTGTTTCATTTTTTCATCCTGTTCAAATGGAGGAAAAACACTTGACAAGTTTTTGACTTTTCCCTTAATTGCTATGCAAATTGTGCGAGCTTTTGTTTCACTCCGATTTCATCCGTTGTCGCGAGGATGCTTTAAGTTTATCAATTCACTTGTAGCGTCTCAGTTTTCAACAGCTTTCGTTTAAAGAGCTTTTATTAAATTTGGATGGATCAATCGACACCTTCTAGGCGCTTTAAAGCTTAAGATAAGTGCTTCAAGCTATGAAATGTGTCTTTAATTCTTAATTTAGCTGCAAAGTTGGCTGTTTCCAACAGCTTTGAAGCTTTTATCCACAAGCTTTAAATACATTTTTATTTATTTCAGTTTTTTTGCTATTTTGCTACCTAATTTAATAATTTTAACTGCAATTGAACAGCTTTTAAATCTGTTATCAACTTTTGGGCAGCTTTGAAGTTTTAGAAGAAGCTTTATATATTCAGGGGTGCCATAGAAATCGCAAGCGAAATATAATTCCGCACGGAAATTTCCGAGGTGCCACAGAACTTCGAGAAATTTTATTTTTTTTTTAGCATTTTCACCAACCTTTTCGACCTAGGCTGCTAAGGGTTGACACCTTCTCAGATTAAATTACTTAAGGGTTTGATTAGCAACTTTTTCAAGTTGATCATTGCAAAGCAAGAAGCTTTTATTTGTTTTCTTATTTAATTAACATAATTTGATTTATTTATGTAATAATTGATTTTGTTTAGCTAAAAAAAATTTAAAAGTAACTGGCGCGAGAAAATAAAAGTTACTCGACAACTCTAACAATTGTATGCCATTAGTGTGGCAACTCTTCGTGAAAAATGTTTTCACAAATTGCACAATAAGTTAAAGGTTTTTTTCAGTATAACTTGATTTACCTCAAACGACCTATTTTTGTAATGCTTAATTTTAAGAAAACTGAAGTGGTTCCATATATTTTTTTTAAATGCCCTACTTCGAATTCTGACTAAAATATGTGGCATCGCTGACCCTGACTTCGAAAATCTAAATCGAACTAGGTGGCAACATCGGACGCCAGCGGATTTAGCGCTAGTTCGTTCCGCACAAAATTATTTTGCAAATTTACCTGTGTCACGGCGAAATGAAATTGAAGTGAAATTCAAGTGAAAGCGATTTCTGTGGCACCCCTGATTATCTGTGTTGCATTCAAAAGCTGTTCAAAAGCTTTTTTTAACTTTAACAGACTTTTTCCCAAAGTTTTTTCTTACTTTTGCTATGGATAGTTTAAAAGAATTGCGACCTTAGCAGGCACAACATGAGATGCTCATTTGCAATTGGCAATTGGCAGTTGAAAGATGGCCCGCTGTGACACCCTTCGAGCCAGGTTAGGAGCCAAGTTAGCCAAACATTTGGCGCTGAGTCATCGCTCGGATGGAGGGCAAGTAAAATGCGACTTTTTCTGACAGCATCACTTGGCACTCTTGATACAATATCATAATGGCCAAGGAGCTGCTGCTTAAGAGAATGCAAAGGAGAAGAAGAAGGGTGGGAGGGGAAGAGGGCAGAGGGGAAGAGTGGAAAGAGAGGGAAAGTGGGGACTAAACTGTGTGTTGTCGTACAGACAAAAGTGAATTCCAATTTCAATTCCAAGTGCGAGCAGTCCAAGGAGAGAACATTTCGCATTGTCTGCGAATTGAAGAGTGCCAGTCGCCACCCCCAACCACCCCCCCCCCATTCCTTTCTCTCTCTCTCTCTCTCTCTCTCTGTCCCTTTGTGCCTCACTCAAACATCACTTGTCTCGTTCTTTCTTACAACAATGTTGAGTTTTGGTATTGCGTCTGACTTTTACATTAATGAGCATGTTTTTATTTATAAGTGTTTTTTTTTTTTTGTGTTCTCCTCATGCTCCGCTTCTTCCTCGTATTCATCGTTTTCTTCTCTTATTATTATTATTCTCTTTTTCTGTTCTATTCAGCGCTTTTCTTTTGCTTTCATTTCATTTGATTTCATTCTTATGCTTTTGTTTGGACTTGGACGCTTTTGTTGTTGCTTTCTTAACGCTTTTTATACCCTGTAATCATTAAAGAGAGTAGCATGGCGCTGGGAAATTCTATAAGGCAAATTAATACAAACAATTTGGGAAACTTTAAGAGCTGAAAATGTTAGATTTAGTCGAGTTAAATCTTATGTTATTTGTAAAGCTTTCATAGCTTTTTTAAAGTTAAAGCCTTGATTTTGAGCACAGTCTTAGATTAATTTCTAATGCTCCTATTCTGAATATTTTCTTAGAATTCGATTGTTAATAAAAACAAGTTATACAAATGATAATGCCAACCCTGTCAATGTCCGCCTTAACTGTATTTTGGAATTCATCTGCTTTTCCTTTTAATTTTGTCATATTTTAAAAAAAAATGATAATGACGAAGATTTTTACGTACTAGACTGAAGATTTTTTCAGATTCCATTGCAAATGTAAAAGTTATTCAAACAGTTTTTGGTTTTGTGTTTTACAGGGTGACATTTAGTCGTGGTTACTCCAAATGGCCAAGCTGTATTTACATTTATGTTGCGCTGCTTTGATATTTGTCGCTTGTCGTCTTATGGAACGCTCGATTTCATTTGATGTGTCCTTTGGTCACTCATTTAGTTGATTGCCCTCCCGCTTAACCCGCCGGTGACCCCGCTTTAACCCCCCACGTCCATGATGACGATGATCCATTGTTGCTTGGTGCTCAGAACAGAACAGAAATCATGGCTCATTCGTCTATTGGCGTGGCTAACACGCAAAGCTCAACTTTTTGCCTGCCGCGTCTCTCGTTCTCCTCTTGCTCCTATATTTGATTGTTTACAATCGCACCTCGGCATCAAGCGGCGTCTATTGACCTGAAGAGGGCGCCACTGTGCTGCTGGTGAAGCCCACAGAGCCTGTGGCATAATTACCGAGAGCGTCGTCGTCGGGCTGGCGCCTTTTTTTTTATTGCACCTACCAAAAGCTTAGCTACCTTTCTCTCTCTCTCTCTCTCTCTCTCTCTGTGTTTATCCCCCTTGTACTCTTTACACATGTTCTACACACACATCTGTAGCTGCAATTCAGACAGAGTATATGCATTGATTTAATTATTGTATTATTATTATTATCAAAAATACTATTAATATTTTAATCGGGGACCGTAATCATTATGAGTTTTATGATAAAAACTACATAGAAATGATTATTTAAAGATTTTTAAGGATTTTCTTCAATGATATTGATTAAATTTGAGCAAAATAAATAAAACTCACTTTTCAAAAAGATTACGTAATCATTTTAAAGATTTGTTTTTGCGTTTTTTGGGTCCTCTGAGTTTCTTTTAAAGGGATATGCAAAAATACTTTGTGAAAATCCTACACAAAAGCCATGAATTTAAAGTAAGTTTTATTTTGAGCGAAAAAAATAAAAATTACAAATAATGATTACTTGTGAGTTGTGAGTTTTATTTATTTCGCTCAAATTTAATCATCATTGTCATTGATTTTTTGATGTGAAAAAGTTTCAATAATCATTATTTTCGGTCCCTGATTTTAATGCATATAAGAAGTATGATTATTAATATTTGTAATATTATTAGAATACAGTCGAACTTCCCTAACTCGAATCACCATTATCCAAGAAAAAAGTTCGAGTTATGGAGACTTCGAGTTAGAGAATTTTTTTTTTTAAATTTTTTAAAAGAAACTACAATTTCATTCATTCATAAATACCGTTCAAATTGATTACTTTTCTTGTTATTTTCAACAAAAATAATTCCTGCTTGTTCAAGACCTGCCGATATTCTCAAAAATGTTCGTTCTTTTGCTGTATTCAGAAGATGTTCCCGATTCAAATGAAATCATAATAAATTTTAGATTTTTCAATATAATAAAAGCTGTTTTCGATGAGATTCCATAATGTTCAGCCACTTTTTTTGGTCCAGTTTCTAATTTCTTAACACATAAGTTTAAATATTTCTTAAAGCGATAACCATTTAATACAGGTGCTGGTACCATGGTAAATCATCTTGCACTGATAGCAATTTCACAAGCTTAAATAATTGTTGATGCAATATTCTACCATATTGCATCACAATATGCTAATTTGCATCAATATTACATATCCAAGTGAGCCGGTAACAAAAGCATAAAATAGAAACAAACAAAAATTCAAACATTTTTGGGGATTTTCCCGAAAAATTCGACTTACAGAAGCACGGGCCAATATTTTTGTTCGAGTTAAGGAGAAATTCGACTTTTGGAAGTTCGAGTTACGGAAGCAGAATTGTATGAAATTTGCTTAGTAAACGCTATTGCCACTCGATTTTGTTAGAGTTAGGGAAGTTCGAGTTAGGGAAGTTTGACTGTATTTTTATTAGTATTATCTCTTTATTATTACTCTGCTTGCAGTTAGCTTTCATTTTGTTTTTCGAACTTCTTTTTTTTCTGAGTTCAAAACTTTGCTTTTTAACGCATCACAAAAGTTGCTCTCAGGTGTCATGTTCTCATTTGCACTTTGAGTTGTTATTGTTTTTGTTGTTATTGTTGTTGTCTGTCTGTCGCAAGTTATTGTTGTAAGCGTCTGTTTGCCGTCTTATCTGCTATAGCTTCCCCAAACCAAGAAAGCTTCTAAAAATGCATTTAAAATTCATATAAATAACAATTAGCAATTGTTTTGTGAGTTTTCCTTTCAAAAAGTAGTTGCAACTTTTATTTGCGAAGTCTTATTAATTTCTCAAATTAGCTGTTTAATTATTGTAACTTCTTTTATGTTATTAATAAAATTTCGAAGAAGAACTAATGTTGATTTTAAGGGAAATACAAAAACTTAAAAAAAAAAGAAAATATACGTTTTGTTTTTTTTCTTCTTACAATTAACGACACAATCTGTTGTTTTGGTTTCAAAATTAAGTAGTTTTAATGAGAGTTTATTTATTTATTTATTTATTTAATGTCAACTAAGAGCAGTTGACAAATCAAGCAAAAATTAAAGTACAAAAATTAAGTTAAATATTTATGGCTCAATTTAATGTTAAACTGAAAAGACAAAAAATTAATTTAAAAAAAAATAGTAAATTGAAAATTAAAATTAAAATCTGGGGGTATTAAAAATTATAAATGATCCAACATTCGTTGCAAGGATTGGGAAAAACCCAGAAAAACCCAATCAGATCAAAAGTATTAGTAGTAATAGTTAATAATATTACAAAAATTAGAAGTTAGTAAGGTTAGGGATTTCTAGAAAGGAAGAGGAAAAGGGAGGATTTCAAGGAGGGGAAATGATTGGAAAATGTTATCAAAATAATTTTTTGTGTATAAATTAATGAGTTGTATTCCATTTATTTCTTTAGAAATTCAAAGCTTTCAAAAACTTTACAATCTTTTGTTATGTTTCTTTTTTAAGATTTACGGAATGTTAAGAAAATAATTTGTATGTTTACATCAATAGAATTTATCATCAATTTTCATTAATCAATTTGTTTGTTAAAATCTATTGAATTTTATTCAATTAATTTTGATTATTTTTTGAAAACAAATTTTAAAAACTTTAAAATTTTCAGAATCATTAGTTTTTTTGGTGTACTATGAATCGCTTTTTTGAAAGACTGGAAGTATTTGAGACAACAAGTCTACAATGGTTGCTGGTAAGAAGGCGTTGTGTAGGATGCGACAACAGTGGCAGCTAAAAGTTGGACAACACTTGCACACACACACATATATGTATGTACATATATGTATATAGAGACAAGAAGGAGAATGAGTTGTAGGCGACTTCATGGCGTCCAGAATGAAAGAACGAAGATGAAGGCGAAGACGAAGGCGGTTGACAGTGGGCGTGGTAGATGGGGGCGTGTGGCAGACGACAGCGAAGGCGTCGGCATCATTGTCAACGTTGTTCTTGTTGTTGTTGTTGTTGTTGAAGAAGATAAAGAAGAAGAAGCTGCTGCAGAGACAGAGACAGCGACGATTTCAACTTGGCCAAGCAAATGCCAGCGAACTTCTTCTTCTTTACATTTTGTAGTGTGTGTGAGTGTGTGTTTGTGTGCATGTGTTTGAATGTGTGTTTTGTGTTTCTGAGTAGGGGGTTGGGGGTAGTGGGCAGGGGTGGCTCCGTTGAGGGGGTTGGTTGAATTGTCAAGTGTTGGTTGCCGGTGTGAATCTTGTGTACTTTTGGCCACTCCTTTCCGAGCTTTTCGCCCATTTTGAGCCACCGGCGTCTTGGCCAATCGCTTGTGTAAACAATCCCCTATCATACCCTACCCTACCCTAACCTCCCCCTCCCCTCCTCACCCCTTGCTAGCACTTGCTGCGTCACCTATCGAGTCGAGTTTTCTTTTTTTTTATTTTTCACACAAAAAGTGTTGGGGCTGCCCAGTCGCCATCTCTCTCTCTCTCTCTTCCTCCCACCCTCTCTCTCTCTTTCGCTTTCTATTCCCTTACGACTTTGTGATTATTCATATTGCAGCTTGTGCTTTGCCATCCATTTATCTTGCCACATTGTTGGAGATGCCACACCTACCCCGCCCCCATCGCATCCCTTTCTCCTTTCTCTCTCACTTCATTCTCTTCTATTTTTTCTTGTTGTTTCGCCTTGCGGCGCGGCGCGCAAAACGCTTTTGTGTGTTTAATTGCTTGTGAAGAGCGCTTTTCAATGGAAAATGCACAAAAAAAACATATAAAACAAAAACCAAACTCAGAAGGGAGAAACAGCTAACAAAAGTAGAAGAAAAAAACCCAACAGAGAAGCAGAAGATCATTGTAGAAATATCAAAATAAAAAAAATAGAAGAAAACTTGCAAAGAAAAGTTGAAATTCTTCTTCATCAACTTGTGCACTTTTTTAACTGCTTTATCGACACTTTGTCCATAAGAAAACAAAAAAAAGAAGAAACCTTGCATCACTTTCGTCACTTTCAGTCGGTTTAACACATTCTGTTGCCGTCCTACTCTAATTAACTTCATCTCTATCATACACATCCTTTGTCTAATCAAAAAGTTTCATCTAATTTCGTTAGGCAAGAGTTAAAAATGTTGCATACTTTACAGCTTACACTTCATGTGTGTGTGTGTGTGTGTGTGTGTAGGTTGATGTGTCGAATAACTGTTTGCAACTAGACGCAGCTTAAAGCAAACTAACAAACAAACACATTCACTTATTAGCAAAAGTAAATTTTGCTTAAATGCAGCAAATATTATGAAATGACTACACAATAAATACCCTATACTTAAATGCAATTGATATCAGGGATTATCTTAACGAAAAAAATTAAATAAAAACGTATTATTATTTTAATTTTAGGATGCAAATTAATTTACAAAAATTTGAATTTAACGCTTTCAATTTAAAAGTAACATTACATTTTTGGTAACCAATAAATGAAAAGTTCATCAATTTCATTGACAACTTTCGAGTAGCCTAATTAAACTTGGAGTTTCTTTCTTAAAGTAAGTTTTGCGATCCGTTTTCTTAGATTTCATTGAGTTTTTAGCTTCTTTCAGGACATTTCTAAAGTTAAAAACATCGACAGATTTTTTTACTTTTTCAAATTTGTCAAGCCTTTTTACAGGGTATTTAAACAGCTAACTAAAGAGCGAGCATTGATTATGTTTTTTCACTAAACATTCATATCACTGCGGACGGCAGTCCGCGCTAGTGACGAAAGCAGCACGAAGGGTGCGAAGGCGACTAGCATATATACACAGGAAGAATGGAAAATTTGCTATGACTGTCCGATCAGGTCGAGTTATATACCGATCGAAAGGTATCAATTTAACTTACAAATGTGCATACTAAGACTTTTAAAAACTCACCTGGTTTGTGAGACAAACAGGTGTAAGTGGGAGGGGAATAATTTAAATGATTGGAGCAATTGGGGCCGTTGCAGCCTTTTTGATTTTTTTTTTAATTTTTTACTATTCTAATCAAAAATACGCGTCGAATGACACCTTGATCATCAAAATCCGATCACTGGTTCAGAAGATAATTAATTTTGAAATTTTTGGTGCCCCTTTCAAAACGAGATGAAAAGTCAGTCTGTTTGTTTGTTTGTGTGTCTGTTTGTCTGTTTGTTTGGATCAAATCGTTGATTTAGCTTAAAAGTTTGAATGAGGACTTGTTCCTGCTCAAAAATCTATAAACGTTTGTTCAACGACTTTTTCGAAAAATTGCTAGTTTAGCGGGAAATCGCTAAAAACCGCTAAAATTAAAACCCTTATAGCATCCAAACGATAAAAGCTACAGATGCGATCTATATATCGTTGAAAAGGTATTTTGAAGGGCTGTTATGCATACGTTTTGACTTTTTTTCTAAAGTACATAGGTAAATTGCTACAGGTGACATAAGGTATTTTCCCCCACATTTTGGCGGTTTTTGAGAAAACGCTGCCTACGATTTTTTTTAATTTGCAATATGTTATAGTTTGTGCAATTTCGCGTTTTTTGATGTATCATGCAAAAATTGTAGTCGATTGGTTTGGAAGATATAACCAATTAACTAAATATATACATTTTACTTTGAATTGCAATAGGACGGCAGCAGCAATTACATTTGGCAAACAGTCCAGTAACAATGAAATCTATAATTAGACAGTCGTTCATATAGATCGCCAGTAGCGCAAAGTGTAGAGCGTCCGGTTTTTGCATGAATTCTCAGCTCGGTATCCGGGTTCGAATTCTGGCACGAACAAAACTTTTTTTTTTATTTTTTAAATGCAATTAATTTGTTAGTAGATGACTATCATGCATAAATTTTTGTTGATTGGTTTGGAAGATATAACCAATTAACTAAAAATCTATAATTTGACAGTCGTTCTTGAAGATCGCCAGTGGCGCATAGTGTAGAGCGTCCGATTTTTGCATGAATTATCAGCTTGGGGTCGGGGTTCGAATCCTGGCACGGACAAAACATTTTTTTTTTAATTTTTAAATGCAATTTTTTTATATTTGCGTAAACTGATTTTAATATAAATATAATTTTTTTTTTTAAATTTGGGGTATGCATATTAAAAGCCTTCTAGCAAAAAAACAATGCCAGAAGCATATGTAAAATATTTATGTGAAGCGAAAATAGCCAGTGCTGCCAGACATATTAGTTTTGTTATGTGACAACGCGACTTAAATTTATTTAAATGAGTTAAGCATTAGAGTCTCTCTGTAAATTTATTTTATTTATTCTTCTTTCCTATATAATTAATTAATTGCTTAATATTGCAAACAGAAAGTGTATCTTTATACTTGTGCATTGCACCCAATGTTGCCATACAGCTCATTTTCGTTAAATAAGAATTCGGGCTATCATTTATAAATGCCTTTTGACAAAGTAGTTTTGTCAAAAGCAGAGGCGATTGCAAAAATATCTGATATCCCCCAAAAAAACCTCTACGCGGTAAAAGTCTAGTGACGAAACAATTCCATGCCACAAAATTTCTGATATCCAATTTTGTGACGAAATATATTAAATTTTTTTATATTTTAATTTATTATATACTAGGGGGCTCCGCCCCCTGCTCGCTTCGCTCGCCAACCCCCGCTCGTTTATTATATATGCCAAAAAAAAATTAATATACATACAAAGTAAAAAAAAAATGGCATTCGGCACTGCGCAAAAAGTTATTTTTTAGGTGCAAAGAAGCTGAAGCTTTTTGCGCAAAGTGCCGAATGCCATTTTTTTTTTACTTTGTATGTATATTAATTTTTTTTTGGCATATATAATAAACGAGCGGGGGTTGGCGAGCGAAGCGAGCAGGGGGCGGAGCCCCCTAGTATATAATAAATTAAAATATAAAAAAATTTAATATATTTCGTCACAAAATTGGATATCAGAAATTTTGTGGCATGGAATTGTTTCGTCACTAGACTTTTACCGCGTAGAGGTTTTTTTGGGGGATACACTTTTGTCTAATTACCAAATGGCTTGATCCAATGATATACCCTTTAAGTTGATGCCTTGTTAGGGTAGTAAAACCATCACGAAATGCACTTTGTTTTTCACACATTGCCCTAACTGATTAACTTTTGTGTGAGCTGAAAAAACAACAACAGTAGCAGCAGCTTTTGCAGCACGATGCGTGGACTTTGTACACAGATAAAGAGAGAGAGAGAGAGGGAGGCAGGAGAGAGAGAGAGAAGGATACACACACACACATCAGTCAGCAGACAGCGCAGTGCAAACAATGAACAATGTTGTCGGTGTCTGAGCTGCAATGTCTGAGTGTAGTGTGTGTGTGTGTGTGTGTGATAGACAGGCGTAAAGTTAATTAAACAATAAATACACACACACACACATACAGTACATACACACACAAACACACACACAGACAAAGCAACGCGTTAAAAATGGCGAAAAACTACGGACTACACTTGGCAGCTTGGCGTGAAATTCAACACAACACCACATGCGTGTGTGTGTGTGTGTGTGTGTCTGTATGTGTATACTGTATATGTGTTGTGTATATGCAACATTGTTGTTTCGTCTGTTTTACTGTAATTGAGCAATTGCTTTGACTGGCGGCCTTTCGCCAGCAGTCGTCAATTTACTTGGCGCTCAAAAGTAGGCAACACTCAAGCGAAAGCTTTCTATCAATGTGTTCGCGTGTGTGTGTGTGTGTGTGTATTCGCCTATATGAGCGTATTGTTTTGTATGCGTATGAGTAAGTAGTAAACTTTAAATTATTCGTAGATATTTAACTAGCTGCTCAGAAGGCAGAATTCAATAGTTGCTACTCGTTTGAAAAGCAACGAGTAGCGAGTTGTAAGAAATGCCAGCCACAAATTTTGCGATAGAAACAAATTAATTGGAGCTAAAAGTATTGTTCACTGAAATCATTGAAGACTCTACGAATATTACTCGCTATTAATTTTCGCTACTCGTTTAAAAAGCAACGACTAGAAAGCAGCTTTAAAAGTTGTAGATTGCATTGTAGAATCTAAAAAGCTAAATCATGAAAAATTCAACTCGCTTCTCGGAATGAATATAAAAGCTTCTACTCGCTACAATAGCAACTTGTAGCGAGTTGTAAAAAATTCGATTAACAGAGTCTTCCAAAGAAATAAATTTAATTTTGACCTAAGTCTACTTTACTGAAATCAATGAAGCTTTACAAATATTACTAGCTCTAAATATTCGCTACTCGTTGGAGTAACAGCTTATAGAGAGCGGTAATATGGTTTGTGGACTTACAGAAGACTCAACGTACTAAGACAAATATAAAACAAGAAGTTAATCGATTTTTTTTTAAGCCAAATACGAAATCTTGGCCAAAAATGCTTTTTCTTTAAACTCTTGGCAAATATTATACTTTGGTCATCGGGGTTATTCTTATAGGAATTTTTTGCTTGCTCTATTTTTTGGATTATTTGTCAACTTTAATGACTATCATTTGCTCCGCCAATAGTCTTTATTTAACAATTATATCCTTAAAACAGTCAAGCTAAAGTCTGGAATTTTAAGCTTGCATTTTAGAATTTTAAATTTGCTTTTTTCTTTGCACCATTGTACCTCAACCAATTGAAAAGCTTCCGTGTGGCGACCTCTAATTGGATTAGTGCATCATGCATAAAAAAACAACAAATAAAATTGGAAAATTTTGTATTACAAACAGAACTAAAAACGATAACAAAAAAAAAATGCAAATGCGATGAAAACAGAAAGAAATCATATGTTTGTGCAGCTGAACCTGATTGTAAACGTGGTCATATGAAGTCCTCTTGTTTTCTGCTTTCTTTTCTCTTTTATTTCTTGTCTCCTGCTGCTTTTCTTCTGCCCCCTCAAGTATTTTCCTCTCTTTATTCGTTCTATGTAAATGCTGGGATTCTTATCCAATCGTGTGTTCGTATATGTGAGTGAGTGTGTGTCTGTGTGTGTGTGTTTGGCTTGACACCCCACATGAAATGCCGACACACTCACACACACACACACACACACACACACACATACATATATATAAGGACAGTTATTCAGTCTATGTTTACATAAGGCTAGACATTTATTATGGCGCTTTTGTTGCCTGATTTCTCTCTTCCTTTCTAACGTTTGCTCTCTCACTCTCTCTCTCTCTCTCTTCGTTTGCTATCTGTGCGCTGCTTATGTTTACATAAGAAATACACACACACGCACACACATAAGGTACCAAGAATGTAAGCATACATACATTGTTTTTGACAGCGTGAAATTCAAGTTTATGCTAATTTTATTGATTGCCAAAGCAATTTTCGTAAAGGCAATAACTGTTTAACTAGGCAAATGGGCGTGGCCAAAGCAATATAATTCACATGCCGACATGCTAGGACATGTCTGTAACAATTTTCAACATGATCGCAACATAAACAATCGAGATACAATGAAACAATACAGGAATCATTTAGAGACGCTTAAAGCTCAGCTTGATAATAATGTATACAAAATAGTTGTGCATTATTCACAGATATAGACACAGACACATACTTATGCATACATAGTAATGTGTATGTATATATGTATATGTATATATACAAACACACGCGACAGTCAAAGTGTTAACCCATTCGTCGTCACCTTTTTGCCCCCCAACATATTTGGATAATTTAACGCGCGTCGCTTGTAAATTTCACACACAAACACACTGGCAACTAAACCATGTTAAGCAAATAAACACACACACACACACACACACTGCGTCTGAGCGAGAGGCAACAGCAGCTCAGAGGGCAGACGATTTGTCAGTGAGTACGAGCGAGCGAGCGAGCGAGAGGGAACGAGGTGAGAGACTCCCGTTGGGGAAGCAGCCAGTCAAATAAATGCCGTCAAATAAAGTTTTTCAGATAATTATGAAGCTGCTTCGTGTTCGTGTCCGTGTCTGTCTAGCTGTGTGCCTGTTTGTGTGCAAGCGTAGGTGGAAGCGTGTGTGTGTGTGTGTGTGTGTGCACACATAAACTTTTAATTAGCTACAAAGCGCAAAATAAAAAACAACAACAACTACAAAAATCACACGAAATTTACTGCCAGCCAAAGGAGCGACTGAGCGAGAGAGCGCAGCAAGCAGTGAGAGCGAGAGAGCATGTCGCGCCCGCTCTCAGCAGCTTGGATGCTGTGTGGTGTAAGCTTTTTTAATACACCACAGCAGCAGCAGCCCACTCTCGCACACACACACACGCATACACGTGAAACTAATCAATATACAAACAAGAGGACAATAAGTGAGAGGAAGAAGCAGCAGCAGAAATAGATGATGAAGAAGCAGCTAAACAGGCGGCATTTTGGTTGGTTGTTTTTTAACACCTACATATAAAGCAGTTGCTCTCCTTGTTTGTCAATGTTGTTGTAACTCTAGATGCTATTCTCATTGCTGTTGTTATTGTGGTTGTTTAAGCCATATTAAGCTGTTAATAAGCATTTGTTACAACTATTTATGACACCAAAAATGCAATCGATGCTCTTTTAATGAGCAGCAGCAGAGACAGAGCCAGAGGATCAGCTTTTACAGTGCTTAAACGCTAGTTAGAAACATTTTTAAACTGATTATCTGATAGCATTATAAACAGTCAAGCTAAACTATTGTTGAAAGTAGATGTTTCTAAAAGAAAATACAGCATAAAAATAGCACAAATTTTATTCAAGAGTTTCTACACTTATTTATAACTATACTATATACAGTGGCTCATAGCTTATTTCAACCAGCACAAAAAGCAACTTCAATCAAAAGCTTCAATTACAATTTATTTGATAAAACTAAAGTTATATCAACTCATAATTTAAGAATATTGAAAATTACTTGGAAATTTTTGAGTTTTTCTAAAATTCAACTTTTTCAACTTTTATCCTAGATTTTATTAAAAAAATATTTTGATGCAAAAAGTTTCTAATAGTAACTGCAAAAAGAAATTTTCAAAAATCTCTTCGCTAGTATTTTTTATAATGTTTTGTATGGGATGATCTCAGAAAAATTTTTTATGAAAAGTAGGAAAAAGTAACTAAAAAGTAATTTTTATAAATTTTCAAAAATCATTTATTTTTTCTTGTAATTAAAGCAATTCCATTTTTATTATTTTTTAAGAAACATATGGGCATTTCCAGAAAAAGGTCCACCACGACGAAAAACGTAAAATTGATTAAAAACTCACATCTTGTGAAATTTTCTTCCAAAAATGTATTCAAGTTATTTACTTTATCAATATACGCTAGAAAAAATTCAATAGGATGAACATATAGATTCTACATTGGAATAAATTCACTTTTTCCATATTTTTGCCTATTTTCTTAAAAATTGATTTTCAAAATGGACCGTTTGTATTTTAACGATTACACTAAGTCAGGGAGTAAGATTGTAACATAAACCATTTTGATATATAGAAATATATTGAAAGTTTAATTTAAAACAAGTTCTAAGAGCTATATATCGGAATATAAAATAAAATTTGATGAACAAACTCTTGGAAAAACTAGGTGGAAAACTTGTCACGTTCGTGATGTCACGTTACAAATTACTAAGAAAACTTGTAAAATATATAAAACGGTAGTTACACTGATAAAAAAAAGGATCTAAAATCAAGATTTTGGTCTCAGAACTAAGAACTTTGGTCTAAAAAATGCGTCGAGAACATGAAAATCTTGAAGTAAGAAAACACATCTTGATTCTAAGAACATTTCAATTAAGACCAAGTTCTTATTTTCAAGATTATAAATTCTTATATTATATTTCAAGACCACTAATCTTAGTATAAGAATAAAACTTATTACTTTTTTAAGATTATATGTTCTTATTTATAGACCAAAATGTTTTGAATACTCAAGACAAATAATCTCAAATAAAGATTAAGATTAAGATTAACATTTTAAGAAGAATGAAGTAATTTTTAGTTAACTTGAGGTCTAGTAATGTCAATATGACACTAAACAACAAACAAAACACTTGCACTTGGCACGGTGTAGAGCTGTTTCAAGAGATGCCAATCTCTATCATCAGCACCGTTGTGCTAACTTGACCAGCGATCCAAGCCTAATGCCATCTTTGAGAAGCCAGAACCAGTTGTGAATTATAAGCCTCAACAAGTAACAAAATTTTAAGATTTTTGTTCTTATTTTAAGAGAAAAAGATCTAAGATCTAAGATTTTTATTCTTATGTTAAGAACTTAAGATTTTTAGAATAATATTCTTAGTTTTAGTAATTTGGTCTTAAAATGGTCTTGTATTAAGAACAAAATAGTTAAATTTGAGAACTTTATTCTTATATTAAGAACTTACGATTTTCAAGATTAATATTCTTAGTTTTAGTAATTTGGTCTTAAAATATTCTTATTTCAAGAACAAAATATTTAAGATGAATGTTCTTGATTTTAGAAAGTGGTCTTTTTTTTCAGTGTACATATAAAAATTATTTCTAAAATGGAAAACTACATTATTTTATTATGGTTTAAGAGAATTTTCTTCCAAATTACTCGCCACATTTCGCAGAGTTTCGCATTTGTCAAGATGAAGTCAAAAACGACTTCCATTTTTCGTCGCGTTCGCGATGCATTGTTTTCTATAAATAATTATAAAACGACAAGTCTTCAAAGATTGTCTTTTTATCATAAAAATAGAGTTGATAAAATGCATTAAACACGTGAGAAAACATTTTTGAAAATGTCAATTTTTGCCATTTTTTTTTTCATTTAAAGTCGTACGAATGTCGAGTTCGCGATCCTGGAAATATCCATATAAAAACCACAGATTTCTAGTTTCTAGTAGTTTTTTTTTAGATACAAGCTTTTAGAAACAATTTAAATTTACAAAAGGGCTAATTATTTGTTTGCTCACATCTTTTTTCATTTTTTCAAGTTTTGTGAAGAAAAGAAACAAAGTTTTTGCAAATACAGTCGAACTTCCCTAAGTCGAATCACCATTGTCCAAAGAAAAAGGTTGTATTATGGAGACTTTGACTTATGGAATTCTTTTTAAAGATTATTAACCTAGATAAAATTCGAGTTATAGAAGTTCGAGTTATGGAGGTTCAACTTTATAACTGAAAATTGTATATCTTACGCAGTATTTAATGTAAGACGGTATAATTTTTCAATGTCTACAGTTTTTAGTACTGAATTCTTTTAAAATAAAATACAAAAATAAAACAAAATTAGTTTTCAAGCTTATTTTTTAAAATATAAAGGGGTTGTTAATGTTAAACAGGAAACTAAATTGATAAAAGTTAAAAAAACATTCAGACAATTAACATTTGCATCTTGAACAATTACACTTATTTGGATTTTATAAGTAATCAGATTTTATTAAATATTGACTGTATGTTCAGTTCTATTAACAAGAGTTTTAGCTTATTTGTTTTCTTGTCTTCGGATAATATTACAAAATCTGGGAAAAAAAAGTTTTGTTATATAGACGTTCGCATTTGGCAGTTGCAACTGTATTTGTTTCGAATAATAATTTACAGTCAATAGTATTATTTAAGTATTTAAAAAATGCTGCATGTGCAACTATAGTATAGTTGAACTTCCATAACTCGAACTTCAATAACTAGAAAAAGAACTCTATAAGTCGAATATCTCCATAGCTCAAACCTGATTTGAGTTAGGGAAGTTGGACTGTATATTTGTAGTGTATGCTGACTGCACACGTACATATTTATCATTTGCATTTGTATTTGTTTTTACAGCCTTTGCCCATTTGACCGAAAGCTGCTTTTACACTGGCTACCAAAACTAATCGCCTTTCACTTTACACCGCAACAACAAAAGCAGCAGCAGCAACAACAACAACAACAACAACACGAATAAACACTCTCAGCTTTTGCTTGTCGCGCAGCATCCTCATTGTCTTTTCTTCACCACAGCAACGACGACGACAGCGGCGGCGACGCTGCTGCTGTAATTTTTCACACCACACAGAGACACTGTACACACACATACAGCGAAAGAAGCATACATGCATGCAAAGAAATGTTGTCACCTCTTACAACTACAACACGAAGCGTTCAAAATATTCGCCATTTCACTCACTCACATATGCCGGCTGAGAGCACTGACGCCGACGCTGGCAGCGAAGTGGTGGGGTGGAGAGAGAGTCGAGGCGACGCAGAGGAGTTAACATTGCCGCCGCCATTGTGAGGTGTGGTGTTAACTAGCTGGCGCGTCGCTCTTTATGTCTGTGTGTGTGTGTCCTCTCTGTGTTGTGTGTGTATTTGTGGTTAAACTTGTCACACAAGCTGAGCTGAGCAGCAGCAACAACAACAACAGCAAAGAGAGTCGGGTAGCAAGTTCAACGTCGCTGTCGCCGTCGTTGTCGTTGCGTCTTGTCGTCTTTTTCTTGCGCACATGCAGCGCCCATATTGTCAGCCAGCTCACACATACAAACACTCGCAGAGGCACAGCTTGTTTTATATATATGTATATGTATATGTATGTATTATGTATTTGTGTGTGTGAAAACGTGTGACAAAATACATTTGCGTTGCCGTTTTTGCTTTTTGGCGCCGTCGTCGTCGTCGTTGCTGCCAAAGCTTCTTTGTCTGCTGCTGCTGTATCTCTGTGTGAGTGTGTGTGTGCATTTGTGTGACTTCTGCTTGAGCTTTGCCTTTCATTTGCACGCCCCGTCTCGTGCCGTCTCGCTCACACCCACGCCCACCGCCACTGGGAGTGTTTGCGCAAACTTAGCGTCAAGTTTGTCACACGCGCGCCAAGCGGCACCTATCGTCCAGTTCTTCTTCTTCTTCATGCTGTTGTTTTTGTTGTTATTGGTGTTGCTCTTCTTTTTGCTTTGCTTTTTCGCACTTGCGAATTTGTGCGCTGCTTAGACGACAGACATCGCTGCCAACGTTGACGTCGCGTCGCGTCGCTGTCGCGGCATAAATCTGCGCATTTTCATTTTTGGACACATAAAAGCTGCCAAAGCGGCTAAAAGGCGTTAAACTTTTATGTAGGCAACACTCCCTATCTCTTCCCATCCACCCCGCCCTACTCTCCCTCTCTCCAACTACCCCCTCGACTTTGCACACTCGTAGTTTTATCAGCTGCACTTTTATAACGCGTATTTTTGCTTTTTATTTTGTCTATGATCAAATTAAACTTAACCAAATTACAATAAAATTTGAATTTTAGCACATAAATTTTCAAAAGAAAAATGCAGCTAAAATTTCATTTAATTTTTATTTAATTGTTTTTTTTTTAATACTTATTTTCATTAATATTTTCATTATATAAATTAATGTCAAACTTTTGAGCTTTTGCAAAGCTCATGCTGATCCTGCCAGCTTAAAGGCTAACGAAAAGCTCTCTCTGTGCTTTGGCATGCTCCAAAGCTCTCATTTGCATTTGCTGCTTGCTTATTAAAAGCTTCGATCGCACTCATTTAAAGCTCGCTCTCTTCCGCTGGCCCTATCAGTCGTCTCTCTCTCTCTCTCTCTCTCTTTATTCTGATCAGAAAAGGTCAGTATAGGTCAAATCAGACATTCGCTTTAGTTTACCTCATATTTAAAATATAAGAAAAGTACTGCCGTTGACTTTTTATGCTCAGCAGCCTCCAGTTGTCTCTGCTCTCTCCCTCCCAGTCCTTCTCTGTTCGTCCTCTCACCCTTCACTGTTCTGCCTTGGCGTCTATTTACTTTATCTCTGCCTACGCGTTGCCTTTATCGCATTTACCCTCTCTCACACACACACACACTCACTTCTTTGATGCTCCTTTATAGCGCACATTTATCAAGCACGCGCCCCTCCCCGCCCCCTATCCTTTCGAGACTGCTACATCAAAACATTTGACCATTGAAGCGCATTTTTCGCTTGCGCGTCATTTGTCAACTTGCCAAACTCCCCACTCTCCCCCACCACGAACCCACAGCTAACAGCTTTTTTTCGGACTATGATTTACTACACTCTCTTTGTAGTTGTTGTTGTTGTTGCTAGTAGCCGCTGCTGCTGTCGCTCACATTTTGAGCCATTTTTCTGGCGCGCTGCACTTTTGGTGTCAGCTGCCTTGTTACTTCTAACACGCTTCACGCTGCTTGTCACACGCCTTGGACGTTGACTGCGCTGCTGCTGGTTGGTTTGCCATTGCTCTATTGTTGTTTGTCTGCATACACACACACACACACACACACACACTTGTAAGCAACAAGCAAAGCGTCAACTCAACACTTTGGTTTTTGGTTTTCTTATTGGAACCGTTTCGTTTCGTTTCGTTTGTCGCTCTCTCCCGAGTTAGTCTCTCAGTCTGCCCTGCTCTCACACCCAACAGACGAACATACGAACGTCAGAGGGCAGAACCCAATCGACTCACTCGCACGCCCAGCCAGCCAAAACTCAACACACAGTCACACATACACACACATACATGCAGATGAACGCTCTCTCGTTCGTGCTCGCTCTTTCGTTCGCTCGCTCGCTTGCTAGCTTCTTTGCTACTCGTTGCTCGCCGTCGACTGCGCGGTAAGCAGCGACCGCGGCAGCGCAGCGTCATCGTCGTCGTCGTCGTTGCCGTGTGTTTTGTCTTCGGGGGTTGCGCTGCTTGCGTCCGTATGTGTATTTTCCAGTTTGAAAGCGACCGGCGTGTAGTTCGTATCGGCGTCGTCGTCGTCGTTTGTGTTGCCTCCGTGTGTGTTGTGTGTCGTCGTGCCGTTGTCGTTTGCAGCAGCAGCAGCAGCACCACCGCCACCACCAGCAACAACCACAACAAAAAGCAATAAGAATATCAACAGCAACTTTTCAACTGTAGCTTAATTTTTTAGTTGCTCTACTCCTTACAATCATTTCTTTATTCCTTTTGGGCCAACATTTGTTGACAACAAATGCGACAGCAGCAGCAACTTTAAATAAGCTCAAGAATCGCGTCGCGCCGTCGCCGTCGTCGTTGACGTTTTGCCGCCGCCAAAACAGCAAGAAAAACAAAAGAGAAGAGAAGAAGAAAAACAAAAAGCTGAGAAAGTATTAATAATAACAACGTTCAAATTGTTTTTATATTTTTTTTTTGCACGATGCCAAAAAAGCAGCAATAACAAAAAAAGATAAATAAAAAAGCTTGTGACCAAAAAAAAAAAAAGTATACAAAAAATAAAAAAAATACAAAAAAGTGGAGAAACAAAACACAATAATTTTTTGTGCTGTATGTGTGTGTAAGTGTGTGTATAAATAATAAAAAAAAAACAAAAACATAAAGTACCTGCCCAACAACAACAACAACAACAAAAGAAGAAGAAGAAGAAGAAGAAGAGCAACTGCAACTGCAACAAGTGCGAATTTGAGAATTGCGAATTATAAATTAAGAGAGAGAGGAAGGAAATCAAATTCGAAACTCGAAATTCGAAATATTTTAACGCGTGACGCACATGTTGATGAAATTGTAATGTAATGAGATACGACGTCCAGGAGCTGCTACTTCATCAGTCTGCTGAGGATCCATTCGCCAGGTTCGCAAATGGGATGGCATATCATCCATTTCTGCAGCTATCGCAAAGACCCACTGACTTCAGCGTCTCGTCGCTGTTGACGGCGGGTAGCAACAGCAACAACAACACTAACAGTAACAACAACAGCAACAACAGTAACAACAACAGCAACAACAACAACAACAACAGCAACAACAGTAACAACAGCGCAGCAGCAGCGACGGCAGCAGCAGCAGCGGCAGCAGCGAGTCAAGCTTTAAGCTCGCCAGGCTCTGGAGCTGGCAATTATCGTAGCTCGCCGTCGCAGCTATCGCCACAAAGTAATCACAGCAATCACAACAACAACAATAACAACAACAACAATATTAGCAATAACAATAATAATAACAACAACAACAATAACAAAAATCACGAGCCACTGAGCGGTGCATCACCCACACCAACAACAACAACAACACCACCGCCAGCAGCAGCAGCAACAAGAACAACAACAACAACCGCCGCACCACCAGCACCGCCGCCGTCTTTACCCGCGCATCATTCGCCCCAACAACAGCAACAACAACAACAACCACCGCCTGGTCTGCATCCACCACAGCAACATTTGGGGCCACATCAACAACAACAGCAGCAGCAACAACAACAACCACCGCCGCCGCCATATTTTCCGGCCGCAGCGTTGGCCGCTCTGGCCGGCAGCCCGGCGGGTCCGCATCATCCGGGCCTGTACAGCGCCGCCGGCGGTTTGCGTTTCCCCCCGCACCCGGCGCACCCGCACGCCCACCATCCGCTGGGCACCGCCTACACCACCGCCGAGGACGTGGTGCTCGCGTCGGCTGTGGCCCATCAGCTGCACCCGGCGATGCGGCCACTGCGCGCGCTGCAGCCCGAGGACGATGGCGTCGTCGACGATCCCAAGGTCACGCTCGAGGGCAAGGATCTGTGGGAGAAGTTCCACAAGCTGGGCACCGAAATGGTCATCACCAAAAGCGGCAGGTAAGCATCCAAGGCATCCAATGCATCCCAAACTCACTCCGTGTCACAGTGAAACCTCCCTAAATTGGAAATTTTGTGCTGTCCTTTTATTTATATCCTTGCTAAGTGAAACTTCTCTTCAGCTTCTTTCGCAAAATGTTAAGTGTAGTCCTTGAGCCACAGTGATACCTCTTCCGTACATCCCCGACTTCATTCTACAGTCAAACCTCCATAAATAGTGCAAAATATCTCAGGAAACATCTTCAAATGTTTTTCCCCATTTATATCTTGAAAAGTGAAACTTATCTTCAGCTTCTCTCTCAAATGAACCACAGTGATACCTCTTCAGTACATCCCCGACTTCATTCTACAGTCAAACCTCCATAAATAGTGGAAAATATCTCAGGAAATATCTCTAACAGATTTTCCTCATCTATATCCTTGCATAGTGAAACTTCTCTTTAGCTTCTCTCTCAAATGAACCACAGTGATACCTCTTCAGTACATCCCCGACTACATCTCACAGTCAAACCTCTATAAATGGTGCAAAATATCTCAAGAAATATCTCTAACGGATTTTCCTCATTTATATCTTGAAAAGTGAAACTTCTCTTCAGCTTCTCTCTCAAATGAACCACAGTGATACCTCTTCAGTAAATCCCCAACTACATCTCACAGTCAAACCTCCATAAATAGTGAAAATAAAATCAGTTTTGTCCAAAATGCGAATCCTCTAGTGAATTCCCCCAATTTTCTCAATTTCTTGCACAGTGAAACTTCTCTTTAGCTTCTTTCTCAGCATGTTTAGTGTAGTCCTTGAACCACAGTGATACCTATGCTAAAAATTACACGAGATTAATACTCGGTATAAATGTTTTAGTTACTATAAAAGCTCTGGGCCACAGTAAAAACTCTGTGAAATGCATTGATAGTTCCTCAGTCTCTATAACACATCTGAAACACAGTCAAAACTCTGTTAATGAACAACAGAAAGCATCATTAAAAATAACAAACGTTGGGAATTCGGTGATGATCTTTTTTAAGATCAAGAATCTTAGTGAAATCCCTTATTTTTTACTTTTCGCTCAAACTACATATCATTTGGGATTTTTCTTGTGAGATTTCCATATTCGGAACTCTCCTTTAAATAATCAATTCTCTATATACTTTTATTCTGCGCATAAGGTTTTTAAAATTGGAAAGCGCTTTAAATGCTGAATGAGAATCTATATAGCAACCATATTTTTTATTGTAAATATTTCAACATGTGAATTTCTAAATATCCTATAAATAGATTCAATGCTTCAAGATAAAATCCTAAGATGTATATTACGAATTTTTTTTTATTTGAGAAACCTTATATTGTTTTGTGAGAATTTATTCATATTTTCTTGTAAAGATTTTAGTGTGGACCCATTTGATAATTGTTAAAACATCCAAAACCTTTTTTAAAGAATCTATGACCGCAGGACCAGATCTTTAGAGCTCCAAAGCTATGATTTCACTATTGAAAACTCCTATTAATTATCAATAAGATTCTTTATAAAACCCAATCTATTAGCATAGGACATTTCAAATACTCTGGAAATCATGCATTTTGTATGTACATTTTTTAATGTGATTCTTGGTTGACATTTTTTCCGAAAACTTTGTGGACTTTTCCAGTTATTCTTAAGTTTAAGCAAATTCAATTTGATTACAATTGAATTTTATTCTCCAGGGATAGATCTCTTTTCCTAAATTAATTCTTCTTTTATTAAATTTTCCAATACATTTTTTGGTTAAGAAAAACTACAAATCTTGCCTTAACATAATTCAGCCAAGTTCACTTACATTCTTCTTAGTGAATATCCTTTCTTTAATTTAACACAACTAGGCTTGGCAATATTTAAAAAAATAAATATCTTTTAAGTACAAATTTTCTCAGTAAATACCCGTTACCCGTTCACCCGTTAACAAAACTCAACCAATCTCTTCAACTAAAATAATATAAACAGATTATTAAAAGCGTCCCCTTAGTCAACAAAGCTGAGCTCAGTTTCTTCTCAATAGGTAAATAATTTTCACGAGAAGAAAGTAATATTTATATATATTGTCTTAATAATATTTCGTATTCTTCCCTCAATATCAAGCTTAAGTTGGTTGGATTCTTTTTTCGAAATAACTTTTTTCTCTCTCTCTCTTCGATCGATTTAGTTTTCCCGACTCTAAATTGTATAATATAATCCTCATCTATGTGAAGATCTTGTTGGAGAAGTGAGTGTTCTCACTTCCTTCTCTCTCTCTCTCTCTCTCTCTCTCTTTCTGTCTCTTCGAGACGCGAAGGTCAAAGCAATGTTAGAGCTTGAGTAGCAAGTGTCGTCATCCTCCTTCTTCCCATTCTTCTCCTCATTCTCAGCCATCTCCGAGTGTTGCATCCCTGTGCCCAATTCAATGCCAGTGGCAGCTACTTGAGCACGTGTGGCGTCTCAAGCAGCATCACCGGCTAATCTGACACACTGGCAGAAAGAGAGAGAGAGAGATATAGTGAAAGAGAGAGAGAGAGAGAGATTGCGAATGACGCAGATGGGAAATTGTCTTTGGGAAAGTAGGTGAAAAACGCATTTTACAATCGTTATGTCTTACACACACTCTCAAAACACACGTACTCATGAGTAGTCAAGGCATATCATTATCATCATCATTGTCATTATCATCACTGTCGTCATCATCATCATTGTCAACATCATCATCGTCATCCTCTTCAAACGTCTGAGGTCGACGTTGACATTCAAGTTGCGTTCGCGCGTGAAAATGCGTTTAAAGCTTCACACCTACTTGAAGGAGAGGCGTATTCAAAGTAGTCGCTATTTGAATGACTCTGAATACATCTGAATGACTGTGAGTCACATATCTGAGTGCTTTTCTCTGACAGAGCACGCAGCATTCAACACTCAACTTGCTCACTCAACAAATTGAAACGAATTCAAACAAATTATGAAATCTATCTTTCCGAATCAAATCATTGTGAATGTATGTGAATGAATTGCTAAAATATATATTTTTCAGCTAGCTCAATCAATTTGCTATTCTAAATCACATTTTCCTTGGAAAAGCTCTTGAAATTTTCAACTATTCACTATTTATTCATTCCATTCACATGCAAAGAATTGCAAAATTGTTACTCAATGTGTGAATACATCTATTATACTATGTCATTTGCAAAAGTGGCACTGAAATATAAATGTATTCATTTGCATTCACATGCTATTCACTTAGTATTATTAACTCAAGAGAAGCTTTTCACATTGGCTATTTGAATTTCCTCGAAAACTGCGTTCAACTCCAAGTTGTGAGTATTTATAGAAACATTCATGAATATAGTATGAATAATTATATAAATCTTTGAACAGAACACAACTATTTACTTTCCTTCATTTCTCATTAAGAAGTCTGTCAATATGTCATACACTTAATCAACAAAGTTGTGATTATTCATATGAGTATTTATGAATAAAGTATGAATTGGTTCAGATAACAAATGTATTCACTTTTATTGACTTGTTGGTAAGACAGCAGCTGAATTATTTAGTTATGTTTATATTGTGAGTGTGAATGAATATGAATATATTCACTTTTTTACTTGCATTCACTAAACGTTGTTTACCGTTTAGTTTAGTTTTTTTTACTTCTTCTCTATAAGACTGCCAATATGTTAGACACTCACCCAACAGAGTTGTGATTATTCATATGAGTATTCATGAATAAAGTATGAATTGGTTCAGATAACAAATGTATTTACTTTTATTGACTTGTTGGTAAGACAGCAGCTGAATTATTTAGTTATGTTTATATTGTGAGTGTGAATGAATATGAATATATTCACTTTTTTACTTGCATTCACTAAACGTTGTTTACCGTTTAGTTTAGTTTTTTTTACTTCTTCTCTATAAGACTGCCAATATGTTAGACACTCACCCAACAGAGTTGTGATTATTCATATGAGTATTTATGAATAAAGTATGAATTGGTTCAGATAACAAATGTATTTACTTTTATTAACTTGTTGGTAAGACAGCAGCTTAATTATTTAGCCATGTTTACAATGTGAGTGTGAGTATACATTTATGAATATTATGAATACATTCACTTGCATTCACTAAATGTTGTTTACAGTTTAGTCCAGTCTCTCTCTCTCTCTGTGTCTCTTTCTCTCTAACTCTTCATTGCCGCATTCGCGTATTCGTTCAATGATTCATTCACAAATTCAATTAGTTTGGCTTTTGTTTTTTACACTCGTTACAATTTTTGTTGTGGCTGTTGTTGTTGCATTTTAAAGCTACAAATTTGTTTGACGCCTCCACTGGCGCTTAATTCCCTCCCTGCGCCACCGCCTCCGCCTCGTGGTGGGCGTGGCATTTGACTTTGACTAACAACAAAAATACTAAACAAATATTTGCAAAATAGTTTTGCAGGCGTCGAAAAGTTTTTCGAGTGTTGGCTGCGTTTTTGCAAGAGCAGCAACAGCGGCGGCGGCGGCGTCTGCAACGCGTCTGGGGCGTATACTCAATGCCACGCCCACAACAGCCATCCCCCCCCCCTCCGTTGACGCGTTGAAACAAAAGAGGCGCGCCGGGTTTTATAAATATGTAACTTGCATTTCTGTTGCTGTTGCTGTTGTTGTTGAAAAAGTTTATTGCACAAATTTTTGCACCTTACATTCTCGTTATGAATTCTCTTCTCTCTCGCTCTCGCTCTCACACGATCTCTCTCTGTCTTTCTCACTCGTTCTCGTTGTTTTATAGTCGTTGCTCGTTAATCCTTAAGCTCATTAGCAGCCGGCGCTCAAGTGTGAAACTAAACCAAGTGGCCATCCATAAACATAACCACTCGAAATTGCAGCCAACTTGGCCTACAGAGACGAAGGAGAGAGAGCCAGAAAGAGAGAGAGAGAGAGAGGGAGAACACACACACACACATTTCCGGGGCCAACGAAAAATTCTACACTCGCTGCAGTTTATATTCGCATTTGCCTAGCCTTTTCTCTGCTCTTCTCCTCGCTTCTCTTCTCTTCGCATTTCTCTCTTGACTTGTGCTAATGTGTAAAGCGCGCTAGCAAATGAGTTTAGCATAACACTTGAAACGGGTGAAGGTGGGAGGTGGGCAGTGGGTGGGAGGGAGATAGCTAGTGCACGTCTACACAGAGAGAAAGAATGATGTACCAAAATTAAATTCAAAGTACATACATATTTGCAATTCATACAATTTAGACTGAAATAAGCACAGAAAGTGAATACAAATATTCTTTAAACCAACTTAAAAGCAGGAAAACTTATATAGAAATGTTTCAAACAAGTTCTAAATTCAGGTTCGAAACGTTTTTCAAAAACAAGTTCATCAAATTCAATTAAATGAGAAGTTCAGACTATATTTAATTGGTAAATTTAAGTAATCAGTCTACACTTACTTTGACACTAACTGAAAGCCTCAAACATTCACTGATTTGAATAACTTTATTAGTAATTGTCAAAAGTATTGTAAATATTTCGATTTTTATGGAATTCTGTATGTAGAAATCATAGGAAAAGTAACAGAGTTTAGGGCCATTCATTGAGGTTTCAAATGTACTTAAATTAAATATTTCTGAATTTTCAACTCACTTTTAAGTTGCAAATACCAAAATACTTAAGTAATCGTGCTTGAAATAGGTTCGAGATCTTTTGACTTTAATAATTTCAGTATTTTTTAGAAATTTAGTTTTAAGTGCCTGACCATTTCGGCCAGTGTATTCGCTTGCAGTCGCACAGAAGCTGAATGCTGCGAAAGTGTTTTGCACCTAACATGCAATTGTTGCAACAACTCGGCCTATAACTCTCCCTTTTCTCTCTCCCTCTCTCTCTGTCTCTGTCTCGCTCTTTTGGTCCGTCTCTGTTGCACTTGGTAGTGCACTCATTTGAGTGGCTTGTAAAAGTTTTAAGTACTCGTTTCGTTCGTTTGTTCTGTTTGTGCCACAACTTGTGGCAACAAGCGCTGCCACATATGTAAGTTGCAACTTTTTTGCACGCCACACTGTTGTTGTTGTTTCTGTTGTTGTTGTTGCATGCAAAAAGCATTGAGACGTTGAGACGTTAAGCACCCCGACAATGTAGGAGCTGCCACACAACCCCCTCCCCTCCCCCAGTCGCCTTTAGACCCTGCAACAACGGTGCATGCCCCAAACAAGTGCGAAAACTACAACAACTTGTTGTTGTTGTTGGTTGTTTGGTTGTTGCACCATCACCATCATCATCATCAATGTCAAAATTATTGTTTTGTTATCGCCAGCAGCGTGAATATTCCTGCCCCCCCCCTCTCCCCCACCACCCACTCAGCACTCACACTCACTCTCAACACTCATACTCGTAATGTGCATGTGTTGTGAGTGTCTCGGCACTCACATTGAATCTTTTAATTGCCATTTCGTTTGCCTCTACTTTGGGTATTCACACATTGCATTCACTTGACTGCGAATCATTATTAACATGCTTATGAATAGTTTGAGTACATTTAAGTGTACCCATTAATTACATAATATGTATTCTGCCAGATGAATATATTCACATGTCATTCACAATAAGCACTTTGAGTGCTTGTGAATACTTTACTTTCTGTAATACTTTCAACATACAGAAATATTTACAAATATGTAGTTTAACTTCAAGTACTTGCTTTTAAAACGCATTCATGCCTAGTATTCACTTCATTCACAAGCATTCAAAATCAATTCAAACTATTCAAGATTTGCTTTGATGAATTTCATGTGAGTTTCTATAAACTCTTTATGAATACACATGTGAATACTGAGTTTGTGATATTTCTTGAATCAATGCCAAAATGTGTTAATTCATTTGATTCATTTGATTTATAAACACTTTTCAAAGTCCTCTCTCTCCTTCTCTCTCTCTCTCTCTCTCTCACACACAAACTCTCTTCATCGTTTGCTGTTCTGATTTTCTATCTGTGCAAAGTCAAAACCAATCAAAAGTCGACAGACACCAAGCAACTGATTCATGTGACCAAAGCGAGTGTATCCAGACTATTCACTGCTGATTCAATTAGCAGTGAATCGCATTTGAATCTCTCTCTCTCACTCTCTCTCGCTCGTTATTCTCGTTATTCGGCGTTCCCTTCATCCATTTCATCCAAAACTGTTTGCAACTGCGCGACAAAATGTCGCTGGTAATTAAATCCAACGCCAAAGCGAATTGCGTGAAATGTTGTTGCCTTCTTCTTCTTACAGTTGTTGTTGTCTCTTTCTTGTTGTTGTTGTTGCTGCGTCTTCGTTCTTGCTCCTGACTTATCAATTAATTGAAATTGCTGCCTAAGCGCAAATAAATAAAGCGACTTCTTGACTCTCGACTTTTCGACTCTTGTGTATTCACTTGACGACACTTTGCCGCGTGAAAGTGCAAAAAAAGAGCTCAATAAAAATGTGATTAGCACCGGAGCAAGACTAGCAGTTACCCTGTACAAATTCTCGACATTTTAAGCCTAAAATTTTTAGATTTATTATGCGATTGTTTTGAAATTTTGAGTATATTACGATATGATTTAATAGTTAGACTAGCAGTTACCCTTTAAATATTGGCATAAAGTTTGTAGTATATTGTTTGTTAGTTACTTGTGAAAATTCCACATTTGTTTTTATATTATGTTTATTAAAATTTCATTTTAAAATATTCAAAGTCCATATTTATGATTATTAACAGATTGACAAAAAGTTACAGTGTAAAATTGTACAACTTAACAGAATTAACAAAATTAAAATAAATAAAATAAAATTTAAAATTTAAGTCAAATTTCCTTTCTTTAAAATTAAGTAACATAAACAAAATAAACCTACAACTAAAAGATTATCGGGGGTGCCACAGAAATCGCTTTCGCTTGAATTTCACTTAAAATGCATACGAATTCCAGTGAAATTCAAGCGAAAGCATTTCTGTGGCACCCCAGTATATTTATTCATATAAAAATCGAAGAACAAGTTCAATAAGCTAGAAAGTATGTTAAATTCAATGACTCTACATTTATCTATTGTTTTGAATCTCTGTTACGTATGTACTACTGGCTTAGCATGCCCAACTCGCTAACTACATGTCAACAGGGTATTATCATGAGCTATAAAAATAATCCCAAATCGACGAAATGTTTCACTTTGTGCTTTGATTTTGCGTCTCTTGATACTAATTGATACTGCCAGCGACATTTGCTTTAGACTTGGGGTACCATCTAACCCCTCCTCCCCCTGGGCTCCTTCCCCCTTCCGGTTCACTTGCCCCCCTTCCGTTCTTGTCTAGTCGGCGCCTTGTAATTGATGCCAGACCTTGTCTATTCCTGAGTTGTGCATTTCGTGCGTTAATGTGTCAAAGACACAGGTCGACAAATGTTTAATGATACGACCTCGGTGACAACCCCTCCCATCCCCTCCCCCGCTCAACCCTCTGAGCCAGCGACTGTCAAAGTTCACTTGTTTAATTTTCATAAATAAAAATGACCTGCCCCCATCTCGAACTTTTCCCCTTCTACTTCTACTTCACCTCTCTCTCCCTCTCCAACTTCAACTCGGGACTTTTGGGTAAATACTCAGCTGACGTTCGCGGGGCAATCAAAGTGCACTGGCACGCCCCCTTTTCTATGGCATGCCTCAATTAAATGGGCGTAACACGTTTTCTTTTCCCTTATATCAAGTTTTTCCTTACACTTTTATATATACATATATATATATATTTTTTTTTCTAGTAGACTTGTAGTTTTCAGCTTGCGTTTTGCGCTTTTCCCTCCACAAAGCCAAGTCATTAGGGGTGGCATTAGGGGGTGGAGGGAGGGAGGGCTGTCTTGGGGGTGGGGGCAATACAAATTTTGTTACATTTAGCGTTAGAATGCAACCCTTGGCGTTGGCAGTTCCCTAACTGCTCCCCCTTTCCATTTCCCTTATTCTTTTTCTTCTTCCCAAAGCGTTTTTCATAATTGTGTGGAAAATTGTCGTATGAATGACGTTGATAGGAGGGGGTGAGGGTGGGGGGTTGAGGGATATTATCGATATGCTAAGTTGACAAATGCGTGGCAAGTCCTAGTCGATATAGTCCAGGGCAATCCTTGCGATCCTTGGTCCCATTTACCGCAAATTGCGAGTAATTTAAACGCTGTCAACTGTTGGCATTTGTGTTGCCTCTTTTTATTTTCATATTCTCGGTATAAGACCGAGCTGCTCGACAATTTTGGCCCATGAAAAATGCATAATAATTGCTGGGATACCTGTTTGTGTGTCAGAATGCGACTGAAAAACGCTTCGTAATTTGTTCGTAATTTGCGGTGAAATTGATTCGAAATCGCGCCAGGGAAAAGTCGAAACGATATAAACTGTTTGAGGTTATAATTCGCTCCTCCAGTACAATATAGAATAGTTAATATCTCTTATGTACAGTTATCCTGCATTTTAATTACATTTTCGAAATTTTTACATTTTTCTCTCCACCTATTTTCTATTAAAACTAACATTAGAAAATAAAGTGCTTTCGAAATAAACACGAAATTTTACAAATTTGGAGATAAATTGTTTCCATTTCAATTTATAAAATTTTCTAGAGATGTTTTAATGTATTCTAGAAATTTGCATGACTTTTGATTGAATTTTGTCATAAGAATTTTGTAGAGAAAGATTTCCAAATGCAGCTATAAAATGCCAAAGAGAAGTCAATTCCTATCTGAATTTTATAAGGTTAGATAGATGTATGATTTATTTTGTTCACTATTAAATTTTGATGGAGTATCAAGCAAAATCTCCATTATATATAGTTTTCCATAGAGTTACAGATAGATAGTTGCATGATATATCGCTTTCATCGCCGACACTCTGGATATTTAGCGTGTCTGAACTGTCAGTCACATTCATGGGCATAAAGTTGCAACATACATACGTATGTATGTTGCATCCACAAGTTGCAAGTTGCGTTTATGTTGTTGATGTTTATGAGTTGTAGCCAAGTTAGTTGCACTGCGAATCAAAGGCACCGTCCCTGAGTCGTTGAGGGTCTCTCGTTTTGTATGCAAAGTGCCGTCTTTCCGTGTGGCAGTTGCATGCCCATAAGTTTCAGTTGCATGCAACAGCAGCAGCAGCAGCAGCTGTGGTGCCACAAACAATCTACAATTCCAAGCCACCCAAAAATTGTACAAAGAGCGAACAAGTGAAATTAAAAAAAAAAACAAAGAAGAATTTTCTAAACAATCAGAAATTTACATAATAAGCATTAAAAATTATATGGAAGAGAAAGAAGCAGAAGAAAGCGTTTATTGTTAACGGGAAATGGCGTTTGCTGTTAATCTAAATTGCATTTACGCCCACTTAAAATTAAATGAAAATTAATTTAAATACGTTAACTTGGCCAGCGCGTCGGCTAATTAAGTAGCTGCTTCCGCCGACGTTAACGCGTCGCCGTCGCCGTCGACGCCTACGCCAGCAGCGGAAGTCAAAGCTTGGCTTTAATGGCCACCAAATTTGGTCAACAAGCGAAACCGAAACCGAGCCGAAAGCAACAAATTTAACGGCCGTCGTCACTGTCTCAAATTGGTAACAAAACGCCGCTAAGTGGCTAACTAATCGAGAATTCCGCTGTTTACACGCTCCGCTTGGCTAATGAGTACGCCCATACCCCCACCCCCATCTCCATGCCTAGCCCCTCAACCGATTACCGCTCCCTAATGTAACCCATCTCTAATGCTTATCTTTGACCCTCAGCGCATTGATAAAGTTATAACAAAATAAAAACTATTGAAAAAAAGTAAACAAAAAAAAAAAACACATTAAAAGGCGTTTACGTTTGCGGGAACGGCGCCTTGCCACTTGCGGCAGGTGGCAACTGTACCACGTTGAAGAATCGTTGACTAGTCACAAAAATCGAAATCGAAAACGAATTCGACATCGAAATCGAGACAAGAGAACAACACGGTTCTAGTCAAAGCTTTCGCTTTTTATTTTTATTTGTATTTCTTATTTTTTTTTGTTAACAAAAAGTTCTAAAAGGAAGAATGAAGAAGAAGCAGAAGAAGACAAGGGAACAGGAACAAGAATTGAATATTAAACGCATATTGTATAAATTTTTTGAAGTATGCATGAAATGCATAAAGAGAAGAACGCAAAAAAAAAACACACACAAACACACACACACACACATAGGGACAAAGATGAAGAAGAAGAAAATATGACAACGACATGATGATAATGATGTTAATGTGTGCTCATCATCATGTTGATGACGGCCCAAAAGGCGCTGCTTTATAATGAAGAACATGAGTTCGATTCGCCAGAACCAGAACCAGAGAACGAACCATCAGCAATGGAACAGAGGTACCCCAAAAAAATAACACCAACAACCGACTAAAGACAAGACACGCCAAAAAAAAAATAAAAATAAAAAAAATAAAACAGCCAAAAAGGAAGAATGAAGCAACAACAACAGCAACGAAAAAAAGCTGCGACGTTGAAGACGGCGTCTTTTTGGCGCCAGAAAAATAACGACAATGCCTGATGAATGCGTGGAGCAGCAGCAGCACAAGGAAAAGGAGGAGGAGAAGGTCGTGCTCTTTTAGGTTTTTTTTTTTTTTGGTGGGTGTAAGCAGAGCACAAGAGAGAAAGAGACACAGAGGGAGAGTGCAGGGACAACTGCAGAACAATGCAAACTGTTTGATAGAGCTTTGAGCAAAAGCTTCTGCTGGCTGCTGCGACAGAGAGAAAGTGATTGAGAGAGCAGGCACAGAAAACAAACAAGACAAGAGGAAGAGCCAGCAAGAGGAAGAGCAAGAGCAAGATGTCGATGATCAGGCAGGCAGCGCCAGCGTTTCAAAGCTAAAAGAAATGTCAAAAACAATGAGAACGGTCCAATGAATTTGACAAACATTTCCTAGATGTGCGCTGGCAGATCAAAGAAGGCGACGGCGACGGCAACAGCGACAGCGACGACAACGACGACGGCAAAGACGGCGACAATCTCTGCGAGACAGACAAACAGCATTCGCTGTTGCTCTCCCGCTCTCGCACTCTCACGCTTGCCCACAAATTAGTCAAATTAGCATAGTCACACAACGAAAGCTGTCGTTGATCTCCTTATACCCTTCCTTGCTCTTATTTTGCATCTTCCTGCTCTTCATTTCGATCTCTTGTCGTCGGGAGTTTTTCTTTTTTGTTTTGCGCCTTCTCTCTCCTTATTGTTTTCTTTTTTCGCTTTTTTTTTTTCGCTTTTTTGTCTCGTGGCATATTCACGCGTTGAGCGCAAACCCGGCTTGGCTTTTAGCATTAGTTTACACTTGATTAGAACGCTAATTGGCTCCAAAAAAGGATGTGCTTTGTTGAGTGAGCAGCAGCAAGAAGAGAATGCGACGGGAGAGTGTGGAGTGAGGGGTGAGGAGCACTCCAGCTATTCATTGAACTGTGCAATTTTCGCGGAAAACTTAGCGACAGATGTGTGTCAGGATTTAATCAAATTAACATACAAAATATAACTTATCTGCTCCATTTTATTAACACTACGTCAAGTAATTCTTTTGACAATGATTTGCGAGAAAATAAAAATCTCTTATGTGAGTTATTTGTCTTTGTTAAAACTACACTTGACACTCTTAATTATTCTCTCTTAATAAGCTTTTCGCATTCACTCAACAGTTGTGCAACTGTTGCGTTATATTCCTTTATGTGTGTCTCATTATTAATTTTGATTTCAACTCTTAATGTGCTGCTCCCATCATCCATCCCATTCCATTCCACTTGCCCCCCTTGTTTGTTTCTTCATACATAAGTACATACATTTGTATATGGCTCTCGCTCTTGCACACAAGCTGATTTTTGCTCTGCTGCTGCGTTTTGGTTGTTGCTGTTGTCTTATGAAAACGTTTTATGAATTTTAAGTGGCAAAAAATTGACGAGCTGCTGCTTTGGTTTTATTTTCTTTTTATTATCGCTTGTCTGTGTGTGAGTGTGTGTGTGTACCTATTTATTTAATATTTTTGTGAACCCGAGAACTTAAATATTATACAAATTGTATGGAGCATTTGGTGCGTTTTAACTGCTATGCGTGTTTTGTTTGTCTGATGCGACGATGTGACGATGACAGTGGCGGGGGCGGCGGCGCTGACGGGGGCAGCGTTGGCGACCGAGACCGCGACGTCGACAGCGTTTACGTTTTCGGTAACACAAAAATTTATGTAGCCACTTGAAATTTATTAATAAAATTTCATTATTTCTGGGAAATAAAAAATCACAATTTATGTAGCACCTCGGAAAAACGTTGCATTGAAATTAACACGAACGGACGCAGCAAACAAGAACAAGACGACAAGAAAAGAAAAAAACCAGACCGATAAAAGCAATTACGCACGCACAAGAAACAGTAGAAGACGTAGTTAAAGAAGAAGAAGAAGTGGCTGTGTAAGAGAGTAACTGCCTAAGCCTATGCTTGCTCTCGCGCTCTCTCTGTCTCTTCGTAATCTCCACCCACTGGTTTGGCTTTCGTGTGGCGCTCAATGGCTCGTGCATTCGGCTGACGCTGCGCTGCGCTGCTGACGCTGCTCTGCTGCCGCTGTTGTAGGTGTCAATGACGTGCGCTATCAGTTTTCATTCATGCCTGTTACCTTTGGCTTTAGCTGCAAACTACTTGGGCCCAACAACAACAACAACAGCAAAAGCACTCGTAACTTAGCTGCTGCTGCATTTTAGTTGTTGTTACTTTTTGTTTTGTTTTGTTTTTTTAACGCTTCTTTCTTTTTTTTTTTTGTTTTTTTGCATGCGTCTGACGCCGGCTGTTGGCAGTTTTGCTCTTACTCTCACTTACTCTCTCTTCGGCACACACACGCTCTTTGCATGTGCATATGGGCCTGTGTGCGTGTGCGTGTGTAGTCAATCAACAGCAAACAAAAGCTGCATGCGATTGTGTGTGTATGTGTATGTATGTGTGTGGGTGGTAAAAAGGGCAAAATGCAGCAGAGCTAAAAGTTTTGCATTTTTGACGTTTTTATTTTGGCATATGTGCATGAGGATGTGTGTGTGTGTGAGTGAGTGAGTGTGCTTGTTGCTGTTGTTTGTCTGCGTCGTGTTAATTGAGTGTGAAGTTGAGCTTTTGTTGTTGTTGTTGATTTTAATTGTTAAGCAACAAAGGCGCGAAATATGTTTTAGCTGCTGCTGCGGCCAATCTGGCTTTTAATTAAGCGCCCAAAAGCTTGACGACAGCAACGGCAACAACAACAACAACAAAAGCAATAACAATAAAAAAGCTTGCGTGCAAGCGTCGCGTCGCTCAGCAAGTGTTGATTTCATTAATGCAATTGCAGCAAAGCAAAAAAAACAGCAGCAGCAGCAGCCGAAGCGACAGGTCTTCTCTCTCTCGTGCGCTTAACTCTCGCTCTGTAGCTCGCTCTCGTTTGCTCTTGCACTTGATGTGATCGTGTGTTGACTGCATTTAATTGTCTTCGCTGTCGCCGTCGTCGTCGTCGTCGCCGTCGCCGCCTCGTTCGTTGTCACTTTGAGTTAACAACTCGATTACACGCTGCGACTGCGACTGCGCTGCCGCCAGCCATGTGCAATTTTTTGAATTATTAATGAATCTCAGCGACGGCCTAGGCGCAATAACAACAACAACAACAACAACAACAACAACAAGAACAAGAACAGTAACAACAACGACCGTGTTAATAAAAAACAATTAATATAAAGTGTATGTTTAGTGTTGACAGTGTTGCTGCTGTTGTTGTTTCTGTTGCTGCTGCACTCGTTGATTATTTGTACTATTAACGCGTTGAGAACTCGTTATTTACTGTCTCTCATTGTGTCTGGCTGTGTGTGTGTGTGTGTGAGCTCCTCGTTGTGTGTAATTACTTTTAGTTGGCCATAATTTGTCAATTGCTATTTTGTTGCACTGTCTGTCAAGTGGCACTGCCAACAACAACTTTAACAACAACAACGAGAACAACAAGAACAACAACTTAAAGCGGAAGTGCAAGTGTGCAATCAACAAAGAGTGAAAAAGAGAGAAATAAAAAGATAAATATACAGAGAGAAGGGCATATTTTGATCTGAATAGCAATTGACAGCTTCATAGCCGATTTAATTACTTTGATTTTATGCTGCAAACTTTACTCGTTATTTATTACACGTTGATTGTACTCGTTACGTTCACATTTTGGAGGGCGTCTACGGCACTATTTAACTCGTTACTCGCTACTTGTAACTCGTTAAGGGCAACTCACATATTATATTTATTTTACAATGTTTCGTTTATCCAATGTCCACTTTTGGCCCATTTAATGCTTGTAATTGCTTACTCGTTACTCGTTATTTATTGGTATGTTGTTGTTATTTATTCGCTGTTTATGTTTGCTAGTTTTGCTTTCTTGATTCAACAAATGCTTTCAACTGACAAAGAATACTTTAACAAGTCAGCTTGTCATTCGTCGATCGTCACTTGTCACTCGTCGTTCGTCGCTCGTCACTTGTCACTCGGCATTCGTCACTTGCTAATTAAAATACAGGAAATTAGCCGAGTAGTGAGCACACAAAGCGCGCGCACTCACAAAAGATATTTGGCACAATTAATTAATTGTCTAAGCTTATACACGCACTCTTTCGCGCACTCGTTTCTTCTCACTCGCTCTCGCTCAACCTGTTGGCTTAATGCGGCGCCTATAAACTGCGTTTCCAAAGATCGTCTGCAAATCCCAAGAACAATGTTGAAGATATCCAAAAATAAAAGTAAATGAAAGCGTTCTCTTTCAAGTTCTGAAGTTCGCTCTCGTTAGTTTTGTTCAGTCGTCCGTCTGTCCTGAGTTTTTTGTCCGTTTTGTGCAGTCGCTTTGTTTTGCTGTGAACGCTTTGTTAGCTTGTCTTTTAAGCCGGTCAGCTGTCCCTCAGTTTCTTTAGTCGCTCTCCCTCTCCCTCTGTCTCTGTCTCTTTGCCTACTCCATATCTTTCTCTCTATATTTCTGCTTTGATCGTGTCAGCAGCAACCCTCGTCCTTATGCGCCAGCAAACATGCAACCCTGTTTATTCCCAGTTTGTTTGTTTGCTGATCGTTCAATGATGGGCCTGGAGCGCCAGGTAAGCCACATTCATATACACATTCACATTCGCAATACGCAATACGTATTCACATTCATATTCACATTCACATTCACGTTGTCTTGTCTCGTCTGTGCTACCTTTTCATCTTCTGCTTTTGCTTGTTTGCTTTTGTGTCCATTCAAGCGATGATCGCAAGGCATCCATCAGTTTGCTTCCCTCGATCATCCCCTCCCCATTCTGGACTTGCCCCTTGCCCCATGTGGCATGCACTCCCCCAACTGTTGCGTACAGTCTGTGCACTCGTATCCGCATTTCATGATCATCAGCCGCTGGGCTTATGCAACCTTTCGATCCACCCGTTTCAACCGATCCTCTGAGAACCTCCCTCGTACTTATTATCAGCTGTTACCCAGAGCTCTTGCCCCATTTGGTACATTTCTGCCAAAGCTGGTAAGCTTAATATGTGATTTAAGAACTGTTTGTTAATATTATCGAATTCATACTTTTGTAATGGGAATAAAGAAGTTTTTCATTTCATTTATTGATTTGTCGCGTTTATCCTCTCCTCTGTTCCTCTGTCACAATTTATGAGTTTGGTTGAGATTTATAAAAAACACAGAGTTTTTAATACTTGGCCATTCCTTTTTAGTGCAAACTTTGATGTGTCCCACTTGCAGTTAGAGATTAGAAATTCAGCCTCCTAGCTCTTACCGTTTTGCTTAAGAATGATCAGTCAGGACACAGTGAAACATAAATTAATATACAAATCGTGTAGTGATATTCGTGCTTTCATCCTGTCGATCAGTCTTTCTTTTTGAATCTCAATCTCACTCTCTCTCTCCCTCTGTCTGTCTCTCTCTCTCTCTGTACCTCGTTTCCCGTTCGTCCGGTACGTGTTGTGGCTGATGAAAAGTAAACATACCACAAATTGGACAGTGGAACACATGTTTGGCGCGTTAAATGCTCGAGCGTGTTATTTATAACGTTTTTTATGCGCTAACCAGGCCAACACCAGTCGGTTTTAGCCGGGGACTGAGACCGGTGCCACAGACACCTTCCCATCCCATCGGGGAGAGTGTTTGGACTACAACTTGCTCTTTGGCTCATTCCTTTGCTTCTTCTGCTGCTGCTGCTGATGTTGCTGTTACTGCTTCTTTTTGTATTGGCCAGGTTGTTGTTCTTGTTGAGACGCGTGTACCCGTTGCCCGGCTTGTTGTTCTCGTTGTTGTTGGCCAACACCTTTTGTAGACTTTGGCTTTGGGGCAAGAAAGTCCCACCAAAGGCAACCAAAACGGCAGCAGTTGTAAGTTCGTTGTTGTTTTTGTTTTTGTTGTTGCCTTTTCAGTCAACTCCTCTGTGTGTTGTTGTTCTTGTTGTTGTTCTTTGCAACCGCAAGAAATATGCGTGTAGCTCGCTCGTCTGTCTGTCTGTCTGGGTGTCTGTTTTGGCCCTCTACCTGCACTTTGTCCTTTTAGGCCTTATGACAGATACAAGTCACAAGTCACAACAAGTCAACATGCTAGCAAACAAGTCCTTGAGCACAACTGACGCCACTGACAACACACGCAATGCCCTTTCGCTCTATCTCTCTCTCTCTCTCTTGCCCTCTCCATTCCTCTCTCTCTCTCTAGCCACAGCCTTAAGTTACTGATCATCAGTTTTCAAGTTCTCCGAGCTTCCTCATTGGATCATCAAAAAACGAATCCTCACTTTTAAAATAGTGTCAACAAATATTCAGCCTTCTAGCTCTTACCGTTTAAGCTCCAGAATGATCCTTAGAGGAAATAAACAAAGTTTCTAAAGTGTACTTCACATTGTGAACTGATTTATAAGTATTAATAGTTTCTTCTTTTCTTGTCGGCAACAATAATAAAAAGCTCGGTGAGAAAAGAAAGTCACAGCTGATGGTGGTTTTAAGTTTCCGGATAGATTTGTCTGGCTTTTAAATGCTTCAGCCGTCAAAAATCTCGAACATCTTCTATCCGGAAATCTGGGCTTTCTTTAGATTTAGATTTTTGGGTTCTATACTTGCAATTTTGGAACTTTTTGAAAATGGAAACGATATAAAGATGCAAATATTTCCCCAGAAGGGGTTTTTAGCCAAGTTATTTTGATAAAAACTTAATTGAGGAACCGTCAAGAAATAGAGACGTATTATAGAGACATTTTATAAAATTTTTCAATTATATGCATATGTTTATTTTATCTTCTGAAGATTCGGATTGCGTCGACACAAATCTTGTTGCCATTCATATAAATTGCCTGGCAAATAAATAAACAAAATATATATATATATTGTCCTGTTTTCTGTCCTTTTTTTTAGTTTTTCAGCTTTTTTTTGGCTTTGGCATTACTGTTCCTAATTAATTCTTTTCTTTTGATATTAATATTCCTGTGCTGTTTAATAGATTGCTAGAGTTTACTAGAGCTATACCGATTATTTCATAGCTTACCAATTGAGCTGCTGATCAATTTCTCAGCCGATTCTCCAGAGTTCTCCAGATATCTCCATTTGGAACATCTGCATTCGCCTTGGAGTTGCAGCCTCTGCCCACTTGCCAACTGTTTTGTGGTCTTGGCCCAACTGCAGATTGTGCGCAACAGGTGCCATTGCAGGTACACACAACCAGGTCTATACCCCGTCCGCTCCTTATCCCCCTTCATCTCCGGTTATTTCAACATTTTGACTGCGATTTTTTAGGGAACGTTGTCGCGTTGTTAAGAGCTTATCAGCAACTCCCCGAAGTTGCACAGTTTCTGCGAATCGTGTTGATTTGATTTATTTAAACAACAGGCAAACGACACAGAGAAAAATACAAGTAAAAAAATAAAGAATACAGCCGAAGATGAAGAGTAGAAAAGCAGAGAAGCGAGAAGAAGAAAAGAAGGAAACTTATCGCTGTTCGATCATAAATAAGAATTATGCTTATAAACATGCGTTGGCTGAGCCACCCATGAATGGAAGATCTCGGAGCAGCAGCCGAAGAGGTGACCGAGGAGGTAGGAGAAGCAAATAAGTAGAAAAAAACAAAGAGAAGACGAAGTCGAACAAGCTGTGTACGCTGTGTGTGGGACATTAGAAAAAAAATGAAAAGAAAGAAAAAGAAAAATGCGCTGTTGTGGCAAGATCCTCGATGGCACCAGGGACTTGCAAAGTCGTCGAGGTTTCCTTTTGCTTTTGGCCAATGTTAACAACATTTAAACGCAGCTCGTTTAGAAACTCATGCTCTCTCTCTCTCTCTCTCTGTCTCTCCGTCCGTATCTGTCTCTCTCTGTTGAAGTCAGAGTCTCGTTACCTTGTTGACTTTGAGGATTTATGAGTGTCTGACGTGTGTGATGACTGTTATTAGTCGCGGCCACGTTCTCCTTCTTCGTTGTTGTCCCTTCCCCTTCCTTTCCTTCCCAATCTCCTCTCTCTCACTCTCTGGTTCTTCGGTTTTTCCTGGCATCTCCACCTTGTTGATCGCTTTAAACGGATGTGCGGATATTTGGCTCAAACGAGACCAGGTTCTTCTTGCCACAGTCTCTGATCATCATTCACAGCCTCATTCCCATTCTCATTCCCATCCTCATCCTCATCCTCATCATTCCCTGAGTTAGTTATCCGTGCTAAGCAAACAGAACGCGTTAATGCTCCATGCACCATAATTTAGACATTAAATTGTGGGCGCCTGCATCAATTTTTATGGGCGTGGCAGGCTTAGAATATTTCATCCAACAACTAATTGAATTTGAAGGATGCGCCCTTATTTTTGTTCTACGATTTCAACTTGGATAATTTCATCTATTTTTGGAGAAAGAGGGGAAGAGAGAGAGAGAGAGAGAGAGAGTGGGTGGGTGGTGGGAGTGTCTACCGCCATTCTATTTCTTGTGCCACGCCCACTGGTTTCTTAAGCGTTTTCTTTATCTTTGGCTTTGCTTTAAGCTCACTTAAGCGCTAAATGCGCATAAATTACTTACACTTTGCCAAGCAAACATTGACAGCCCGCCGACACGCAGAGACCACGCCCCTCTCTCCTTCCCGCCACCCCGCCTACCCCACCGCTCCAAACCATCCCCCTCTACCGCAGGCAACACCCAAAACTTCCCCTAGTTCTAAGCCACCGCGCAAATCAACGAGCTGAAAACATTTGACGCACAATTTAATTAAAAACAAGACGAGTTCCAAAGAAAAACCTACGACGAAGACGAGTCAACCCCTAGTCCTACACCCTCTGCAGACCAACCAGCCGATCCCCCCTTCATTGCATTGCATCCCCCCCTTCAAAGAAAGTGTATTTAAAACTTGTCCATAAATAATTTAACAGCGGGCAAATCATAGCCAGCATCCACTACCCCTAGACTACGCCTGGACTACCCCTAGACTGCCCCTATCCCACTTGCACTACCCTCAGCCCCTTTCCCCTCTGCGCTTCATGCTGCACTCTTCTATTTCAGAACATCTATCTTTCTTTTCTTCTCCATATTTTGAAGTTCTTTCCGAGTGGAAACGTTTCTTTAAGATACTTTTTTTTCACCACTTGTCATTACATTGAACTGCCTAAGCTTAGTTATTTTTGTGGATAATATTTACGTATAGCACTTGAACTATTGCTTAATGTTACCAAGTTGATTTACTGGCATTTTGACCACATACAGATCGTGGTAACAAAGTTTACTTGTTTTAAGAAAGAGCTGGAAACTATTAAAAATTAAGCATACTTGTGTACATAGAAGTTAAAAGAAATAAATAGAATAATATACAATAAATACTAAAATATAGATTAATATATGGATAACTATATAAAATTGAAAAATTAATAAATGATAAATAAATTTATAGATAGGGGTATTTCCAGGATCGAGAACGCGACATTTTTACTTCTTTAAATGAAAAAACAAATGGCAAAAGTTGACATTTTCAAGAATGTTTTCTCACGTGTGTAATGCATTTTATCAACACTATTTTAATTATAAAAGACAAGCTTTGAAAATCTGTCATTTTCGAATTATTTATAGAAAACAATGCATCGCGAACGCGTCAAAAATGGAAGCCATGTTTGACTTCATCTTGACAAATGCAAAAGTCTGCGAAATGTGGCGAGTAATTTGGAAGAAAATACTCTTAACCATAATAAAATAATGAAGTTTTCCATTTTAGAAATAATTTTGATATGTTACTATCATTTTATTTATTTTACAAGTTTTATTAGAAATTTGTTACGCGACATCGCGAACGTGACAAGATTTTCACCTAGTTTGTTCCAAGAATTTGTTCAAACAGATAAATTTAAAGTCGACAGATGAATAGATAAATTGAGAACTGTACTGACCGTTAGTTATGCTCTTCAAGTGCTGCCAGCTTAACAACACGGCGTTGCCACATTGTCGCACAATTTTCAAATCTACTTGAAAACCGATTAAGAAAAGAGCAGCGATAAATAGAGAAAATAATCAATCAGCTATTGCTAATCTTCAGCTTTAATCAATTCAAATTTGATTTTGTGGAAGATGAAGATTGTGGATTGCATGTGTGGATTGTGATCTAAATGTGAGAATGTGTGTATGTGTGTGTGTTGATTGTGAATGCAGAATCATTCACTGCAATTCGTTATCCAACCAAGCTTGTACTCATCTCGCAATCCTTAACAAGCTGCGCTTCAGTGCGCTGTGAAAAACAATTTGACAAATTATTATTTATTATTATTATTATTACTATTATTGTTGTTGTTGTTGTTGTCTTATTTTCTCTCTATTTTGTCAAGTTTGTCAATTCCAATTAAATTTTTGCGTGTGCAACAAATTGAAAAGACAAAAAACAACAACAACACCAATAACGAAAGCACTTAAAAGTTGCAATTGAAATAAAAAATCGCTGCTAAATTGTTTCAGTTGTTGTTGTCGTTGTTGTTGCTGTTGTTGCTGTCGTTGCGGCTTTTGATTATTGTGCGAAAAATCACACAAGCCAAACAGCCAGCGGCCTGCATATTAAACAGTTTCTTTGTGTGTGTGTGTCTGTGTGTGGGAGGGGCAAACAATATAAAAAAGAATAAAGAAATAAATGAAACCACAGAGCAAAGAATAATATGCATAAAATTATTAATAAATTGCTGTAAATAAGCGACAAGTAGCATAAAACGGCGGCAAAAGCGCTAACAAAACGAACACACAAAAGAAATTATAATAATAAAAATAATGAAAACAAAACAGAAACAAAAACAAAACTGGCAAATCAAAATCAAAAAAAATTAAGCAGCAAACAACAACAACAAGATGAAGAAGAGAACTAGTGCGCTGCCTTGCATGTAAACGAGGCAGCGCTGTCGCTGTCGCAGTCGACGGCGTGACAAGTGTAGTAAAATGAGCAAACACATGTGTGCTGCTAACAGAATAACAACAACAACAACAACAGCCACTGACCAGCAACGAAAAGAAAAATTTGGCAAAGCACACAAAGCAAAATGCCAACAAACACACAGACACACACACACACACACAGACGAAAGCACAAATAAAACTTATATATGCGGGGGCGTATGCTGTCTTGCTTACACTTGTGCTGGCCGCCAATGCAACGCAAATGAGCTGCGTGCGTCGGCGACAAAGCAAAAGCGAGACAGAAAGCGAGAGCGAGAGAAAAGAATGTGTGCAGAACTTTTGTTGCTGCGACGACGGCAGCGGGTGGTTTAATGTGTGCGAGTGTGTGTGTGTGTGCTGGGTGCGAGAAGGAGGTGTGGCGAAGGGGAGGGGTCAGTGCGAGGCCAGGGTGTGCAATCTGCCAGCGTCGGCTGCGACGTTGTGTGTTTGTCTGTGTCAATTGACCGAAAATGATGGCGACGTCGGCCGAAAATGGCGCACATGTGTGTGAGTATGTGTGTGTGTGCTTGACAGCAGCCGCAATTATGAGCAATTATGACAAAAAAAAAAAACAACAAAAACAATCAAACAAAAGCGACGGCCATTTAAGCTGCGTACTAAACAGGCAAATTTGTATTTCGGATATGAATTTATATTGTTTTTTACTCAAGTTTTGGAGGGTTTTTATTCTCTGACGGGTTGAAGGTAACTAGTGCCCATTTTAATAACAAACATTATAATTACATTAATTACAAAAATGTGTTGCAATACAAATGATAAATAATAATGAAATGGAAAGTGAATTTAGGAATGTTGTTTGCGTTGATATAGTTTAAAGTGTAATAGTTAATACTTAGGTGTAGGAGTTCTTGAAAAACAGTTAATAGTTTAGAAAATATTATTATTTATAATTAATTAAATTCGTAAATTGAGTTAGATGTTAGTAGATAATTAAAAAGTAACTGGACTAGTTTGTATTTAAATAAAATATTTGTAAAAAATGTTTTTATAAAATCTATAAACAAATAAAATACTTTAATTAAAACAATCTATTGTTGTACTCCTTTTTGTAATATATCTTCTATAATAATTATCTTTAGCGTAATAATTCACACAACGCCAGACATAGATCTTTATGTCATTTTCAAGTACACAAAACACACAACAAATGTCACATAAATCAACACCCAAAGTCGAACAGAGACCCCATGACCCAAGTCCCTCTCTCTCACTCTCTCAATCTAGACATAACTCTCAAAAGTCTCGACTTATCTGGGCGACAACTGCATTTCAATTCATAACAATTAAATAAAACAACTAAACAAACTGGAAACTGGAACTTAAATTTCCGTTGATCGGGAGATGGGGATCGGGAGTTGGAATTGGAAATCAGAGATAGAGCTGGAGACGAAGTCTCTCTCTATAATCGGCAGTATCAGTCGAAAAACAAACAAGGTTAACGGGTTCAGCACGTTTTGAGAGCGGTTTGCGGATAGAGTATTGAATTCCCCACTTATCAAGCAAGTGCGTTGACAACTCTGCCACTAAACACGATCGCCCGTTAGGCAATGTTGACAGCTGCCGCTGAGGGAATACTCTCTTCCCCTCTCCATCCGTCAAAATATTATCATCATTGGACACTGATAAGACCGAGCGAAGGCATTTTCAGATGCTGTGTGCCCTTTTCCAGCAGCGGGCATGACGATTTTCTTACAGACTTAGCCGATTTTGAGAAAACTCTTTCTTTGAAGTTTGAATTTTCCAAGTATAGCTTGAAATTCAACCTAGTTGGGTTTGGCAAAAGATCTTTCATTTTAAATTTAAATCTAAACAATTTAAAAGTTGAGTACACGTAAGTAAAGAAAAGGTTTATTGACTTAAACTTTGGATTAGTTGGAATGTCAATTTTCTATTTTTAAAATAAAGATATTTAGTTATAGAAATGATTTATTGACTTAAACATAGGATTGTTTAGAGTTGTATTAGATATAATTATTCACTTCTAGACTAAAGATCTTAACTATAGATCTTAAGATCTACCGCTGTGATCTTAAATAAAGCGATCAGACTCTAGTTTGGTAACTTGAATTCATTGCATTCAAATATAGGATTGTTTAGAGTTGGATCAGATAGAATTATTCACTTCTAGACTAAAGATCTTAACTCTAGATCTTAAGATCTACCGTTGTGATCTTAAATAAAGCGATCAGACTCTAGTTTGGTAACTTGAATTCATTGCATTCAAATATAGGATTTTGTAGAGTTGGATCAGATAGAATTATTCACTTCTAGACTAAAGATCTTAACTATAGATCTTAAGATCTACCGTTGTGATCTTAAATAAAGCGATCAGACTCTAGTTTGGTAACTTGAATTCAAATTTCAGTTAAATTCAAATTCAGTTTACTTGGCTTTTTTTACAATTAGATTTCTTGCAACTTGCTTGCCATTTTAATTTCTTATTGATTTTTCCTAGAGTGTAGAGTATTTTCCTGTTCGTTTTTGTTTTGTTTTTCCTTCGCTCGTTTCACGCATTTTCTGTAATTAAGCGTCCCAAATTGTAATTATATGCGATTTGATTTATATATTGGAATTTATTTACGAGTGTTGTGTGTGTGTGTGTGTGTTGAGGTTTTGGCTTTTGTTTGAGTTTAGGAGGCGACTTGGGGATTGCGATGGTTTTATTTATTTTGTTTTTTTAAATCTTTGGAATTCCCACAGTGCCTGGCGACAGCTGAGCACTCAATCCTTGTGGCACGTCTCAGCGCGAGGTAGCGCCACACAAGCTCCCTTAAGAGTGCAGAATAGTCTCAGTTGTTATTGCGAGGCATCAACACAGCGGGTTGCAAGGTCTGGTCCGGTCTGGCCTGGCCTGGTCTTTAGCCCTGTCCGATTGTCTGTCTGGGGCACGTCTTAATGACATGGCCATTCATTTTGAGGCACAACGAGAGTCGCTTGTGGGCGTTGCCGCTAACTGACAGCCAGGTTAAGGGAAAGCGAAAAGGGAAAGGGAAGGGGAAGGGGAAGGGAATGAAAGGTGCAGGTGGGCAGGGGATAGGGCATAGTAGAGGGGGATAGCGAAGACAGAGGCTGTTTCAGTTGTTATGCCTTCATAAATTGTTTTATTATTATATAGACTTGAAATATGGCAGATAAACAGAAAGACAGACAGAGAGAGAGAGAGAGAAAGAGAGATAAGCGACCGCTGTCAGTTTATTGGTTTAACTAATTTGGCTACAACACAACGTCGACGTGGCCCCTAAAGCCCCTATAAACCATCTCAGCCAGAGACCCTCAAACATGATCCTCGATCACATCCTTTGGCCTGTCTTCAAGTAATTAGCGTTTATGGTGCAGCTGCCTTGTGGAAATTTGTCAAATAAATTTTGCATGCCAAAGAGGGTTAAGAAAAGCAGGGGGGCAGGGGCAGGGGGCAGGGGGATTTACAATTTGTGCAATTTGCATGCAATTGCAATTCAATAAAATTCAATAAAATTCAAATTAAATACAGACAGCTGGCAATATGTTTTTTTTTACCTTTCTGCTTTTTGGGGATTAATGTAAAAACCTTGTAAATATGCACCCCTGTTGCTGCTGCAATATTGAGTTATCGATAGTTATCGAAATGCAATGCCCGCTCAAAATGTGTTGACAAAATTGCCCAAGATTAGCTCGCCCCCTCTCTCGCTCTCTCTCTGTCTGACAACCCCAATCACAAGTAAAAAAAAAAAGAAGAAATTAAAACAACAGCAGGAACAAAACTAAAAAACAAAAAAAAACTTGAACAACAATTTTGTTGTCACAAAGGAGAACTGTCAACAGCAGTCGTGTTGTTCGCGTTGTTGTTGTTGTCGTTGTTGTTGTCGGTGCCTTTTGGTCGATTGCAGGTGCTACTTTAATCCCCGCGCTTCTTGTTGACAAAACCCAAACGAAGACGGCAAGAGGGAGAGAGAAGAGCAGGAGAAACGTCATTCGACTGCGTTTTGCAAGCCAACAACGGTTTGGGCCTTTTGTTTAAAGTTCGTCATGTTTGCTCACACACACACACACGCACATCGCACACACACATCGCACACACACACACACAGTCAAATCATCAGCTGTTGACGTCTGCGGCTGCCGTCTGCATCTTTTTTCTCCCTGTTGATTGTTGCCCGCGTCTGATTGACTCACTGATAAAATGCATTGACAATTGACGCTTCCTTTGGCAGCCAAGCAGGCAGAGAAGAGATGGAAAGAGAAGAGAAAGACAGACCCAGAGACTTCTGTCGACCTTTGAAAAACAACGCGCACAGGTGCCTTAATAGACACCGTTTAGTTTCAAACTGATAGGCGCCCTAAAAAAAACAAAACAACAACAGTGTGCAGACTGGAGAGGGAAGTGGAAAGTGGGGGGAAAAGTGCAAGTGGAAGTGGAAGATTTGTGGCCAGATCTGTTAAGTGGCAACTCTCAGCTATTGTTCGTCTCTTCAGTTGATACAAAGGCTCTAAGGATAAGGACAAGGCATGTGGAATGGATTTAATTCGTTTCAGCTGGCAAATTCCAAATAAAAAAGTAGGTCAAGTGGAGGTCGAAAACTTGGGAGGGTAAAGGAGCATCCCTTAAGGAGGTTTGCGTCTTCTAGACTGAAAGAAGGATAGAAGCTGGATTAGGAGTGGAAACAAGGTAAATTATAATGTACAACAACGTTAGCATTATTTGTTTTTGTAACTCATAACTCGAAGTCATAAATTTATCAGCTGCGCTGTTGTTTTTTCGTCGACGATGAAGAAGGCGACATTGTGCAGCCAATTTTAGATTTTGGGTTGAAGGAATAAAGCGTGCAGAACCATTTTTGTATTAGTTATCTTAAAATTGTCTTACTTTTAAAACAAATTATTAATTTTGGAACTTTTGATAGATAATTTTTCTAGGCTTAAAACTATAATCGTTTCCCGGGAGTTGTTGAAAGTTCTAAGAATGTCCTTTTTTTTTTTGAGTAAATGGAATGTAAGTTCTTCTCTTCTCCTCATTTCGTATCTGTATTTGCCAGCTGTGAGGACGTTACGTAATACGGTGAGCAGCTAGTTTATCTGTGAGGCTCGAGAGTCTTATCTGAGGACGTCAATGCCCCGAAATGCCAATTACAACTCAATCGTTGAGCATTTATGTGTTTCATTGCCTGACAAAGGAGGAGGACAAGAGAGGGAAAAATAGCAGGGCACAGGTATGAGAGAGAGGTATGAGAAGTATGAGAGGGCCAGGCCCATGAGTTCTTAAAAACCCGGGGCTAATTGATTAGCCATTAACCTCAATAGGGACGAGAGACGAGTCCAAGTTAAGGACGAGGTTGAGTGCAACACCTTAACAACAAAACAAACACACATAGAGAGAAAGAGAGAGAGAGAGAGTCGGCTTAATTAGGCTTAATTATGGGCTGAGGGTTTGAACACGGCCAAGTTGGCATGGATGGCCCAAGTAGCCTGGTCAAAACACTTTCAAGCCACATTAACAGCTCGTTGTTGTTTGTTATTGCTGGGCAATAAAACCAGATAGCCCAAAAGTCAGCGAATGAGACAGAGAAAGAGAGCAAAGGAGAGAGAGAGAGAGAGAGATAGCAGACATACATGTATGAGGAAATTGAATTAGCTCAGCGCGGTGAAATAATGTGTGGGCCTTCGGCTTCAGTTCGAGCCAAGTTCGAGCCACAAAAACAAACAACTTTGGTCAAAAGGTGCAAGTTTTACACGTAACGATTTGCACGAAGCCAAGTCAGAAGCCAGCTGAAGAAGAAGCACACGAAGAAACGAAGAAGAGAAGCGACAGAAGAAGTAAGGAGGCAGAAGGAGGAGGCAGAAGGAGGTAGAAGAAGCAGCAGCAGCTTCCAAGCTTGCAACACAAACGAGAGCAAATCGTTTTGTTGTCGAAACAGAGCGAAATGAGCGTGTGCAAAAGACAGAGACAGAGAGAGAGAGAAAGAGAAGGAGAAGGGGGGTTAGCCCTCTTTCCCCCTGCCCCTTAGTCCATGGTCTGCACACACGTTGCGCGTGTGGTGGCCCGATTTGTTTTGGGGCCCAAGCTCAAGCTCAAAACTCCAGCTCCGACTCAGGCAGAGGTTGTTGTGGCTCCAGTTGTTGTTGTTGTTGTTTGCTTGGGGCAATGGCGCGACTTGCGTTGCGTCTCTTGGCCATGGCCATAACAAGCTGCCAACAACTGGCGCCAAGTGCTCAATAATGTTAACGAGCTATTCAGTTAAGACAACCAAAAAACACAACAACAACGGCAACGAAATATATAAAGAAACGCAGTCAAAAGGAGCCCAAGCAAAAGCCAACTAACCAGGCAGACGTGCCGCAAACGTCCTCGGCTCTTCCACCTACCCCCAGCTCCTCAACTCTCCTCTCTACCCACTCCCCACTCTTTAGCCGCCAACTCTACCGTCCACAGTCTCGCGCTGTCTTCTTGTCTTGAGTCTCGATTCCTGGCCCGCAAATAAAAAATAATTTGCAGTCGAAAAAGGCAGTCGCAGAGTGTAGACTGAAGACTGTAGACCGAAGACTGTAGACCGAAGACTGGAGACTGACGACCGTGGGCTGTGGGCTGAGACTGAGACTGCAGTCAGCCAAATGCCTAAAGGATGCCAATACACTGGGCAAAAATCAAACACTAATCAAACCTACAGTTTTCTACATTTTTTAGAAAATGATTTTTTCAATAAGACAAATTTTAATAACAATAAGTTCTGTAATAAATAACAATTTTAAAATAAAGTTTTTAAAATAAAATAAAAAGCTACTATTTTATAGATGAAAATCCACAAAAAAATCCAATAAATAAATATAAATAATAAAATAATATAATAAAGTAAGCGTTATAAAAATGAAATCTTTTTATTTTGTTACGTTGAAATACTAAATTTGTATTAACATTTTTTTTTATTTAAATTTTGCTTACTTTGCAACAACTTTTAAAGACACCCAATTTGGGATACAAATGTATGACATCCATATACAAATTGATAAGTGATTGTAATTTTTACATTTATGTAAAAGCTGAAATCTGTTTGTAAAATATTGTCCAAATTTGAAGAACTTTTTGAAACTATTTTGGTATGCAAATGTTGTCTGAATGAAATGGTGGCTTGTCTAACTGCCCGTTTCTTTCAGTGTAAATGAGGCTGTGGCACTTGCTGCCAGGCAGCAGAATTCACTGTCCATTGGGCTTGCCACGTTTTCTGCGGCTCTAAATAGAAACATCGCAGCGTTCGTCAGGTTCGTGGGTCTGTCAGTTCGTCAGTGAGCCGAGTCTGTCCGACAGTCCGTCAGTTAGTCATTTAGGCAGTCAGACATCAGTCAGGCTTGTTAGCCCATGAACGAGTCCAAGTCCGAGCCCGAGTCCGAGTCTGAGCCTGTTTTGGGGGCCTTTTGTTGGTTTTATCAAAATGCAGGCGCAGCTGATGATGATCTGTGAACATGAACAAGACGTTCGTTAAATTTGATTCATGAGGCGCAGGCGCTGGCGCTGAGACTGAAGACTGAGGACGGAAGACCGAAGACCGAAGACGGAAGACTGCAGATGGGACTGAAGAATGAAGACTGAAGACTCTGAAGAGAATGGTTCAAATCTGTAGCCTGGCGCTCAGTTTGAGGCGCAGTCGCAGCGATTGAGTGATTGCTACTTAAACTTATAATTTTCATATTTGTGTGTGTGTGTGGTTGTGTGTGTGTGTGTGTGAGGGTGCAGCCCTAGCTTGGGTGGGTAGAGAGAGCACTCTGACCAAGTCCATGTCCATGTCCACGTCCTCAGTTGCTCCTCCTTCGTCTCCTTCGCCATCTGCTTATCCCGTCTCGTTTTCTTTCGATCGCTTGTGTGGTTTTTTCTGGGCCCCATGTAATTTTCGAGTTTGCACATTGCCACCAACATGGAGAGAACATGGACTGAGGCTAATCAACGACTCCATGGTCCATGACTTTGGCTTTGGCCAATTTGAATTCGGACTCGAACTCGGACTTGACTTCAAGTTGGGAAACAATTTGCGGCTTGGCGCCACTTGATAACCTGGGCTCCGACGCGTCCCGACGACGACTTGTTGTTGTTGTTGTGTATTTGTGCTTTGTTTGCTTTTCCCTCGCACTGATAATGATGATGATGATGATTGTGTGGCTACCTCTCCCTCTCTCTCTCTGTCTCCATATCTCCATCTCTCTTTTGCCCAACTCTTTTGGTGGCCCCTGAGAAACTCTTGTTGCAACGTTTAGGCTTTATGCCGTGCTGATTAATGTTTTATTTGATTACCCCACAAAATGACTTGTGCCTCTCTCTCTCTCTCACTCTCGCTCCCATGCATACAATTGCTAACCATCTGTTTATCCATCTCTTTCCTTTGGTTATTTGCAGACAAATGTTTCCGCAAATGAAATTTCGCGTTTCGGGTCTGGATGCCAAGGCTAAATACATACTGCTACTGGATATCGTTGCTGCGGATGATTATCGTTATAAATTTCATAATAGGTAAGTCCCCCAAAATAAACTTGAGTTTCTTTTTTGACTGAGATATACATATTTTTAGAAAATATCATGAAATTCCATAACTAATATTGCATTTCTTTCTATTCTTTGACAGTCGTTGGATGGTCGCTGGTAAAGCGGATCCTGAAATGCCAAAACGCATGTACATCCATCCAGATTCGCCCACAACGGGTGAGCAATGGATGCAAAAAGTTGTTTCATTTCACAAATTAAAATTGACCAACAATATTAGTGATAAACATGGATTTGTAAGTACTGTACGTCTTCTTTGTTTACCGCATTAGTTATTTAAGCCATAGATGCCCAATACGTATCAAACACAAATCATTATTATTCGTAACTGATCAACGGCAATATGTAACAAAAAAAAAAAACAAAAATGTAACTTGGTATGATTGTGCAATGTCAGATTCTAGGAATTTCTCAGTTTATTTTTCGGAGTATTTCGGAGTCTTTTCGGAGTTATTCGGAATGCATAATTTCGATTGCAGTTTAGTTTTCATGTATGAATGTTGTGAATATGCGCATTGATTGGTACATTCAGGCGATAGTTCAGCTTTCGGAGTCTTTTCAGAGTTATTCGGAATGCATAACTTCGATTGCAGTTTAGTTTCCATGTATGCATGTTATGATTATGCAGTTTGATTGGAATATTCAGGCGATAGTTTAGCTTTCGGAGTAATTTCGGAGTGATTCGGAATTGTTTACATGAGTAGTGATCTATTTGAAAGAGTATGAATTGAAAGTAATGTCGAGAATGAATGAAATTCATAGGAAATGTGTTGAATGTGGTGCAGTTTAAGGGAGTTTCCGAGCCGCATCGTCTTGATATTTATGATAGAGGGTCGTACTGTCGTTTGACAGAGTTTCGTGCCGTTCTGTTCACGTGCGGCTCTGTGCTGGCAACTTCAAAGTGTGCATTATCAATCTATATCGGGTCTCTGGCAAACATATATCAAAGAGGAAGCTGTGACGGGCACCTAACACTACCGACTACCGACTACCGACTACAGACTTCAGACTTGAGACTACCGACAATCGAGTCTCTGTCGATGCGTGTACGGCGGCTACCGCCTCGCTTCATTCACTTTGGTGGCGGTGGTGGTGGTTGCCTTATCAATGCAAATTTCGCGTTTCACTTTGAAGTCTGGCAACCATGCAGCGCCCCGCGACCTTATCTAAAACTTCTCACACGCAGCCAACAGACGCTACCACGGATAAGAAAACGAAGAAGAAGAAGGCGGCTCTTCTACTTCTACTTTTTTTTTCTTTTGCTAGTTTTGCGGAACAAAAACGACGACAACTTTCGTTTCCCATTCATTCGCCGAGTGGGCGAGCGCCAAACAAATTGGCGGCACGGTCTTTTTTTGCTTTTTTATTTGCGGTGGTCTCGGTACTGTCCATGGGCTGTCCAGTTGTCCAGTTGTCCAATTGCCCGGTTGATGCCAAGGCCGCTGCTTTTGAACTTTGCCGACGCCGATCGCGTAAATTTCATCAACTGCTGCGCAAATTTTCATTTTAATTTTAATTTTTTCTTTTTTATAGTATTTTATTGATCAGCGCTGTTTGCCCACCCGTTGCGGCCCCGAAGCTTTGGCGACGCTGGCGGGCGCCATGCAGTTGTTGTTTTTTTTTTTGTCATGTCTGCCTCTCTCTCTCTTTCTCTCTGTCGCTGTCTCTGCTGTACTCTCACTCTCTCTCTCGCTGATCGGCTGATCGGGGCGCCTGCCTCTTTGCATGCCAAGTCATAAATCGCACACTGAACAAGGCAGGCAAAGAGACTGCCATAAGGGCTACATCGTCGCTTGTGCGTGGGCCTCGAGACTTTGGGACTTGGGACTGGGAACTGGGAACAGGGAACTTGGAACTCGGGCCTCTGCTAAGTAGCCTGTGTTGGCCATTAATTTCGCTTAGTTCAAACGCCGCGTGCCGACACAAAGCGCTGCGTGTGTTCTGCCTTGTTTGACTAAGTTTTTCCGTCCTTACAATTTCGATACTTAAGCAAAAAAAAAAAAAAAAAAAAAAAAAATGAAAATATATATATAAATATAAACACACACTCGGTACTTGCTTCCAAGTTTTGCGTAACCACAAAAGTGCTACGCTGCCAGCTGTTGTCGCTCTCAGGTAAAAGAAAATAGTCTTTGAGAGATCTACGCCCCTTTAGCGTCTGTCATGTGATAGACGCACTCACACACGTTTACACACTGCTCAAAATCTATAATTTAACACATTTTTGCGGTCTGTTCACTGTGCGTGTGTGTGTGTGTGTGTGAACACTGAGGTCAGCTCAGTGGTCAGGTCAGGTGACGATGTCTATGCCTCGCTTTAGTGTCCTTGTCTCTGACAATTCATGCCCGTTGGCTGCGTGTCAAAACAACAGTAAGTCGCTGTCACACACCACACCCAACTACACTACACTACACTACACCCCCTCTTGGTGGTAACTCCACTTTGCAGCTTATAATTGTATATATCTGACCATGGTTGCATGCTTATTTGTCCCCCAACTTTCGGCTAATACATTGAAATGCACTTAGGAAATATCAAAAGAAAATAAAAGTACAATATTAAAATAAAAATGTAAAAAGGTTCGAGTTGAGTGTGATTAACTGCAAGATACTCTGTTCTAGAAAGCTTTGACTTTTTTATAGTTATTCGTTTGAAATTTCGTACCAAATATTTCACTATATTAGTTATGATAATTTGTCAACCAAATATGTATTCAGAACGAATGTTTAATGGCTACTAGAATGGACTTCAATAATTAAGAATTGCTTGGATTTAAATTAGACAGAATATTGAGGATCTTTTTGAATAACTTCTATATTTAGTATTTGATCGTGATGAAATTTTCAAAATAGATGATCGATTTTTTCGGATTTATTTCTAAAATTACTCCTGTTACTAAGTTTTTTTCGCTGCCTTTTCGTCACAAACATAAGCACAAGATTATAATACCTTTTTTTCCTGAAAATTCTTCAATAGGTAATGTAAAAAACGCGCGCGTTTTTAAACGCCCCTCCACAAGTGAGTGTGTGTGTGTGTGTGTGTTCTGTGCTAGTCGGCCATGTTGCAACCCTAAAATTATGGAAACGTTGCCTTTTCTTTTTTTGGGGTGGTTCAAGTTCAAGGGAGAGAAAGAGAGAGAGAGAGAGAGAGAGAGAGAGAGAGGAAAAGTTCACATTGTGTCTGAGGTGTTGCCTAATGCGTTTAATTGCTGAAGCTGGCGAAAAAAAAAAGAGGAAAAGCTTTGCCAATTAGCCTGGAACCTGCCGCCTACCCCCAACCCGCTTCTGGTCGCAACAATGCTACCTCTGGCACTTCAAAATGGACTGAAGATGTTGTCAAGTGGCTGGGCAAATCGAAAAGGACCTAACAACCCAACGAACCCATTTAAAACTACTCGTCGAGGACATGGAGGATATGAGGACATGGAGGTTGTGAGGAATTGAGGACATGGTCTGTCTGCTGCCATTAGTTTCATCGTAGTTCAAAGCATAGTTGGCCATATTCTCTCTCTCTCTCTCCATCTCTCCATCTCAATGGCATCGTTCTGTGACCATTGAGCCATGCCAAGTGGTCGCTCTGCCCAATCTCCCCTTTCCCCTCCCTCTCAGTTCTACATCTTCTTCTTCTTGTTCTTCGCGCTCTTCTGCACAGCAGACGAAGCGCAAAAAATTTATCACAGCCAAGTTGACAAATAAAGTGAAGTGGAGTTCCCATTTCCGGACATGACGCAACCTTTAAACGCAAAATCAAATTAATTGAAGCTCACATGTCCTGGCGAAAGCCTTTTTTACCCTAGCCCCCCCTCCACTATCTTACCCTCTTCAGCTTCTTGTTGTCCTGCGTCCTGCGTCCTTCGTTTCATTCCATTCTCTTGTGGCCTGTCTTGAAACAATTCGCTTAGAAAATCAAAGGCGGCCCGGCAAAAGTGCGACCGTGTGTGTGTGGGTGTGTTGTGTATGTGCGGGTGTGTTGTGTATGTGTGTGTGTGTGTGTGGTATATGGTATATGGCCAATTTGTCTGTCATAGTCAGGTAGTCGTCGCATCTGACTGCCTGTCTAGGTGTTACCCGAAATACAACTTAAAAGGTCGCTTTGATGTTGACAGCGAACAAGAAGAAGAAGAAGAAGAAGAAAATCCCAATGGCTCGTGGTCAAAAAAGTATCTCAACTTGGCTGCGACTCAATGGGAAAACCAATTAGCCGAGTGCCAGAAAACTTAACTCGTTCAAGTAGTTGCGAGACTTTAATCAAAGATTCCCAAAGATTTCTTGAATTTAAGAGCTGAGTTAAGTCTTAAATTCCTTAAACTATAGCAGTTACATATATCAAAGTTTTCAGAAGAACTCATTCAATATCAAAACTTACATCCCTTTAAGTTTCTTGTCTCTTTTTAGTCTTTCTTATACTAAATTTTGTCTTTTAATTCTAAAAGTCTCCTTGTTGCTTCTTAGCCCAATCCTTACCTCATTTTTAAGTTTGTGTTCATGCTTATTGGGTATTCCTCCGTCTATTATGCTCGTTTTTTTATTTTAAACTTAATAGATATTTCTACGTAATAATCTACTTTACGTTAGTTCTCTTTCAGTTCTTGCTCTTTAAATTTTAAAGCAAATCGCGTCTTTTTTACCTCTCTTGTAATAGTTTGAGATCTCTTTTTAATTCACTCTAGTTAGAGTTACTTTTATTTATTTATACATTTAGTTTTTTTGGTCGAGTTTCAGTTTTTTACATTCTAGAGTTACGTTTATTCAAAACAGTCCAATCACTTTCTACTTTCAACTGACAGCTGTTCTAAAAGTTCTTTCAATTCTAGCTTATCGATTCCCCATAATGTATTCTCTATTGTTCAAGTAGTTTTTGAATTAAGCTCTTTATTGAGAATCTCTTTTTTTATTGAGAAGCTGAACTTAACTATCCATTAATTGATGCACTGTGTGAATTTTGGCATAAGTATATTTGAGGGGATCTACACGTACAAGGGAATTTCTCACAGCATTTCGAATGGCAATGGCTGCTGATGATTAGAGCCTGAAAATTGAGGTTCGCTTGATACAAATGCAACCCTCAAGGACTTGTAACCCCTAAAGGCTCTAAGCAATTTAATGATGATGCTACCTCCAGGCCGCAACAAATGCTCAACTAGTCTGTCTGTCTGAATGTCTATGGGTCTGTCTGTCTGTCGGTCGGTCTTTCCTGCCTTCTGCCTATAAATGTCTGATTTCTTATCTAATGCCTAATGCCATCAATTGCGGCTCACTATCGGAGCGTATATCATGACGTTGAACGGCGCACGCACCCAGACAACAGGGGCACAAACTGCGGCAAAGGGGCACGTTCCAGGGGCAGAAGAGACATACATCATACCATCAGCAGCAGCAGCAACAGCAACAGCAGCCGGAGCGTTGAGTGCAAAGGGTATCATCTCTATCTGCAGCTTGGCTACAATAAATAACTCTCAAAAAAAGAAAAAACGACAAAACCTAAAACCCGAAAACCTATTGGCTATCAGTTTGCGATCAACATTTATGCTGAGGGCAAGATTAGGCATCAACTGCTGTTGCCTCAGTTGTTGTTGTTGTTGTTGTTTAGTTCTCGTTGTTGTTGTTGTCCTGGCTGCATCCTTGGGCAACGCCTGCTAAAACCGCAGACACATGAGCTTCAAGCCCAAAGCGAACAATCGAGAGCTCTCAGACTTTTCAGTTTAGAATTTTACTCTTTTTTTTTTTTTGGTGCTGCTGTCTTTGCAGCTGTTGCAAGCGCTGTTGTTGTTGTTGCCCCTTCGACACTAGCTGCCTTAATTGGCTGCATATTTTTGGCTACAAGTCCACCAAAATGCTCCGCCCACTTAAAAGCAGTTCATCAATCAACTGGAACTAAGAGAGAGAGAAAAAATTAGTGAACAAAATTCCCCCTTTCTTCCCACAGGTCAATGAAAATGTGGCAAGTTTACCATAGTGGCAAAGTCGTTAGCTTATTCACCAGCGTAAATTGCTTTAGTCCTTTTTTGATGCAAAATATGAATTCGATTCAAATTATGTTGATACGACATATTATCAACAAGCAACAATAAGCTTTTTTCATTTACTTATAATTGTTATTTTTCCTTAAACATATGGACATTTCCACAGAAATGTCAGCCGAGTCTAAAAAAAAAAAAAAAAAAAAAAAAAAAACTCACATCTCGTGAAATTTCCTTCCAAAAATGTATTCAAGTGATTTACTTAAGCAATATACGCTAGAAGAAATTCAATAGGATGAACATATAGATTCTACATTGGAATAAATTCACTTTTTCTATATTTTTGCCCATTTTCCTAAAAATTGATTTCCAAAATGGCCCAGACATCGATTACACTAAGAAGGATAGTAAGATTGTAACATGAACCATTTTAATACATAGAAATATATTGATAGTTCAATTTACAACAAGTTTTTCGAGCTGTTTCGATTTATAATTTAGAAAAAGAGAGACAGGAACAACATAAATATTTTGTGTAGCAAAATGTCGCGTGCGACAGTGACTCAAATCAAATTATAAAAGAACTACTTAATATTTTTAAATCAAACAGATCTTTTTTTTTAGTTAAATTAATGCATTACATTTCAAAATTAATTGCATCAAAATATTCGTTCACGTTTTGCGAATGCCTTGGTTTTTTTAAATTATCTTGAATACGAACAATTTCCCAAAATCAACCAATTATAGTGCTAATCAAAATCTATAAGTTTCCCCTTTTGTCACAACAAAATAATGTTTTGGCATATGTTTTATTTCACTTTGAATTACCCATATAACGCTGAATTGGTAGCTCTCGCTTATTTTATTTTCATTATCTCCAGTCATGTTCTTCCAACTATTTTTGCTAATCACAATTTAATTTTGTCCTTTTGCTGGATACTTAAACCTTATGCATCATGTTAGATCTCTACTTTTCTCTATTGCAATTTATCTCTATTTTTCTCTAGCTTCCATTCTTTCTGTCTTGGAGTCAACTGTCATGTCTCCCGATCTTTTGCCGTGTCTATTGTCTCTACCCCGCACTTTATCTGCATTCATGTTGGGCTTATCGTGCTGCCCACTCAATGGGCAAGTGTTAACCTCAATTGCGTACACGATACAGATAAAATGAAACGCCATCAGATTCCTGGCAAATGCGGCTGCGCCCAGACATCTGTCATATGTCTGGGCATTAGCATTAGACATTTGCATATATACACTCAGAAAAAAAACAAGCACATCTGTGCACAAATCAAATCAAACTGTGCATGAAAGTAGCGCAAGCACGATTTTTCTTACTTCATGAACGCTTGGTCATGAAATATCATGAACACTTGGGTGTTATTTTTTGAACGAATGGGAACAATTTAATTGCTTTTTGGGCTCATTTTATGAACATTTTAGCTCGTTTTAGAAGCATATAGGGGTCGTTTTGGGAACAAGTCCACAACATTATATGAACAGCATGTGCACAATCCAAGAACTTTTCATTTCGTTTCAAGCACATATCCACAACATTATACGAACAGTAGGTGCTCAGTTCTCGAACATTTGTTTACTACTTTAGGACCGTATTGGTTACACATTTAGAACAGACCGTTCTCAATTTATACCCATATATTCCACTTTAGGACCCGATTGGTTTTTCATATAGAATATATTGTTTATAATTTAACCGTTTTAATAAAAATACACAGTAAATTAATGTTTTAGTATTTTATTGATTAAATTGGATACATATTTAATTTCCTTAATTTAACCTCTTGACGTCTTCTGTTCAGCTCATCTAGCTGGTCGTCGAACTTGTTGTCGCTCACGAATGAACTGTTCCTTGTTCCCAACATTTTATTAATCACTCAAAAATATTGTGTTGTCTTCAAAGCTGCCGCCTTGGTCCGGTCTCTTCAGTTTTTTTGAGATTAATGTAATATCCTTGCTTGGCAGTGGTAGAGTTTAAGTCTTAAGGGTGTGGGGAAAAATCCGATTGAACTGATATATAAGGAGCTTCACCAGGTCAACAGTTGCACTCCGCTCTAGGACTCTGTTTTTCGTTGTAACGGAGCTTGAAACTACTTTTGTGGTTTCTTGTCAGCGACGATCATCCGATTTAGGCTAGCTCCCACCGAGTAAAAAAAAACCATAAATTTATTTCTCAAGCAACAGGAGATCAATGATAACAAAGAAAACTGAATAAACAAATAATTGCTATAGAGCTTAAAACGATTATAATTACATGCTTCCAGAAAGTATGCACTGATTTATAAAGTTATTGGATTGACTGTCGCCAGATGGCGATTTCTGGGAGTGCTGTCAATTTCACTTCATTTAGTAGCGCCATCTCCTGTAAAATTCTTTTCCCAATAAAAATTTACTTTTCACTATTTTTAAAGTATACTCTCAGTCGTTAGAAATATTCCCTGTGACACACAGCAAAAGCAAAGATATCAACTCAAATGTAAAATTGAAGTCGTCGCCTGCTTTTCTTTTAAAGAAAATTAAAAATGTTTGACTTATCTCGTTAATTTTTTTCTGTGTGCACGATTTGACACCGACTCGTTCTTGTTTTAAGCACGAAAAAATGAGAACAATTCGGTCAGATATCAAGAAAATTGTGCATGATATTTTTCGTTCATTTTTTTCTGAGTGTATATATAAATATACAAATATATATACCAGTTTATATGGTATGTATACAAAATATTCGTTTCATTTTCCCAACGAGTTCTCAAATTTGGTGAGTTGTGAGTTGACGTGACCAGCGGTACTTAAGAGTTGGTTCGCTTTCTAGCACCACTCACTGTGTGTGGTTTTTTCTTTCTGTTTTTTTTTTGGCTGCACGTTTTGGGGCAAATGTGTCAACCAACAGCTGGAGCAGCAAGAGCAAGGGGAAAACACAAAACTCTCGGAATAAAACGCCAACAAAGATTAAAAAAAAAAATATAATTTTGTTGGTGCTAAAACTTGAACATTTAGTTTTTGCGCTTGATTTTGACTTGGTTGTTTTTTTTGTAGTGGGGTGGTAGGAGAGATCCTTGGGTGGGGCGTTGAAACTAATTAACATATTTAATGTTTTTAGCACGTTGTGAACGTTGTGCAGGTTGCGGGCCCAGCCCTGCAACCCTTGGCCATGGCCCTGGCCCTGGCGCCAGTTCTATATATTAGGCTAGTTAAAATCTAATAAAAACCTGAGCATGCCTCATAAATTTCAATGCGGACTGCCCTTAATAAAGGGCCAAGGGTTGGGGGTAGGTGGGTGGTAAGAGTTGAGGGAAAGGGGATGTTAGCCAAGTTAACCGCCTAATGGCAAACGCGCTTTTATGTTAAATTAAACCGGGACGCCGACTGTGATCCGTATAACAAAGACCGGGTACTTTTAACAAGTTAGTGAGAAGGGTGCCAGCCACATTTTTGACTTAATTTCAGTCGTCAGAGTCGCTGTCGTTGTCGTTGTCGCTGTTCTCGAAACGTTGACGAGGTGGCAAGTACGTTGTCGCTGAGGTGCGACAAAATATCACAAATAAAAATACCTTTTATGTTTTGGAATTTTTTAATATTCAAATGAAGTTGACGAGAACGTCGAGACGAACGAACAAACGTACAAAGAATTACATGCATACATATAAGAAAAACGAAGTATGCTTGGGTTGTAACTGATCGACGGAGCGTTACCCTGCAGACAGTTATATTTATTTGAAAGACTTTCAGCGATTGTCATGAAATAATCAAAATATTTAATTGATAAAGTTTTTACAAATTGTACAAAAAACAAGATATGTCTTTGTTATAAGATTTCTAAAATTGTCGTCGAGTAAAAAATAAAAAACTACAGGGTATTTGAGAAAATATTGCGTGGCGAGGGCCAAGTTTCATAAAAAAATAAAAAATTGCTTCGGTATTTGGCACAGTGCAATGTGGATGTCAGATGCCAGCTGCCAGAGATGTGGGCTGAGTCTGGGACTCAACTTAAAGAAGTAGGAGCTTAAAGGTGACTGAAAGAAAAGTTGCAGTTACTGTTTAAAGAAAAATAGATAAGTCTAGTTTTTAGAGATCAATGTACAAGAGTGTACTTGGATAGAAGAAGAGCTCAAAGCTGCAAATGTGTGAGATAGAGAGAGTCAAGATGATGCAGAAGCTGAAGACGCAAAGTAAATGTGACTAAACTGACATTGAGAGAATATATTAATAATATTTAAATAGATTTATAGTTAAAATAAAGCTTAAGCTACAATACGTGTTAATTAATGTTAGCTAGAGCTTTTTGTTATTTTTTAGAGAGAGCTTTTTCTGTAAATAATCTTGGCATGGAAATGACAAAAGTTGAGAAGAGATGAAAAAATAGACATTAGTTATATGTAGTTTTGTTCTTAATAGAGCTTTTTATGAAATAAAGAGAGTGCTTTAATGTGGAGAATACCAAATGAGAGAGCTTTGCAGCTGCAATCGACAAAAGTTTTGGTAAATGAAACGAGAGCAAAGCAAAAGATCAGACTTGAAAGAAAGAGAAAAAGGGACAGGGATACGTGGAGGACACTCAAAGAAGACATCAACTGTCGACAGATGTCAAGTGAATTTAAGGAATGATCTATAGAGAGAAATGAATGAGAATGGAATTAGCAGGAACAAAGCGAACAGCACAAAGTCAAAGCAGGCCAAAAGAAAGAAACCCAAGCCATAATACCAGGCAGCTAATGATGAGCCGATGATTGTTAATCCCAATGATGATTACTTACCAGAGAAAAAGACACAGACACAGACAGAGCAGAGAGAGATTGAGAAAGAGAAAACGCTGTCATTGACAAAATGAGACTGAATAGAGAACAGAGTAGCTGACCTCAAATAATCCACACACAGACAAAGAGAGAGAAAGAGAGAGAGAGAAGGCGGGTAACTCATTTTTTCCATCTCTCTTGTTTTGTCTTTTCTTCTTCCTTTTCTGAGCTGATCAAAGTGGCGATTAGTTGGCCGCACAAACAAGATTAAACGCCCCTTTTGCTGGTTGCGCCCCCTTTGCTGGTTTTTTGGTTTTCTTTTGGTTTTATTTATTTTTTTTTTTGAGTCTTGTAATGTTGTTTGGGCGCTGAAAAGACGCATCCTTAAGAGATAGGGTCGCCATCTACTTACATACACACATACATTGGCTTGTCTAACAACATAATTAACAAGAGAACAGAAAACATAGTTTTTGTTCTTTGCTTTAAATTGCGTATACGCCGCATTTGACAGACAATTTGAAGGCGATGCCCTGCGGTGCAGCAACCGCAGCCTAAGTCTCTCTCTCTCTCAGTCTCTCTCTCTCTCTCTTTCGGTCTGTCTCTCGCTTTTGTGTGCATGTCTAAACAAATGCTTAGGAAATTGAGGCCGACGACAGCTGAAGACAAATTTATTATAGCGCCGTTTCCGCTGAGCCGCCGACGGCAGGACAATGCCAACAAACGTCTTCTATGGCATTGTGGCATGCTGTGCCCCTGCCACACACACACACACACACAAACACAAAAAAGCAGAGCAAATCTAACGATTAAGTCGTATTACAAAAGTCCCTTATCCCCCCTTTTGATATACAAAGATACATCCAACCAAATGAGCAGCTGCTGTGCGTGGGCAACTATAACAAGCACACACACATACACACACACACACACCAACACACCCACATACATACACCCGCCTCCCTCCACGCCTACTCCCTCTAAAATCCTATCAAAAAAAAAAACCATCTTCAAGCAGCGCTTTTGTTGCCTTTTGTTGTTTGTTTCATTGTTGCCAAAAAGCAAGTGAAAGAAAGAGCGGGGGAAAAGGGAGAGTGTAAGAAGAGAGAGAGAGTGAGAGAGAGAGGGGGGGAAAAGTGCAGACTGAAGACAGCTGCGTTAGCCATGTCAGCGCTTCCATTAGCCCAAAGCAAATAGACAAGCTTGACTTGGATTTCGGCATCGTCAACCTCATCCTCATCCTCTTCATCTTAATTCTCCTCATCCTCATTCTCCTCACACACATGAAAGGAAAGGAGAGGGGCATTGCATTGAAACGGAAGTGCAATATTTGCTGCCAGTGCCATGCAAATAGATTTCTAAACGCATGTTTATCCCGCAATACTCTAACTTTGCCAAGGGTAACTCAACAAACTCAACGCATGAGAAACATCTAAGAAAAAGTCTCTGTCTTTCAAATAGTTTAAATGGGGTATTTTATAGAAAAAGACTTTTTCTAAAAGTCAAAATTTTCCAAGGGTACTTAATGGGTTAAAGACATTTTTGTATCATTCGAACGGAATTTAAGTGATTAAAAGATAAATGTAAAAAAACCCGCATCAAAACAGCTTTATTATGCCCAAATTTGACAAATGTATGCTGTATGAAGACTTAAGTGGCACACTGTACATCCTATGCCGATTTCAATCGATTCTGTTGATTGTTGAGAATCATTTTAAAGGTTTTTTTTTAATAAAGAACCTTTATAAATTAATGTTTTCTATGTTTTGAGTGTATCGTAAGGAAAACAGCATCCTTTTTTATGTTCAAGTTTTTGTTGTTGATGAGTTTTGAAACAGAAAATTTAACTTTCTGGTTAGAATTCTAAAATATTGTAATAACTTTAGATGCATTTTTTTTTTTGAAAATGATACTAAATTTCCATGTGTCTTGCAAACTCATAATTTTCGATTTTCTAATATTTTAAAAATCACTATTTAAAACTTTTTTCTTATGTATCACTTAAAACACAACTTAAGTGAAAGAGAACAGCTTTACCGAGTTAGAATTGACTGAATAAAAGGAAATATTTAGAAAACTTAATCTTATAGTAGATGGAATCGGCTAAAGAAAACGAAAATAATAGTACAGAAATATTCATTTTAGTGAGAATCGTCTGAGAAAATCATCATCTTAATCAAATTTGACTAAGGAAGAGCACAAACCAGAGTATTTATTTAAATGACAATAAACAATGACAAAAAATAGAAAACAATCAGACTTAGGGCATACGACAATTCGTTGTAATCCGATTATTCACTTTTATTATTATTAAGGTTTTTTTTTTCTTTTTTGGTAATAGGCTTTTATTTTTGTTTGGCCGCATGCGTCGTTTATTTGCCTACAACATTTTGGCTGCTTGTTGTTGTTGATGTTGTGGTTCGATTGTTGTTGTTGTTGTTGTTGTGTGGTTGTTGTTGAATGGGCAAATATGCCAAGCGCCACTTGTCTGGGGCATTATCGCTGACTACTTAAGTCTTAGGTGACAGTTAAACACCTTAAATAAGCTACCACATTTTGGGTTCATTCCACGTTCATTCGCTTTTGATTGCATTTACATATCCCTCCCTCTGTCATCTCTCATTTCTCCTTGTCTCCGTTCTCTCTCTCTCTCTCTCTCTTTTACTCCGGTGTTAATTTCAAGTCTTCGTTTGCTTTTGTCTTCGCTTGTGTTTGTGTTTGCTTTTGTTTCTATTTGAATTTGAGATATTTGCCCATTCGTTGCTTTGTTTGACTTGTCTCCCTATTTCACTTACTGCTCCTCTCCTCCTCTCCTCCACTCCCCATCTCCCTCTTTCCCTTTCGACACAGCTGCTCTTATCTTGCCGTGATAAGAACTTCCAGACTTCCGTCTGGCATCTTCAGTTTCAGTTACAGCTCCATTGTTGTATCTCTCTTTGATATGATCTGATCTTCCCAACTGGCGCCTAAAAGCTAATCAGTTGCAGCTTCCCCAACATGTCGTCAAATCTTCCAGCCAGTCTCCAGTCTTCAGTCCCCATTCCCAGCTCACTTACTGTTGTTTTCTTTCACTATCTTTCATTGTGCATATCTCTCCCATTTGCTTTCCCACTTTTAATATTGGCATTCGCCTGTCTTCGAGCTTATCTGATTTCTAGAGTAGGTTAAGAAGAAGCAGCTAAAAGAACTTTCTGTCAAGTGATTCTTTTTTTTGTTGCTATTTTTTCTTTAAATGAAATATTTGTTGAGCTTTTTTTGCTCAATGACATTAGCTTATAATTAAATAAAAGCTGTGTAAATATTTGAATTCTTCTTGAAAGCTACAACTTAGTAAAGCTTTTTGTCTGACGTTACAATTTTAATTAATATGCACTTTTTAAAGAGCTTTTAAAGCTTTCATTTGTTAAAATTTAGCTCTTAGTATGCGTTTAATAAGTCTCCATTCATAAAAGTGACATTTTTTATGTGTGTTTCTAAGCCTGACATTACTAAAATGAGCTTTTTCATGTGCTTGTCGCATATTAAAAAAGCTTTGCTTATTTCAAAGCTTGAATCAACTTCATATTAGCCTTGAATGCTTTTTAATGTACTTTTGCATCAAGATTAATCCGATTTTCAAGTGAAAGTTATACAAGTAACTAATAGATTATGCACCTGTGCTCCCTGCCTCCCCCTTGGACACCTTGAGACCCGCCTCCCTCCTGGGTTGACTGTCATTTTCTCTTTTTTGGAGGGTTCCAAAGTTGCAACTAATGCGAGCTGACACTTTTATTGACTGACAAATGTCAAATGCGTTTGCTCTTTGATTATTGACAGGTAGCTGGTACAACAACAACAACAACTAGTTACAATTACGACAACACCAACAACAATAGTAATGTTGCTTTTTAGTTAGTTTGTTGCGAACGTCACGCAAATTTTGTGTTGCCTCATTAAGAAAAGCTTTGTGGCGTTGCCATAGATGATAATTGTTGTGGTTGTTGTTGTTGCTGATATATACTACAATATATACATACATATATGACATGATTTTCGCGTGTCACATGGCAAATGGGCAACAATGTATCAAACAATGCGTCAATCATTTTCAATTCAATTCAGTTCAGTTGAGTTCATATCTTGTTATTGTTACTTTTTGTTCTATAAAGTTGTTAATAAATCTTTTTATGCATAAACAATTACAGCAGCTACAACTATATTCCTCTATAATTAAGTTTGTCTAGTGTGGTTGTAACAACAACAAAACTAGTAACAAAAGCAGCAACAACAATAAAAACTAATTACAAGTGTATATGGAGAAAACGAAACTATTAGCGTTAATTAATTAAATTAATTTGCGCTGTCAGCGTCGACTGCGCTGCCAACAAGTCCATCAAACAAACTTACTGCAATACCCACTAAATAGTAAAAATCATCAAAAGGGTATGCCAGACCTTTTTTAAAAAGAAATTCTTTTCTTTTTTTTGTGCTCATTGACAAATTTTTAAAGCTTAATTTACACACTTATTTCTTAAGTTAGAATCTCATATTTCGGCATGATTCAAGTTCAATTACTCAGCTTTATATTCTACAAATTTCATAAAGATTACTTGAGAAACACAAAAGTTATAATGGGAAAGAAACATTGCTAGGGTAGCTGCTAGTCTGTCAGTTGTTGCTTTAATAGCCCCTTCCAGTTTTAATGCAGCTATCAATAACGGAACAACAAAGCGAACAATTATTGTTTAAACTCGCGCCTTAGACATATGTATGTACGTCTGTCTATGGGCTTAAACGAGGGATAAAATAGAGTAGGGTCGGAGTAGGGGCAGAGATAGGGTATCTGAATGAAATGTATCGCAAAGTGCTACCTGCTCCGACAGTGTTGCCCTCCTTTTGTTGTGCAGTGCACTGGAAAAACGACGTTGAAACGAAACTAACAATAAGTAATTCATTTTTCTATTTCACATTTTTCTCTCGGTTTTTTTTCTCCCATCTTTGCCGTTCCTTTAGAATTGTCTAGATGACAGCGAGTTCTAGAAATAATTCAGCGCAACTATTAAAAGGCGCTACATTTGCATACATATAGCTTTTAACTTCCAGCACTATTAATTTTTCAACACTTTTGCGCGTACACAACTCGTTTTTTATGGACGCTCAACTATTGTAATAGCCCCCAACTAAATGAACGTTCATTAAAATCAACTGAAATTTATTAGACAGCAATAACTGACAATATTAATTGATTTTTGCCAAGTCGCAAGCAAATCGCTGAGTTTTTCTCGCATTATTTCATTTATAGTCAAAGCATTTCAGTTGAAATTTGTTATAGGCAATTAAGGTGGTTTTTCTAACTACATTTGCCGAATGCAAAGTAAATCGCATAGTTAATTCTCCAGTTATGAGAATTATAGACATGCCACTTGAGTGTGGCAAACACATTGCACATGCAACTCAGGCAGCAAACGCAGCTCGTCATAATTACCAAAAAAACGATAGAAAGAAATGAAAACAAAAATATTAATGAATTATTTGGAAAAACAAACGCAACGGGAGCGGGAAGCAGTAGCTGAAGCTGAAGCTGAAGCTGAAGCGGATCGAGGGTCGCGAGGGTAGCGGGTTTCAGGGTCGGGGGCACGGGGCATACAAAATTAGGCATTTAATTGTCTCGGCCATGGGCAGTAACTGGCGCTGGCTGCTTAACTTGGCTGGCAGCTGACAGGCGTCACGTTGGAAAACCAACAAAAATTTAACTACCAGCAACATGCAGAAGAAGAAGAGGCAGAAGAAAAAGAAGGCAACTGGCGACGCGACCGCGCAACGGGCAACGGGCAACTGGCGCTACAGTTGCACACGCCTGGCGCCAGTTACCCCTGCCCCTGGCCCCGACACACACACGCACACGCACACACACGCAGCAGCGTGGCCAAGAGCCACAAAATGAGCGCAACGTGGCCAACCACCAAAAAAAATAAATAAATAAATAAGAAAAAAATTAAATTGAGAAGAAGAAACAAATTAGTATGCGTCGGCAACTTCATTTTTCGATGATTTATGAAATGAAAAATTAAAAAAAAGAGAAAGAAATTATATATATTGTATAAATAATACTATAAGCTACAGGATCTGTTGGTCAGTTGTTTTTTTGGGATTCTACCTTCGCCTCTTTAACCCTTGCACACACACATTTCAACACGCGTCTCATTATAAAATTGAAATTATACTTTTTATTATAGATTATTAATAATTTGTGACACGTACTACACGGCCATTGATTTCCAATGAAATCTGAGCCCAGGGTTCCCATAAGTACATTAGAGTTAGATGAGGAGGGTGCGGGATGGGGATGGGGATGGGGATGGGAGGGAAAGGAGAGAGAGACCTTGAGGCGTTGCCAGTTTGGGGATTGGTGGCATTGAGTTTATAGATGTCATCCGTTTGCTCTTAAGTGAAGTGTAAAGTTTATGAAAATGGAAATGTTAAAAAAATAATAATAATACAACAAAAGCTCTTTTTGGAATATTTTATAATTTTATTTATAATAACTAAGTTATGCTCAGAAAGTTGGACAATTCAATTAGCTATAGGTATTTATGCTTAATGTCTACTTCAAGTCATAATGAATGCAGTAAAATAAAGTGAGTGATCATTTCAAGTGTTGAAATCGTACAAGTGTTCAAGCATTTTGTAGTATTATAAACCCATGAGAGCATTACGACATACATATGTAAGCCATAAGCCGATTAGAATCAAGCAAAAGCCAAAGGTTATAGATTGTTAACAGTTCAATTTGAGTTATTGCGAGTCGCAGTATTTACATCTAATTCAAATTAGTTACAACATGTGCGATATACACTATAAAAGATATATGGGCGATTCTTAATGAAATAATTGGATGGAAGCAAATATATATTCGATCTTTAGAGATGATAATAAAATAATTATTTCATTTGAAAGTTAATATTATATATACTTTTTTTTTATAATAAAACAATTCGATTCTGAATCTTCTCCTAGTTTTTGATTTTTTGAAATCACTTTGGCATATGGGCATTTCCAAACTCGCACACGGGACATTCGTACACATTCAATGTAAAAAAACGGTAAAAAGGAAACGGTTTTTTTTTTTGATGAAAGGCTTAACATATAGCATTTTATTAGCTCTTTCATTGGTTCAAAGATTGATTTTGGATAATTTTTAATTTTTTAGATAATGGCAAAATTTTAGTGATTCGCACGGGACACGAAACGGAAGTGACTTGTGAGGTCAACCAATTCAAACGCCAATTTCAGCAAATCCAGAGGCAATATTTTAATGCAACTAATTTTAAACTCTTGTGCATTGATGCCTCTTAAAAATGGTTATGATTTTTTTTCAAAGATGATTTGCACTTTTTTTTAATTCAATTTGACGTCAATTTGCACGGGACATCGCACACGGGACATTTTTTACCATCACTATTTTTATGTTGTTTCTGTCTCTCTTTTTTTAAATTATATATCGAAAACAGCCCGAAAAACTTATTTAAATAAAACTTTCAATACATTTCTTTGAATTAAAATGGTTCATGTTACAATCTTACTGTCCTACTTAGTGTAATCGTTAAAATACAAACGGTCCATTTTGGAAGTCAATTTTTAAGAAAATGGACATAAATATGGAAAAAGTGAATTTATTCCAATGTAGAATCTATATGTTCATCCTATTGAATTTCTTCTAGCGTATATTGCTTAAATAAATAACTTAAATACATTTCTGGAAGAAAATTTCACAAAATGTGAGTTTTTGATAAATTTTACGTTTTTGGCCGCGGTGGACCTTTCTGTGGAAATGCCCATATACATTTCATAAATCATATTTTTTCAATATTTTCTGATATATGGAGACAAATCAAACTGAAATTATATATTTTAGACTTATTTGCTTGAAAAAAAAAAACACTTTCATAGTCGTATCCTATCAAATCAGAAGCCAAATTTGCTTATGCTATACTTGGTTGTGTCAATACAACCCTGTTAAATGTGAGGTTATGTTTAACTAACAGAGTTTGCTTAGCTCTTGGTTATTTACATATGTTCCACGTAAAAACCTTACGCATCTCCAATCATGCAAATTCCCCCGTGGATAAACTTGTCTGATAACTCAATTTGTTCAACAATATTAATATTATTATTATTTTTTTTTTTTGGACATCGCCTGGATATAAATACATACAGTTCTGTTGGTGGTAAATTGGAGTGTGCCAGAGACCTATGTACATATGTATACTACATATGTAGGTATGATATGGCTTTATAGGCGGGGAATAGACACACTCGCATATCGACAATAAGACTCACAAAGTAACTGGGCCTAATGACTGAAACGGTTTTTCATTTATTGATGACGATTATAAAGCAATTTGTGCTGTGTGCATTCAGTTTTGGTAAGAGGCGAGGGAGTGGGTGGTGATTGGGAGGTGGGGAGGTGGGGGGACTGTACTTACATATGCTTTATAAGCTGTTGTTGTAATTAAGCGAACAAAAAAGTGGGTTAGCAATTAACCCTTGGGTTGAGCCAAGTCTGAACTTTTGCGGTTGAGCCTAACGTAGCACCCACCGCACCCCACCACTTCCCTAGCTACCACTCTTCTTCATCTGCCTTCTTCCCTTTCTATGCACAATTTTTGTTACGTTGAACTATTGTTATTATTGTTATTGCGATTGTCTTAAATGAGCGAACGATTAAAATGCACTCAAGACGACGACAATTTGCGTGCAATTGTTCAGTGGTTCAGTGGTGTCAGGCAGTTGTTGCTTGCAAGTCTGGCTAATTGTTGAGGCGTCGCATAACGCGTGTTTTGGGCGCGTTTTAAAACGCGCGCGCGTCTTGAAAAACGCTTGCATTGACTGTAGTCGCTCTCTTCTCTCTCGCTCTTTGTATTGCTGGCTGAGAAGAGTACTCATTTATTTTTGTTTTCTGTGCTGTTTCACACTCGCACTTGAGTGCTAATTATATACACGCACACACACACGCACGCACACACACACACACTCAGAGAGACACACACATATGAGTTGACGCCTTTTCTGCCCTCATTCACACATTTCCGCCATTGTGCCCAGCCATGACTGCATTCAGGCGCCTTCTCACTCCCTCTTGCTCTTTTGCGCTCTCCATCTCGCTCCCTCTCTCTTGCGCGCCGCCTTAGCTTTTTGCACTCTTGCGTTGTCCCTGTCTCTGTCTGGCTGTCTGCTTGGCAAGCTTCGTCATCTTTATTTATGTTTAACTTTTATTTCACTTCTTCTTCTCTTTTTTTGTTTTCTTCCCATTTTCATTCTTCTCTCTTCGAGCCTCGCTGCGAACTGTCTTTTGTCAAGCGGCCATCGTCATCGCCTGCTGCCACACCCTCTTCTTCTCTTCTCCTCTTCTCTCCTCCTCCTCCTGCTCTTCCTACTCTTCTTCAGCTCGATCTGCCGCTGCTCTTCCTGCTGCAGCTTCAACTTGAACGCGTTATTTATACTTCTCTCTCTCTCTCTCTCTCTCTCTGTCTCCTTCTTCTTGTTGTTCGCTTTGTCTTAATTTATTCAGCTCATTTGCGCGTTGTTTTCACTGCATGCAAATTGACAGCAGCTTCCCCTTCTCATTCCCCCCACTTATCCTTTTCCCTTTCCCAAGTCGCTCATTGAATCTGTAGCCTCTAATCAAAATAGGGTGCTATTTTATAGCTGTCTCTTTCTCGCCGCGTGTTGCCATCTCGCTTGCTCTTTTGTTGCACTTTTGCCGACGCGGCAACTTCTACAAAACTTTTTGTGCTCTGTGGCAGCCACTTGACAAACACCCAAAAGCTTTTGCCCACAATTGGTAGTCAATCAATAGATCTACCCTCCCTCTCTCTCTATCTTTCTCTCTCTCTCTATTTTCCTGTTAGCCTCTCGCCTTCTCTGTCGCACTTGGGGTGCTCATTAGGCTGTCGCACAATTTGGATAAAATAAAACACTTCCGTTCAATAAGTGGCAGTCGCATTTCCGCTTATCCTGACGGGTTACGACGGTCGCCGGTTTTACGGCTTTACGTTCCGGGTCCGGGTCCGGGTCCGGGTCTGAGTTCGGATCCGGGTCTGTGCCGGCTTTGTCCGGGGAATTGAGCCAGCATTTTCAAGTGCGCTAATGTCTTTGGAGTGTTTCGCGCTCTTCAGCCGCATCACCAGGCACAACCATTCATTCACTCATTCATTCACTCACTCACTCATTCAGTTATTCACTTATTCATTCAGTCATTATTAACGTATTATTATGCTGAGAGATTCAGCTACTGAATCTGAAGTGTCCCATCATGCCAGCCATTATGCTTATTGTCACGTCAGAGACTTCAACTCCAACTGCCAACTGCCAACTCTCAACTGCCAACTCCCAACTGTAGATGGAGCCACATCCACATCCACTTGCATATATTTTTTTATTGTCGTTGTTGTTGTTCGCTTTTTAATTGGATTTTCTTAAAGCTGCGCCTTGACTTAATAGGATTGCCATTTGCCTGAATGCGATTTCCATTACCATTTCACCATTCTGGAATTTTGCCCATCGCCTGCGGAACGCGACTTTTTGTGTTGGGCCACGTCGCGTCGTCATGTCAAGTGCTTTCCAGGTGTTTGCCAGCTGACATTGGGCCCGTGGATTAGCACAGCTGAGCCATCAGTTTGGGGTCTAACATTAGCTAGCATTTAATCAGATATTTACAGATTTAATCGCATTACGCGAGACGCTTAAGTTGATGCTTTAATTTAGACAATCTTGCTTTAAGCAGCTCCTTTAATCCTTCGCTTCTATAGACTGAACTGTTGAAATACTATTTATCAGTTTGGTTAAACTGACTTTCTCTAAAATTACTTAGGCTGTAGAGAATTAATAGAGGATTCGTACACAAATTTCAGATCATATAAAAATTGAGCTTAAAGCTTATTTGATTAAGAGCTAATCAAAGCTTTCTTTATAATATTTCGCTATTAATAAAAGGGAGCTTCAAATGTTATGTTCTACTTATTTACATTTTTTATATTCTCAATAACAAGAAATGAGCTTTAAGCTGCTTAAGTAATTGATAAAGATAAGAGCTTTGCATTAGACACTTTTCAAATATAACAAATATTACGACTTGTCTATAGTCATATTCCAAATACTTTAAACTTTTTAAGATCCCCCATCACCCGCATCTTTGTGTTTCCCTAATGATCAGCTGAGTTTTTATACGCGTTCACCGGGAGCTTTGCTCGATAATCAGCTAAGTAACTTATGAAATCGTTAGCGATCAATTTGCAGCCAACTGATCAGCAATCCCCCTCTCTCTTTCTCTCTCTATATTTCTGTCTCTATCTGGCACTCTGATGGCGTTACCCTGCCCCGTAGCCCCAATTACCTCTGACAACTGACAACTGCCGGCGGCCGGAGTGCGTGTGTTCCAGTTTTGTCTGGCAGCCATTTACAAACAATTTGTCAACTTGCGAAGACGAAGTTTGAAAAGCGGCAGACATGGAGAGAAAGAGAGAGGAAGGGAGAGAGGTAGACTGAAGATGAGACTGAGACTGAAGTCTGGTTAACATGGCCTGACTGTGGCCTGCAGCTAAGAACTACTCAAAAACATATTAATCATGGCATCTGCTCAGCTTTAGACAGTCCAAGAGACAGAGGCAAACAGAGAGAGAGAGAGAGAGAGGAGAGAGAGAGAAAATCAAATCGTTTAATTGCCCAAAAACTCGTCTCGGCCAAAAGACTGAAGACGAGGCCTGAGAAGAGGGTCAATCATTGCCGTGACTCAGATAAGAGTCCAATTATTGCAGAAAGATATATAAAGAATGTTATATATAGTAGTTCGCTTGTAGAGCGTGCTCAGAGTAATTATCATGCAATATCAATAGCTCTCCCTCTCTCTCTCTCTTCATTAATATCCACCCATCTCTTTCATTTTGGGAGCATCTAGATAATCAACAATGCTAATATTTTTAGGCCGCCCGCAGGCCAAGCTCTGATTCAAGTCTGCAAGTTTCAAAAATACACACAAATTGAAATTCTTTATATGCGGTGTGCTAGACTAGCAAATACCCTTTAGATTTTGTGTTTTATACAAATTAGTTAAAAATAAGTTATACCAAAAATATAAACTCCAGCTTGCAAACTTAGAATATTCAGGGGTGCTACAGAAATCGCTTTCGCTTGAATTTCACTGGAATTTGTATGAAATTTAAGTGAAATTCAATCGAAAGCGATTTCTGTGGCACTGTGGATTATCCAATTTTAAACTATGTTGAATTAGGACGAACATTTTATTTTAAAATATATACAGGGTTGCCCATATTCGACGGACCCATCTGGCAACTCCATAACTTTTGACAGAGATGTCAGATCGCTTAATGACATACCGCGTTTGAAGCGTCAGTCCAAGCAGATTTTTACCATGGAACAATACACGCCACGCGAGCGCTCTGAAATAGTTGAAATTTAATGGCCGAAGATGACGAGCAATTTTGGAACAAAATTATCATGTCCGATGAAGCCCATTTCACATTGAATGGGACCGTAAATAAGCAAAATTGCCGTATTTACGCCACTGAAAATCCTCAGGAGATTGAAGAAGTGCCTCTTCATGACGAAAAAGTCACAGTTTGGTGCGGCGTTAGTGCGAAAACGGTCATTGGGCCGTTTGATGTCGAAAAGTGGTGATTTGGACTGGCCACCGCGATCGCCCGATTTGACGCCGCCTGACTTCTTCTTGTGGGGATATTTGAAGTCAAAGGCTTACGTTAACAAGCCAAGGACCGTAGAAGAGCTCAAGGACAACATTCGTGAAGAAATAGCCGCTATTCCGGCCGAAATGTTGGCGAAAACGATGGAAAATGCTGCAAAAAGGGCACAATACGCCATCAACGCCAGAGGCGGCCATTTGAGAGATATCATATTCAAAAATTGATGTAAACAAATCTACTTGGAACAAATTAAATGATTAAGATTGCCAACCGCCAAATTTTTATTGTTTTCTTTGATTTTTTTAAAAAAAACATGGGTCCGTCGAATATGGGCAACCCTGTACTACATATCTAGAATGGAAGTTTACAATAGATAGTTGGAATCGTAATTTACTTGTGTAATAGATTTTTATAGCACAAATTCACTTGCTGTGCTTTCTTAAACAATTTTGCTTTTTTTTTTAGAGGGTATAAAAAGCATGCACAATAAGCCAAAGTCCTACGCAACAGACACTATGTGTGTGTGAGTGTGTGTTAACTACTAATTTCAGTTCCCACGAAGATTTGAAAATTAACATTTTGCTTTTTTGGTTTTAGGTTTTTGTGAGTGTTTTTTTCTTTATTATTTTTAGTCGTTGTCTTAGGTCTTGTTACAGTTCCTGCGGCGATGCGTGGACAGTTGTAGATACACACACGCAGCATACACCTGTATGTGTGTGTGTGTGTGTGTGTGAGTGTGTGTGCACACGGCAGCAGCAAAAAACACCAATAATTTTGTAATTAATGATGTGAGAATGAGCTACGGACAGGCTCAGAGCCTCCACTTGACCTTTTTTTTTTCCACATCTTTGTTTTTTATTTTTGTGTTTGATTGTTAATTTCGACAAATCTACATGAGAGTCGACCTGTCGACAGTAGGGTGCCCGCAGACCTCCAGGCAGCTATATGTTGTTGTTGTTGTTGTTGTTTGGCATTTTGTCATCATCAGCAGCATCAGCAGCTTCAACATCATCACAGTTCATTGTCATTAGGGGGGATTAGGCCTCTCTTATATTATTATGTATGTGTGTTGCCCCCGTTGCTTCGTTTGCTTTTCGATTCATCTTGTGTCGCCATGGGCCAGAGATTTCTATTGTTATTGATTAATTGACAAAATTCGTGAGCTACTTGAGCAGCCAATAAGGGAACATCCTCAGTTGGATTGGTAGCCCACACAAGACTGAGAAAGACCTGCCCAAATGAGGGTACGAGTCAGAGTCTAATCAAACCGTTCTAGACCTTTAGCCCTTATGGGGCTATTTAATGGATTTTAAGGGAGCTAAACAACTACTTCAGTTTATTAATGGTTAGCAATCGTTTCTCAATTCAAATAAGGTTTCTTTCATAACAACTTGTAACTTTTTTCAACAAAGTTTTAAGCTTGATTTGATGCAGCTTTTAAGGAGTTGAGTCTTAACATTAACATCAAAACAATCAACAGTCTGGTTTTACTTCATTTCAAATGAACTTTTTCTATCTCAACTTTTGCCTATTCCTTCTTCTAAATGTGTTTTTTAAAAAGCCAGCTTAAAGCTCCATATTAAGCAGCTTTTGTGCTTTATAGGGGCTTCTAATCCTAGCACTTTTGAGCTAATATAAATGAAATGAGAAAAGCTTTTAATAACGCTTTTGCTTTCGAAATGAAAACTAAAAACGTACACAGCACAGTTTGAAATTGGAATCATATCATATTCCAAAGATTTTTAGTTAGTATGTTTGTGCTTTGAGTGTAGCTCAACCACCCTATGAATGGCAGCTCCACTGCTCCGCTGGCGGTGCTACCAACTGGCGGCCATTGTGACCACCCGCTGCTCACGACAACAGCAACGATGACGCTGAGGTTGCGGTTGAGGATGAGGATGAGGATGAGGAGGAGGATGATGTCAAAGCCCAATGCTGATAGGTGGTTCACTTGGTGGTTTACTGCTGTACTACTGGTGGTGCGCTGTCTAAGTGTTGCATTGCTTGTAATTTTGAGCCATTTGCTGCTGCTGCTGCTGCTGTTGTCGCTTATTGTCTCTTTCCCCCACTAAAAAGAGGGAAGGGGGCAGTGGCAAAAGGTCAGAACATTGGCTGCCATTGGCCGCCCCACTGGCTTTGGCTTAAAAGTCTGGGTGTTGTTGGCCATGTTGTCGTGCCAGCCAAGAAGTGCACGGCAACATGTGTACTCCATCACATGGTTGCCACAACGACAACAACGACAACAACTGCAACAACAACAACGACAACAAAACTGAGTCTGAGCTGTTTGTGTCTGTTGTTGTTGCTTTACCCTTTGATTTGGCTAACCGCCCCCGTTGTGGTTGTGTCTGTGGTTGTTGCTGTCGCTGTTGTTGCACCGATTTCGATTTCTATCGATGAATTTCATTTGTGTTCTATTTACTGATAGCCATCTAAAATGCGCTGCTACCGACGCCGTCCTAAGCCAATTTGTATGGGTCTATCCCTCTCTCTCTGTCTCTGTCTCTGTCTCTGTCTCCTTCTTCTCGTCTCCCGTCTTCATCTGCCTTTAGTTCTTTGCGTTCTGCCCCTGCTGTTTCTCATGCTTCTTTGGCAAACAAATTTTATGCAGGCAGTCGGTCGCCAAAATACGAATAAATACAAAAAAAAAAGTACAGAAAGAATCATCGTCATCAATATGAAACCGGTCGGTCTCCGACTACAGAGAACCAAGGTTCAAGCCTTTAGCTTGTTGTCGCTTCCTTTTTGCGCGCGCACGAGTTTTCAGCAAAAATTTCTTATCTGTAGCCTCGCCGTGCCACTGTCCCTCTCCTCCTTCTCCTCCCCCTCTTTCTTTGGGTTGTTTCAAAAATTTTATGGCAGGCAGCGACCACCGAGCGAACGAGCATTGGACCAGGCCCAAAAGGTACTGGCAAACTGGCGTTAGCCGGGCGACCTTCACAACTTGAACGCATTTGTCTCTTTTGCAGTCGATGATGGTGCCCACTGGAGGGTCTTGCAGTCGCCTGCCACTGTACATAGCGTAAGGAGAGGGAGTCTGGGAAGCAAGGAGGTGGCGAGAGGTAGCTGAAGAAGTTGGGAGGTAGGTCGATGTAGCTGGAGAGGCATGAAGGCAGACCGAGGTAACTGGAGGTGTAGGAAGGCAGGGAAGGAGTTGGGAGACAGTGGTTGGTGGGGGAGTAGGGAGAGGCATGGAGAAGTTGCTGGAGACAGAGGTAGAAAGAGTTAACTGGAGGAAGGGGAGGCAAGCGAAATAGCTGAAGGAGCCGGGCGGTAGGGAAGGTAAGCAAAGGTAGCTTAAGATGAAGAAAAGTAAGCAGAGGTTGCCACCAGGAGTTGGGGAGCTGGGGAGGTGACGAGCGAGTTGCCTGCTTATTATTTTGGCAGCTCGAATTTGTTTGGCGCTGGCGTTCAGCCGTTGATTTCAAGTTAAGATTTGAATGTCGCTCGGCCAAGACAATGCCATGATGTCCGTCCCATTGTCCAGTTGTCTCGTCATCCCGTCGTCCCGTCGTTCGGCCCTCAGCTCTCATGCACAGCCGAAAGCGTCTGCCTCCTTCTGTCTACACATTGTGGCGCTCAGAGCTCGTGCGTCGTTTCTGTGAATGCCAAAACCTAAAAACAGCCCCGTTCTCCTGCCCCCCTCCCTCCCTCCTCAGTTATTCGGCTCGTTTTTGAGCTCGTTTTCGAGTGGAGCCCGCTGGCCGTTGGCCGCTAGCCGTTGGTCGTTGGTCGTTTGGCCGGTGGCCACGTCTGGAGTTGTCTGGCTTTAGTTCTGGCTCTGGCTCTGTCTCTGGCTGTGTGCTGTTGTTTGTATTTGGGCCTGGCGCCTGCGGTATGCCTTTGTCGTCGTCTTGGGTCTCTGGGATCTTGGCAGTCTTTGGGTCTTGTCGTCGCCTGCTCGCCTATATGAGAAATGATCGGACATGAGAAACAAAAGATTTGCAAATGTCTTTGGCTTTTTGGATGCCGATGCCGATGCCGATGGCGATGCCACAGTCACAGTGCACACTCAGTTGCAAGTTTTTCTTTTTGCTGTTGTTGTTGTTGTTGCTGCTGTAGCCGAAAGTAAACTACGAGCTTGGCTCCACAGTAGGCGACAGGTGACGCCGCCAGTGGCGCATGCATGCAACCCCATCTGCCCCATCTATTAAGAGCCCAAGCCAATTACATACAAAATACAAGAGCTGACAAGCTGGCAACGAGCAGCGATCGACAACAACAACAACAACAACGACCGACAACGACCGACAACCGACAACGACACACATTCATCTTCAAGCAGCGCCGCAATATTCAACGACATGCGAGAGGACAACGGGCAACAGGCAACAGGCGCCGTCTCAGCCGCCATCGTCGTCGCCAGCTTCTTGTCCAGTTGTCCAGTTGTCCCGTTGTCCTTTGGTTTTTTCCTCTTTTTCGACTGTCCTGTAACAAGCTTGGCTGCTTTGCATGAAGTGCGTGCCGCCGTTGCTGTTGCCGTTGCCGTTGCTGACAACGTCCAGCGTTGCGGCCAAATCGACGCCAATTGTGTGGCAGCAATCACCTTTCTCATCGCTGTTGTTGTTGTTGCGCGTGCGCATTTGACGCATTTGGTATACTATGCGAGACTTGTTAATTAGGCTTAAAGAGTCCAACACAACAATCAGCAATCAGCCAAATAACTTGCACAGTTGCTGCAAGGTCGCATTCTAATTGTACCAGCAACTTTCATTGAATTGCAAATTTCTACAAATGTTTACCTTTACCTTTAAAACGTCCCTTGGAACAATCAATTAGGTTTTCATTTGTGTTTCTTTGTTGTCAGTCATTAATTGCTGTTGCATAAAATTGAAATTCGCAAAAATAATAAAAAGAAAATGAGAAAATTACAACATTTTATTTGATTGGCTTGAGCCACGTTGGGCGCCAAGTTGTTGCATTGTCGCTTTGATAGCGCTACAGATTCTGTAGCTTTTGTTTTTATCGATCCATCGAGCCATTTATTGTCGAGCGAGACCACCACTGTGGTGCAGTCTGCGCCTGTGTGGTCAGCTTGGTAGGGGTAGCACCCCAAAGAGTTCCGCAAATGAATAAAAGCGAAAGCTAAAAAAAAAGCAAAATAATGTCGAGAAGAGGCAAAGAAACGCAATGCGGCACTTAAGTTGACCACTTGGCGGCTACCGCTGGCAACACGCTACGCAGAGACGCCACGAGATGGCAATGGCAATGGCAATGGCAATGGGCCTTTAGAATGGATCTGGGAGACTAAGAGAGCGGCAGAGAGAGGCAGTTGTTCAAGTCGTTCGCGTTCTTCTTTATCATTAAACGCATAAATGCGAATCTACAAAAGCTGTGGAAGTGGAAGCAGCAGCAGCCGCAGCCTTGTGTGGAAATTTATGGCACGTAAATTTTAATGCGTTGCAAGTTGCTGGCCAAGTTGACTGTCGTCGTCGTCGTCGTCGATGTCGTAGTTATACTTATAGCCAGGGTCGTATTTCCCACCAAACGCGTCGGTAGCAGCGCCGTCGCTGTCGCCATCGCCATCGCCGTCGTCATCGTCACATGAATCTGCCATTTTATTGCCAACTTTACTTTGGCGGCAATGTTATTAACGCACATTTTTATGGCTTTGATGAGCAACTGATGCTCAAGCTGCGACTGCGACTGAGACAGAGACAGAGACAGAAACAGAGACTGAATCTCAAGCTAATGTGGAAGCTGTTGCTGTTGCCCAGTCACGTTATAAATTAATGCTTGTAGCTTGATTTTGACTTTCTTTTGGGCCACCTAAATAGACACACACACACGCCGATCACCGATCACTGATCACTGATCATTAGCATAGCGCACGGAAATTGTGGGCTGGGGGTTAAAACTCAGCCCGACTCTCTCTATATATGGCATACATTTTGGTTATTTCCGTTGCATTTAGCCCACTGATTAGCTGCCAATTTGGAACGACGAACCAAACAGCGACAGCGACAACGACAATTTCCTCAATCAACAAAAACCAATCAAGAAAACAACCGAATATAAAATTAAAAACAAATAGCGAACAGGTAGACCGACAACTTTGAGGGCGTCGATAGCGGAAAACGCACTGAGCACTGAATTAACATAAATTTACACTTAATTTTGAGCAGCACAAGAAGAAAATGAAACAGACTACACGTAATTTGGTGAATGAATTTCAAATTGAACCCACCAAAAGAGTTTATATGGTTCTTTCTTTTGACCTTAAACTGCAACTTGTCTTAATTGCTGACCTGTGACGGTTCCTGTCATTTGTCATCAGTTACAGTCCTTAGTCTAGGCGCGACCCACGTTGGGCGCCAAATGGGGACTAAGGAGTCAATATGAAGTTGGAAAATTGCTCGTTGATATTACGACACGCCCACCCAACTCGTATGCGCCTGTCATGCACCGTTAGGCCACCTTCTCCTCCCCCACCCTCAACTCTATGCCCCCCTTAATCCGTTCATGTTTCATGCATTTGATTTTTTGTCTTCAGGTTATTTGTTGTTGTTGTTGCTGTTGTGTTTTTTTGGTCTGCTAATTAATTTTTATGTCCCATTCTTCGCTACGCTTTGCCTTTTCCTTTCGTTAATTAAGCAAAGAACTTAAATAGATGCTGCCTGTTGCTGCTGTTATCCGGCCTAGCCGTAGTTTCAGTGCAGCTATAAAAAAGTCGAGCCCCTGGCCCTGTCCCTGTCCCCGCCCCTGGCACAGCGTGTGGTGGTCACGTCTTGGAGCTCCGCTTTTGGTCGCCACACAGACAGACAGACAGACAGACAGATAGACAGACACTCCAGCTTACCATTCACCAGCTCTATGCCCAAAATGCCCGTTTCATTCATTAAAAACACAAAAACCGAGAAGGAAAAACAACAAACGATAATCAAAATTTAAATATAAATTTAAATATTAAACAAGTGTCGATTTGTTTGCTCCGAGCCAACAACCAAAATTAAGTTATAAAACAAAGTTAATGGTGTGACGGGAGCGACCCACTCAGGCAGTCGGACTACTTACGCCGCGATAAGATAGCGGCTGTCTTCAAATAAACTAAAAAAACAAAATAATAATAAACGTTGCCCTTAACTCAAATCATTTGGAAGCTGTAACACGCACTCGCACTCGCACTGTTATGACCACAGACCAAAAGCACTAAGATCGTGATCGTGGCCAAGTTGCATGCGATAAGTCGCGTCCCAGTGGAAGGAGGCGTGAAGATAGTTTGGGCTTTTTTAACGGTTGACATTTGACAGAAAATCGTGGAGAACTAGATTCCATTCTCTTCAAATCGAACTTTAATTAATTGCAACTGGCTAAAAGATAATTTGATCATTTATTGATCCTACTCTGAAGCTTTACTTAACTATAGCTTTTCTTAGGTCAACTTTCAAAAATATAACATTATTATAAGTTCAATAAAATATTTAAAATCTATTATCAATCAACTTCAGTTCTAAATTTTCCTTTTCAAAGTCCAGTTCAATTAAATGAATCTCGAATCTCTCAAAATCAGCTTAGTTGATCGGACTTTAAATTACATATCATGAGCATCTCAATTGCGGGTCAACAACATCTCAAAACAATATCCAAAATTAAGAGAACGAAATTCTCTGGATGTGGTTAAGTTTTCGATGCGGGCTCGGACTGCAGATCTGTGGCTCTCAATGCTGTTGGGTCAGTATAGTAAATGGTGCTCATTAGTTGCTTGGCGTTGATCATTAATTGTCAGGGTATCTGGTCAAATCGGTTTGGTTTTATCTGCCTCGATCTGAGAGCCTGAGCTACTGTTTGCAGATGCTCATAATAATGATGATGATGACGATGATGATGATGTTGATGTTGATGATGTTAACGATGGTCGCTTGAAGGGGCTTTCACCTGGCAGAGCTCCACTTTTATTTTCATTAACATAAAATGTTTTGTGTTGATTTTTATACGCTGTAAATTACCAACAATTTATGCGCACAAAGATGCCTTTCACATTTCATATCAACGAATCGCTGCCGAGTGTCAAGAAAACTATAGGAATTTAAGAAGCAGAAAAGAAAATAGTCACAGTAGTAACCTAGTAGCTGATTAAACAGATGAACAGATTATCCAGATATTCAGTATGCAGATACGAGTACAGATATAGAGACACAAGTCGAGTAGCTCTATGCTGTGCTGAATGTTGTTCTTGTCTATGGAATGGGGGCTCACATTGCGTATGCTTAATTTATCGACACTTAACGCCAATGAGGCGACGCAACCGCACTTCAATTTAAGGCCCCTTGGCCCTCCCAGAGTTATCCCAGAGTTGGCCAAGTGTGTCCGCATTATGCTTAACACTTGTCCATGTCGCCGACGAACAGAGCAGAACAGAGCGAGAAACACACAGCACAGTAGCCCCACGAATGCAGAGCTGAGCTGAGCTGAAGAAATCCCAGATCGAAGCGAACTCCGAGTGGAAGTCGAACCCGCATCATATGCATGCGTGCAAATAAATTTGTCTTTTAGTAATTGCCGAGTGTTGACTATAAACAGGCGCAGTCCGACAACGGGCATCGCACATCGTGCATATTTCGATTTGGCCAATTTGGTGAGCCCAAAACGGATGCCAGCAGGGAGAAGGGTCAAGAGCTGGTAGACCCCAAAACACACACACACACACACACACAGAGACACCGTTGGTATCATCATTAAAGCTTTAAGTTGAATTTCATTAAGCAGGCAACAGGCTGACAAGCAGCTTGGGACAGAAACAGGATTGAAAACGGGGAATAAGCGACTCCAACTGCGGGCTCCAATGCGACATTGTTCAAAGGGAAGAAAGCATCCGAAATTGCGCGACTATCAGCTGAAGATTCAGTCAGGTGAACAGCTTGATGCTCTGCGAGCCAACAAAATCAAAGTCAACCGGATTTTACAGCTGCAAGATTAAATAAATTTTTAAAATATAAAAAAGAAAGAAAAATTGAAACTCTTTTTGATCCGTATCATAATATTTAGAAAATGTTATCTAATGTCATGAATTGACGATGATTTAAATTAAATTGGGAAAGTATAAGCCAATGTTAAAAATAGTAAATTTATTGAACTTTACAGAAATCTATATAGTTACTTTAATCACTATGTAGTCGATTTCTTGTCATACAAAGATGATAGAGACAATTTTTGCTCATTAAAAAATAAACATAATTTAATTCCAGTTAAATGTTACTTTGTAAAACGAAATACAAAATTAATTTTAAATTAAAATGAGAATCAGAAATATGATCATTGATATTGGTTAAAGTTTTTAAAACATAAGATGTTTCTATTCTATTCTAAAATCTTCAAAGGTTTGTCAAGTAAAGGATAGCTTAAAAGTGCATTTTCACATATACAAATATCAAACGTGTTATAGCTTTAATTTATTGCATAAAGTGCTCAACTAGTTGAAGAACTAGATCATGTTAAATCGTAGCGTATTGGTGACAGGCAGCTCAAAAGCAGCAATACCAAACAACCGACAACTGCCAATCGGCAACACATTCGAACACACATTTATTTGCCTAAATATACAAGAGAAGCAACAACAACAACAACAACAACACTGACAACAACTTTGGTGGACAATCGCTTAATGGCTCGCCTGCAAAACATGAAAAAATACTCAAGTGTTATCGATTAATGTCCAAGTCTAGCAGCTACCGAACGAGCTGCTGTTGCTGCTGCTGTTGCTGTTGTTGCTGTTGCTGCTGCTGTTGGTGAACCCAAAGTCAAACCCAAAGCCAAAGTCAAACTGAAAAGCTAAAGTCGAAAACCCGAACCCCAACGCAGTTTGCCGGCAATAACAAAACTCGCTTGGCGGTTGCGGCTGCTCATCCAAAACTCAGTGGCTAAATGGACGACAACGACAACAACAACAACAGCAGCAGCAACAACAACGACAGCGTTGTTGGTTCTTTATTATGATTATTCGCCTTTTTAATAAAGAAGAACAAAAGGTGCCGACAAATATGGCAAAACGACAACAGCAGCAGCAGCAACAACAACAGCAGCAACAACAACAGCAACAACAACTGCTGGCCAGTTGATTGCGGCATGCGGCATTTGGATGGTGCTAATGTCATCGAGCGTTGAACACCTTTATCAGTGTTGCATTGAAATGCACACACGCATGCGCCGCCGCTGCCAAGTTGCATGTGGCATGCAACAAAACCAGCCCAGAGACAGCAATAGCAATAAGAGCGACAGAGATAGCAACAGAAAGAGATAGAGAGAGAGAGAGAGCGGGAACTTGGCCAAGTTAAGGCCAGCTTATCGCAACAAATAGTCAATGCGAAATAGTTGACTTTAAGGTTGTCTGCCCCACACTCTGTGGCTCCAACGGTGATGCAACGCGGTGGGTCGCCATTCAATTTATTAGCTGCAATAAAACGCAAATCATCCGCATGCCTTTGGGCCACAAATTGCCCCTCTCCCTCTCACTCCCCTTACTACCCTCGCCCCGAATGCGTCGGCAAAGTGTTGAAATCATTTGAAATATTTGTCATTTTCACTGATAGTCCGAAAGAGGTGGAAAGGTGTGCATCAGTTGGAAGGGGGACGGGGGACCGTGGACGGGGACAGGGAGGGGAACTGCAGCAGTAGCTGCATCACCATTAGCCTCGCTGATCGTTTATCTATGACAGGATGGCTATAACTAACTTGGCTCATTTGTAAGCGAATTTCCTCTTTAGCATCCTCTCGCCCCCCCCCCCCCCCCCCTCATTGCATTATTTATGATATCTGTGTATCGATATTTATGTAGTTATGAGTGCCAGTTGTCAGCGAGCTTGATTTGCAAATTAAATGCATTAAGTGTTATCGATAACGTATCGATAACAAAATATTTTTACACGCTTAAGCAAATCCTTAGGAAAACAACATTGTGATTGCTACTTTGTAATTTTGCGAATGTTATCGATAACATATCGATAGCTAGCAATAGTTATATGTACTTGCTGCATATATGGACTTACGGTGTTCTCGATAACATATCGATTTATAATTTTTGTGCTGAAATCGATCTCAATGGCTGAAGTCAACAGATCACTGAGCGTTAAATCGTCATGGTCATGGTCATAGTCATCGTCATCGACATCGGCATCGTTATCGACTGCGCATTTGTTCACTCGGCTCATTGGCCGCTCGCTTCAGCGAACCGCAACGCAAATGCAACTGCAAAAATAAAAATATTTAAATCGATGTATCGAGTGCTGGAGCATTTTGTTTTGCCCAATCGACTGTGACTCGAGTCCGTAGAGCAGTCAATGGGGGGGCAAGGAGCAAAAGGGGAGAAGGAGGAAGAACAGGGGAATTCTGCGTCTGCTCGATTTGCATACAACGAACAGAAACAACAGCTTCAGTTTGTGCCCAGGCATCATTAGCTATGACTTTGTGTGCTTTGTACTGAATACGAGTACACCCCCGCTGCCTGCTCTCCTGCTTCCTCCCGTTCCCGTTCCCCTTTCCATTCCCCTTTCCCTACCGGTTATCGTCGTTGTCTTGGCCAAAACGCCGCCCATCTTGTTTAGCAAATTTGCAATTGGCTGTCGCCGTTTTGACCGTCGCACAGGCGCCAAGAGGCCCCCAGGACGAAAGGAGAAAAAGACGGACTGATTCAGTTTGATTATGTGTGTGTGTGTGTGTATGTGTGTGTGTGTGTGTGTGTGACTGTGATACTTGTGTGTTTCAACAACTTTCGTTGCTGTGTGCGCGCCTGTATCTCAATCTGTTTTGGCCTGGCCCATTCCTCTGGCCTCTTGCTTCGTGTTGTCATTAAAATGTAAATCCATTTAATTAACATTTTCCGTTCAATCGATGACAACGACCACCAAAAGATAGCAGCACCACCACCAACAGAATTGTTATAAATTGTAAATAAATTTTGACGTTATTTAAATGAAATGTTCATCAACTTGGCTTGTCTTGATTTGGCTACTGTTACTGCGACGGCAGCGTGAGAGTTTTGCTAGAGATGAGCACGAGATGAGCACGAGATGAACACGACCCTGACACGAGGACGCATCGCAAACTGTGAGGATAAATAATATTTTGAGCAGCGGAAAATTATTTAAAAATTTCAAACGATTTTTTACAAATTAACTGATTCAAAAAAATATATTTTATTTATATTTACTTATCAATGTCTATCGAGTCGGTATGCACATGTTCCGATTGGCAGTCAGATATTTCGTTATCGATATTAAATATTCATTTCGATCAACAGCTAAAAGAATTGCTAGGATTAATAATTTTCAAAGAATTCTATCATATTTGCGATTTGTTTAACTCTAGTCCGTACTTTATTTATTTTATTAATATTATTATATTTTATTTTAATATACTATGTTTAAATCGATAGATACATATTCATGCCACGACACGCGCTCATCTCGAAGACTGTAAAATCAAGCTAGAGAGAGATAGTCAATGATTAAGAAAGATAGAGATAGAGATCGCTTGGACAGAGATCAATGAAATTCGACCAGCATTGACGTTGTTGAATCAACGCTTGGGTGGCTATAACAGAACCGGGCCAACATCCTCAGCTACTGCTCGTATTTTGTATCTTTTGTCTTTTTGGTTTTGCTTCGGCCATAAAATTATGCATAATTTACCGATTTATCGATATCTACATATATCTCCCATGTATATATATATGCATATATAAATAAATATATGCGTGTGTATGTATACATATGTGCATGTAAATGCCGACTGCATGGTGGGTCTTCCCCTTTCCGTTCCGACCAAGTTTGTCTGGCTGACCTGCTGGCTTAATTAAGACATGTTTCGAGCCGCGTTTTCTTGTTGATATTTATGGTATAGATCGCTCAGTATGCATATCGATTTAGCTTTCAGAAAGCAGCTTAAGACAATACAGCGACAGCTTCATAAAAAAATTAAGAATATACATATAAGCCCCCAACGCTTAGTCAGAAAACTCTGTGTCCCATCTTCATCTGCAACACCAACACTAACACTAACATCAGCAACAGCATTATCAACAGTAAACCAACGACATCGTCATCGTCATCGACAACGACAACGTTGTCGTTGTCATTGTTGCCGTTGTCGGCGCCTTCAATTATGTCCATAATTGGTCAACAGGTAGCCGAAAATGGTTTTGGTAGCTGAACGGTTTGCGTCTTCCCCCTACCCAACGTGTCTCAGCCAGTGTTGCCTAATTGAGCGGCCAATAACTGGCAATAGCTGGCAATCGACAATCAACAATCGACAATCCGAGAGTGTGTATGAGCAAGCCGAAGATTAGACTTGCAATTGTCAGGCGGCAGCCTTAGAACTTGTGCCAGAGACACGTCTTTATCTATATTTAGAAATTAGCTCAAATGGCTCAGCAATCGTTTATCGATAAGCAGTCTATCGCTGCTCAAAAGTTCATTCTCTGCAATTACAAGTTGAGTTTGAAACATTTATCGATAAATCATATACCCTATTTGCTAAAGTTGTCAGAGTAGCCAACTTAATACTTTTCACTTTCAACTTGCTACCAGTAATATATCGATACATCAAACTAATCGAAATACAATCGTTTAGTTATTGTTCAATGTAAGACTTAAAATGAACTCATTGCATTTAAAGCACACTTTACAAGCAACTGATAGCTGAAAGCTAATGCTAATTTACACGCTTGTTAGTAATCGATATATCGATAACACAAGATTATTAATCTATCAGCTCAGCTGAGCAATTGTTGGTGTACATTGCAACTAGCTGTAATTTGAGGATGTTGTTGCTGTTGTTGTTGGCATTCACTCACGATCAAAGCAAAGATATCGGGAGTGTAAGTTAATAGTTCAGTCGATGCAACTGTCGATAACCGTTAGCGATCGTCGTGTTATTGCCGCTTGCATGTGAACAAAACATGCCAAATCAAAGTGTGAGTGATCATTCAATTAAGCAGCACGCCAACTCAACAACAGACAGCGGACAACCGACAACCGACAATGGACAATGGACACCCCGACAACACGCTGACGACGACAACGACGACAGCAATCACACAACACTGAGCAAACAAGCAAACAACAACAACAATAACAACGGCAACAACAAGAGTAACTGCGGTGCCATCATCAGTTAAATTATGTGATAATATGCCAACAATGAGTGTGCAACAGCAACAGCGACAGCAATCACAACAGCAGCAGCAACAGCAGCAGCTCCGCCTTTAGCAATCAACACGCAAAAGCCCAAAACAAACGTGTCACTGGGTGGAGCTGTGATCAGCGAGGGGGAACAGGGAGAGAGGGGGGCAACATCGGGACACATGACTAGCGTGAAAGATGCGGCCCCAAAGGCAACTGCACGTAGCACCAGCACCAGCAAGAGCAACAGCAGCAACTGGCAACTGGCAACAACAGCACCAAAATTGCTGCTGCCTTTTTTGGTCGTGGCTGCCGGCGGCTCAATCAGTTTGTCACTTGGTCAATATATATAGAGTGATTAAGTGGCCCATGGATTGGATTGGAGTGCCACTTGCAGCAGCAGACTAGAAACGTGCGGCAATGCAACCAGCACCACCAGCAACAGCAACAGCAGCAACAACAACAACAGTTGCAGTTACAGCAGTAACAATTCAAACAATTGCTGAATTTTGCATTAGTTGCTGAAGCTAGCAATCATATACGAAAAATCTGGACAATATTTGACGCATAATTGCATTAGTTTCTGCTTGCCAATCAATTCAATCAGCGTATAGAATCAGAACAGCAACAACAGCAATACTTGTAGCAGCAGCAGCAGCAGCTGCAGTTGCTGTTGTAGATGCATTGTCAGTCTCTTTTTGTCTCAACAACAACTTGTAATAATAACAACAACAGCAGCAACGGCAAACAGCAACAATTGCTGTTTGCTGATTTGTTGGTTGTTGAGTGACGACAACAACAACAACAACTACGACGACTGCGTGGCGTCCGTGTAATCGCACTTCATGTCTAATTAGACTTGTTTATGCCCATTTGAAAAGCTGCAATGCAGCGGCAGCAACAGCAACACTAACAACAAGCACAGCGACATGATTGTACATGCACATATTATAGTATTTTTTTTATTTTTTTATGGCTATCTTCACGGTTATTTTCATTTAAATCGCAATTCAAACTCGGCAAACGGCAACGGCAATGACAACTCGTCACATTTTAAATGACAATTTTGCGCCTTTTGCAATTTAAGCCACGCCCACAGCAGCGCCTCAGTCAACAACAGCAACAACAACAACAACAAATTGAATAAAATTGAACGTAATAATGCAAATTGTTTTATCAATAAATTCTAGACACATGCAAAACGCACAAAAACCAACGAGTAATTTCACTTGATGATAATGATTATAATTGAGGTTGTTGGTGCTGTTGTTGTTGTTGTTGTTGTTTCACTTATTCGCTGTCGTTGTTGTTGCTGTTGTTGCTGCCTAAATGAATTTATGTGTCAATAAATTTATAGCAAATTAGCAAACGACATTTTAAGTAGACGAACCGAACGCGTTTTGCTCAAACGATTTATGAACTAAGCGCAACGATTGCGCTTCACCTCGTCAATCCCCAATGAACACCTCTCCGAGCCACTCCCCCTCGTCTCCATCGACGACGAGCTGTTTGATTGATGAGCACAGCTTGCCGCATGGCAATAAAGTGTTCGCCTTTTAGAGTCGCCCCAAATCGGCCATGTCACAAGCAATAATATTCGCTCCAAGTCGAGTCAATAATGCAGCGGCAGCAGCGGCAGCAGCAACTGCAGCCAAAATGGCGGATTACTGACAATTAATCATTATTATTATTATTATAATATTTTTTTTTAGCTTTCTGGCTTTTTTATTGGCTGGCAATAAAAAGCGTTTAAAGCCTTTAAGCCATTGATCACAGCGTGTATTCAGCGCGTAGTGTTCAATGATTCTACGCAGCATTCATATTAATGAATGTGGCATTTAATTTTATTTATTTCGATTTTTATTTTTTTTTTTCGCTGACGAGTAATCAACTGCCGAGCTATGAGTTCAGTGCATTCAGTTACTTCTTTGTTTTGTCAGTGTGTCTTTTTGGGAGCAATTGATAGACTGCGTTAGTTGTTGTCTTGGTCCTTGTGTGCGACTCTAGTCGTTGTTTTTACTACTCGTTGCTGCTTTGTGACTCTAGTCGTTATTATTAATGCTCGTGGCAACTCTAATTTTAATCTTCAGGCAATTCTTAATGTCTATTACATTCTCGCTCTGTTTCAACTCGTTTATGTTCTACATTATTTATTCCCCTTTTACTCGTTGTCACTGTGTTCGTTACTCTGTTGAATTACTCGTTACTATTTTACTTGTTATTATTTTACTCGTTGCTGTCGTACCGTAACTTCTGTTCTAGTATTTTTGTTACTGGTTCCCCCAATTGTTCCTGCAGTCCAATATTTCTTTTATTATTCTTTAATTGTAACTCATAGTTACCTTACAGTTTCTCAATCTACACTACGAGTTGTTGCTCTATTCGTTATTCCACCTACTCTTTTCTTTCTCTAGCAATATTAGGTATCATACATATTATCCAATTCTTGTTCAGAACTAGTTGTATTTAATATTTTTGTTCCTGTGGTTCTCTTATTTATGCTACTCGTTCTATTTTAAATATATCTATTCATTCCTTTGCAGTGCAATATTTCTTTTAGTGTAACTCATAGTCTGCAGTTTCTCAAACTACTCTACGATCGTTGTTCTATGCGTTATTTCATTGCCGTACTACAGAGTTATCATACTTAATTAATTACAAATCAACAAAGTGTTATGCTTAGTACACACTTAGCTAGTCATTCAAATATTGTGTGGGTTACAAGAGCCAAACACAACCGCAATTGCAGGCATCTTATTAGTCACACCTTTGAGCATGACACCACAGACGCCATTGGTGGTCTAACCGAGGGCGTGCGAATCAAGCGCAGATACAAGATACACTCGTTTTAAAGATACAATATACTACACAAAATACAAAACAATACAGTCCCAGACAAAGTACGGCGAAGAAGTTGTTGTCTTTGGTTTTTTCTCTCCTGGTGTTGTTGTCGTCGCCATCAACAGCAACAGCGGCAACCACAGCCAACAACTAAGGCTCAAAAAGCAGAAAAGTCGCGGCTTGTTTTCAAAATTACATGAACAAAATGGCGAAGTCACAAAAGCCAGCTTGTGAGGTCCACACGCAACAAGCCGAAAACAAGCCAAGTTTCTAGAGTCGAGAGTCGAGACTGGGACTGAGACTGAGATAGAGACTCAAGACTGTAGAGCTCTTGGTCAGGCCTAGAGAAACGGCCTAGACTCTGCCCTGCCCTGCCCTGTTCTGTTCTGTTTGGTTCTGTTCTGTCTCTTTCTTAGCTGCTCTGTTCTGTGCTCCAAGTTGGCTCGTTGTCGTTTAATCGAAGTCGATTCGACGAGTTATGGTAATTAAAAAGGTGTTCCTTCTGCAACAGTCGCTATGTAGTTGTTGCCTGGGGGGTCTTTTTGCTTTTCGCTTTTCGCGTCGCTGCAGACAAATTCATATTTTATGACAAAACTCCACTCTCTCTTTCACTCTTTAACTCTTTCCTTGTCGTGCTATCCCTCTCTCTCTTGGATCTGGTCTTGTGTCTTGAGCCGTAGGTCCGTCGGCTCGTGCATTTTGGTGGGTGGTCGCCATCAGGAATGTCGCCGCGTTTTTGGACTACAGACTTTAGCCAGCCATTTGCAATATTTCTAGACATATATGTGTGTGTGTGTGTGTGTAGTGTGTGTGTGTGTGTGCCTCTGTTTAGCAGGAGTGCTGGGTGGGAGGGGATCTGTCAAGTTTTGTCAAGTTACTGCCGCCAGACGGGAATACTTTGTGCCGTATTTGTTTTTTTTTTTTTTGTTGATCCCCCTTGCATTTAGCATGCCAACGCTAACTAATCCTGTTCTCCATCTCTATTTCTCTATCTGTAGACAATACTGAACTCAATGCATAAATATCAGCCGCGCTTTCATTTGGTGCGAGCCAACGATATCTTGAAGCTACCATATTCCACGTTTCGCACGTACGTGTTCAAGGAGACGGAGTTCATAGCCGTGACTGCATATCAAAATGAGAAGGTGAGTAAAACATAAAACCATCAACAGACCAATCAACCCTCTGAAATATTCATAAATCATATATATTATCGTTTAATTCCATTTTTTTTCTGTGTAGATAACTCAATTGAAAATTGACAACAATCCCTTTGCAAAGGGCTTTCGTGATACTGGTGCTGGCAAACGGGAAAAGAAGTGAGTATCACTAGAGTTAAGCACATTCCATTAAGTAGAATCATAATGCATAAGGTGTTGATTGATGTGAGTTCCAAATCCAAAGATAGGTAAACTTGAGTCTTTATAGAATCCATAAAGAATCTAGAATCTAGAAAAAAGTACTGTAACTCAGAAGAAGATTTAACAGAAAACTGTCGCTTAATTGAGATACAAAATTTCCCTCTAACCGGGTACTTAGCTTATAGTTTGAGCTTTAACCACTTGCGAATTGCAGAGAGACTAAATTGTAGGACGTGTCTGTTTAGCTGAAAGTAAGCTCTTAAGCAACTTATATGCCCATTGTAGTGTGAAATAGTGCAGGAACCTCTCCATTTAGATGTGATTGGTTGCTAGGGCAGCTGATAAGTTGGACGATGTATTGGACAGCAGAGAGGGCAGTCAATGGACTGTTGCCAGGACAGTTGCCAAATCCAAATCCAATTGAATAGAATCAAATGGACCATCGACTTCTCACAGAGAACTCAAACTGTCTCTGCAAACTAATCAGCACTTTGAACTGCACTTCACATTCAGGCATTCGACTGAATGACAGTAGAGATAGAGATGGATATGGAGATGGAGACAGAGATGAGAGCGGTATCATTTGTCTAGCTGTATTTCAATCTAAAGCTGAGCTCATTTGTATCTGCAGTTGAGTGTATTCTGTGTATCTCTGTATCTGTAGCTTGATTAGCACAGACATTAATTTTTGTCAAATCTGTGCGGAACTAATTAGCCTGCTGCTTGTCAAATTGCAAGTCATACAAAGCGACAGAGGCGGGGGAAAAGTGAAATAAAAGGGGGACTGGGGGTCTGTGATTGGAGGAAGCTCTGTGTCGAGTCCGAGTGACCACAAAGACAGCAAATGTTGATGATGCTGATGATGATGATGCTGATAATGATAATGATGCTGATGACTGGCACCTTGTCTGCTGCTGCACCCCCCCTTTGGCGTTCCCTTTGCGTCCATCCCCACTGTGCGATTGTAATCCATATTGATGGATTGATTTCAATTTCCTGTTGACCAAACTAGCCTGCAGGGGCGAATGCTTTTGACTTTTTGCAATTGTTTTTGAAGGATAACCAAAAAGTCAACAAACAACAGGCGGAACAGGCGGAACAGGGGGAACAGGGGGAGGCTGGCTTGGAGTGGTTCCGGTTTCCGGCCACAGCGATGAATCTCTCTCTCTCTCTCTCTCTCTGTGTGTGTGTGTGTGTCTCGGTTTGGACTTGGCTGACTTAGCATAATGATGAATGACATTTAATAGTTGCTTCTGTTAAACGTTACAAATCAATTTTCACTCTGACACTGACAGCAGAGGGGGAGGAGGCAGATGAAAGAAGAAGAAGCAGAAGCAGAAGCAAAAACAGGAAAAAAAAAAGAAAAGTTGGAACAACTTCATCAGTCTTTTTGCATTGACACAAACAATTTACTTGGGCTTCCCGTTGAGTTCTTGTAAAACTGATTACTGCGGTTTGATTGGCATTAGCTGCCACACCCCCTCCTTGACTCCCTGCCTCCCTAGACTATCAGACTGTCTGTCTGTCTATCAGTCTGTCTGTCTATCTGTCAGCCACAAAATGTGCTTTTTAGTCAAGTCAAAAACTGACTGGTCATTGCTGTGACAGCCATGTGTCAAGGCTTTCGCTTTAGTTACCAAGACAAAAGGGGCAAAAAGGGGTTGGGATTGGGGTTGGGGTAGGAAGGGGTTGCTGTCTCCAAAGTTGTTCACAATTAGGTATTAGCTGGCGACGCTCTAAAGTGTGCTTTGGCTTTTTATGAGCCTCAACCGCTAAAGCGCTTAGCCGAAACTTCGCAGCAAAAGGACTTTCAATTAGCCAGACTGTTTATGGCCCGAAAATCCTGGGCAATTAGTGCGACTTAGTCAAAACTCTTTTTGACAAATTCGACTGCTTTTTTCATACCCTTGTCGAGGGTATAACACATTGAATGAGACGCAACAGACCCCGTTATGTATATATATTCTTGATCTTCTTGATCTTCCCTCTGTTTTGTTTTGCCAACTTGTCTCTTAGTTTTGAATCGAATCGTTGTATATTATAACTGCCAAGGGAACAGTTTGTCGCAAGTCAAACTTTAGTTAGTTTTTTTCTTAAGACATTCCTAAGGAAACTTAAAGAAACTCCAGGGGAAAGATCAGACGAAAATTGCACAAATGGTTTTGCAAGGGTATCAGATCTGCGGTGTATCGAGAATGAATTTTCTTTCTGTTGTCAACTAAGGAAGAGCAACAAATTTAAGCAGCTCAACATTTGGCTTGTTGTTGCGGTTAACCCTTCTTCTCTCTCTCTCTCTTTCTCTATCTCTCTCTCTCTCCCTCTGCTTAATCTGTGCTTCATTAGCGGCAACAATAACAACGACAACAATGACAAAAACAATGCCATGACGACATTTGAGCCACAATCATTCGCTTTGGGTGTCGTCACAGCAAACGCGCTAATTGGTGGCAACTATTTATGCCATTGCCTCCCCTCTTTCCTCTCCCTTTCCCCAACTACCTCTCCCTGTCCACTCTTTATTTACTTCTTGCCATGCAACAGTCAGCGCTCTTAACTTCCGCCGGAATGATATTCATCTCTCTTCATCTCTCTCTCTCTCCCGCTTTTTCTCTCTCATCCTATGCAAAACGCCCCTTTGCACTTAACCAGAGTCGTACCCCTTTTGTTGTCCATTCATTGCCCGCGGGTCTCAGCGGAAATCTAAAGTGAAAACGTTTTAACAGCAGCTCGAGAAAACGTTGCGCAATTGAAATGCCTTTTCACTCAGCCAGCTTCCTCCCAACCCCACTCTCTGCACCACTCTATCCCTATCTCTCTCTCTCTCTCTCTCTCTCTCTCTTTCTTCTCTCTCTATCTCTCGTAATTTGCCCAGCTAGCCAGACAAATTGCCTCAGGCGTCAGTTGACAATTGCCGCACTTTTTTTTTATCTTTCTCTCCCAATTTTTATTTTTTTTGGTGTGCTGTTAATTTTGCTCAATGCTTGCAGGCGTGTCTCAGTGTATATGTGTGTGTCTGTGTGTGTATGTATTGTGACTGGTTTAAGCCTCACATTTAAACGTAATTCAAAAATTACAGAGCACCGCAGGCAGACAAAGACGCGCAATTTCTCAAACTTTTAGCACGGCCTCAACGCCCTTTTTTGTATGCTATAGAAAAATTGTTATAGACCAGCCACGCCCCCGCTGACGCCCTCACGCCCTCTCCTCTCCATCTCCATTTCCCTTATCATACACACACCTACGTGGGGGGTTGGGGGCGTGCAATACAAAAGCCAAGATAAACGTCTTAGTTGCCTTTTGTGCGAGTGTTGAAATTTATGGTTGAGTTACATGTGAGACACAGGAGCGGTTCAGTTATTAAAAGGGCATTTTTTTTTCTAAATTTTTAAATAGCCAAATAAAGCATATTTTTAGGCTCGTGTCTGACTTTGCTACTTAATTGGACAACTTTGTGTATCTTTAGTGTGAGATCTTTCCAAAAATGTGCATTCATTAACAATGTGAACTGATTTTGAAAAAGCTTAAAAATTATGAAAACTAGCGAGCTTAAGAGCTCTCGATTTTTTCAGAGTACAAAAATAGTATACAAATCAAACGATGCGTTTTACGGGCTACTTGAAAGCTTTATATACAGTCTAGGAGCGGCACAACTCTTAAAAAGAAAATAAAACAAATCAAAAAGAGGGCGATTTGTGATACCATAAATCGCCCTCTTTTTGATTTTTAATTTTATTTTTTTTTTTTAAGTAGTGCCGATTCTAGACTGATATCATATATTTTAAGTTTGGTGTTAATGCGCCCCTTTTTGGGCGCCGCATTTGCGTTTCTTTTTTTTTCTTTACGTTTCGGCCTATTTGTCGTTAGTTGTAGCCCCATTGTTGTTAAGTGGGTGGGTTAGCAACGTTGCCTGGATTAACACAAATTGATTTGCTATTAAATTAAGAATACACACACACACACACACACATACACACACGTTGCCACACTCGCATACAGGTGCTGGAAAATACGTGGAAAAACAGTTAAGTGTAAAAGAAGACGCCTGTGGCGCAAATTGTGCGAGCTACTCGCATTGTCTATGGGTGGTTCCGGGGCTGTGGTTGCTGTGATAATGATACACACATGTCTGGCATGAGTATGGTGTGTGTGAATGGTGTGTGTGTGTGTGTGTGTGTGTGTGCTAGCTAGTAAATTGCCCAATTTGGCGAGCACGGGCTGACGCTGCCAGCGTTGCTTTGATGTGTGAACAACAAAAAAGCAAATGTACGGACGTATAAAACAACCGTTCGCTGGATGGAGCAGTTGCAGAAGAGACATGGGCCAAAGGGGCCAAAGGGGGCAAGGGGAGAAAGGGCAGGCTGTATATTACGGACAGGGCAGACACTAAATTACACTAACGTGTTTTGAATTATTTTTCAATTTCATTGTCGGCCCAGACACAAACTGTCGGCTGTTTCCGCCTGCCATTGTTACATTTCAATTAAGGTTCCGGCCGTAAGCCTCTTTCCCTGTCCCTGCCCCTCTCCCTCTCCCTTGCATCTACTGCCCTCCCCTGGAACATACACACATTCACATACGCCGCCAGCGTAGTTTTATCATTTATCAGATATTCCCAGCTAGCAAAAATATTATGCAAGTCCCCGCTAGATCCAAAAAGCCTCACACAAAAAAAAAAGAAAAGAAAAACACAAACAACGCGCTAGAAAATAAACTCGTGTAACATGTAACGAAACTTTCAATAGCGGCAGTGGTTTTAATCACAAATCCCACAACTAGGTGATGTTTTTTTGTAGATGGTGTTTGCAAACAATTAACGCAGAGGATTTAAAATTGGTAGCAGAATAAACTGCACGTAAGGACTCAATAATAAAAGACTCAATTAACGCAGCGGATTTCAAAGATGAAATAGAATAAACTGCAAATAAAGACTTAATATAAAGTTTAGATCTTTAAGAATAGTAATCAAAAGTTGGCTTAGTACTTTGGCAGGATACAATTTGATAGTCTAAAATATTGAACATTCGGCAATTTTGAAATGACAGATTTCTTCTTTTGAACATCATTTAATAGAACTCTTGAAATACAAGAAACTGGCTTTGCTTTGCAATACTTACTTAATGTTAGTTCGCTTAAAAATGTCCAGTTAAGTATCTGTCTAAACTCTTTTAACACCAGAATAGATTTGTTTTCAAAGAAAACTTGAAATCAACACTGGACTAATTTCGCTGGATTATTAGCTTAGTATCTTTAGTTATCAACTTAGACAATTGGATGTTCTAATTTGTTTTTGTCTCTCGCCCAACTGTTGTTACAGGCAGGCGCTGATGTCGAATCGAGGGTCCGACTCGGACAAATTGAATCCGACGCACGTGAGCAGCTCGCGGGCGCCGTTGCACTTGGGCCACGCCGGGCGACCGCCACATTTGCATCCGGCCCACGCGGCGGCCCTGCTGGATAATCAGCAGGACGATGAGGACAAGCTATTGGATGTGGTGGGGCCACCGCAGAGTCCGCTGTTGCCTTTGAGCCACTCGCTGCAGCAGATGCACGCTCATCAGCATTCGGGTAAGTAGTGAAATCCTTCTCTGGCAGCATAACGGCCTTGAGGGAAGTTGCTTGCCGGACATTATGTCTAACTAATGGAATTTCTCGCTATTTTTGCTCTTCTCGTTACACGCTACTCGTCAATTGGTACTCGTCAATTCGTTACTTTGTTGACTCGCCACTCGTTACATATCCATCTCTACTCGTCACTCTATTGACTCGTTATTCGCCACTCTCTTGACTCGTCACTCGCTACTCGCTACTCGCTACTCGCTGAATAAGCAGCACTGGCTGCCTGGTTTAATCATTTGGCTGGCGCTGGCGCCGGTGAGCACGCGGCCGCAGCGAATGCCGAGGACGCACTGCGTCGTCGCCTGCAGGCGGACGATATGGAGCGCGATGGCAGCGACTCCAGTTGCTCGGAGAGCGTCGGCGGCAGCACCGGCGGTGCCTTTCGTCCGACCTCAACGGGCAGCCCCAAGGAGGGTGTTGGCGGCGGCGGTGGCGGTGCAGCGGCTGCGGCAGCGGCGGCCAGTCTAAATGCCGCCGGCAGCTATCCATCACCGAATATATCAGTGGGACCACCGATCCACCCGTCGCCGCATCTGTTGCCTTACCTCTATCCGCACGGACTGTATCCGCCGCCGCATCTGGGACTGCTGCACAATCCGGCAGCCGCCGCTGCCATGAATCCCGCCGGCCTCAATCCCGGCCTGCTGTTCAACGCCCAGCTCGCGCTGGCGGCCCAGCATCCGGCGCTGTTCGGACACGCCTACGCAGCCGCTGGACACACGCCCGTGTCGCCGCTGCAGGGACTGAAGAGTCATCGCTTCTCGCCGTACAGCTTGCCGGGCAGCCTCGGCTCGGCCTTTGATGCCGTGACGCCTGGCTCGAATGCGAATCGCAGCAGCGGCGCCGGTGCTGATGCCGCTGCACCACCAAATCTGTTGCCAACCAGCGGAGGAGGAGGAAGTGGAGGTGGCATGGCAATGGACAATGGACCGCGCAGCTTAAGCTCGAGTCCGCGACCGCGCGCCTCGTCGCACTCGCCGCCAACGCGTCCCATATCAATGTCGCCGACGACGCCGCCGTCGCTGCTGAAGCGTCAGGCGCAGCATTCGCCGTCGGAGCTGAAGAGCATGGAGAAGATGGTCAACGGTCTGGAGGTGCAGCACAATGGCAGCGCTGCAGCAGCAGCAGCAGCGGCGGCGGCGGCAGCGGCAGCATCGCTGCTCTCTGAGGAATCATCGCAGTTGCATCACACACAGGCACATCACACGCATCCGCATCCGCACGCGCATTCGCACGCGCATGCGCATGGACATCCGCACTCGCATCCGCATTCGCATCAGGCTACAACGGCAACGGATCAGTGACAATTACAGGACGGCCGCTCCGACTGCGATGAGGGCGGCCCGGGGGATGGGATGGGGGACGAGATGGATGACGATGACGATCACGATCGCAGCTCTGTCATCGATCTCGATCTCGATGTCGATGTCTGACCGCAAACGGTGCAGCTGCAGCAGCTTTAGCGTGCGACCTGCTGCCGAGCATGGGGCCCATGTAACCGCAATCTCACTGTTGCGGCCCTGGCCAGCGTTGGCAGTTGATGGCAATGGCGTTAACCAACACTGATCGATCATTTTGTAAATACGCGCCACGATCTATATAGCATATAATATGTAGTCCACACACACACACACCTAACACACACTCACACGCGCACACAGTTGTAATACCCTATATAGAGCCTAGAGACATTGCGGGTCGCTTTGCGTATAGTTGTAATCACAATACTATTTTTTTTTTTAGATATACATACATATTATTATTATTATTCTTTTTTTTTTTTGAGGACTTGATATTTAAGTGAAGCCTAGCCTGTAAATTGTTTGTGATGCGCAGGACCCGCCAGCTTTTGAAACCTAGTTTAAAGTGAGTGAAAGAGACAGACAGACAAACAGACAGAGACAGAGACAGTAAGAGAAACAGAAGTAGAGTTAGAGATAGAGAGAAAATGATATGTTTCGTTTCCTTAAAAACGTTGCCCAGTGCTCTTGCAATTAGTTGAAACCTATTTGCATTATCCTCTTTGAAACCCCTATTTAGCACTTAAGCCCAAGCATAAAACTTTATATGTATGTAACACCCCAAACACACACCCACACCCCTATGCATATATATATAATTGATGATGTATAAAGAGAGACAGAACGAACGAGAGAGGGAAAGAGAAGCTTAATTGCAAAGTAAAATGCAATCGGGGGCTGACAAATTTATATAGATAACATACCTATCTGAATATATATATATATTGATATTGCAACATCTAAGATGGCGCCTATATAAACCTACAAATTCATACACCCACGTATACATCCCCAAACACACACACACACACACACATAAATCTATATATATATATACATATATATACACACACATATATGTAAATCTAAAAAAATATTAAATATATATATATACAATTGTAACCTTTAACAACAACAAAATAAGCAAGCATAAACAACAAAAACAACACAAAAAAAGAATATACATTTTTTTTCTTAGTCATAGGATGAATTTTTTTTTAGTAATCGTAAATTGAATGAATTAAGAAAACCGAAAAAAAACAAAAAAAAAAAACAACAAAACTTATAAATAAATGGAAAAAAATAAAAAAATTATGTAAACAAACATAACTATAATTAAACTAATTTATGTAGTTCTTAAGTACCGTGTACCGTTTACTGTTAAACAACAACAACATCAGCAACAACAACAACATCAACAGAACAGCAAATGCATAATTTATAAATATTCGTTTATTTATTTTTTTTTTTTGACACAACATCACGCCCACAATTCACAGCCCACTGTACCTAGGCCCGTAAGCAACCCCTCGTCCGCTCCTGTCACCATGGCACATTATACTGTACGACGGGCTGGCTTACCGTGTAGGGGGGAGGGGAGGCAGTGGACGGTGGGGAAGGAGAGGACCTCGATGGCTATTAGGCCAATTTGTGCGTTTAACTTCCCCTCGTTCCCCCTTCGCTTCGACTTGGATTTGATTTTGTTGTATGCACGTAATACTCGTACTCCCCCTCCTTCTTAGACACTTTGTAGCAGTCACACACACACAGACACACACACACACACACTTACAACTACATTCAAAACAATTTTCCAGAAGATATCACAAAACTAGCCAAGCAGCTCTTATATATTTTATTTTATTTTTTTTATGTATTTTTTTTGTTATTTTTTAAGTTCTAAAACCAAAGAACAAGACACTTTTTTTTTAAACAATGCATAAATATATAGAGACTCGGAATAGCTACTTAGTATTATTGTGTGTGTTTTAATTGAAAAATGTATAGAACCTATATACATCTATATAATGTATATATCTATTTTTTTTTCATTATCTAAGTAAAATATATTGAAATGGCATTCAACGCATGTTCCTCGCATAAGTTTAGAGCGACAAAGACGCAGCTAAAGAGCAACTGCTTTAAGTTTAACAACTCCCTTTCCTCCTCCATCCTCCCCTCCCCGCCCTCACACACACACACACACACACACACACACACTCGCACTCACATACACATAAACAAACACACACACTCAGCATTAAAGAAATAAAAATAAAATTAAAACTGAACAATTAAAAGAGCAAAATTGTAGCGCAGTTTGTTTCCTTATAACCGATATATACATATATACATACATATATATTTGTATACTTAATTTTTTTTTTTTTTTTAGATGTTTTTTGAATGAATTATACGCAAAAGCAATATTAATTATAGTTAATTAAATTTAAACGAAATGCAAACAAAACACACAACAACACGCTAAACGTATAAATATCATATATCTGTATGTATGCATACATATATAGTATATATATGTACATATATATTTTATATATACACATAAATGAATAATATAAAATTAACGATGAAAAGCAACAACACCTCATGTCACTGCAATTATATTAAAATTAATTTAACAACAACAAAACAAAGCGAATTAAATAAAAATTATTACTAAAAATGAAAACGACAAAAAATCATAATAAAACAAAATCAACAAAAAAAAAAAAAAGAATCAAACAACAACAAGAAGAACAACAAGAACATACATGCAACAAGATATCCGTGTTTTATTATTGTATCATTTGTATATTTATTTATTTTTCCTTTTTGTTTATTTGACCTCCGCTCGCATTGCAGTTGACCGTCAAATGGAACGCAGGTTGTCAAACAAAGCTGACAAAGGACATTCATTTTACAATAAAATATATATTTATATTGTGCATACATATTTATGTATGTTTATATATGCACATATATGTATGTATCAACAAAAACAAGAGACAGCAGCAAATAAAACAGAATACAAAATATTTACACAAATGAGCAGCAAAATTGTTGTGTGAATCCACAGGAGGTGACTTTTGGACCAATGCAATAAAAGTGCGTAAATAAAGCCGCGAAAATGACGGGCTATAACCCGTGTCATAATTAAGTTCCCCTCATACGGTTGGTGTGGCAGCCACAGCAACAAATAGAGACACAGATACAGATATACATACTATAACATTCATCTGGAGGTCCATCTATAGATACATTGACTGATATACGTAGATATGTATTAATACGCAGCTATTGAAAATAATATATGTACATCTATAGATACATTGACAACTATACTAGTAGATACATATGTTTGCAGCTCAAGATACTTTTGGATATACAGTCGCTCACAGCTTATTTCAGCCAGCACCAGTTTGAGAATCTATAAAATCTGAACCAAAAGAGATATCCAAACAATTTAAATGCAGCTTGTTAGTCTGATGTTTCAACTCTTTCCAATATTTTATAATATATAAGAACTAAACAGTCAACAAAAAATAGTGCCACAGCTTATTTCAACCACATACTTTGCAGCTGAGCAATACAACGTATATATACAACAATTAATTTAACGAAAGATACAAATGCATTTCAAGATACACAGATACAGAGCTGCTAAAACTGCTATAGATACAGATCCATATAAGTTTTGTGAATACATCAATATGAAGCTATAGAAACATCCCTATCTATTAAGCCTTAGTCAAAGATTATGAAAGCGATTGGAATTAATTTATAGGCGAAGATAAATTTATACTTAAAGCTTAACCTACTGATGCAGATACAAATTGAAGCACTTGCAACTCTGTAGAATTTGCTAAAGATTTAAATTTGAAAAGCAAATATTTACTACGTAGAACAATCAAAAACTCCTGATTGTATCTTTTGGATAGCACAGCTGCGATTCAGCTTGCTGAAGAATCAATTAAAAAGGTTACTTGACAAATTTAATGATTCTGATATGGTCTTTAGGTATTCGTAAGTATATCTGGTTATAAAACTCGAGTATGTATCTGAATGTGTGAAGTTTGGTTAACGAGTAAGTATCTGAGTGTGTAAAGCTCTTGATGATGGATGACGAAGATATGATAAGACCACTCGAGGCGAAAGTAGAAGGTGTAACATTTAATTCAATAAAAGTCTGTCGTTAGTAATCAGCCAAAAAGTATGAGTTTGACCCCTGCAAAAGGCTCTGCAACAATTTGGATTAAACGTTTTGCGATTATCGTTTTAACCGTGGTCTAACCCTCGACTAAGCCAAGCGTTAACCTCACTCGTATCTGGGTATCAGTTACTAATTGAATGTGGCACGAAACTTATTGCTTATTGCTGGGAATTAGTCTCATGGCCCAAAGAATGAGAGGGCTGAGATAGATGGCTAGACGATTGCGATTACGATGACGATTACAACGATTAACAACGATAGAGCTAATTTTGGGAATTGGTAATTGAAGGTCTTGAACCCAAGCCCGAACCCGAACCCGAATCCGAACCGTTTGTTGCCCGCATGCTCTCTTTGCTCTTTTGTTTCTCCCAGTTAGATCGAAAGCTGTTCAAATAGCTGGTTACACTTGAGTGGAGACGCCTTCGGTTGTAAATTGTAACGCTTCAATGGGAAGGCGCAAAGAGTTGAAGTGCGGCAATAAATGCGACCGACCCAAAAACCCTAAACCGTAACCCTTTTTATTATATTGTATTGTATAGTAAACGAATATATATTGTAGTATATTTCATTCGCCTCTCGGTCTGTCAATAAGTTGGAGTGTTTTGGCCCAAAAGTCAAATAGAAGTTGAATGCGTAGCATAAATTAAGTATTATTAATTGCAGCCGCCGTCACCAGTGTCACCACCAACGCTACAGTCGATGCTCGATGAAGGGTTATGGCGATGTTGACAACACTTGGCCAACCTCTGCTCCCCTAGCTCATTTTGGCCTAGCAATTTGTAGCATGAATTATGGGATTGTTTACTAAGCAACAGCAGGAAGTGGAACAATAGCTATCGAATGTAGCGAGATAAACATAACGAATTAAATGGATATTAGGTAAACAAACTGACAAATGTTTAGAATTTAGTGGTAGTTGAGTGTAGTCGTTGATTGTACAGCGATTACAATAAGTATAACGAATACCGCTATAGAAATGTAAAAAAGTAGCGAGTAAAAGGACTTTAACCAAACAAAGTAAAAGTTGTTGAAAATCAAGTTGTGCTGAAGTTTATTTGCCAGTTGTACAACGATTACAATAATTTTAGCGAGTTGACTACTCGTCAAATCAAAAGGACGCATAAGCAGGTTGTTTTAATAACGAGTAAGTGCAACGAGTCGTTGGCACGTTGGAATAAGTAAACATATAATAGAGAAACTATAACAAGCTGCCTATTCATTAGATCAATAAGGCTTAGAGATTCTTGAATAAAGTAACTGAACATAAAAGTTCGGTAAAATAAACTAGTCGATTTTATAACGAGTGTATGCAACGAATAAGGGCAACGTGTTGTTAGTTCGTCAGAATAACCCAGCTCGTAATAAAGAAACTACAGGTAGTTGGACCAAAATATATTACTTGATTTTTGTAACGAGTTAATTTAACGAGTTGCCTACTCGTCACATAAAAGCGACTGAAGCAGTAAACTAAAATAATATTGTGAGTAAAGTGGAATGGTCAATACTTAGTTGTCATTTCCAACTACGCATTACTCGCTACTCGTTGCTTTTTTTCAGAATAGTTTCAAGTTGACGAGTGCACGTCAGTAGTTATGTAATTCCAATTGCGTATGAACAAAACAAAATAGAACCACAAATGTAGCAACAACGTCAACAAATCGCCCATTACAATCGCAGCTAGTCATCAATTGAAATTTTCTGCATGTCATGACATGTCTGTGACAAGTTGCTGCCTGTCAATGTGCATTATCATAACTTGCGTTTTATTGCCAAAACATTTATGAGACAGCGCGACAGGACCACAAAGTGCGTGTTGAAAGTTCTTCTTCTAAGGGATTTCTGAAAAACGGAAAGAAGGGAAAGTGAGGAGAAAGGTGGTGCGGGGACACGGACGAGTATCGAGGTGGATGTGTCCTCCATTTGAGGGCGGTGCCAGAGTCGCGGTGTCATTATTCGACGTTGAAAGTCGCAACTATAATGATCATAATAATAGTTTTACGGGTTAGAGAAGTCACAGTCACAGCGACAGCGACAACGACCAACAATTTAACACAACAACAACCACAACAACATGAACAACATGAACAACAGCAACAACAACAACAGCAACATGGACAACAAGAACACTGTAGTAAATCGAGTAAAATTGTTTTCATACTTTCGATTTTTAACCCTTTGACAATGGTGCGTAGCGCATTGCGTGCGACAGTCAAACACACACACACACACACACACGCACACACACACACTTTTCATTGGGGGGTAGTGGTACCGTTAGAGGTTGGGGTAGGGTGTAGGGTTAAGTGCTGGTTGCTCAAGTTTGTTATGCATATTTTATTGTCGCATTCTGTGGATACGCACAGGAAGTTGACTCTTTGCGTGCAGCGCGCGTTTCATATCGACCACCACCCCCTCCACCCGACCACCCGACCAACCCCCCAGACACCCCCGCAGCACCCACTGAAAAGGGTTGCACCACCAACACAGACATTTTTGCCATGTTTGTTGCTAGTGCAACAACTTCTGTGTTGCCGTTGTTGTTGCTGCTGTTGTTGTTGCTGTTGTTGTTGACATTTAACTTAAGCGGCCGCACGTCAGCAATTAAAATGCTCAACTTGTCAACGACGAGGTTGCCCTTAACACCCAACCACCCACCATCAACCTCCACAAGTTTTCCCCTGCCCTGCCCTGCCCCTTTCCATTACCTTTTCCCTTTGGATTTTGTAATTTGATTTGTGAACAACAAAGAATCAAATTGCTGACAACAACTCGCAAATGATCTTTGTATTTGCATTTAAGATTTATTTCCATTGCATTCCATATTTTTTCGAGAAACCTTGGGTTGATTTCACAGGAATTGTATAGACCATTGCCCTAGATCAACTTTATTATAATAAAATAAAAATTATTCTTTCTAAAGGCATTTCATAGTTCCGAGAAAGCTTATCAAATTGCTGCTGTCGAGAATGCTCGACTATGATATACTCGGCACTCAGTTCGGAGTTACACCTACATATTCACTTACAGCTAGATCAACTTGTTCTTCGATTCTGATTTACGGAATTTACAAACATTTAGTCGAGGCTCAATTCCATAAATATAATATTCTTGGATTTATATACTTTTGCTACAATTGTATATATGTAGTTGCTTCTAAAGGAAATTGTGCTCTTTTTTTAATAACCAAGTTTTATTTGATACAAAAAAGCTAGTTAAATCTAGAAATCAAAATTTGTAAATGCTACGTAATTGGCTGAAAGTCAAGATTAGTTTCTATTTTTCTTTCATATAAAATAAAACTTAAACTTTGACAAGTGTTTAGTATTATTTATGTTAGCCAAATGATATTTAATAAAAGTAATTCTTAGACGATTTTACTGATATATGCTTAAAAATGGTTCGTTGAAGCTTCAAAAAACAGATCAGAGTCATACATTCTATATGACACCCTAGTTCAAAGGTTGCTTGGGATTATATATTCTTGATCATTTGAACTATGGCGTTGAATTTTGGTCTTATTGTAATTGTAATAAATTCATAGCCGCTTCAAAGAGACTGAACCCTGAAGACAATTTAAGTTTAAACCAGTTTACAGAAGGCTGAAATTTTGGCAAACATAATTCGAGGATATGGAAATACATCTGTTGTAGATAATGCCGAGAAAGCGGATACATTTTATGTGGCAGGCATCGGCTTAATGCATTCCCAAAACTTATGGTAATCAGTGTGAAGAGCTTTTAAACGAGAACAGGTGCACTGATATCTCTGATGCGAGCTGCCGTTTTTACTTGACAACGAAATAAATACGGTAGCAGTAACCGCAAGGACGAAAAGAACGAAATCAACTTCATGTGGCGCCATTTAAAAAAGTAAGAGTGTGCTCGACTGTGAAATACCCTGTATCCAGATCTACAGATCTACAATAAAATTTAAAACATAATCCGCCGTTAGAGTCAGTGTGCAATCTAGATGTGCGGGCAAACAGCCGACTCGATATAGCCATGTCCGTCTGTCCGTATAAGCGAAAGGATCTCAGAGATGGTAAGAGCTAGGACCACCAAATTTGGAATGAAGACTCCCTATAATGTCAGGCAGAACAAGTTTATGTTACAATTTTGAAACGCCCACTGTTGGGGGTTTAATTCATCAAAAACTGACATCACCATTAATTTAGGGTTTTCAGCTAAGTTTTGAAATATTTTTCAACTTTTCAACTATTCAACTTTCAACACGATTGGGCCATAAATAGTGAAGATATTAACAATTTTGTTAAACACCTTTTAATGGCAATTCTATAAATAGAATTAATTCATGGTCAAGTAATTCATTTTACATTTACTCTGCCAGAATGTACATCGAAAATGCATATCGAATTTGCCAGTGATAGGTGCTCGACAAGCGAGATCACTAATTTATATTATGTATGTATGTAGCTGCCAAAATGATGATTTTTTCGCACAGCATTAGGTGCTGTTGTGTGGTTTTTGTGTGCAGTAGGTCGATTTTATACGATGCGTGTAAGTATTTTATTTTGACGCAGTCTAACCGTTACTCAAATATAAAAAAACCTGTGATTTTCAATAAGTGACCCTTTTTAGCGCCAACGACAAACATTTCTAGCAAAAAAAAAGTCAAAAACACCTCTGTGGAGAACACCAAATTGAGCTTTGTGCCTCTTGTATAAACTGAAAACTTTCGTACCCAAAAACTTGCTCTTCATTAAGCTTAATGCATTACTTTTAAATTATAAATACATTTAATGCATAATTGTTTCTTTAATTTATACGTTTTTTGAATTTTTGAACCTATATTTTGTAAGCCAAGCAAAATGATAAAAACCTGCGAAATTTGTATATACTTATAAATAAAATAATAGAAGAAATTGTCGTGAAATTATTTTTTTTTTTGAATATAAATAAATAAGATAATAGAAGAATCGATTTTTTTGTGGACTTTTATGCATAGGATTATTTTGATTGATTTTGAAAGTATGACGTCGTCGTTTCGGCGAACAATGAAGTATACGTTCGTAAAATAACGATGACTGTCCAGCAGTGATGCCAAACATTTTCTGGAAGAAAAAAAGACAAAACGACCAAAAAAAAAAGGGAAAAAAAGCTAAAGAACTACAAAATAAGACAAAAAAAGGCCGAGTTTTGTTTAATACTTTTTTTTGTATAATTTAATAGTTTTAAGGCCTCTTCAATGATTTTTTCGTCTTCATTTTCTTTGTTTTCATTGTACGTCGCCATGGTGCCTATAAACTTAAGGTATTTGCAGAAAGTTTCTCTAAACAATTTAAATAGTATCTGCAAAAATTTTTTTTCAAATATCTCTTCGCTAGTATTTTTAATAATTTTTTGAAAATGGCGAAAAAGGCACTTTTTTCTCATTTTCACACAAAAAGTGCCTTTTTCGCCATTTTAAAAAAATTTTTTTTGCAGATACTATTTAAATTGTTTGGAGAAACTTTCTGAATAAAAACATTGTTTTTAAAAAATCGAGAAAAAAAGTTTAAAAATTAGACGCTTACAAGAATTCGAAAATTTAAATGGGTACATAATGGGTTAAGAAAAATTTTATGTCATTCAAAAGGTATTCGAATGACCTTTCCATTGATGCCAAACTTTGCACGAATGAAGTTCAAACTATGAGTAGAATTAACTTTAAATGGTGCCAAAATACTTATGCCGGGGACTGTAACTTGGCCAAAAACCCTCGCTACTTCTGCATTCGACCATGGCAACGATGGAAGAGTCAGAGCGAAAGTGACAACTCCTGAAAAAGGGTTATTGCCTGCAGAGTCTCGATATTTGTTTGCTTCGGACCAAAACATTGTCCCATTTTAAGAGGTGAATTTTGGCGTACTGGGAATATAGTTAATAATAATAATAATATAATAATAATAATATAGTTTCCATTTTCAAAATTTCCAAAATTGGCAGTAAAAAAAAGCCAGATTTTCGGATAGAAGCTGTTTGAGATTTTTCCCGGCTGAGGCAGTTGACAGCCAGACAAATCTATTCGAAAAAAAGCCAATTTGGCATCACTGCTGTCCAGGGTTAACACAATCAAAAACATAAAAAATAAAATATTGCTTACTTAAATATTGATTTTAATTTTTTTTTTAATGACTGGTAAGTAGAGATGGGCACGGACCTCCTTTTAAAGGCCCGGCCTGGCCCGGTCCCGAAATAAATCTTTGAGACCCGGTCCAAGCCCGGCCCGGTCAAATTTTCAAAAAGCCCGGCCCGGCCCGAGCCCGGCCCGATATTACTATATAAAAAGAAGTTTTATTTTAAATTATTATTTCTTTATTTTTCTATAGACACAAATTGAATTTTTGAGCATTTTCTGCAAGCTGCTTCTGAAACTTTTTCTTTTCTCATCTTTCTGCGTACCATAAGTGACTTGTTACAGAAATTTTGTTATCAAGCGACTTAAAAAGTATGTGTTAAACCGTGACTTTTCTGGCCTACCGGGCTTCGGGCTTTTTACTTAGGCCCGGGCTCGCACGAAAAAAAGCCCGTTTCCGATTTTCATGCTGAAGCCCGTGAGTTTTTGAAGAGGACCGCGGGACACGAAGCCCGAACAGGCTCGTGCCCATCTCTACTGGTAAGTATATTGTCGTTTAATTCGAAGGAACTTTGGGTACAAAGTGATGGGAATAGAGAGTATATATATTTATATGACTGTTCATTAACTTGGCGGTGTGTGGGAATCGAATTGGGACAACCCAAATACATATTGATACTGATCAAGAATACATACACACTTGTATAAGCCTGTACTTCTTCTGCCTGTACTTTTGCATCAAATTATTACATCCCACACATTGGGTAAAAATAAAATAAATAAATAAACAGGCCTGTTCCGGTTTTCACTTGTTTTTTGCGAATTTCAATCCGCAAGATTTGACCGAATTTCCCTTAAAATTCCTCTACATTTCCTACGAATTACCCTCCGAATTTCCCTTCCACATTGTGTTGAGTAATTTTTTGCAGAACAGTGCTGGAAAATGTTCTAAGCGAATCAGACATTTGCGTCAAAAGAATTTTCGCCTGTTAAAATAATTATTAATTATGTAATTTATTCATCAAATATTTATTTAATCATAAGTCGAAACATTTTTCAAAGGTAAAACCTACTTTTGTTATAACTTTTGTATTTTTGAAAGCGCGGGTTGATTTCAGTGCTGGAAATGTCTTTTTGCAGAGTTGTCAATTGTTGCACAGTGTTTGTTTACATAAATAAGCAGTTCTTTTTTGCATTAAATTACAAACAGTTTTGTCCAAACTTGCATTTAAAAAACAAGAAATTTAATTCTTTATTTTACGCAATACATAAAAACACTTAAATTGTGGTTTAAAATATGTACCAAAGTATTTACTACTTTCTTCACATACAAGGGCAGCCCTAATAAAATTGCCATTCATTTTCACAAATATTTGCGGAAACCAGAACAGGTCGAGCAAATCCGACAAAAAAGTTGGGTTAGAGTCTTATCGATTTTGGGGTATGATGAAATAAAAATTATTTAAAAATCAAATAAAATATTTTTTTTTTATCTGATAATGTAGTAATATTCCCAAAACATTGAAGTATTTTATAAATATTTTATTTTCACTTTAATTTTATGCTAAGCATGCCAAAATCATCGATTTAACCCTTCCGAATTCAAACTCACTTGCTCAATGTCACGTGAATTCAATTCGCAAAATCTTGCCGAAAGTGAAAACCGGAACAAGTGAGGGAAATTCACTTTCGCAAAATCTTGCCGAAAGTGAAAACCGGAACAGGCCTGAAAATAAAACGCAACAATAAGTCAAAAAGCTGCGTCTGTCAGCAAGTAGCGGTCTAATCAGCCTAAACAGCAGCAACAATAACAAGTCGAGCGACAACACACACACACACATACACGCACAACAACAACATTTATATGTATATCCTGCCTCTGAGCTGTCGTGTGGTGTGCGCTTTTGATCATTTTATAAGCGCAATTTCCCTTTTTACGATTATCTTCTCATGCGCAACCAAAAAGTCAGCCCCAGACCGCTGAGAAGCCCAGGCTTGTCCCCTCCCTCATCTCCTCCTCCTCCCCCTCCACAATTTACCCCGTTCCCACCTGTGCTCGGCATTAGCCTGGCCAACACAGTCTGCCCCTAAACGGGGACCATCAATACGTGGAAATTTGTTTTCAATTTTTCGGTTACAATGGTCATAAAAACGGTTTACGCACACACAGGTGTCTGTGTGTGTGTGTGCTTGCGGTAACACACACATACACAAAAGGGTTAAGGGTGCCGCATGTGGCGAGCGGGTGGAGGGAGGGAGGGGGGAGGAGGAGCGGGGATGGGATGGGGGTTTAGACCCTCAAAATGCAAATGCGCGACCATAAATAATGTGGCACGGACAGACAGACAGAAAGTCAAAGCGAAAGAGATACAGAGAGAGAGAGAGAGAGAGAGGCAGAAGGAAGAGGGAGTGAGTTAAAAAGCGAGATAAACAGATAAACAGAGTGAGAGAGAGTGAGGTGGAGTTAGAGGAGGGGGGGACAAAGGGCTGGGCACAAAATGCGACTGACAAAAGCGGCCTAATAAAAACCACCCACAAAACCGATATCAAAAACCCAAAATGCTGCCAAAAAATTTTGTTGGCGGCTGTAGGCTGCTGTTGTGGGCGTGGCACATGTGTGTGTGTGTGTGTGTGTGTGTGTGTGCGGGTGTGTGTGTGTTGATGTGTGTGTGTATTTTGGGTAGCCCAAAAACGCAAATGCAACGCTTCAATGAATGCGCTGACGCCGACAGACGGCGTTAAAGGGTTAACCCCCCCTCCTCTGTACTCTACCCCCCCTCCCTTGTTAGCCCCTCTCCTTGACTGTTGATAGTGGCTGTCGTCAGCAGCGCCGTTCGCGTTTAAACGACGCGACAAATTAAAATTCCCTACATCCGGCAAAAGCTATCGCTTTTCTTTCTCTCTCTCTCTCTCTATCTGCCTCTCTCTCCCTCTCTCTTTTTGCCCCATTGCGTAGGCGTTGCTTTTACAAGTTTAACCAAAAGTCATGCTCGATTAAATTGCTTTTGTTGGCACTGCCACTGTGGCAGCCACAACGGTTGCTGCATTGCCCGGAAGTTGAGTTACCAAAAAGCGCAGACTCAATTCCAATTCCAATTTTCAATCCCACCAAAAACTGTGTGGACTCTTCCCCCCACCCCCCCCACCCTTCTTTCAGCTGTAACGAGCTGCGTAGGTGCGGCTTGCAACACACTACCCCCTCCACACCTTCCCCCCCCCCCCCCGCTCTTTTTCATTGTCGTTGCTGTTGTCGGCGCAAATTTGAAAATCAGTTAGCGGTCAATTTTGTTGGCTTGCCACAAAGGCGGCAATACTCCGAAAATAATGTGGTGTTTTGGTGTGGCATTGTGCCACAACTGCACCCACCTTACCCCCGACTCACCCTCCCCCCCCCCTCCCCCCCTTACCCATATTCCATCGCCCCCCTTTGACTTATTAAAGAGCTGAGCAGCTGTGACAAAGTCGTTGCGCTCCTCTCTTTATGCCACATTGATTGCGTTGACTCACTTCCCATGCCACTTGCCACATCGATTGCATTGCCATTCAATTCAACGACAAATTGTTGTGCCCCCTCCCCTGCTGCTGACCAATTACCCTACCCTTCCCCCCACCCCGTTTCCTTCCTCTTACCACTTTTAGCGGGGTCAACAGCTATTATCCAATTTCCATATGCAAAGTTAGTTGATATTTTGCGGCTGCCACAACAAATGGCATAAGCCCCCCCCCCCCCCCTACCACCTTTACCCCTTCCCTTCCTCACTCCCCCTATCAATCTCAGCCGCTTTGCACCTGTCTGGCAACGTTGTCGTCACTTTGATTGATTTGCCATTTTTCTGCGGCGATTTTCATGTCAATTGCGAATTCTCTCAGCCATTCGATTTTAAACCAGCGATGAAGCTGCAGATGTCGATGAGGAGACGGGAGACTGAAGACTGGAGACTGTAGAAGAGGCTTGAGATAAAAGATAGGTGTAGATGTAAATGTAAAAATAGGTAACTTGACTGTGACAATAAACAACCGTCTCACCTACAACAATGGAAAAGGTTAACTAAAAAGCTTAACAAAAATAAGATATTGAGTTAAGGACGAAAGCTATCTAGAAATATTGGACAGTCTTAGTATCAGCATCATTTAGTTAATCTAGCGCTTGAAGAAGAGAACGCTTGATTAACAATTGAGAATGTATTTGTGTAGTTGTGAATAAGGCTGCAATCCGCCAAATTTTAAAAAAAAAGGTTCCAGTTTGATGGTTCGAGTTATAAAACAAGAATTCGGCTCGTGGAAATGTTTTAATTTATACAGAAAAAAAAATATATCATTTTCTTTATCGCTCCGTTTTTTTTGTCATTTAATACATAAAAGCATCCGAACATTTTAAGTAATCTATAAAGAAATGATTTTTTTTTTTTTGTTGTGTTTGAAATCCTAACAAATCTCAATTTATTTTCTTAAGTGAAACAGAATTTCAGGCACTTTGAGAACTCTACAACTCATGTTCTTCATTGACTTTATCAGCATCCGTGCAAAGTACTACCATATGATACTCTCCGATATCCTGACAATTTTCCTAGCCAGACAATGAAACTTAAGCAACAACACGAAAGACAAGCAAGCAAATAAGGCTCAAGTTGGAGTTGGAGTTGAAGTTGGAGTAGGAGTGGGATTGAGGAGATGTTGAAAGTGCTGAAAGAGGAACTTTATCGGCGGTGCTCCGTTTAAAATTCCAATCGACACCCGAAGTCGGTCGCTTTTGAAGCAGGTCTCTTCAAGCTGGCGACTTAAGCTGAAGCTCAAGCTCAAGCTGAAGTTGTACCTGTATCTGTAGCTGGTAACTGGTAACTGGTGACTGGTGACTGGAGGTACCTCTTTATACCTGTTACCTTCAGTTCTTCAGCCTTCTGTTTCCCTTGCTCCCTCCTAACCATATCCGTATCGTATCGTGTCGGTGTCTGTGTCTGTGCATATTTTATTCAAATTACCGCAGCTTCGTTGGGATTTATGTGACTGTATTGACCCGAACAGTAGCCACAACAACAACAACAACAACAGCAATTGAATAAAAATGAAAAAATTTAAAACAATTTAACACTTTACACGACATTCAAATACTTTTGTGGGAAATTACCAGAGAGCAGTAGCAGCTTTTGTCTGTGGTATTTCATCAGCTTTAACCTCCGCTGATTGTTGCCAACTACACACACACACACACTCACACACGCACAACATGTAATTGGATGGTGTTTATTGGGTGTCGTCAGCAATCGCCAATTGCCGCTGAAAATGTCGCGCACTTTCGGACGAAGTCCGAGTCCGATTCCAAGTCCATGACAATTGAGATGGACGCTGAAATTGGTATTGGTATTGGACCTGAAATTGAAATTGGAATTGGAATTCTACTTGGCATTGCACTTATCGAATTGGTCAAGCGAGCAAATGTCTCCATATCAGCGTCACGAGCTGAGCTTCTTAGTTGCCACTTGCCACTTGCCATCTGTAACTTGACCATAGAAAATTGCTAAGACCAACACAACACTTGGCTTGGTCTTGGCTGTAAATGCGAAAATTATTATCTTTAAATTTAAAACTGTGCATGAATTACAGCTACATGAATACATATTCATTGAGTAATGGGAACAAATGTAATCGCACCTCTGAAATCAGCTCCGAAAAACTGAAATGCAATTGAAAAAAACAAACTCTATCAAAGCAAATGTTTTAAAGTCCTTTTTTGTCATGTGACAAATCAATTCTGTTGCCTAGTTAAATCAAACAATTTAATCTTAATTAATCTAGTTATTACAAAAATATAGATATTTGAAGAAAATTTAAAAAGTCTATATACCTGTATAGATTTGTACATGTTTTAACTGAATTATAAAAAATTAACTTTCTAGAGATGTAACCAAATTTGTTGATTGTTTGAGATTGTCAGTGACAAAGGTTTAATTAATTCAATTTGAAACATTCAATAATTCAATATTTCAATTATCAAACCAATAAAATGGTTTGGTAAGAGATTCTCGTGTTTTAAATAATATAACTCAAAATTACCTTGATTTTGCCACATCTTCAAATATTTTTAAAAATACAAAAGTAGCTTGGAAAATATGGAAATATAATTTTTTCAACCTTTGATTGTCATTTCCTCGGTAACTCTTATTTTTTAACTGTCTTTCGTTCTCTCTTCGCCATCAAAGCTGCTTTCCATTCCATTCTCTTTGGGGAACGGCTTTTGACTCGGCCTAAAGAGCAGGGAATTAAGTGATGTGCTTAGATGCCGCGTAATACAAGCGATTAAATGGAACTTATTGATTTTGAGCTCAGCTCGAATTGTGCCAAAAAGCGCAGCAAGAAAAAGAGCAGCAACAAAATGAGAATTGGGAACAAGAGGAACACGAGAAGCAATAAAAGAGAACGACAACAAGGAGAAACACAACAACAACAACAACAATGACTCAGAATTGGGCATAATAAATTGGCTACAACTGACGAATTGTGGCAAGAAGCAGCAGCAGCAGCAGCAGGAGGAGGAGGGGGAGTGGGTGATGGCAGAGGGGGGAGAAGAGGAGGAGGAGAAAGAAGATGTCGCAAGGAAGTACGCGCACGGTTGCACATTGGGCGCATTTGTTGTTAGCAGTCGAGCCTGGACAAGGGACACAACGGAGAGAGGGCAGAGGAGAGAGAAGAGAGGGGTATGCAGCTGGGTGACAAGGGGGTGGTGGCGATGGAGGGGGTGGCGATGTATTGGCAACGCGAGGCTGCTGCGTCCAGCATTTAACACTCAATTTAATACGAAATTTATGGCCAGCGTCAGCGACGACATGCGACCGACTCGCCAACGGAATGAGAATGGAATTCTTTGGAGTGGAATACCCTTGCAGACGGGTACTATGATTTTGTCACGAGACATGTATATTGTTGATCACAAAAATGATCTAAAAATATATACAGTCATGTCCCATCTGTTTCTATGCAAACTAGGCCGTCAGTTTTGATCATATTTAATGCATATCCGTATTTAAGTTTCACAAAGTAGCTCGAAAATCAACCTTAAGCCCCATTTAGACGAGCACTTTTTCACCGACACTTTTTGTCACATTTTGTCAAAAAGCTGTCCGTGTGGCGTAACCACACAAAATTTCAAAGCGTCGCACAGTGGGGCCATTGCTGATTTTACTTTGCAAAAATCGTAACTTATGAACCAAATGAGATAATCGAAAATTTTAAATGGCATATAATAGATAACTTTTCAAGCTATGAAATAAATGTTTAAGTAAAGTGCCACGCCCCCAAGATACTTACTTAGGGGCTATCAAAGTTGAAATTTGTGAAATTTGTGAAAAAAAATAAATTTTATGGCACCTAAAAATAAATATTTTTTAAAATTTTTGTTTTTTTTTGTTTTATTTTTAAGGATTTTATTGTTAAAAATTACTTTCAAAAAATTTAAAAACAATTTTTTTTTTCGAAAAATTTTTTTTTGTTTTTCGTTGTGAAATTTGAGAATTTCATATGTCGACCTAATTCGGACGGTTTTTTGACAAAAAGTGTCGGTTTTTTGACAAAAAGCTGTCCCTGTCGCTCACCATCGCTCACCGATGGAATATAACGTGTTCTACTTCCTTCGGTGAGCGTTAGTTTTCTACCGACGCTTTGAAATTTTGTGTGGTTACGCCACACGGACAGCTTTTTGACAAAATGTGACAAAAAGTGTCGGTGAAAAAGTGCTCGTCTAAATGGGGCTTTATGCATGAAGAACTTTATTGTTTTTCAAAATGTCATAATTGGTGACCAAGTAGCTTTCAATTTAAAAAGCAATTTTATCAGGTGTGCTACAGAAGTCTCTTTCACTTGAATTTGACTTAAATTTGTATGAAATTTACGTAATTTTTCAGGTGAAAGAGATTTCTGTGGCACACCTGAATAAATAAAAGTAACAGAATATATGTGTATACAAAATTGTAATATCTTAACCATATTCACAGATAGTGTTTTTGGTATTATTTAATATAAAGTTTTATCAAATGTGGTTCACATAGATTCTGGGATCAGATATCAAACAGAAACGATCGTTCGAAAATCAACCTATAGTATGAGAAACTTTCTTGTTTTTTTTTTTTTTTAATTTATCTTAACTATTCTCTCAGATTGTGTATTCGGTGTTATCTTATTAAATCTGAACAAAATTGGTTCATGTAGCAACGATCAGTCGATCTTAGCATACAGTGCTCTGCGAGGGTATTTAATCTTCGGTATAACCTTATTTTGTTGTGAATTTACTTTTGGAATCGGTTATCGAAATGGGTATCGAACCCGCGGCGACATTGACGACGACGACGACGTGGCGACTGCACACTTGAGTGGATCCAGGGAGAAGGGTCAGAGAGAGAGAGAGAGTGTGGGAGTGGGAGTGGAAGTGGAAGAGGGAGACGTTGAAGGGCAACTCAAACAAATTAAAGACATTAGAGTTTATTTAATTTGCACAAGCGCAGCTGACCCCCAGCATTGACCCCGCTGTGACCCCTCGCACCACAGACTCTGTGTGTGTGCGTGTGTGTGTGTGTGTGTGCGTGGGTCTGACTTGACCAAGGGCCAGTGCAGCGACTGCAATTGGCACCTTTTATGTTTATCGTGTGACAAATTGTGCAGCCTTCACTTAAACCCGCACACACTCCCACGCACACACACACACACACACACACACACACACTCATTCCATCCCTATATGATATCAAAAGTCTCGATCCATGTCCAGTTCCATATGGGACCGTCGCTTAATTGCTGGGGTTGCGCCTTGAATCGACAGGCACTGGGAATCTTTTGAGTGTCAATTTCGTAAATTACAACGATTTGGCAAAAAGGCAAAAGCCAGAGCTACAGATGAGCATAGAGGTTGGAGGTTGGAGGATGGAGGATGGAGTAGAAGCAGCTACTGATAGTTGACCAGAGTAATTGAGTTGGTAAGCATTGAGGTTGTTCTTGGTGAGGGGATGTTGCCTTGTTGTTGATTGTCGTGTCATATTAGTCGCAGTGGGTTCGAGAATCTGTAAGTCAGTCCGAGGGTTGCTCTCTCAAGGGTTGTCGTCTCGTTCCGTCTCAGAGATTGAAATAAAGCCATCAGCCTAATGCGTTTTCAATATTCGCAAAGCAATTTTCTAATGAAGTGGCCGCATCTAAGCGATGCATTCGATGAAAGTTCTCAAGTCAGAATAAATCATTTGTAGGGGATCTTGAAAACAACACAAAAGATCAGCTGATGATAACTGATTCAGATTTTTGTACCAAATTATGAAAAATCATGATTGAAAATATTCATAAGACTTAATTTATGTTATGTTGCGATGTTAAAATCTATAAATAATATTTTGGACTATAAATCAAGTTAATTTAATCGATTTTCATGGATTGACTGAAGTTTAGTTAATTCTGACAGGGCTCGAATACATCTCAAAGCTGACAATTTGAAATTTGTAGTTTTTGGAATCAATATCTTTGGTCACAGATATATTGACAAATAAATTCATAATAAGAATAATTATCAATAATCAAAGATGGAATATTTAAAAATTTACGCAAATATCTATAAAGATCATCCGAAGAATAAGGAGTTAATAAAGAAAGAAAAGTCAATGCAGTGGATCAACTCTTGATCATAGTTGATACACTCAAGATCCATTCAAGCTCAATCCAATGTGATGAACAACTGTCAGTAAAGATCATTAGAAGAATCGCATAAAAGAGAAGTAAACCTTTATTGAGCATGATGGGACGCAAAATCAACATAATGTGAGCAAAATGTTGATGATCATCAGTGATCTATTTCATGGTTACGATTGTATCTGTTTAAACAAAATTAGAAGGATATTGAGAAACGTTAAGTGAACCCGCTGCAAAACCCATTTGGGCTGATCAAATTGAACGAATGATCGCGCTCAAGTGACGCCTCAATGAATCGATTGGGGTCTGTACCCAAGGTATACACATAGACATGAGAACGAGAATGAGTATGAGTAAGAGCATGAGTGCACTCAGAAAAATGCAGAACGGTTTGTTCTCCCAAAACAAGTCCTTAAGCACATCCCGTTTCGTTCTAAATAGAATCGTTTAGGAAATCGCTCTTGAATTCCTGCATCATTTTAAGCAAGCTCAATTCGAATCAATAAAATTCTCCTTTGCTTAGAATATTCAAATTATTCTTAGCTACGGGCACTGAGAAAATAAGAGTATAATTATCAGAATAATTTCTATATTCAGATTTCACTTTATACTATTGTTTATAAAATTATTGTTTACTACAAATAAAAATACAATTCAAAAATAAATTGAGCGTGTTTAGGAATCCGGGACTATGTCGAGCAAAATTCTGAATTCTTAAAGATTCCTAAAAAGTGCTTGACTTATCCGAACGCTCTTGATATTAGGAAATTCTTGATTCAAGCCCTAACGCACTTGATCTTTCTCTCAGTGTACGGCTATGGGTCCGGTCTGGCTTTGGGCTACCTTTTTAAGGGCAGAGGCAGAGTCAGTGGCTGGCTTATCGCGTGATACGATCGCATACTATAGCCGAATGTCGAATGTCGACTTCGTCTATATTTCGCGCGCAGGCAGCGATCACATATGCGGCCGTTACGTGCGATCGACCATTTGGAACCGATCAATTAGTTGGCCAAGACAACAAGAGGGAAAAGACTGACACTGACCGACAAAGAAGGGGCAGAGGAAAAGAACGAGATAGAGAGGGAGAGAGAGAGCGATCGTAGTCTAGGCAAATGTTGCGCTTGATCGGCGATCAACGAACGCGTCGATCGTTGGTTTGAGTGGAGTTGAGTTGAAGCTTCTTCAGTCGGGGGGGTGGGGGAACTTGCAACATTTTGTGGTAGACAGCAACGTGTTGTTTTATGCGCCCCGAAAGCGGCTCGCAAAGTGTCGGTCCTAATGGGAAAATTAGTTTGGTTAAATGCTTCGCTGACTCAACTCAACTCAACTCAAGTCGATATATGTATATATGTGCATATATAAAGTGTCAGAGTTCAGAGAGGAGCTGCTGCTGCTGCTGCTGTTGTTGTTTAATCTTAACCAGAGACGCACCTGACGGCTCTTTCACACGCTGCCGCAAAATGTTTGTGGCTGCAACAAGCTGCGGTTATGTCAGTTGGCCTGGCTATAATTTTTAGCACGAAACCTTTGTGCCGCACAATCAACAAATTCAGAGCCAAAGAAACACTTTGAATTTTGAAAAGCGTAGCGAGTCAAGGATAACAGAGAGGAAAAAGATACACATAGAGGGGTAGTTCTCCCGGTTCACGTACTGTTCCCGCTTCAAACAGTTGGCTCCATTGAAATTGAATTGGAATTGAAATTGGCTTGGAATTTCGTGCAGTTGTTTGGTGTCAACTTGATAAGTCGACCAGAAAGACAAACATACAGACAGACAGACAGACCAGAATATCTGCTGGTCTGTTTCAGAACAATGCGACACCAAAGTCCAAAATGTTGATTCCTCTCACAGGCGTTAACACTCCCGATTCTTAAAAGAGCCACTGCTAAAGTACATACAGCATCTGAATACAACAGCCGATCTTTTGTTTTTTTTTTTTTTCTCTTTTTTATTTATTTATTTTTTACTTTTTTTCTCTCTTACAACGCGATCATTAGGCGAGACTTGGTAGCTGATACAAAGTGTGTCTTAGAATCTGACATAATATTGATAGGAAGGATTTTAAGAAAGTCGGCCACGATTCTGGGAAAGCCTCAAGAGCTTTATCTGATATCTGAATTGCATCGACATTTAAAGAGGTAACTGTTCCATTATTAAATCCTTCAGAAACTCAGACGATAGCAGAACATCAATCAGAACATCAAAAGACTCTCTGATTTTCTGAGAAACTCACTATTAACTGATCTTCTGTTAAGGTCTATGAGCTTTCTTGGAGTATATTTGAAAGCTTGTGGAAATTACAGCCAGTCACAAATACGCATTTTTAGACCCCGTACTTTAAAAAAGTAAAGGGGTCTATTAACTTTGTCAAAAAAAAAAATGTGCGTAACAGGCAGAAGGAGGCGTGGCAGACCCCATAAAGTATATATATTCTTAATCAACCGTCTGTCCGTCTGTCCGTCCGTCTGTCCGTCCGTCCGTCTGTCCGTCTGTAAGAGCGCCTAGATCTCAGAGACTAAAAGAGCTAGAGACTCCAAACTTCGTCTATATTGCAAGCAGATCGAGTTTGTTTTAGATTTTGGATCGGACCACTATATCATATAGCTCCCATAGGAACAATCAGTTGAAAATCAAGTCTTAGTATGGAAAACTTTTTTTCTGTTTGAGATATTTCAAGCAAACTGACAGAATATGTATAAAAGATGGTCCCATACATACTGACCAAATTTTATTGAAATCGGATTACTATATCATATACTTAGATGCCATAGGAACGATCAGTCCAAATAAAGTCTTAGTATGAAAATCTTTTTGTTGTTTGAGATATCTTTATAATAAGTACGGGGTCTCCGACAGTCGAGTACCGCTCGACTGTAGCACCGCCGACTAGTTTGAAGTGAAGTCATCAGAGAGAAATGTGTTAAGAAAAAAATGAAATATGAATTGGAAAAGCATTGTTTGCCTAACTGAAAGATACTTTTGTAAGCTTAGCCACAGTACTTAGCCACCTACTTATGTATATAAATTAAATATGCATCAATGCGTTTTGGAGTCCGATAACTCGAAAAAAAAGTAAACATACATAATTAGCATAACTATCAATTATTTTGTCTCTTATAGTTTTTCGATATCAATAAATTTGTGTTGGCTCGATTTTAAAAGTAATAAATAAAAATTATATTCTAATTATAATATTGTCATTATCTAAATTTTAGAAATTTCTTAAAAGTTTAACTTTCTGAAGTAATTAATTTTAAAATCAAGAAAAATTACAACATTTTTGAGAAATCTAAATGAAATTTTGTACAACATTCAATCAGTAGAAATGAATTGCATTTCTTCCTTTCCTATGGTATTATAGACACTTTCGTCAATCCCCAGCATACCCTATTTGAGCTATTTAATGCTTGCAGGGTAATTTAAATTTGATATAATTGGAAGATTCGCATATGACATAACATCGACTACTGAAATTAATTCCTTGTAGGGTATTTCAGACAACTTTCTCTGCCCTGCATACTTTTCTTCAATTATTTATTGCTTGCAGGGTATCGAAAAAAGGCATTTGATCTTGTAGCATGTGCGGCAAGTGGCAAGTGGCATGTGGCATGTGGCAAGTGGCAAGTGACATGTATAGTTTCGAGTGCATTTTCCACTGTCAATTCATGAATGTCGTTGGGCAATTAAAACGTTTCGGAGCTCTTTGCATGACTTAGAGGCATATGCGCAACACTCACACATATGTGGATACATAGATACACACACACATACACACTTGCATATACAGAGAGAGAAATACAGTTGCACACGTGGCCAACTGATTAATCACGTAAATGCGTAGTTGAAGCTCTAGTTAAAGTCTGGGGTCATAGAAGATTTCGCCTAAGTGACAGTCTCCATCCCCCAACCCCCAACCCCTAACCCCACCACCTGTCTGTGTCCCCCCCCTCCCCCCTCCCCACCCTCTTTATATTTACCCCTGCAACAGTCTTGTTTACGTGCAGCATCGCAACATTTTTGCTCTAATGAACTAAATGGCGATGACGGAATCGGAGACGACAACGACGAATGATGACGATGACGATGATGATGATAATGATGATGATGACGGCGACAGCCAACAAGCTGAATCCGCACGCATGCCCACACCTTCAGCCCCCCATCCCATTTAGTTAGTGGTCCTTCTTCTTCTCCTTGACCAGCAGCCAGTTGGTCAGTCGACACAAACTACATTAATATGCCATGCGAGCGCTCAAATTGCAAGCCGTCCTACCGAATGTCTCCATCTCTTTTTCTAACGCTCTATCTCTCTCTCTCTCTCTCTCTCTGAACTGCAGCGGAAATGCGGCCAGGCACAATGACTCCTATCTACACAGAAACAAAATTCAGGACTCCGGTATACGATCTTAAGTTTGGTTATCAGGGAATTTCTTAAATCGAGTACGAGTTGCTTGATTCAAGCAAGATTTTTCAATACCTTCTCCGCAAATATTTGGATTATCGGGGCTCTATATGAATTCTTTCAGTGAAATCAAATGCTCTATGCATTTTTCACTATTTTAATGCAGATTGGTTGCCAGTTCTCCGCACATTGTGTTAATTTGATCAATAATATCCTGAAAACATGCATGATAAATTCATGCTAAATTTCAGAATTTTTGACTTGAATTTTAGAATGATTCAATTTGTTCCGGTGTACCTCCTATTGCTCCTTTTCATGCTTTCCTATTCATCCTCATCCTTGTCCGGCAAATGTGCGTCAGTTGCACACCAAAATTTGGCAGAATGGCAGCTAACTCGTTCCGTGGTCTCCCATCATTAACTGAGCACAGAAATGTGAGTAAACACACACACACACACACCCACACACACACACACTGAGTCTGGCATAGAATTCAACCAATTGAGTTGTGTCCAATGCACACATACCATGGTCTCTAACCGAAACTTGGGGTTACCCCGAGATGGACATGCAAACAACAAATGGATTACGTGCCCCTTCGACTAACATTGCCTCAGACACGAAGGCAATGCATCCTCTCGCCTCCCTCCCCCGCCCTCTCTCTTTGGGGGTAAGTGAGTATTGAAGGGGTCTATCAAAGGGATCTACTAAAATTCGGTGTGCACTTGATATATGTACATACATACATGTTATGTCCGTGCGTCATCTGCCATGTCCAATGTCTGTGGATGATAAAGCACAATAAAATGAGCCCTGAGCACATGAGATCGATGCCAAATGGACGAAATTCCCATTTTGGACCTAATGAGTTTGGCAAAGTGTTTCAGCCACGGATAAACATGTCTCCGAGCTTAATGCTGCTACACTTTCCTACAATTTTACAAAAGAAAACTAATATATTTTAGAGTTAAAGGCCTGAGAGTCACTGAAATCTGCGATGTCTATGTATCTTATTCAAAAACCTCTTTACGAGGTAAAAGTCTGGTGACGAAAACATTTTCATGCCCCAAAAAATTCTGATATCCAATTTTGTGACGAATAATATTAAGTTTTACATATAACATAAACTATGTAAAAAAATGTTGGCACTCGCCTTTCGTACTCTTCGTGCTGCTCTCATCACTAGCGCGGACTGCCGTCCTCAGTGATGTATATGTATCATATTATGCACAATTTAATAAAATAAAAAATACATTAAATTACTTTTCTACTGCTCACCATTTTTCTTAATTTTAATTTTTCCAATTTTTGAAATATTTGAGCCTAAGGGTTTTTTATGATTATATTTCTAAATCAATCTGAAATGCAAATATATATATATAGTATAATATAAAACATTATAAAATTTGCATAATTGATTTCTTTTTTTAAACGAACATTTCCAATGCGGTTTTGGGTGCCAGCAATAGGTAATTTTTAAGTTCAAAACCGTTTTTTATCCTTTATTTAAGTCATAAAATTTTTGCTTATCAATATATGGGATTTTCCGTTATGGGCTAAATTTGATTAGAGTCGTGTGTCCAACCTATCATATAATCTTTTTGAATAAAGTTGGAAAAACTAGGATCCTAAAACTGAGAACAATTTCCCCAATATTTTTATCCTTGGGCGCGATAAAGTTACAAATCGCACTCTTAGCTTAATGAAAATGTACAAATTGTGTAATAAAAATATTTACTTTCTATATGTATTGTGGTTTCTTTGCCTCTATTGAACTACATCGTATATCAGTTTTTTCTACAAACAATCTATCTTTTAATGGAATTATTCGAACTGTTTATTTTGTACCACATCTTTTCATTCCGACTTGACTTCAACAATTTCCTTGCTCACTTTTTGTCTTAAGTATTTGGTCAAACTGTAACTGAGCTATTAAATTTCTTTAACCGCTTCTTTCCTTGTATTGCGTACAGTCTGTGGAACTGCATCTTTTTTCTTAGCTCCAAGTGTCTTCCGGCATCCTGTCTAATTCACATTTCGCTCAACAGGCAAGTGCACAATATTCAATTTAACATTGAGCACAGCAGGTGCTACAATCCCACACCTACTCCCTTTCTCCCTTCCGTTCGTAGTGCCGTTTCCACACCTCAGCAGTGTCCTTTGCTTGTGGGTGACAAAATGCTTTGGTAATTGCTGTAAATGAGCCGTCTCATCATCTCATCGCACAATCAAGTTGCCTTTGTCCCAAGCTTGGCAGCCTTAACTTCATTATCCGAAAAACGCCAAAGTCGCTGGCCAAGAAAAGTTGCCCGAATAGAAAATCCTGCGGTTTCTATTTATGTTCATCTCCATTATCCTCTATTGAAGCTAACCGCAATTGCGTACCCCTTGCGCCTGCTCCTGCTCCTGCTCCTGTGCACACCTCGCACTGCAAATGGAAATGGAAATGGAAATGGGATGAGGAATTGCGATTGGGATTGGGATTGAGAATGGGTAGGAGGCTGTGGAACTCCAACTGTGTGGGGTAGCTGTGATAATTTGGGTGCTGCAGTCACCGCGGGAAATGTAATAATACATCCGAAAATCAGTTGTTATTATTGTTAAGCGTAAACGATACAGCCAGAGAGTCCATCCATCCATCCATCCATCCGACCCTGCACCCAGCCGGAACTTTGCACGCACTTCGGCGGCATAATCACAGTAATCATAAGCCAGTCAGGCAGAGTCAGCCAGCCAGTCGGGCAGTTAGGCAGTCAGAGGGTTGCTAATGCATTCCATGCCATGCCAGATATCCATATCAAATCCATCCCCTTCCTGCATCATTCCATCATCGACTCGAGGCTTGCTGACTCAATAGAAATGTTTTCTGCAATTGCGGCTCATAAAATCACAGCGGGTTAGCGTCTGGCGCGATCAGAGCACAGAACCATGAGCTGAAATCGAAACCGAGACCGAGACCGAAAACAAAACTGAGAGACCCCAAAGGAACAGAAAAATCTCTGGTCTGAGCATAGAACGCAGTTTGAAGCTGAATGAAAGCGATGACAACAGCAATAAAAATGCGCCCACCCAAAACAATGAGCCGAGAGAACGTGGTTAAAGGAGTCGAGTCAAAGGAGTTGAGGAAACTGAGCTACGGGATATCCCAAATTGCAGCTCTATAAAATGCTAATTGGGTGCGAAAGTTTTCGAAGCTCACACTGCGACGACGACCAGGGTAAGAAATATGAGAGAGACAGAGCGAGAGAGAAATCAAAGCGGAATTGCATTATTCTCAGAATATACTTGTGAAGAAGAAAGCGATTACCTATAAGCGACAGAGATGCTAAAAAACGGAATGGGTTCAAATACATTGAGACGGAGAAGAGACAAAGGAAAAATAAAGAGCAAATATTTCGCATACTTTAACGTTTGCGAATATGACATAAAGAGGAAGCAAGGAAATTGAGGGAGAACTGAAATCAACAGAGAGATTAACAGACTGAGTGACGAAAATAGAGAAGTGAAAGTAAAACATTTAAGGATGAGCTGAGAGATTTAAGAGTTAAAGAATAAATGAAGACGAAAGTATTGGAGCAGAGAATAGAAGAGCGCTGACAGTGAAACGTTTACGGATTAAAATAGATAAAGAAAGAACGGTGGAGACAAAAATCGATCTAGAAGCCTTAGGGTTCAATTGAAGTAGACACGGAATAAAAGAGTGTTGACATTGAATCGTTTAAGGATCATGAATGTCAAGAGAAACAACGTTAGATTAAAGGAGACAAAAAATATGACTGTCTAGGCTTTAAACTTAACATACAAAATTGGGCAGATCAGTTACTAAAACGATTAAATTTAAACTGATGACAGAGATAATGGAATTGAAGCTAATGCTGCGTCCAGTCTTCTCTATCATCTCAGAGCTGAAGAATGAAACTGATAAAGCCCCCCTCGCGCTTGCACTTCCGCCCCGTCCATGAAGAGCTCCATTAAAATTCAGTTGATTGGCGTTCGAGGAGCCTCGGAGTCGGAGTCGGAGTGTGCGTGTTTTGGTTACCGTTGGTGGGAGACACATTTTGGGGGCTGGATGTTGTTGGGTCTTTGGTTTGGTTTTTGGCGATGTCACCGCCGCGTTGCATGTCGCGTAGCCACAAAAAGAGTTGCAGGATATGCGAAAGGTGTTGGGGATGGGGCTGGTGGGGGTGGGGGTGTTGGTGGTTGTGGTTGTGGGTCGAGGGTGGAGAGAATTAACGGAATAATAAACAGGCGCTGCTAACGACACGCGGACGTTACCTTTTCTCCTCACAGCAGTCACTGTAGTCGAGGCATTTGTATGTCAGTCTACCTCTCTGTCCGTCTGTCTGTCTGTCTGTCCCACCACCTGTCTGGAACTGTCTACCTGGGCGCAAAGCTCTTGCACGAATCGTCACGAATTAATTGTAATTCATGCGCCGCAATTATCACATGAAAGCCCACAAGAAAACGAGCAGCCAAACAACTTGGCAAAAATATAATAATAATAATAATAGTAACCAGCTTAGGGGTGAGCGAGGAGTGTGGTCGAGGGAATGGTTGAAGCCTACACCTACAAGCTAACCACATAGTTGCAGGCCAAGTTTCAAGTTGCTGAATCAAACCTCGCACTCCGAGAGGAACAAAAAAAGGACAGGAGGCAACGTTACGAAGACAACTGCCAACTGGCAAATGTTTTCGAGGTCATAGCCTAACAATTTGTTATGGCGGCTTTACCATCGCCCACACCCACGCCCACGCCCTCATCCTCATCTGATGAGTGGGCGTGGCAATAGCAATGAGCGTTAAAGTGAGCAGCGCCAGCGAGGCATGACATTTTGTCAAAAAACACCAACAGCAACAGAGCTCAAGTCTGTGCTGAGGATTGGGCCGAAATCTGACAGCCCTACGACCCCCTTAACGACCCTACAGCCCCTTTACCATCGCCGATTCAGTGCTGACAGCTCTCAGCGGGAAATTCAAGAGATCAACTTAAATAAAGATAAACTAGAATGATTCAAAATGAAAAGGGGACAACACGTTTTTCCATTTGAAACGAATTAAATACGCATTTTTAAGTTCAGCACAAAGAGTTGAGCGAATGTTTATTATAGCTTTCAAAATAAATGAGTAAAATAATTAAGTTATATAGTAATTTATTGTGAGTTACCGCTGAAATTTGAAAAAGCTAAAATATATTAATTCAATAAATGAAGCATTTGAATTTCAACTGAAAATATCTTTAAAGGCATAAAAAGTAAAATCTGTCCAAGATAATACTGAAGTCCAATAATAATATATTTTGGATTACTGCAAAAAAATTAAATCTAGAAAGAAAATAGTCAAATTTGGCCATAATACAGCTAAGGGATATCAGAAAATCTCGCTGGAATAAAGCTAAATAATCGGCACTCAGCTGCTTTTATTTTTTTTGTTTTTTGGCGACTCTTAATCAGGCAATGGCCCTGGCCAAGGGATTGAAGGCGTGTCAGAGCAAAACTTGGCTCTCTCTCTCTCTATCTTTCGGTTTGTCCTTCTTTTGCGCTTTCTGTGACTGTCTCTCTATGTGTGTGTGGCTTCTGCCACCTGCCCCCTCTCCAACGAGACCCCTTTCCCCACTAGCCCCCCTTTTCAGTTTGCCACTTTCTAGGCTTGCCACTGAATTATGTTGATTGGCAGCAATTTGTCATAACGTGAAATGAGTTTGTTGTCGTAACAAGCGCCGCGCATTTAACGGCATTTTCCGTTGCCCAAAAGCTGTTGGATAGGGAAACAATCTCCAACCTTCCCACATCTCTCCCCCCCCCCTTCACCTGCACACAAAAATATGTCGATAAAAACAAACAAATTAACATTAAATGAAAAGATTAAGTGTTTAAGTTTGCAGTTTGTTGTGTGTCCTCAGCCATTTGACTGTCAAAAACACGAAACGAAAGGTGCCCCCTCCCCCTTCTCCACCCCTATATCCCACCCCCTACTTATTCATCAGCTCCACAGACAGTTGTTAGCCAGGTAACGACGCTTTTTGAGGTTATGCAATTGTCAAAATGGCTGACAGTTGAACTGTCAGACTGTACCACAGCAAGAAGTGCCGTTTATTTGGCATCTCTCAAGCTTTGCGGTCGCAAACGAATAATAAATGTAATCTTTTACAAGAGTTTTACTTTCGTTTTATCGTTTTGTGGTCGTCCTTTTTTTATAATCACATACAGATTTGGAAACTAAACACTGAGTATAACCTCAAATACGAATCTTGAGTTTGGAATTTGAGATTAAAAAGAAAAACAATCGTGTTGAATGCTTTAATTGTAGTAGAAAGTTGCATAGAAAAAGGGTTTCTGGTGGGACAAATGTAGAGAGGAGCGAAAGAACTTAGTTATAGCTGAAAAACAAAACAAAACAAAATAAAGTAATTGACAGATATACAGTTAAAAAAAAAATGCTAACCATTACATAATATCTTGAGCTTATAATGTAAGGTTAGCAGAGAACTAATATACAGTCGTCGGATAAAGTATTTTGACAAAACAAAAGTTAACCCATTTAGTACCCATTGAAAATTTTGTAAAAGTCTACTGTTTCGATTTTTTTCCTCGGTCTCAAACAAAAAGTTTGTTGATGCAAAAAGTTTCTCTAAACAATTTTAATAGTGACTGCAAAAAGAAATTTTCAAAAATCTCATCTCTAGTATTTTTTATGATTTTTTGTATGGGATGATCTTAGGAAAATTTTTTTTGAAAAGGATGAAAAAGTGGCTAAAATGGTAATTTTTAGCAATTTTCGAAAATCATAAAAAATACTAGCAAAGTGATTTTTGAAAATTTCGTTTTCCAATCACTCTTAGAATTGTTTGAAAATTTTTTTTGCATTAAAACAGTTTTTGCTTGAGACCGAGGAAAAAAGTCAAAACAGTGGACTTTCACAAAAATTCAAAATTTTCAATGGGTACTTAATGGGTTAAGAAAAGTTCTGTATCATTCAAACGGAATTCAAATGACCCTTCCATTGATGCCAAACTTAACATAAAGTAAGTTCAAATTACGAGTAGATTTAACTTGAGTTTTGTCAAAATACTTTATCCGACGATTGTAAGTATGTTGAAAATTGGTAAAAAGTAAACTTATTGACCAGGTACAAAAACAGACATATAAAACCATACAAATGGAGCCAAATTTTCTGCTATCCGACAAATAAAGCATACACTCCAGATTCTTCTAAGCGTTTTATCTTATTGAATACTGTTCTCTTATCTCTTCTAATTCCTCAAACCATTAAGATATACATAGATTACGAATTCTCAACCTCAGATTAATCTTTATACGACAGAAGCTTTTGTCTCTTAGCTTTAAGCTTATATTCTTAATTGTATATACTTTGTTTTAGGAGTTTCAAACTTTCCGTCTGAATCTTGATGCTGTTTCTTGGCCAGATTTACGAGCATCACGTATTCCTTCTGGCCATTTTCTCGCCTTCTGTTGCGGTCTCACAAGTTCCACAAGCTGTTTTCCCCGATTTCTCCGCTTTTCCTGCTCTCCCCCTTCTTGTAATGCTATCTATGTATTTCTGTTTGCTATTTGCTTTGCTTAATTAATGCAAAACGTGGCTGACAAACGGCCAGCGGCGTCTACCGTAGCCGGAAGTTGAACAATTTCAGGCTATTTAACTTGGCCAGCCAGTGAGATGATGGCCTAAAGCGTTGCCAGCATTCGCCAGCTTGCCACGCTTAGTTGGCAATAGTTTCACAGCAAATTAAGAAAAGGTTGGACCAACCAACCAACAAAGCCGCCTTCAAGCACACACATACACACACACACACACACACATAGATGTATGTAGACACACACACACACTCATAAAGACACCATACGTTTGCCGTATCCAAATTTGTGGCGACACTTTCTATGCAAATTGCAACACACACACACACACACACACATGGCCAGAAGGTACAGTTAACGCAGCGGAAGTACAGTCATGCACACACAAACATAGCTAGAAGGAGCATGCAGAGATAGACAGAGCGGAGAGAGAGAGAGAGTGGGAGAGTGGGAGAGGGAGAGAGTGCGACAGTTTTTGGGGGCAAAGTCGCATAAATCTTCGTTTTACACAATGTTGGCGGGTCAGTTGCAGTTGCGACGCTTTGTGGCATGTCCTCCGCGCTGGGACACACATAAACTTACACTGGGGCAGCTGTTTAAAGTTCTCTCTCTCTCTCTCTCTCTCTATCTCTCTCTCTATCTCCCTCTCTCTGTGTGTGTGGAACATACAAAGTTTTATTGAACATATTGTCTAAATAAGCAAACGCCAACTGAATCTGGGCGCAAGTTTTAGCTGATGTTATACCCTATGCTTAAAATTAATAAAATGGGTATTAGCATATTTTTTATTTATATGCACATTTACATAAATATTTTTATATGACATAGTGATGTAATAACATCAATGAATCGGGGCTTTAACACAAAAAATATGTATATTTATTTATAACTCGAATCACCATTATCCAAAGAAAACAGTTCGACTTATGGAGACTTCGACTTGGATTTTGTTTTTTAAAGTCCTTTCAAAGAAACTACAATTTCATTCAATCATAAATACTTTTTAAATGTCAAACTTTTCTTGTTATTTTTAGCAAATACAGATTCCAGTTTGTACAATACCTGTCGATATTCTCAAAAATTGGTTTTTTTGTTCTTTTTCTGTATGCAGAAGAAGTTCCCGATTCAAATGACATACAGTCGAACTTCCCTAACTCGAATCACCATTATCCAAGAAAAAATTTCGAGTTAGGGAGACTTCGAGTTAGGGAATTATTTTTTTTTAGTTTTTTTAAAAGAAACTACAAATGCATTCAATCATAAATACATTTCAAAATTCCAATTTTCAGTTTGTTCAAGACCTGTTAATATTCTCAAAAATTGGTTTCTTCGTTCTTTTGCTGTATCCGGAAGAAGTTCTCGTTTCAAATGTCATCATAATTAATTTTCCATTTTTTAATATAATGAAAACTGTTTTTGCTGAGATACCATATTTTTCATCAACTTCAATATATTTGGTCTACTTTCAAATTCCTTAACTAATAAGTTTGAATATTTCTTTAAACATTTTTTACACTGATGCGCTGACAAAGGAGTACATTACAAACATCTTTCCTATTGCAATCTCACAAGCCTAAGTAATTGTTGATGCAATATTCTATCATATACCATCTCCATATGTTAATGTACATCAATATTACGTATCAAAATGAGCCGGAAACAAAAACGCAAAATAGAAACGAAAAAAAATTCAAACTTTATTGGGGATTTTCCCGAAAAATTCGACTTACAGAAGTACGGGCCAATATTTTTGTTCGAGTTAAGGAGATTTTCGAGTTAGGGAAGTTCGAGTTAGAGAAGCAGATTTGTATGAAATTTGCTCAGTAAACGCTATTGCCACTCGATTTTGTTCGAGTTAGAGAAACTTCGAGTTAGGGAAGTTCGAGTTAGGGAAGTTCGACTGTAATTAGTTTTCTATTTTTTAATATAATAAAAACTATTTTCACTGAGATACCATATTTTCCACTTTCCACTTTCGAATTCCTTAACTAATAGGTTTGAATATTTCCTTAAGCGATAAACATTTTAATACACGTGTTGGTGCCATGGTAAATAGAAGAAGTACATTACGATCATCTTTCCTATATTTCACAAACCTAATCCACAACAAATGCAACGTTCTATCATATTTCATCACCATAAATTAATGTACATCAACATATTACATTATATTACATTACATATTACATATGGGCATTTCCAGAAAAAGGTCCACCACGACGAAAAACGTAAAATTGATTAAAAACTCACATCTTGTGAAATTTTCTTCCAAAAATGTATTCAAGTTATTTATTTTATCAATATACGCTAGAAAAAATTCAATAGGATGAACATATAGATTCTACATTGAAATAAATTCACTTTTTCCATATTTTTGACTATTTTCTTAAAAATTGATTTTCAAAATGGACCGTTTGTATTTTAACGATTACACTTAGTAGGACAGTAAGATTGTAACATGAACCATTTTAATATATAGAAATATATTGAAAGTTTAATTTAAAACAAGTTCTAAGAGTTATATATCGGAATATAGAATAAAATTTGATGAACAAACTCTTGGAAAAACTAGGTGGAAATCTTGTCACGTTCGCGATGTCACGTTACAAATTACTAAGAAAACTTGTAAAATATATAAAACGGTAGTTACATATCAAAATTATTTCTAAAATGGAAAACTACATTATTTTATTATTGTTTAAGAGTATTTTCTTCCAAATTACTCGCCACATTTCGCAGAGTTTCGCATTTGTCAAGATGAAGTCAAAAATGACTTCCATTTTTCGTCGCGTTCGCGATGCATTGTTTTCTATTAATAATTAAAAAACGACAAGTCTTCAAAGATTGTCTTTTATCATAAAAATAGAGTTGATAAAATGCATTAAACACGTGAGAAAACATTTTTGAAAATGTCAATTTTTGCCATTTTTTTTTTCATTTAAAGTCGTACGAATGTCGAGTTCGCGATCCTGGAAATACCCATATCCAAAAGCATAAAACAGAAACGAAAAAAATACTAACTTTAATGGGAATTTTTCCGAAAAATTCGACTTACAGAAATTATGGAGAAATTCGACTTACGGAAGTTCGCGTTACGGAAGCAGAATTGTATGTAATTTGCCCAGTAAACGCTATTGCGACTAAATTTAGTTCGAGTTAGAGAAAATTCGAGTTATAGAATTTCGAGCTATGGAAGTTCTACTGTATTTGTAGACCTTACAAAAGTCGATATATCGGTGTTACATGCATGTAACAGGTTACAGAAGAATTCGCCGAAATTATAAAGCTGCACCTTTAAAATTGTCTACTCGTCTACCGTTAGCTCGAACCTTTGGATACATTTCTTAAACTTAATTTAAAGAAAAATTATAAAAGCGTCGCACTTTTTTATACTCTACTATCTTTGAATTTATTTTAGCTTTATTTCGAAATTAACAAAATTGTATTAACAAAATTGTATACCATTTCAGATGTCTATTTTTTTGTAAAAATATAATATTAAAATCGTTATATTAACTTAGATTCTTTCAACAATTAAGAACATTTAAACAATTTTTGTATAATATTAGATCCGATGATATGAGTTTGAGTGCGATTACATATACAGTTGAAGATTTCATCTAAATAACATTAAGCGACAATATAACACCCAGAAATTTAAAATTTTTAGTAAATTTTGTTTGTACGTATCAATATGGATTTGTATGATGTGTACATAAATCTCTGAAAGTAAAGTAAATCAAAAAATGATAATGCCAAAGAACTATTAATATCAATTTCTATAATGTTTAGTAAGGGTCTAACTAACTACATGATATTTTAACGTAAAGTGCTTAGAAATTAACTTCGAATGCAAAATTAGCTCTCATTTTTAATTTAATTGAATATAAATATAAGTCCATAAGAATTGCAAAACATTTTTCATCAAAAGTATTCAAAATAGCATCCAATTGCTTAGAAAATAAAAATTACTAGTTAAATTTGCTAAAACTTTGACCGTCAGTTATTAAGTTAGGGTATCTCATAATCGACCACTTGCGACTAGATTAGTTGTTATTGTTGCTGTAGTTAGTTTGGTGAATTTAAATTAATTATGTTGGCGATGACCAGTCGAAATTTATGCTCTATAAGTTGGCCCCCAAGTGTGTGGCAGCATAAATTGCTGTTGTTGCAACCGTTGCAATCATTGCTGCTGCTGCTGCTGCTGCTGTTGCCAAATGTTAAGTGCAATTTCCATAATAGCCAAATTGCATTGGAACTGCCAATGGCTGACAAATCGACAATTGGCAATTGTCGTACCGTCAGTTGCAAGCTGAGACTTGCAACGCGCAACGCGCAACTTGCAACCGCGTGACACCTTAAACGCCCGTCCATTGGCCAAGTGACACAAAAATGTTGGATAAGAAAATTACAAAATTTCATGTGACACTTCATAAGCAAAGCAAAGCAAAAAGGGATACGTTGCAGTTGCAACTGCAACAACGGCAACAACCTTGCGAATTGCTGACAGTTAACAGAAAATTGTACGGGAGTGGACAACAGTAGCAATGACATGAGTGAGTGTGATCGACGGCAAGATACTCTGGCTTAAAGCCCACCTTCAGCGAAATAACCAGCAAATAAATTCAAATTAAAATACAATTATAAAATAAGAATTAAGACTGCATTTGTAATTAAATCATTAAAATAAATAATATTTGTAAACTAAAATTAAAATTAATCTTTAAACTAAAGCTTAAATTGTATATTTTCATTTATTACAAATTCCTTTTTTACGAATTAATTGTGAATGATTTAATCTTAAAAAAAACCTCTTTACGAGGTAAAAGTCTAGTGACCAAAAACATTTTCATGCCCTCAAAATTCTGATATTCAATTTTGTGACGAATAATACTATTAAGCACTATACATATAAATTATTAAACATAAATGTTTTTGACATTCGGCACTGCGCAAATTTTCCATGCTTCCTGTATATATTGCTAGTCGCCTTTGCACCCTTTGTGCTGCTTTCGTCACTAGCGCGGACTGCCGTACGCAGTGATGCCTAGGGCCTTAAATAATGAGCGTTAGCTTCTAGCACTAGGAATCGAAATAAATCACTGCGGACGGCAGTCCGCGCTAGTGACGAAAGCAGCACGAATGGTGCGAAAGGCGACTAGCATATATACACAGGAAGAATGGAAAATTTGCTATGACTGTCCGATCAGGTCAGGATCAGAATAATATACCGATAAATAGTAACAATGATAACAATGAACTATGAAAGTGTATTGACTAATTAACGAACTATGCAACATTTTAAAAGTAAATTTTTTCAGGGGACTGATCGACTAGCAGATACTATGTAGGTATGTTTCACGTCACTTTAACCAACTGCAGTGTAACTTCGCTCTCTCTCTCTGTCTCTTTCATTTTCTCCTTGCCTTCATTGCTTGACTAGCAGATACCCTATACTGTACTACTGCACTACTATCTACAAAGTTTTAGCTCGAGGCAAACAGCATGTAGTTTCAATTGATCGACTTACAGATATCCTATGCTCTTGCTCATCTCACCATGATATGCAAAAAAAAAAAAGACTTTCACAAACACATACTAGCGCAGACACCCTGTAATGTACCAGATTAATGCAAGAAAACTCTCATTTATCCTTCAGATATACGTTATAAAAGAGTTTCCAGCTATACAATCTTAAGCAGATCACGAAAAAACCCTTTAGTACCCTTAAACACCCTTCAGTACCACACATGTATGCTGCAGACTATGACAATCATTCGTTTTGCTACACCACTTAACACAGACTACATTTACAGGGTATTCAATTGCATTTCAAGAAACTTAACTGAACATTTGTTAAACTCGCACCGAACGACACTCTCTGCATATAAATCAGCTGTAGTTTCAGATGTCTTTCTGAATGAATCAGAATAAAAAGAAAAGAAACTCTGTGAATGTGTTGCTTCTTTCTTTCTTGATAATCATAACTATTGAATGGTACTGGAATTGGGTAGGGGTATTCAGATTCGGATCTTATCGGCGCCTCGCATTGTCGCCGTCGCTTTCACACCATCGACACGTAAGTGGAACCTTTAAATAGACGAGGGTCGCTGACACGCGCGAGGGAAGCAACGAGAGGGGATCGAGAGAGGTGGAGCAGGAGGAGGAGGAGGAGGGATTAAGAGCGGGTCGATCGTGACAACAAGTGCCACGACAATTGACTCAATGAGCGTGCCACAATAGAAAAACCAAACGTCAAGTAGACAAAAATAAAAGAAAAGAACCATTAATTGTCCCAGCTGATTCCCAGAAGTCACAAGTCTCTTCACATAATTTCAGTCTTCAAGCCAAGCTCCAAGTTCCATTTCCAGTTCCAATCTGAGTATAAATTACAGCAGAACAACATCATTTGTATAACTTAAATTCAAAACAAAAACCATTTTTAATAAATGTTTATTTTAGTTAGAGCTCGTAAATTTATTTAGATTTATTTCAAATTTATTTTTGTTTTGTTGCAATTCCTTGTGGCACAAAAAACCTAATATATATTTTTGTATTTACAAAGGCAATAAAAATAATTTGAAAACCATTTGCATTTTGATATATGACAAACGCAGGTAACATTTGAAATGTATAATTGGCTTGCCTAATAAACCCTTTTGTTGTGTTCAAATTCTCCCTCAAGGGACGGCAAATATTTTAAGCTCTTTTTTAGCTCAAATAAACTAAATCGATTCAACTGTGTTGTGGGAGTCCCCAGGGAAAAGGCTGACTTTAAAATGGGAGATTAGAATGATTAGAACGAAATAGAGCAAAGTATTCACAATATATTTACACTGAAACCAAATCTACAGAATGCACTCCGAGGACGGAGCGAGTTTATGAATGAGGATATATGATCTTCGTTCTTCTAAAACAGAAAATGAGACTTATTAAAAAAAGGTCACAGTATTTGCAAAGTATCTTTAATCTAACGAGAATTTGTTCCTTAAATGTATATTTTACCTTTATATTATCAAAATTTGCTAAGTACTCTTAATAGTATTAAAAATTATTTTTGGAAAATAACAACTAAAGGAATATACATATAGAAAATTTAAATGTACAACTGATAAGATAATAAAAAGTTATGAATTTATTTCTCATATTTTAAAACTTTTCCAAAACAATTCAGGGAAAGTTGTTTATTGATTTAGAGAAGCTTTCATAGATTAAGGCCAAAGCTTAAGAAAGAGTTAGACAAGCTTACAAGTTTCGATAACACTAGGCAACAAATTTCATTAAGTTTTTACTCCTACTTTTCCTGATTATAATTATAATCGATATCTCGAATTGTTTGCTAACCGCCTCAAGTTAGGCAACAGTTTAGATGACACAAAAGGCCAAGCTGACACTTGAAGACTTGCTCTGAGAGACATTTGACAAGTGCAGCAACTGGACAATATACACACACACACACACACACACACACTCATACATAGACACACTTGAGTGCGGCACTCGACAAAGCTTCATACAATAAATGCCATAATATTTCACACCTGTGAACACAGATCCCAGGCCCCAGATGAAGCTGCCACATGTGGCAAGTGGCTCTTTTGACTCGATTATCGCAAGAAAGGCGCAAAGCAGGCAAAAGACTTTCCTCACTAGAGTGCTGCCCATGGAAAAATGCCAGGGCCTGGGCAGCAGTTGAAGTTACTTCCCAACTCTCAACCCCCTCAACCCTCTGCCAGAGGAAACTCCCTGTGCCACCCGCAGTCCATGTGGCAGTCAGTCGACACATCAAAGCAAGTGAACAAATTAAGCTAAACAAAACCAAACAGTACACACACACACACACACACACACACACACACAGACAGACACACACTCAGACAGACTTGTCGGCATTCTTTCAAAGCTTTTTATACCCTTGCAGAATTATTGGGTATCATAATTTTGTCACGATTAAAATATAAAAGTAAATTATTGTTAGATTAACACAATTAAAATAGTCAAAAATGCATTAGACATAAAAATCCTTATAGAGCCCCGACTGCCAAAATATTTGCGGAGACAGACTTAAAAAATCGCATTTGAATCAAGTATTTCGTACCCGATTTAAGAAGTTCTAAGATTGCCGAGCATTTGACACCGTTGGGATTGATTTTATTTCGGAATACCGAATTTTTTTTTGAGATATCGCAAATAAATTCACAGACTCCCTCTTATATATAGCTGTCATAGGAACGATTGCTCCAAAATCATCTATTAGTATTAAAAACATTTTGTTTTTTTTTTTGCAGATTAAAGTTTGTTAATATAGTAATATAAAAAACTTATCTGATTTTAAAGATACGTCAAGCAATCCAACAGATTGTGTATAGTATTTCCCTTAGGTTTATACATTCTCAATAATTTAAGACTTACAATTGGATTGCTATTTTATATTGATATATTTATTTATTGAGAAGGGCATCAAATCTTCGGCGTGCTTAAAAAATCTGTCCTTGTTTTTTTTTTTTACTGTTGCTGCAAGTTTTGCCTCAAGTTGCAGCAACAGCGGCGCCAGCAGAAGATGAAGCTGCCCCACTTGAGTGCACACACACACACACACACACACTCGCACCACACACTCCTGGGTGTGCATGTATGTGTGTGTGTGTGTGTGTGTGTGTGTGTGTGTGTGTTTGTGTGTGTGTGTGTGAAAGTTCAACTTGAAAGTAACTGTGCTGGTTTCTCATTTCTTTACTTTTTCTTTTCGTTTTCCACTCTCATAACTTTGCCGCCTCTTGGACCGTGGGGTTGCCGCATTCCTTACGGTTACGAGGGGGCCAAAAAGAAGGCTTAAGAACATTTTGCAACAAGCCAGCATCATGTGGGCAGCAGCGTTGTAATATGGCAACCCTAAACTCTAAAACAGCATGCAAGCTGGCCAAAGTGCATGAGTGTAAAGCAGAGATATAGGGAGAAAGAGTGAGAAAACTTGTAATGTTAACCTCTAAGTCTGTCTTTATATAAATAATATATTTTTCAATTTTAAACATCTTCTAATGAGATTAAATTCATATTCTTAAACTCTACATACCATGTACATATACATTAGGGTGTCCCTTATTTGGTCAAAGTCAATATTTTTAAACGCATACGGGCTAGTTCTGTTCATTAGGTCTTAAAGCACTCAGAAATAAATTTTTACCTCAATCGGAGTATGATAACCCGTGCCGACTTGGATCGGAAAATTTTAAAATTATATGGGACAAAAAAAAAAATTTTTTTTTTTTTAATTTTTTATTTTTTATTTTGTTCATTTGGTCCTAAAGAACTCAAAACCAAGTTTTCACCTTAATCGGAGTACGATAACCCATTCAAATTTGCATCGAAACATGAAAAATCATTGAAAAATGCATAATCAGTGTTAAAACACTGTTTTTTCATGTTTCGATGCAAATTTGAATGGGTTATCGTACTCCGATTAAGGTGAAAACTTGGTTTTGAGTTCTTTAGGACCAAATGAACAAAATAAAAAAATAAAAAATTAAAAAAAAAACATTTTTTTTTTTTGTCCCATATAATTTTAAAATTTTCCGATCCAAGTCGGCACGGGTTATCATACTCCGATTGAGGTAAAAATTTATTTCTGAGTGCTTTAGGACCTAATGAACAGAACTAGCCCGTATGCGTTTAAAAATATTGACTTTGACCAAATAAGGGACACCCTAATATACATACATACAACCAATGTTTGTTTTAATCGAAAGCAATTCAAGATATCACTGCGGACGGCAGTCCGCGCTAGTGACGAAAGCAGCACGAAGGGTGCGAAGGCGACTAGCATACGTATATATACACAGGAAGAATGGAAAATTTGCTATGACTGTCCGATCAGGTGAAGTTATATACCGATCGAAAGGTATCAACTTAACTTTCAAATGTGCATACTAAGACTTTTGGAAACTCACCTGGTTCGTGAGATAAACAGGTGTAAGTGGGAGGGGAAAAATTTAAATTATTGGTTCTAATGGGGCCGTTGGAGCCTTTTTGAATTGTTTTTTAATTTTGTAATATTCTACTCAGAAATACGCGTCGAATAACACCTCATTCATTAAAATCCGACTACTCGTTCAAAAGATAATTAATTTTGAAATTTTTGGTGGCCTTCCAAAAATGAGATGAAAAGTCAGTCTGTTTGTTTGTTTGTTTGTTTGTTTGTTTGTTTGTTTGGATCAAAACGTTAATTTAGCTTAAATGTTTGAATGAGGACTTGTTCCTGCTAAAAAATCTAGAAACGTTTGTTCTACGACTTTTCCGAAAATTCGCTAGTTTAGCGGGAAATTGCTAAAAACCGCCAAACTTAAAACCGCCATAGCATCCAAACGATAGAAGTTACAGATGTGATCTATATATCGTTGAAAAGGTATTTTGAAGGGCTCTTAGGCATACCTACAAAGTTTTTAAGTAAAAAGGTAAACAGCTACAGGTGAAATAAGGTTTTTTTTTCACATTTTGGCGATTGCGATTTTGTTGTTGCCAGACAGTTTGTTTTAGCTTGTACAAACAATAAACAAAGTTGACAAAGCTATACTGTTAAAAAATATTGCAAAATCAAAATTTCTGATGTCTTATTCAAAAATTTCTGATATCCCATAAAAAACCTCTTTACGAGGTAAAAGTCTAGTGACGAAAACATTTTCATGCCCCAAAATTTCTGATATTTTAAACAAAATTTTTGCATTCGGCACTGCGCAAAACAGTGAGTTTTATTTGGTATGAAGAATTGAGACATTTTAGCGCAATGTGCCGAGTGCCAAAATTTTGTTTAAAATAATTTATATGTAAAACTTAATATTATTCGTCACAAAATTGGATATCAGAAATTTTGGGGCATGAAAATGTTTTCGTCACTAGACTTTTACCTCGTAAAGAGGTTTTTTTATGGGATCAAATTTAACCTTGAAGCCTAAGTAAATTTATTTGCTCTTTCAAGTAATCAGAAGTAATATTTTATTGCCCTGGCAACCCTAAATCCTAGCAAGAAATTGAAGATAATAAATAACTTTTAAGTTAATCAAGTACAATTGCCATACCCATCATTAAACATAATTCAGTTAATACAATATTTCGATCTCGAAGCCAATGCTTCCTTAGCCTGACAACCCTAGACTTTAACTGGCCAAGCGCGAGCATTCAACAATGCACCAAGTTAACAAATTCAAACTCAAAGTCTATTTGCAAACATATATACTCGTGTATCGTGACGAATACTTGCGTGCCCTGGCAACCCTATAGTCAAACCGAAAATATTCTCTAAGGAACCACAGCCTTAAACTAGCCAATATCTTGTTAGGCTTCCAGCTTCAATTTCTTTGACTCTCTTTATACATTTTGAAGTTTCCTTTCCCAACAGAAGCTTGGCAACCCTAGACGAGCTCAATGCCAAGCAGCTTCTATCTTTAAGAGCATTTATCAAATTTGATACTCCCCAAAACAGATTACAAGTGACTTAATCAATATTGAATTCTTCTCAACTTCTTCTAAATTTACAGGGTATCACAGAAATACTTATTTAACAAGACAGACAAAAATTCTCATCAGCATTTACACTTCAGGTAAGCTTCATCAGAATGTTAACAAAGTGAATTGATAATATGAAAAATATGAGGAGAGCATCTATTGCAATCCAAATTTCAAAACGTTATTCAAATCTTGCAAAAAAAAAAAAAGAAAAAAATTGGAATTTTTATAATTTGAAATTGAGAGATAAAGTTGAGATAAGTCTAATGCGAGTATGTTTGTATGTGTACATAAACATAAATATGTGAATTTAGTTGAGAGTGAACCAATTTTTGGACCAGAAATCATCAATTTTTGCATTGGATTTGCACAATTTTGGCAAGTGTTCGATATGCAATTTGTTAGCACATTTGAGTAACTGGTCGAAATGTTTATATTAAATTCCAATTGCTTGATTTCTCCTTTCCCAAGAGCAACAACAAAATCACCAGCAATATTTTAGCATATTTTGCAATGCAGGAAAAATACAACGCAACCCTCTTGGACTTTCCCTTCTAGGTAATGTTCATGCAGGTCTCAGGATTTGAAACTCCTTCCTCATATTATACATATGTATATGTACATATATAATTTTATTAGGCCATCATCAAATTGCTGTGACGCTGCAGAGGTCCCAAAAATCAAAGTGCCAAAAAGATGAAATATCAGAAGAAATGAAAACGTGATTATTACTTGATGAACTAGTAAATACCCCGTACTACGGATTTGCATAAGCTAATAGAGAAATTCTGAAAACGTTCATATGAAATGCTTTAAGTGGCAGTCCCAATTCTGTTAAGATTATTCCAGTTCTACAATTCATACTCATAATCGGATGAAGCTATGAAGCTAACATTTGATACACCTTCTACTTTAAGCAAAAACAAGCTTTACATTTTGAAGAGTCATAATTGGAGCACAACATCATAATGTTCTCACAGAAAATACTGCCAAAAATGGTCCAATGGTAGCATACTGTTTTATTAATGAAGATTTGTTAAAGACATTCACGAAACTAAAAAGTTGTATCCAATGTTTCAGTTCTCTAGTCTCAAAATAAAGAGAGATTTTATTTAAATAGTGTTTTAATCTTTCCAGTCGCATATTACTCACTTATAGTTTAAATTTTATAAAATGACTCCTAATTGCGCACTAAAAACATAAGATCTATGCTGAGTGAAAATTACATTATCCCAGGTCTTACCGTTTTGGCTTCAGAATGATTTTTTAGTCAATTAGTTAAAGTAACGACATATTTTTATTTTATGCATAGAATAGCTTTACAGCTATTCTCTCATAAATGTTGCAAATCTTATAACAAACAGATGATACCCGCTATGAGTTGAAATATCCTTACAACAACAACGAGCAACGAAAAAAACGTTAAGAAATAAGTAAAATACATATAAAAAGTGCGGGCTGGGCAACAAAATTAAATGGTCTGGAAAACTGGTCACTCTTGATGTTGGCCCTGGCCTGGAGGGTGGCCAACTGAAAGTGCGTGCATAAAGCATTTCTTATTACAACAACAACAACAACAACAATCAGGACAACAACAACAACAATCAGGACAACAACAACAACATGGAATGTATGCCATGCAAAATCATGCAAATTTTGCTTCTCATTGTTGTTGTTGTCGTAGAAACTAATGGGGCACAATGTGTCCACACTGAATGAGTCCAGTCCCCTTACCCTCCCCCCTTATTCCCTGCAGCAATGCCCCTTCCCCTTCCCCCGATCAACTCTCCAGTTTGCAGCTGGCCTTTAACATCAGCTAAATCATCTGTAAATGCGGGCTCACATCGCACTCCTGGCCCAGGACCTGGACCTGGACCTGAATCTGATTCTGAATCCACTGCTGAGCCATGTCCTCGATCTGGGCCTCGTTCTCGTCCTCGTCCTCCTCCTGGGTCTCCTCTTCTGTCTGGCAATGGATTGTGATTCAGTTTTTGGCCCTGGGTCGTCAACTCAGCTTTCCACAACGACGTCACAATGCACACACATTACGCAGTTTGCCTTGTGTCCTGAAAGGGATAAGAGAGGGGAATGGTTTTTGGCCAAGGGTGGCAACGTTGGTCCACGTTGTTGGTGGCTCTGTTGATGTTGGCTCTGTAGCCGTTTCAGGCGAGAAAATTAAATTGGCCAAAAGTTGAATCCATAACTTTTGGCTATGAACCGGACACACACACACACACCACTACACACACACACACACACACACACACACCACTAAACACACACACACCCATACACACATGGGCAGCTGTGTCGCCTGCGAAAATTGAGTGTAGCAAACGCCAGCGAACCCAAAGGGCATCATCGTTCATGGAGTTCAGGAGAATTTGTCGAGCATGCGAAAGGGGATGGTGTGGGGATAGGAATGGGAATTGGGGGGGGGGGGGGAATCAGCTAACGGTGGTCAGCTAACGGTGCACGTTGTGGCAGCCACATGGCTTAGTCAGCCATTTTGGTTGCCAGCCTCGAAAATGGATTGTGAAATGCAATTGGCTAATAAGTCCGCTGATATACACTGCAATTAAAGCAGCCCTCACAAATCGAAGCTCAACTTATCGATAGTACACTAAGTTGCAATTGCAAACGATAGTTCAAATATTTCTCATAGTTTAGACATTAAAAAGAGAAGTTTAGAATGGACGATATATTTCCAGGTTTTCAATCATTCATGTTATCGAAGTCTTGTATCGATACTATCGATAGCTTATTGTGCAACAAAAAATCTCTTTAAAAAATAAACATATTTTGCATATGAAAGCTTAAAAACGATAAATTTATATCAATGTAGTTAGAAAAAAAAGGCTTCTTCGATAACTATCGATAACTTACTGTAAGTCCATATTCAAATTCAAATAAATTAAGAAATTGCAAAAAATGTCCATATTCACAATAAATGGTTAGTAATCTATCTTAATATTATCGATAACTATCGATAGGCATACCTTTTTTACGGATTGAAACTGCTTTTTTATGCCACTTTTATCACAAATTAAGTAAAATTTTCTAAGGCATTTTCAGAGACACTCCCCAATATATGAATACTCATGTTTATTACTAATTAACTATCGATAACTGTGGCGTAGTCCCAAAAGGGAAAACTCCCCGAAATTATGGTGAACTTCCAGTAGAAATATGCCGACAAAGCCAGTGAGATTTTTGCTGTAGCTGAATTTTTTGGTTCAAGGGTAAACCCAAATAGTTCATCTGGCAATGGGCCTGGCTCCATTTTGGGTCAGTCTAATAAACAGTTCGCTCTTGCAGCTAGTCCCAAACTGACATCTCCTCCACCCTCCGACAAGGCATACCATTCATTTGGGATCTATATATATATATATATATATATATATGTGTGTGTGTGTGTGTGTGTGTCCGGGCACAGCTGCCCGTGTTGTTTGTATGATTTTCTGCTTAAAAGCCAACAGCAACCAGGCCAAAACTGCGTGGGTTGCAGCATTCGTTGGCACAGAAGGGGGTAGAGGGGGGCTGGGGCAACTGGTAGATACACAGAGAAAAAAAGTATCGAATTAAAATAGAATTTGAATGAACTGAAACTAAGTATTGGCGATATCCAAAATTCATCCTCAATCGAATTACTGAGAAAGAGCATAAAATGCTTTTATTAAATATCAATAAGCTTTATTTGACTCTAGATAAGCATAGATCATAGATGTTTTTCAACTGAATTCCACAATATTTAGTTTAATTTTTGCACTTCCGATATCGAGGCTCGAAATAAGATCGAGATCTTTGATGTTAGTAATTTCAATCGTAGTGAGAAATCAAGCTTAAAAGTGGCGTTTTTTTATATAGTATGTAGGTACCTTAGGGTGTCCCTTATTTTTTCAAAGTCATTATTTTTAAACGCATACGGGCTAGTTCTGTTCATTTGGTCCTAAAGCACTCGGAAATAAATTTTTACCTCAATCGGAGTATGATAACCCGTGCCGACTTGGATCGGAAAATTTAAAAATTATATGGGACAAAAAAAATCAAAATTTTTTTTTTTAAGTTTTTATTTTTTTGTTTTGTTCATTTGGTCCTAAAGGACTCGAAAAAAAATGTTCACCTAAATCGGAGACGATAACCCATTCAAACTTGCATCGAAACATGAAAAAACAGTGTTTTAACACTGAATATACATTTTTCGATGTTTTTCATGTTTCGATGCATTAGGACCAATGATTTAGGACCAAATGAACAGAACTAGCCCGTATGCGTTTAAAAATAATGACATAGAAAAAATAAGGGACACCCTAAGGTACATATGTATGTACATATGTTCATTGATTATTATGAAATTTCCTCCTTCAGTGGATCAGAAATCTTCCGAGAGGCTTTTTCTTTTCAGTCTTTAACTTAAAGCTTACTTAATTTACTTTTTGCCGAATAATAAATAATATTACTTGACTATTTCGCTCTGTGTGTGTGTGTGTGTGTGTGTGTGTGTGTGAGTGTAGCTTCGTATGGTGCCTTGTTATGTTTGTTGTTGCCTTGTTGACTGGAAAATATGACCGGCAGCTGTTTGTTGTGCTGTGTTGTTGCCTTGCACACACACACCCACTCACATTCACACACACACACTCACACACACACACAGGCATACATTTACAGTGAAATTTATGCACTCTCCTGAGCCTGTCCACGCTTTATTTCTTTTTTTTTTGCCCTGACTGCCGCCTTCTAGCAATCTAACTGTTAACCTGAATATGTTTCTTAATTTCTTTTTTAACAGCTTTTTTACTAATTTTTTTTGATTTTGCAAAAAATTCAGTCAGCTGCTGTCTAAATCCTTGGTGGACTCAAATTGGACAGCAAATGTCAGTTGTACCCAAAGGCGACAAATTGTAAGCATCTTTGCAGCAATTGCGTTGTGGCGCCATCTATAGGCAGGCGTCGACACTAGCGTAGCGCCTCAAGGCGCCATCTGTTGCGTGGCGCTCGCAGCGCATTTCTTTTAGCAAAGATAAAAGAAGAACGAAACACAACAAAAAAAGGGGCTGAACTGCAGCTGAGAACTGCGTTGTTGTTGTTCTTGTTGTAGTTGTTGTAGCTGTTGCTGCTTCTAAGGGTGGTTTCGCTTTCGATTTCATTAGCCCAAAGACAGGGTTGTTGTCAGAAATGAGCTAAGCAATAGATGAAACTGTTGTTGTGACTGAGAAAGTAAAGGCAAATCTTTTTATTTTTATTTTAATTAAAAAATAAATTTACTTTAATTTTTCATGATGTTTCCCTTTACGCTAACGATCTTCTTACTGATCGAACAATTCTAATTTTAACTTACGCACACACACAAACATACATACATCCATACACACGCTGAGTGTCGGCAAGCAGCGCTGCTTTTGCCCACACACACCGTTAGGCAGCGCGGTCATGTGTCAGCATTGGCCAAGCGCCGGTCGAAGACAACGCACAGACGAGACACAGCAACTGCAAATGCTCAGTCTCTCACACACACACACACACACACACCCACATGCACGACGATGACGATGACGATGACAACTGAGAGCGAGGGTTGTTTTTAGCCGCAGAGAGTCAGAGCGTCAAAGTGTTAGCGAAAGAAAAAGAAAGCGTGCGCATACGTCGCTGTCGCTGCCGGTGTCGCTGCCGCAGTCGCAGTGCCTGACGCTGCTGTGGTGAGTTTTCGCTTACGCTAGCGCTGCCTTTGCAATAGACTATGCTGACTGCGCTGCTAACGCTGACGCTGGCGTTGTTAACGTTTTAGATTTTGTCACCACCAAATACTGTCCTCTTATTATTGTTGTTGTTGTTTGTTTGCCCACATCGTTGACTGGATGTTGAGGCGTTTCTCTCTCTCTCTCTCTCACTCTCTGTGCGTGTGTGTGCGTGTGTGTGTGTGTGTGTGCGCCTCGTGACAAAATGGTGAATTTGCTCTGTTTGCCGTCGTCTGTCGTTTTACATGGCGTTTTCTAATAAAATGGCAGCGCGTGCCTGTCCACGTCAACTCCCCCCGGCGCCTGTCACGCCCATCGCCGCCCCCGACTGATACCGTTGCTTGATGATGTAATGTATAGTATGTGCGTGTGTAGTTCCTTTTTCTTCTTCTTCATCATCTTCTTCTTCTTCTTGTTTAATTTGGCTCGTCTCGTGTCAACCGTCGTCAGCATCAGCATCAGCTTTACCGGCAGCCATTGTTGTTATTGTTGTTACGGTTGTTGTTGTTATTGTTGTTGTTTTGGCTTTGGCGTTGGCGTTGTCGCCTGAGGGTGAAAAAAAGGCATTCGAGCATGCCATACACCAAGAGATCTTTGTACATACATACAATATATATGTACATACATATATTTATGTACCAGTGCTTCCAAATCTGTCTTTTCCAGACAGATCTGTACTTTTTCAAAAAAATCACAACTGTTCGAAAATCTATCCCGACGTTATAAAATTTAATAAATTCCTTTTGCACTCTGTAATACTTTTTTACCATTCACTTTTAATTTTTGAAAAACAAGTTGTTGTTTCACTTTTTTTAATTTTTTTACTTTGTAATACTTTATTCACATAGACTTCTAAAATCTTTATTAGTAAGTATTAAAAAAAACAATATTAAAAAAAAAAATACAATTTTTAAAACCTTTTCTTTTGAAGCTTGTCCAATCTGTTTTTTAACTAATCTAGAGTTGACAGCACTGTTATGTACACTGATAAAAAAAAAGGATCTAAAATCAAGATTTTGGTCCCAGAACTAAGAACTTTGGTCTAAAAAATGCGTCGAGAACATGAAAATCTTGAAGTAAGAAAACACATCTTGATTCTAAGAACATTTCAATTAAGACCAAGTTCTTATATTCAAGATTATAAATTCTTATATTTTCAAGACCACAAATCTTAGTATAAGAATAAAACTTATTATTTTTTTAAGATTATATGTTCTTATTTATAGACCAAAAAGTTTTGAATACTCAAGACAAAAAATCTCAAATAAAGATTAAGCTTCTTAACATTTTAAGAAGAATGAAGTAGTTATAGTTAACTTGAGGTCTAGTAATGTCGATATGACACTAAACAACAAACAACAACACACAAAACACTTGCAGAACGCAATGAGCATGGCTCGGTATACAGCAGTTTCAAGAGATGCCAATCTCTATCATCAGTACCGTTGTGCTGACTTGACCAGCGATCCAAGCCTAATGCCATCTTTGAGACGCCAGAGCCAGTAATTTGGTCTTAAAATGGTCTTATATTAAGAACAAAATATTTAAATTTAAGAATTTTATTCTTATATTAAGAACTTACGATTTTCAAGATTAATATTCTTAGTTTTAGTAATTTGGTCTTAAAATGGTCTTATTTCAAGAACAAAATATTTAAGATGAATGTTCTTGATTTTAGAAAGTGGTCTTTTTTTCAGTGTATAAGTAAATATCCCAATGTACACATATGTACGCAAAAAACAATAATCATTCTAAAATTCAAGTTTAAACTTCTTGATTTGAGCATGTAATAAAATAGTGAAAAAAACCCCAAAAACCGTTAAAGGATTTGAAAAATCTTGCTTGATTCACGTGATTCGTACTCGATTTAAGAAATTCCAAAATACAATAATATCTACTGGTAAATACATTTAGCGCATTGCATTGTGTGTGTGTCTATTTCCTGACTTTAATTGAAATACTTTTATCAGTTTGCCGTTAGCTGTGCATCATCATCATCATCAAGATCATCATCATTGACATCATTAACTTGGTCAGATTTTCAAGGGGCCCTTTGGGCATTGCAAATGCTAATAATGACGATGATGATGACGATAATGATAATGTTGATGATATGATCTAAGGGTTTCTGCGTTTGCTTTCATTTCATTTTCTGCTTTTTGTTATTTGCGCCTGATTGCGCAATTTTGTTAGCCAAGTCAGCTGTAAGGACGAGCCAGAACAAATACGAATACGACTGCAACAACGAATACGAATACGAATTCAAATACGAATACGAATACGAATGCGAATGTGAGTGTGAGTGTGTTACACTATATTTCAGGTAGTCAGAGCATTGGATAAACGGATCAAGAAAGTGAAAGTATTTATTTTCAAATGTTACTCAACTTTATTTTCAGTGGGTCAGCGTCAATTACTTTTGTGGACTTCCCCTCCCCGCTCCCTACCAACTACAAGTCGGAAATATCATTCAATATATTCGATGTATATTTTTGGTATTTTCAGTATTCAAACATCCTGCCCCCAAAATGTGTTAAATATTTCAATTTCAAATCCAATTCAATGGAATTCTAATAAACAAATCCAACTGCATGCAATTTTCATGGCCAGTTTGCTGGCCAAAACTAAAAACCCCAATAGTTCCATCCCCTCTTCCTCTTCCTCTTCCTCCCCCTTCACCTTCCCTTTCCCCCACACTTGGTTTTCCATATGAATGTGTTTCCCCTACAGACTGTGCAAATATTTTATGACTTGTATATTTTATAATCGTCATATTTTTGTTTTCTTTTAGTATTTTTCTATTTCGGTCGATTGATTGCCAAACGCTCTGTCCAAATATTCTTTTTATTTTTATTTCGATTTCTATTTTATTTGCCAATTTCAGAATTCTGAATTTTGAATTCTGAAATTGAGCTAAATGCAGGCATTGCTTCGATTAAGATGAGTGGAATTTGTGTACATTTAAATGGGTTAAGCATACGAAATTTCGAAATCGAGAGCTGCATTTGCTCAAGCAAATGGCAAATATGCTTACAAAAAATACTAGCAAAAATATGAATAAAATGTGCTTCGAAGATTAAATCCTCTTGCAGATAGCTTAATAATACTGCCAATTGATTAAGCCATTTGCTTGTTTTATTTTATTCAGCATTGAAAGTAGAAAGTAGTTTTGATATTTAGAATGATGTCATTGGCTATATGGTCGTCAGATCATAGAGCTGTCCGATATTAATATAACTTAATCCTGGCTTGTGCGATATATTAAACATTTTAAGTGCTTTCACGAAACTAACTTAAGAAATTGCACAACATATTTCCAATCTCCCGTCCAAGCTCGATAACTCAATACTTTGACTAACTCTCTTCAAATTAAGAAAATTTTCACAAAGCTACGGAAATAATAATACAATATAAGAGCTAAGGATACATTTTGGGAATTCCAAATATTAGCAATGTTATTAGAAATATTAAAATAGATTAAAATAAAAAGCATAAGCAAATGTCCAATATTCTTGTATAAATGAATTTTAATTATTTGTGTTTCATTAAGATTGTGTTTGAAATTAAAGTTCAAGTTTGAAAGTAAGTGTTTTCTTTATCGAAGCACGACTGTATACTATACATTGATATTTGACTCGAACCCCGATAGATTTTCCGACGGCGAATAACATAAATTAGGGTTAAAGTTTAAGATTTATATACAGTTGCTCAGTATTTAAGAGCTATATTCCACAGCAAATCGGAGGGTATAGTAATTTTGTCAAAACAATTTTGGAAAATACACAAACATTAATTTAGACAGACTTGTTAACTTAAATCATCGAGCTGGGATAAGAACTAACACTATAGATGAGATGGTATACAATTAGGTATCCCACGATGAAGTTCGAATTATAATGATGTGGGGACTTACGGTGAGTTTCGGGTTATTGCAGTTAATCGAAATGTTCATCAAAATTCTAAGCTGGGCTCCAATCGCGTATTCTGAAGCTCCCCTTCGGCGTAGAAGCGCACAAAAGTATGCAACATGTTTAAAAATGCAAGTGCATAGCTGCCAGAACGTTAGGGGATGCATTTAAGTGGTCGGGGGAGTTGGATTTTGGGGCATGGCGCCAAAAAATGCAAATTTCAAATAAATCAAATCAAATCAAACCAAACGCGCCGCAAGAGGTAACGAAGCGGCAGCAACACCAACGCGAACCGCCAACGGAGACGGGCGTCCAGCTAGACGAGGGGTGGGTGATAGGTGATAGGTGGGGGATGGGGGTAAGCATGGCGTACTATATGCAAGCCTAGGCTATTTGAGCACTTTTTAAATATTTCATGTTCGTTATTTTCAGCGATTGTTTATCGGCAAATTGCCTGGAAGCACTTTAAAACGCTTCATAGAGCACCAACAACAAGAGAACGGGACTGCGCTGCAGTTGACCGACTAACCAAATACCCGCACTCAATTTAAGATCAACATTATTTAAGTAAAATGTTTTTAATGAAATGGAACCAGAATTGCATCCATTTCATCATGAGCTGAGCTCTTGAATTTAAACATTTTTTTTATTTCCATTTTCGGCCTTATAGTGAACGAATTATATTTTTTAATAGCATACGAATATTGCATTCTAGACAATTTGTTACTACAGTTGACCAAGTTTTAAAGGATTATCTTAACCTTTATCCACAAATGACATTAGGAGAATTGTGTACTTACATATATGGAAATTTATGGCATGAAAAAAATCGATTCAAAGAATTTTTGCACATGACAAAAACATTGTTATGATTTGTAAAAAAACAAAGGTTTTTTTACCAAAAGCTAAAAATATAGAGATATCATCATGAAATTATTCAAAGCCAACAAAAATAATCTTTATTTAACTCGAGTATGTAGAAAGTTCAGAGATATATATATACATTTATTTAAAATATATTTTACTTGTTAAGTCTTTAGTTCTCTATCCAAAGGGAATGGCCCAAATTGCTCGATTGGTTCGGGTAGCAAATGTAGCAAGCGGCAACAGCAGCGCCCCCTAGCGTCATAAATACGCAACAAATGAAAAGAAATAACAACAATACAACAATAAATGTATTGTGCTCAATTGTTGTTGTTGTTGCTCTTCTCATGTGCATACAAATATTTTGTATGGCGCCAAACTCAGAGACCCCTTTTTTCCATTCCCCCCTCCCCTATTAATTTGCTCCTGCTTAGTGGGGCAGGGGCGGGTGTAGGGTGTAGGGGGCGGGGTGCATGGTGCAGTTATTTTCGGCTAGCCGCATTGGTGGACATGGTCGAAAGGCGGCAGTTGTTTTTGTTTTGTTTCTTGTTGGTTTTTTTCCCGACCTCTGATGATTTTTGCAACTCGTTGGAGTTCATTGTGCATAGTCAAATATTTTTCACCATAAATTTTCGCACGCCCATCAAAAATTGATTGAGCAGCGGACCATGAGCCTGCCACCTACATATATCTGCCACACACACACACACACACACCCACACACACACACACTTGCATTGTTTCACCATTTTATTAACTTTTGCACATTGTGAAACATTTTCAATGTTTTTAACATTGCCGCAGGACAGAAACTTGGCTAGATTTTTGATTTAACCATAACAAATACTAGTTATATACAAATATATGTACTCCCATACATATATGAAACTCTATGTCCATACATATATTGCAGATCATTAGTAATATCGAACTATTTTAATCACATGCGTCTTGCAATTAGCGATTTGTCGTGAATCTCCTTCAAATAGACACCTACCGCACCCTAGCATGCCACGCCCCCACGCCCCCTTCCTTGTCAACTCGGTGGCATGGTAAATTATGTTGCAACTTTTACATTTATTGCATTTACGGCATTTACAACATTAGCACAAATGCTATACAAAAAAGGTCGCAAAAGGCAAAACATAACACAGAACAGGGGCGTAGACAAAGAAAGTCCACAAGTCAAGAGGGTACTAAATGCACTTCCTATTAATAGCATATTAAGTTTCTAATGTTATTATACAATTTAATGGTTGCTTTGGTCGACTGCTCTTAGTTGACATTTAATAAATAAATAAATATATAAATTAACTATTGTAGAAGGAATCACGACACAAGAGCAGGAAATACTTATAGTCTTTCATTAAATATGTATTTACTGATATACTTTTCCAAAACATTGCGGGCTCTGAAGACTCTTCATAAGGCTAATTTAGATATAATATATTTTCAAATTAGTTTTTGCTGCTTTCACTACAAAGTTAAGTGAAAATGTGTCTGTTTTTTGTCTGCACAATTGTCAATTTGATATTTTGATATTTATTCTAGTCGTAGGTTCTTTATTATAGAACTCGGCCATTGAAAGATGTCTACAGAAAACATCTAATATTGTAAAAAGTTAAAGGTTTTTACATTCTTTTTTTTTAAACCCTTTTGTGTTTTCGGCTCATGTAAACAAAAAAGGTGAGCGGTAAAATTGTACTTTATGAATTTAAGGGGAAAATCACGCTTAAAAAGGACTTCCAGTTATTGCTTCAAAACATTTTTTTATTAATTTGTTGTAACTGTCATAATTAATTTAAGTCTTATTCTACTTTGTGTAAACTATTCATATTCATCATATCATTTTTGTTTCTAATGTGAGAGTCGAATTATTTTTATTTTATATTCAATTTTTTTCAAAATCCGTTTCTCAAGTTATGACAGTCTTGAACTAACTGAACGAAATATAAATTTATGTTAAAAATGTATATGCGAAAAAAGTGTAGAAAACCGTGAAAAGTGGAAAAAACCATTTTCCTAAAGGGTTTTCTTAAGTTGTACATATTTGAGCATTTAAAAGTTGCTCTAATTTTCTCTCGCCCTGCATCGTCACCTGTTAGCACTTGACCCCCCTTGCAGGGCGCCACTGTTTTGTGGAGGGAGAGAGTGAGAAAGGGGATAGTTGTCGCTGTTGTAGGGGTTTCCCGGATGCACAAAAAGCCCGAGTGCAGCAGCGTGCACTAATTTCATTGCTGAGTGCTTTTAGTGGAGCCATCGAGTCCGACGCCGACGCCCATGGCGAAGGGAAATGGGGTTGGAGGACGGGGCGAGAAGAACTTGCCATCAATCTGCTGGCAAAGCTCTCCATGCAAATGTCCTTGTCGAGTGGTCGCACGGGTGGGGGTGCTCCTGATCCGGCAGAAAACTTCAGCAGGGCACACAAAAAAAAAAAAAGAAAAAAAAAAGATGTCAACAGGACCAATTAGTTTGAAAAATTGGCATAAATGAAGCCCGAACCGAAGCGATGTGAAAGGGGGCGAAGGTTGGAGGCATTTGGGAGGCGTAGGTGATGTCGGAGGCGTGGCAGCTTGCATTCCGTTGAGTGGCAGCCATGTTGTAAATAAATGTAGCGGCCGCCGTCGTCATCATCGTCGTCGTCGTCGTCGTCGTCGTCGGAGCTTGCACCGTCAAGTGGCACTCGCATTGAAATTATGAGCACCGCCACCAACTCCATGCCCCTCTCCCCCCTCTTCCCACACGGGCTTCAGGCTAATGAGAAGAGATCCTAGGCTGGAGGGAAGGCTAAGACCATTCCCTTTAGGTGCATGGATATGAGTGTGTGTTTGAATGTGGCAATACAAAAAATGGGGAGAAGATTATAGCAGAGATACCGACTAAGAAATATTCGTTACACAACTTGGACATTAATTTAATTCCCTACAGCATACCTTTTGGCGCTTATGCTGTTGACAAACTAAAAACAGCCATAAATATCTTTAAATTTATCCGATTTGAATGCAATTAAGTTGGATAATATACATATAATAAATAGCATAAGAAAACGTTAAGCAGTTCTGTCATCAAAGATGGAAGGTATAGAAGGCAATACTCATATGGGGCTTATAAAATATACACACATAATATCGCTCATTCACATGAAGAGTGGCATAAGTCGAAAAACACGATTTTTGAGTTAATGATGCAGAAATATTCGCAATGTGGCAATCTATGTTGTGTGAAAATTACATCATCCTTCCCAGAGTGTGAGAAGAGTATCAAGGGTGCCACAGAAATCGCTTTCGCTTGAATTTCACTGGAATTTGTATGAAGTTAAGTGAAATTCAAGCGAAAGCGACTTTATTAACTCAAAAGATCGATATATCGCAGTTGCAATGCAATCGTTGATTTGAAAAGATTCTTTATGTTTCATAAAGCTCAGTTGTTTTTTCTCAAATCTACAAGTTTGGCCGCTTTTCAAAAAACATAGGCTACACTTGAAAACTTTAAATGCGTTTATACTTTATTTGGAAGGAAATGCTTTCTACGTTCTGTTACATACATTTCAACAAATACAGTATACCCTGACACTGATTTTGCAAGTAACGGGTATAAACAGCAGAGGATGAAAATCAAACGTGCGCGACAATGTGCCCAGAAAAAGGACCTCAAAATGAGCTGGAAATATTGGGTCGAAAGGAACTGGTAATAATAATATGCTGAATTGGCCGCCAAGTGGTGGAGGACAAGCCACACTGTGGTCGCCCCTTAATTAAAAATGCACAAATTCTCAAATTCTCCAAGTGCGCCACAGTTCAATAAGGACGATAACTGAATTGGGACGGGAATTTGGGAGCTGCAGTAGAAAACTCTCTTTGTATGCAAAGCATTTTTTAATTACGTTGGACGCTGGCTCAAGAGCTAGCTGCTCCACTTCAATAAAAGGCAATATAAAAAAAAAATAATAAAATAAAAAATAAAACAAAATAAACAATAAAACTGCTAGGACATTTCGGGCAACAAGAAGAAGCCATCCAAATGCCAAAATGGCGGACATCTTGTCAACTTCCAAGGGGCGTTGTTGGGCGGGGGGTGGGGGGAGATGGGTCGATATTAGAGCCGCCCTAATTAATTCACCCCTGCTGAGAGGGGAGACACAAAGGACGACGTTTAGCGCTCAAGTAGTTCGACGAGTGCTGCGACAATTTCAAACACTCCCCCTCTCAAAAGTACAACCCCTCACACACACACACACACACACACACACACACACACCCCACGCTCTTCTCACATAAAGCCGACACACTCTGTAGCGTTGAAATTAATTTTGCAGCGCTTTTAATCAAATGCTGCCACATGCAGCATATTTTACTTTTTTTTTGTTTTGTTTTTTTTGTTGTGCAACGACTTATGTGTCATGGATATGGAGAGTATGGCTGGATTACAAGCATTTCATCAAATGAATCAGCTCGAGCTAATTCCCAGGAGTTAGATCAAAATGGTGCTAGAGTAAAAGCAACCACCAAACCACGTTGCACCACCCAACCACCCAGCCACCCACCACCAACGGATACGGATACAGATTCCAACTCTCGACTTTCAACTCGACTCAACTGAACTCGGGGGCGACTCTCGACGCGCATTATAAACATGTCGTGCTTCCATTGACGGCATTTGAACAGACAAGGAGTTGAGCCAAGTGGAAAAATAATGAAAACATTCGAGGATAATGATGATGACGAGCTGCAGGACGATACTCGTCCACTTGAAATCGATACGAGTATGAGTAGTAAGTTTTGCAGGGCGGCAACTTTTATCAATACTCGCTAAAACGCTACACGCTAAGCTGGCCATAGTTTTGTGCCCCCGGGAGGACAGAGTCAATGTTAGGCAAAGCCTCTCTCTTAGCCCCTCATCCATCCAAGCATCAACAACCCCGAAGTAGGCTGTGACAACAGCCATCTGACAGGGAGACAGATGGACAGATGGACAGAGCATCGAGCATTCAACATCGAGTATCGAGCATCCTGTGTACAGCTTTTCAAGCAGTAACAACAACGGATGTCCTGAATGAGCCTCAAGGAAGTAAACACTTTTTCGACGACTGCACCCCAAGGCGCAATGTGTGGCAAAGTCTGCGATAGAGAGAGAGAGAGAGGGAGAGAGAGAGAGAGAGAGAGAGAGCATTGGGTGCCATTCACGAGTGTGCACAACAAATACTCAAACTTACACACACACACATCGCAGCACATCACACAACAATGAAAGCGCAATAAACAATATATTTTCGATAAAACTTGGATTTCGAAGGGAAATGGTTAGAGATGGGAGCTGGTCGTGTCGTGACACGACGCGTGTCAGCTAAACCGATACCAGATACACATACATGTCTCAAAAAATAAACAAGTCTTTTTGATAATACAAGTTTTCAGAGTATCTAAGACAATATTATTTACAGATTGGTTGACTTGTCTCAAGGATTATAAAGATTTTAACTTACAGATTACTTTAACCGATTGCACAATACCAAATACACAATTTGATGAGATTGATTGGGATATCTAACAAAAATAACAAAGTTTTTCATACTTGAGCTGAATTTTCGACCACTAACTCCGATGGTAGCTATGATATATGATATATAGTATGATGATGTACAGGGTCGAATCTCTGCCAATATTTAACTATCAATTTATATTATAAAATTATATAGCCCTTATTTTTATGTGTATACCATTACAATAATTAACAAGTTATTTTTGTTTTGAAAAATATAATCAATACGTTCCCTGCCAATAACTTAAAAGTTTCTGCCTGCTCAATAAAATCTTTTGTAAGCTAACCAATGAAAGAAGATATCGAATTCAGGTGATATCAAATACAAGTACTTAATCCTTATGTTTATTTTTTTCTTGGCTTTAACCCTATCGTTTTAATTTTAAAGAATATTCCACGGTTCCATCTCTAATGCCGCTATTAGTGGCGTCGGCAAACAACAGTCATGTCTATTTTCTCATACATATATACTTTATCATCATTGAGCATAGAAAGCATACTTGAGAACTGTTCAAGGTAGATCTCTACAGAAAACCTTTAAGCTTAGATATAAGTATTTACGAAAGGAATTAGCTGGCAAAAAATAAGAAGCGATATTTAACTTATCATAGTTATTATACATATGGGTATTTCCAGGATCGAGAACGCGACATTTGTACGTCTTTAAATGGCAAAAAATTGACATTTTCAAAAATGTTTTTTCATTTGCTTAATGCATTTTATCAACACTATTTTTATTATAAAAGACAAGCTTTGAAGACTTCTCGTTTTTTAAATAATTATAGAAAACAATGGAATGGAAGCCATGTTTGACTTCATCTTGACAATTGCGAAAGTCTACGAAAAGTGGCGAAATATTTGGAAGAAAATACTCTTAAACCATAATAAAATAATGTAGTTTTCCATTTTAGAAATAATTTTGATAAGCTACTATCATTACATATATTTTACAAGTTTTATTAGTAATTTGTAAAGCTACATCGCGAACGTGACAAGATTTCCACTTAATTTGTGCCAAGAATTTGTTCATCAAATTTTATTCGATACATCGAAAACAACTTGTAAAACTTTTTTTAAATTAAACTTTCAATATATTATATTTCTAAGAACTAAAATGGTTTATGTTACAATCTTACTGTCCTACTTAGTGTAATCGTTAAAAAACAAACGGTCCATTTTGAAAGTCAATTTTTAAGAAATTGGGCAAAAATATAGAAAAATTGTTTCAAGAAATTCAAGAAATAGCTGATAAAGGATAAAAAAAGTGTGTACGAATAGTTTTTCTGGTGAGTGTAAAAGAAATTGCATTGTTTATAATATGAATAAGTTTACGCAACGAGCACTCTAGATTTCTAGTAGAAGTTTTCATCTCACGGAAACTTTAATCTTAGAAATGTTTGAAAACCATAAACAAATTACTTATAGTAAAATTATAAAAGAAAACAAAACCTTTTTTGCTCATTTTCTATGGGCACAGGGTATAATAAATAGACCGATTTTTTGCAGAAAAGGTGGGAATTCCCATAGATAGAAATCATACTACATATTACTTCAAGAAACTACATTATATTATTACATTGAAGTCTTTTTTTGTGTGAATTGTTCCAATAAAAGCTGTTTGTTGTTGGGCTCTTGTGGTTTTATATTTTAAATAAAAAGCTTTTTAAAATTATTTGCAAAATTACTTCTAATTTAAAAAAAAAACACTGTTTTTTATATTTTTATAACAAATTTTCACTTTTTGGCAGCAAAAACTATTTTCTAACAATTTCTTGAGTTTGAGAAAATTTGAAAAATTATCATAATAAAATCCCAGTTTGAGAAAACTTGAAAAAGAACATTTGTGTTTGGAAAACGCAAGACGTTTTTATAGGCAGGTGTAAAACATTAAAAATGCTTTATATATACTTTTCTAAAAATATACTAATATTAGACAGTTAATCTGTATATATTCTCAAGTTCTCTGTTGATACATTTTCAGTCTTTGTTTTGGTGAAAAAATAGATTTGCGTTCAATGCAAATCTAATTTCGAATGCTTCACATACTATAAGTTAATTTAATAGCTGAAATTTAAAGTTTATAGATCTAATTTCAACTGAATATATTCTCTCGATATTTTGAAAATTGCATGGAAATTGCTTAAAGTAATTTAGAGTTATTTAGACGAGCAGGCAGCTGGTTGGGATGGGTATAAATTCTTATGATTTTCTCTAGGGTATCTACACACCGCTCAATTTCTGTTCGTTTATTTTAAGTTCAGTTACGACTGGCGACACTGTCCTGTTGTCCTGCTGTCCTGCTGTTATCCTGGCAGCTGCCACAACGCACTTTTATGGCGTTTGCTCTGACAATGTGGACAGCAAAGCTGCAATGGAGTTTTCATCCTGTCACGCCCTCAACTTTCCAATGTGCGAGAGTGTGTGTGTATGTGTGTGTGTGTGTTTGTGCGACTGTCTCTTTCTCTGTCTGTAAGCCTGCAGCCTGCAGGATGTGGGGCTTCTGCTCAGCACGTTATCCTGTGCTCCATTCTTTTGCTCGGGTTGGGAAAGGGGCACGTCAAATGTTTTGTCGTTTGTAATCTATTTACACAAAAAGATTCAGCAGACTCGTGCATGTTTTTCAAGAGCACCCAAACAGGGTACACACACAAACACACACACAAGCACACACACAAATACAGAGGATGCGAATTTCAGTTTTGAAATCCGTGCAGAGCATTCGACATCGTGTGACGGCGACACATTTGGCGTGTGCTCACCAAATTTGTAAGCCTCCCCTACCCCTACCCCTACCCCTTCACCTACTCCTCACCCCTTTGAGCTACCGCTGTCCTCTTATCTGCTGCTGTACCTTAGCTTTTATTCGGCGGCTTTGTGCAAATAATGAAAAAAAAAGAAATAGAAAGAAAGCAAATGAAAGAAAAAAACTGAATATGATAGCTGAAATCCTCGAAACGCCAACAACAACACACATAAGCACACACACACACACACTTGTGCCCCCTTCAGTTGATTGCACCTTACCCTTCCCCCTCCCCCAGCTCCACTCTCTTATTTTTTACGCCCTCACTTGGTCTATGAGTGTTCGCAGTGCTCCGAGTGTTGTGGTTCTCCGTCTGGAAACACAACAACATTGCACGATGTGGTTGTTGCATTTGTTGTATTCATTACGTTTTTTATGCCCTTGGCATGAAGCGCGTTGGCTAATCACACTACAGGACAGGTTCAGAGACAGTCTATATACGATACGATCGCACAGTGGGCCAGAATGCATTGAAGCTCCAAAAATTATGAAGATTTTATATGAAAGTCTGAAAAAATTAATGGCAAGGATCTAACAACAACAATCTGCAACAATCTAAGTTTCAATTATAAAAAAAATGCAAAATAATGAGAATTTTAAGTTTTTAGATTTATTAAAAATATAATACATAATACAATTTTCACGATTTGTTCCAATTATTAAATGATTATTATTATTAAATGAAAATAATAAGCAAAAAATAATAAAATAATTATTATTCCTCGAGTTTATTTTGTTTTGCTCAAAAAATATAAGCTGTTGGGATCAATATAATTTGACTTGGCGCCACAATGTCGCCATTTTCAACCACAACAATCTTGAGGTCTTTTGCCTCTGCTGACGAATAATTTGGGAATCTCGCAACCAGATGAGCTTGTAATCTATATAAACATAATATAATAAGAGTAATAATAAGTAATGTCAACACAACAAAGTGTTCAATATGTAGGAATTTAAACTCGAGTTAGATTTATATAAAGAGCTCAGCATAATTCCGAGCTACATGCTAACCAATATATACATATCTTAAAATAAGATAATAAATTAAAATAGAGTATAAACGAGTATAATAAATAGTGAAAGAAAAACAAATTAAAACCAGTATCGGCCCTGTGATATTCGGTTCAAAATCGCTTTGCAGCCTTAGCTAAAATAATTCCAAAAAACAGTTACTCAATACATGTTACAACACCTTAATTAAGCTGAATGTATAGCATTTTATCATTTGTAAATAATAAAAAATAATAAGTAGAACGAAGACTAATAGAAAGATAAGACCAATTTCTTGATATTCGGTTCAAAATCCTTTTTCGAGCATTGATTAATTTAACTAAATATGTATAGCATTTTATCAACACTGCCGCTGTAGTTGCTGGCAGTTTTTGCTTCAATCTGCCCCAGTGGCAATTGGAGGCTTCTGACAGAGTGAAAAACTAACTGACAAAGTGACTGACTAAATGGAAAAATGGCTGACTGACTGACTGAGTGACTGACAGTGCGACTGGGGACAGTTGAAACAGGCCTGCCAGGCACTCAATACACACGCTTATAAATCCAACTGTCTGTCCTGCACATATTGCAAAAGGGAGTGGGAAAAGGAACAGGAAAAGGGAAGGGAAAAAAGAAAGGGAGCGGACAGTTGAGGGTGATGACAACAGAACAGAGAACTCGTCGTTCTGTGTGTTATGTGTTATGTGCCAGAGTCGAGTGTTTGGTAAATAACACGTTCGTTGTGTCGCCATCGCCATCGTCCACAGTCGCATCCTCGTCCTCGTCCTCGTCCTCGTCGTCATCCTCGTCCTCATCTTCATCACCATCACCATCAGCATCAACAGAGGTACTGTACATAGGGTTGTTCTGTCTTCGTTGTTGAGCTTTCAGGGTTGAAATTGTGAATTATATATTAATAAACAGAAGTAGCGACAACAAAAACGCTAAAAGTGAAGTGCCAGCGTAGCCGCCATTATGCCAACTGCTGGCAACCCTGATCCCAAACCCAGATACAACCGCCGCAACAACAACAACAGCAGAAACAACAACAATAAAACGCCAGCGTGACACGTGTAGAGCCCCCATCTCAATTCAATTCGAGGCCCGCATTCAGGGCAGCCTTTTGACTTTTAATGAAATGGATATCATACTGAAACTGAGCCCAGTTCAGCATCATCATCATCATCATCATCATCATCATCATCATCAGCATCATCATCACAAAATGGTCTCCCTCACCCATCATCTGTGGGTAAAATTGCCACCCTCTTGTTGTGCACACTCAAGTGTCGATTTATGTTACTCTCTCAACTCGATTCGTCGACGCGAAAATTTTCTGAAATTGCACATATGCCCAATGCAATATTTCGCATCCGGATTCGACGGATTCGTCGACGAGTACTCATGGTCCTTGTACGGGTACTCGTGCTCGTACTCGTACTCATCCTTGTACTCGTTCTGGGCCCATGTTTGGTGTTGCTGTAATACACTTGAGCATAATTTATGCTGTTAATTAGTCGACAGAGTCATTGACGGAACGCCATTTACCGTTTTTCCAAAGGACTTTGCGTTTTGCAGTTTTCATACGTTTTTTCCTTTCTTTATATATATATTTTTTTTTGTTTTTGGCATTGTTTTGATGCATTACGTTGATGCTCTACGAGATTGAGAACTTGAAACGCGTTAATGAGCTCACAATTTGCGCTGATTGCGAAAAAATTGCAGTGTGATTGTTAAACAAAACGATAATGAAGCCGTTTACACAAGTAACGAGTGGCAAAAAGAGAATAGCGAATGATGAGCAGAGAATATGGATGTTGATTGATGATCAAAATAACATTAAGAATGCTTTAAATTTCAGGTGATTTCAAGTATCAAGCGTCTAGTAGTGTTATAAAGGTATTAACGAGTAGATAATAATAACTAACGAGTAGCAATTGTTGAGCAACGAATGCAAATGTTGGTTTACCCAAAAATTGTTTGTGAAAAGTTTTTTTTATCGGAAGGACAAGTAGCGAATAATATATAACGAGTGACGAGTAAAAAATAGCGAGTGTTGAGCAGCGAATGCAAATGTTGGTTTACCCAAAAATTGTATTTGGAAAGCTTTGGCTTCAGGTATCAGGCAACGAGGTAACGAGTTATAAATAGCGAGTGATTGTTGTCAAGTAGCGACTGTTAATAGCTTACAACTATGCTGTTCACATTTTGAAGGCATTAATTTTAAAGTATTCTCAAATAGCGAGTGACGAGTCAAAAGCAGCGAGTGGTAATGAAATCTTTCGATTATTCAAACTTCTTTACAATAGTGGCATGTGGAAAATATTCAGTTTTCCCTTTAAGTTCAGTGTGCTGTCTCCTCAAAGTGTGCGCCAATCGTGAGACACAGGAGAACGGGAAATTGCATCTCCCAACATATGCTTGTAAAAGTCTGCCCAAAGGCAGATGCACATAGTATAAAAAATCACGAGGGAACATTTGTCATTTCTCAAGATATTTTGTTGGGATTCGCCTTTGCTTTTTCTCATCTTTTTGATTTCTGCTTTTTCCAGGACAAGTGAGCGATTTTAATTAACTGCCAGTGTCGCAGCTCTTGTATCATCCCACACCCTCGATACTCCCGCATTCCCAGCCCCCTCTTTGTCCTCATTTTGTCGTTTCATTCGTCCGCGCCTAGCACTTCACTTACTTTCCTTTCTCTCGTTTACCTTCTGCTGTTTCTGGTGCACACCGAAATAAAAACAAAAGACAGTGGGGAAAAGTTGAACATTTTAAAATTTTCAGGTGACGAAAATGCAATACACTTGCAAACAAAATATATATTTAGATCAAAATAAAAATCACTATAAAAATATATAGAAATTGAAGAATACTCTGTTTCTCTTAGTATGTTTACTATCCTCAAGTAAGTACAATCCCTAAAAAAGTCCTTAAAAAATGTCACACAAAGTATCTTTTCACTATTTCATATAAATTTCATATTTCATTGTATTGAACTCGATTTCTGTATATAATTTTTGAGTAAAAAATAACGTATGGTATTATATATGATGGTAAAACGTCTTCTGTTCCATTTGTCGAACTTTTATTTAGTCATTGTATCGAAGTTACATATCGAGACCGCAACACCTCCATGGAAAGTGTATATAAAAAACACTGGTTTTTGGGGCGTTTGTCAAAGCTCATTCGTTGGGGATGTGAATGTGACTGAAAGTAAGGGTGCGGTTGAAGCTGGTGAGGAGCTTGGGGTTTCAGGGGCTAGGGATTGGGGCTAGGGATTGGGGATTGGGGATTGAAGACTGAAGATTGGGGGTTGAGGATGTGGCACTGCATATTGTTGACTGCTTTTGTTTTTACTGTTTGTGGAAAAGATTTTTTTCTCCTCTTGTAATGCAAAAATGCCGTCATTTCAAAAGTGGATGCAGAGCCAAATGAAAGAAACGACTGAAGACAATGGGGCAAAAATAAGGTGAACAGATAAGGAGAGAGCATGAGAGAGAATGATATAGAAAGCAAGCAAAGGATAGAGAGAAAGAGAGAGAGGGGGTTAGAGGGGGAGCATGTGCTGCGAAGCGTGAATTTGTCACCGAATACCGAGCCCAAAGTGCAATCTATCGCATCTCAGCTGTTCCGAACGATCCCAACTCGAGAAGGGAAAAACTTAAAGAATCAAGCTGTCGATTAATCGGCAAATAATACTAATATACCAAAATTCCCCATATTTTTTATTTTAATTCGAAAATAGTTGAAATAGTTAGGGAATTTTTTTTTTAGTATATTAAAAGAAACTACAAATGCATTCAATCATAAATAAATTTCAAATTGCAAATTTTTCTTGTCATTTTCAACAAAAAAGGATTCCAGTTTGATCATGACCTGTCGATACTCTCAAAATTTGGTTTCTTCGTTCTTTTGCTGTATCCAGAAGAAGTTCCCGATTCAAATGTCATCATAATTAATATTTCATTTTTTAATATAATGAAAAATGTTTTTGCTGACATACCACATTTTCAGCAACTTTAATTTATTTGGTCTACTTTCAAATTCCTTAACTACTAATAAGTTTGAATATTTCTTTAAACATTTTAGTACACTGATGCGACAAAGAAGTACATTTCGAACATCTTTCCTATAGCAATTTCACAAGCCTAAATTATTGTTGATGCAATATTCTATCATATTACATCACCATATGTTAATGTACATCAATATTACATATCCAAACGAGCCGGTAACAAAAGCATAAAACAGAAATGAAAAAAAAATGCAAACTTTATTGGAGATTTTCCCGAAAAATTCGACTTACAGAAGCACGGGCCAATATTTTTGTTCGAGTTACGGAGAAATTCGACTTATGGAAGTTCGAGTTAGGGAAGGCGATTTGTATGATTTGTATATGTACGCTATTGCCACTCGATTTTGTTCGAGTTAGAGAAAATTCGAGTTAGGGAAGTTCGACTGTACTTGTAAATAAACGTTTTTATTGAGAAAAAAATAAAAATAAAATATACAGAAATGTCCAACGCGGCCAAAATCTAAAAAATTAAAAAAAAACTCACATCTTCTTCCACAAAAAAATTCAAGTTACTTATTTAAACAAAAATCAGTACAATTCAGTAAGTTCACTTTTTCTATTTTTACTTTTTTTCTTAAAAATTAGCTTTCAAACTAGAGGATATGTATTCTAATGATTGTTTGCCAAAATCTGTCTTCTAGCTACAAGAGTAATTAAAAAGAAAAGGAAATCTTCAACACTTTTACAAACATTTGTTAATTACTTTAAAAGTGTAAATATTCAATATTATTTTATATATCAATTCTCAATAAAATCATAGAGAAAATTAAGTACTTAACGTGTCAATTAAGAAAGAAAGATCGAAAATCAAATAAAAAGATAGAAAAAAGCTTTTTTAATTCAACAAGCAATAACATTAACTTACGCTATTTAAAATCAAATTAAAGAAATTGATTAATATCTCAATGTCTTAAGTTTATCCCCAATTAGGCAGATACATATGCATAAGTATTATAAGATCTATTTAATCGGAGCATTCGATTTTTAGATACAACAGTTGACCAAGAGTTGGCCAAGCAACGTGAAGAGCCGAATCACAAACACACATACTTCTTCTTACTTTGTATGTACATATGTATATTTTTTGTATATATGTATTGGTGTATGTGTGTGTGTGTGTGTGTGTTTATGTACCGCAAATATGAAAGGCGTTCTAATTAGAGGGCAAAAATTCACGCAGAATGATGCAAGCCGCACTCAATACACACGCACACAAGCACACACACACACACACCCACACACACATATTGTACATACTTATATGTATATATGTATGTGTATATATGTATTTATAACAAGAATAAGGGGCGCAAATTCTTCAATTTAATAACTAACATCCGCAGGCAGCAGTAGGTGGACGCATAAAATAAGAGTGAGAGGGCCACGGAGAGCGGGAGAGCGAGAAAGAGAGATATAGAGATGCCAGAGATGGTAGATAGAGTGGGAGGGAAGAGTGCAGGGATTCAGACGGTCGTCCTGTGCCTGGGCAGCGCTTGGGTGACGACAACACTCAAATACATATAGATTTTATGTATTATATTCCAACAATAAGATGTTGAAACGAAACAACAACAGCAACAACAAAAAGCGGAAGAAGAAGAAGCAGAGAAAGGACAACCACAGGCAGGCAGCCAGCCAGCAAGGATATCAAAGTTGCTGTGGGACTCAACTGTCGACTTGACGAATGGTTGACACGGCCGCGTTCAGCATTTTGTCGTGTTGTTCAACAACATTTTTGGTGGTTGTTTGCGGCCCCTGACAACGTTTTTTGGTGGTGCTTATGGTGGTGCTGCTTGGTGCGTGGTCCTCGGTCCTTGGTCCTTGGTCCTCGGTCCTTGGTCCTTGTGGTGGCTGTGGGGCGGCGTTTTGCGCCATCGACGGAAATGAGACGTTTAATTTACATTTACACAACGCGATGCCGAAACCGAGCGATAAGTCCTGCGGGACGTCAAAAGGATCGGGATTTGTCGCACATTGCAAGTGACAGACACAGAAAACGAAATTTGAAAGATGCCCGTGGATGGGGGAGGTGAGCTACTAGTGACTTTGACTAGTCCAAAAAGTACAGTTGCTACACAGAGACCAAAATATTCGGGATTGCAGGCTCCAAACAAAGTTTGGGAATCTGAAATTATTTTTATGGAACAATTTGCCTATTAGAAGTGCATCGCAATTTAATATTAAACTTAAACAACATTTGCAGACACTAGATTAAGTAAATAATAATTAAATCGAAATTAATTAAAAATTCAATTAAATTAAATTATTGTAAATTATAGTTTTTAAAATAAAATATAAGTAACTTTATATAAAGTAAACAACACATTGTGACTAGCACATTAAATAATAAGTTTATACTTGTAGTGCTGGGAATCCCAATAAAGAAATAAATAAATGAAATAAATAATATAGTGCTTAAAATACCTGAATCGAACACGATTCCTTAAGAAACATATTATTTTCCCCTGCTTTTCCTAATTATTTCCAAACTTTCAATATTATATTATTTTTCAATATACATTAGAGTGCATCGATTTGTATGGGCCCGAAAAAATGAAAAAATGGTAACGCATTTTCATAATCTATGGTCAACTCTAAGATGTTTTCACCAAGAAACCGTAGTTCTAAAATGAATTCTTGGTCCGCGCTTTTGAGTTGAAAAATTCATTTTTTCGAACATTTATATCTTGGCTGTTTATGGGCCGATCCTGACAAACTTGGTGTCAATACTCTTGTTATGACCAGGACTTTTAAAATTCCACAGAACCAAAGGACAAAATTTCCTTTAAACATAATTTTTATCCATGGAACGACGACTTCGCGATTCGTCTCTATCTTAAAAAATGAGTCAGAATTAAAGCTATTTTTTGGCTAAACAAATTTTTTTTTTCCTTCAACCTGTGTTTTTAATTTGCAGAAAATGTAAAACCGATTTTAATTGTTAATATGTTGTTAATATGTTGTTCATTTTCTGTTTATTAAAAATAGAGGTTCAAGGGAAAAAAAGTCTCATTTTTTAAGATAGAGACGAATCGCGAAATCGTCGATCCAAGGATGAAAATTATGTTTAAAGGACATTTCGTCCTTTGGTTCTATAGAATTTTAAAAGTCCTGGTTATAACAAGAGTATTGACACCAAGTTTGTCAGGATCGGACCATAAACACCCAAGATATAAATTTTCAAAAATAAATACATTTTTCAACTTAAAAAGCGCGGACCAGGAATTCGTTTTAGAACTACGGTTTCTTGGTGAAAACATCTTAGAATTGACCATAGATTATGAAAATGGGTTACCATTTTCTGTGAAAAAAAATCAATGCGCTCTAATATACATAATTAAGCTCATTCTTTTTAAAAAGCCTAATTCTGACATACAATTTTAAAATTTACCTTCTGAAATCAGGAATTTTAAACTTAAATTTTAGCCATATTTTCATTTTCTGTGTAGTTGTGATGTAAAAATACATCGAAAGATGTACTTGACTATCAATCGAGTTAGTTAAATCAGTTTTCATGAAAAATCGACAACTAAGTTTAGTTAATAATGACTTGGGGATTTTATCTTATGTTGAGACTTAGGATTTTATATTTTGAATTTTCATAAATATCCATATCTTGAGGCACAAAATTATTTGAGCGAAATGAATAAAATTTTAATGCAGAACAATTTTAAGGGCCAAAGCGTGAACAATATGACATCCTGGTCGAAAATCTGTTTAGTTCTGGCAAAGTTACTTAAGTAGTTGCTTAAAGTGTGAAGTTTGTTACATTTTTGACCTAGAAACTTTAAAATTTTGTATTCATTTTGAAACGATTTTTAACAAGAACAATGAGACGTCTCAGAATACTTCAAAGTGTTATTGCAAATTAAACAAGAGATTTGAAATTTTAAATTGATTGAAAAGAAAAATATTAATTTAACGTAATAAATAAAATTGCACTGCATATTGAACTATGAATTAAATTGTCAGCAGTTCAGATTTGGGCCAAGCTGTGACAGTTGGTCTGATATTCGTAATTACAGCTACGTTATCTTATACATTTCTTTGTGGGAAACTTGATATACCAAATATTTGGAGTTGTATCGATAACTTGATTCATATTCTTATTTAATCGATATTTACATTTTGATATTTAGCTCGATTCACTACTGTGTAGTGTATGAAAAATGCGGGTGCTGACTGTATCTTCATGAATATTGTATGGCCAATTCGGACAGCTTTGACGCCAAGTATCCTTAACTTCCATATGCAACCACACACGCAAATATATATGTATATAAATACATATACTTGGGTTTGTATTTGTATTTCCGGTGCTTAAGACAAATTTTAAAAGTGCCTCATGAATTTTTGAGCGCATTTCCTGCCGCACTTTGTTAACGTCGTAACTCCAAAGTGCGTTTTGTCCTGGCTTTGGGTGGCAGGACGCCAATTAATATACATATACACACACACACACGAGCATAACAGATGTGTGTGTGTGTGTGTGTGTGTGTGTGTGTGTGTGTGTGTCTGCGGTTAATTCAAGTGAATGCTTGCGTTGATAATTGAGGCACAAATTTTGTTGCTGACTCAACGGGCGCCTCATTTATGCCTGCCCCCCGTTTCTCTCATAACTCATAACTCCTTGCCCCGCCCTCCTCGGTAGCCCCTTAGGGGCGTTAATTGACCATCAAATTAACCGGGTTCTTGGCATATTCCAGTGCACTATAGCTGCAATAATGTTAAGCGAATATTTTAAGGCATTTTCGAAATATGCTAAGCATTCAAAACATTTTCATTCGAAATATTTTGTTAGTTTTGGAAGGATTTACTTTGAAAATCGAATAAGATAAATATCATTTAAGTTTTTAGTTTCTTTCAAGTTTTTATTTTTCATTTTTACTCTTCATTTAAACCGAATGGATTATTGCTAATAACTTGAGCTTATTTGCAGTTAGTTACTATATGAAATGTTGAAATAATTGGGATAGTTCATTTTTTAATTACCAATGGCAAAAGTGATTGACTTTGAAAATTTAACAAGTTTTTCTTTCGTCTTGTTTAAAAATTGTTATTATTCATTGATTAGTTGTTTTCAGTCTTTGTAAATATTCAACTATAAATTGGGCTTTGCTTAAATTTCACTTGAAAAAACTTAAACTGAATTATACTATCATCTAGTAAGTTATATTCTCTGATTTTGAGAGTAAATAAAAATAAAATCTGTAACATTTGATATGTATCTCTTAACTATAATTCAATCCATCTTAAGTTCTATATACTTCCGATCTTAAGAAATACTGATGAGAGATAAGAGTATGTTTAGAGTTACAGTTTTCGGTAAATATCTACTTTTAATTAATGAATCTGAATTGTGAAGAAATCTATAAAACATTAGTTATATATTTAAATAACTTACTACATATAAAGATAAAGTATATTTTTTTTGTTTAATTTTCAGACTTCTTATCTATAAATCTGCCAAAATTTAAGCTATAGCGAAAAGATATTAACCAGATCCCTCATCTACATATAATATAGCTTACTCTTCGCAAATTAATGAAATTTAAACAACAAATGTTGAAATGCTCTAAGGGGTGAAGAGAGAGAGAGATAGATAATAATAGAGAAAGGCAGCTGTCTCTCTGCCTCTACCCGTCAAGAATTTCCCATAATGAGTTCTGGTCCGCATTGATGTGATTCCTATTAGCTCTTACTGCCGTTCGTTGGCCAGGCCAAAACTCGTCGTCGCCGGGCAAACAAACTATTTGCAACTTTTTGGCCAAAACGCCCAATTAGTGACACTCAAATCGCACAACAATTGGCAGGACGAGGAGTTTAGTTTCCTTCATGTAACTGGACCTCAATCAGAAATATTCTGCTCGGCACTTTTTGGGGCAGTTGCAAGTATTTTTCGGGTCGGAGGCCGCAGCACTTAGAAAATTGCGGCATAATCAGACGCTGCGCTGCCTAGAGAGGCAGTGGCAACAATGGCAACGGCACCGGAATGATGGATCAGACCAGGTTGCCAAAGAAGGCCTGAAGATGAGAGGATGGAGGATGGAGGATGGATGCTGAAGGATGAAGGATGGAGGGGGCAAAAGCAACACACAATAAGAGCAAATGGATGCCAGACTATGACCAACAAGGCAAGGGGACAACGGGGGCAACGGGACAGGGGAGAAAGGTTACAAAAGTGCTGACTGTGACAGCTTACTTTATTGGCAAAATCAAATCAACGTGGCATTTGCATGCAGCAAGCCAAAGATACAACAAATACGACCTACGACGAGTCTCATGAAATGGAGCATGTCTGGGCTCTGGACTCTCCTCTCTGCTCTGCTCTGCTCTGCTCTCCTCACACCATCTCTCCTCTCCTCCCCCCATCTCACCTCACCTCGTGCAACATCAGGAGGCTGCTGTGGCAGCAACATCATCATCATCGCCCTCATCGTCATCATCATCATTCGATGTCGTTGTCGCTGTGCGCTAAATGCAAGTCAAACACAAGTAAGAACGCATCAATCGAGTCTACTCGATTATCGATTACCCTGCTTCAAGTACAGTTTTTGTTCTTAGCAAGTATTTGTCGATTATAATTTTAATTAATTAATTCGTCATCGAAATATGCCTATAACCCTAAAATGATAACAACAAACTTATAATAATCAAAGAAAAACGTACATACGTATTTCGTAGTCGGTCTAAGACAAGCCGAGATCATCGAAATTTAGATATGACTTAAATTTATTGAATTGATTTTGTACCAAAATTCTGGAATTTTTCTTTTGTTGCATTACTGCTCCTCCTTCTTTATTCGGCCGTCTCTTCTACTCTTTGGTTCTTCTTATCTAAGTCTATTTATTTATTCCAACGTGATGAAATATTCAACCTAAGTACGAGGTGTGTTCAAAGTAGTCGCCCTCGGATATAATACACTTGTGCCAACGCTTTTTCCAATCCTCGAAGCGCCTTTCGCTAGGGCCATCAGATCGTTCTTCGATTCTGACTTGATCTCATCAATTGTGGCAAAACGTTTTCTTACATTGGTCTCTTCAGTTTTGGGAATAAGAAATAGTCGCAGGGAGCCAAATCTCGTGAATACGGTGGTTGGGGCATGATTATGGTGTTGTTTTTGGCCAAAAAAACCACGAACAAGCATTGAAACGACTATTTTAACCCCTTTTTCCTCCTTTTCATACAAAAAGTGGATTTTTAGCAGTTTTAAAAAATGCATAATAAATACTAGCGAAGAGATTTTTGAAAATTTTCTTCTGTTTGAAGAATTTTTTTGCATTACTTGGAGCACTTTGTTCCATTTTTAACGCAAATTTTTAATACATATTCCTTGATCCATTTTTTTCAAAATTCAAAAATCGAAGAGCACACAAAAAGTTGACTAACCTTTTCAGTTGTCAAAAACAAACTACTAATCGAAATTGGCTGCTAATGCAACCATATGATAAACATATGTGTCCGATTATAACACAAATAAAATAACCATAATCGAATGTACACAGCCCGCGAAAATTCAAGATTCACCTTTTCCTTTGAACACACCTCGTATATGTAGAGAATTTGAAGGTACATTTTTTGCAAAGGTAAGGCAAAAAAATCTTGTAATTCATTTATTTGCTAGGAAAGGTCGTGAAAGATCAGCATATAAATAGTAAATAAATTTACATTCAGATAAAATCGATAGAAATTCACTAAAATCGTAACAAAAACAGTAAGTTTTATTTCATATATTTTAAAATTAAGTATTGTATTCGTTGCATTGTATGTAACAGGGAGAACGAAGCATCTCCGGCCCTATAAAGTATATATATTCTTGATCAGCACCAACAGCCGAGTCGATTTAGCCATGTTCGTCTGTCCGTCCGTCTATGTGAGAGCCTAGATCTCAGAGACTGTAAGAGCTAGAGCAACCAACAGCATTGAGGAAGCTGTTTATAGACTCAGAGATGCCAACTTCTGGCTGTTACATAACTTAACAAAAAACTATAATACTCGATTCTGCCGATTTTGCAATGTCGTTGCTGTTGGAGAGCGACAAATGCTGGGGAGGCAAATGGGGGGTGTTCTTTTGCCTAGGTATTGAAGCTTGTAAAAATTGCATGGCGCTGCATTACCGCTTAAGTGCGCGCTCTACAAGAGTGGCTTTTGGCCTGTAGGCAGCCATCTTAGCCAGGCTATCCAGTCGTTGAGTCACTCCACAGTCATTCACATGCATTCAAGTGGCAGACTAACCCCCCCAAGCCCCCTTCTCCCACTACCCGGCTGACAGCAAGCAAATCGCATTCATGACATTTTCTTGCATTGACTGTGCCATTTTTTTTGGGTTGGGTTGAGGTTTTGACTCGACAGCAGTATTTATTTGTTTCGCTGTCGTTGTCGTTGTCGTTGTCGTTGTCGTTGTCGAGGCCGCCATTTGCCATTTGCGATTTACCATTTGCCAAGGATTGCGCATCCGCATGCGTTTTGGGGCGCCATGGGGTTGAATTTGTGGCAACGGCAACGGCAACTTGGGCGCACTTGACGCGTTTTATAATTTCCGTAAATAACAAACGGCTTAATTTGCGCATATTTCCGTTTGGATTTGCACGACTCGAGTGCCAGCTTGCCAGCCAGCCAGCCAGACTTGCCTTTGCCTTTACCTTTTGCCTTTGCCTTTGCCTTTACCTTTGCTTTGGGCCCAACTCACTGCCAATCCACACACCCCACTCGCACCCCCGTTCTCCATTCTCATTTGCTCAGGTTGAGATATTTTTCAGGCTTTCAGATTTTTTAGCTGCAATATGCGTAATTAAAAAAAAAGATGAACGCCAAAGGGCCGTGAGTTATGTGACATGAGCTACAAATGAGAAAATGGAAAAAGTCAACTTTCAGAAGAAAAATGAAGTAGTTGAAAAGGCCATAACGAACTGCAAGTTATAAACAGCATGTTCCCAGATATCTATAAGATATAATTAAATAAAAAAGTGTACAAAATTAAAATTTGTATCTCAAAACTAAGACCTAACTAAGACTAAGACCCTAAGAACCTCTCGAACTATTTATAGATTTTTACAGACTATAAAAAGTTTATCAAAATGAACAAAATGAATGCTTCAATCACTGCGGACGGCAGTCACCGCTAGTGACGAAAGCAGCAGGAAGGGCGATTAGCAATATATACAGGAAGAATGGAAAATTTGCTATGACTGTCCGATCAGGTCGAGTTATATATTGATCGAAAGGTATAGCTTCAACCAACAAACGTGCATACTTAGACTTTTGAAAAAAAGTGCCAAATTTTTTAATAATTTTTATGTAAAACTTAATATTATTTGTCACAAAATTGGATATCAGAAATTTTGGGGCATAAATATGTTTTCGTCACTAGACTTTAAGCTCGTAAAGAGGCTTTTATATATAGGTTGAAAAACTAGATTTTCAATTCGGAAACTCATTTCCAGCATTGAAGAAAAATTTCATTCTAAGCTAGGAATGATCCAGCTTTGATCTTTGAAAATTTTAGCTCTAATATTTCAGTATTAGCTAGAAAAGTCTTCTGCTTATAAAGCTCACTTTTCAGTTTAAAATCGAATGCAATAAATATGAAAAGTTGTTGTCTCTTAAATATATTTATGTAAAAGATGAGTGCAAAAAAAAAACAGCAGGATTTATTGTGTACAAGATGTCTGTTCAAGCCAACATTGATTGATCTCAAAAATCAGCTTAAGGTTAAGAGTGTCAAAATTAAATTTGCTTTCCGTTTGTAATGATTTCAAAAATGATTCACAGGCTGAGAATCAAAGTTCCAAGACATTGAATTCAAGGCATTGCACTACATAAATCTTAAGCTGTGTACTCGTAAAATGTTCCATTTTCGTTTTGAAATGATTTTGCTTTGAATCGATGGCCAACTGAAAATCGAAAATCCAAATCATAAATATCTTCAACTGCAAAACCTGAACAATGAGCTTAAGTTTGGGCTTTCAACTAAATTAAAGGCTTTTTTGCAAAAGTGTTAGCATGGAATTTATACTCAATTAGTTGTTGGCCCATTGAGAGGAAACAGAGCTCAATTGAACTCTGCAAAGACAACAAATATTTGCAACAGATTAATCCCAGCAATGCGCTTAAAGTTGAACCTTAAAAGCAAAGTGCCACAATGAAAACTGTGTATAGTACTTAGTTAGCTTCGACTTTTGAAACGAAAATTTCCTGAAACCAAAAACGGATGACAAAGACGACTCGAAACTGAGTCGCAATCGCAGTTGTAATTAAAATCTTTTTTTGCCATATGATTCTCTGTGTGAGTGTGTGTGTGTGTGTGTGTGTGTGTGTGTGTGTGTGTGTGTGTTGGTTCGTTCTCAGTGTAAAACTGAGTTTTCATTGATCTGTGGCTAAACGTTGTTAGCATTTCGAAACTTTGATTAGGTGGCCACAAAGCCGAGACGAAGCTGTGTGTGTATGAAGAAGCAAGCAGTGCAAAGTGTAGGAAACGTGAGCAAGAGAGAGGGGGAGATAGAGTAAGCGGGAGAGAGAGGGAGACCGCAACAGCCAATTGTGTTCAAGTCAAGCAGTTGGGCAAACAACGACACTACTATAATGATCATTACCACATTGTCGATGATGATGATGATGTTAGTAATGATCATGATGACAAAGTTGATGATGAGGTTATTTTTGCTGTTGTTGTTGTTGCCTTGTCACGATGCTTATGACGTCGTTAGCTTAATAACTGTCAAGTAGATGAGTTTTTGACTGTATCTGTGTGTGTGTGTGTCTGTGAGAGAGTGTATTGGTGTGCGTGTGTGTGTGTGTTGTTGCTATTATTGTTGTTGTCTGCTTTCTTTTCAGCTATCTTTTTATCTCGACAAAACTTTTTTTATTTTTCATTTTTCTCTCATTTTATTTTTTTTTTTTTATTGTTTGCCAAGCCGCATTCAAACAACAACTGCAACAGCACAACAACAACAACAACAACTGCTGAGCTTACTTGAGAGTGAGTGTGTGTGTGTGTGTGTGTGTGTGTTGCTTTTCAAAGGACATGTGCCAATATGACCAACTACGGTTGCCAACTCTCACAGTCACTCGCCACAATTGCAAGTGTGTGTATCTGTGTGTTAGGCAGTGTATGTGTGTGTGCGTGTGCGCCATCAATATTGCACATATGTATTTATAGATTTTTGCAATATAATAAGAGCTGCATAATTTGCCCAATAACGTTCTTCGAATAATTATTTACCCATATAATCGTTTATTATTTTTCTTATTTGTATAGTACATACGGGCTTTTCCGAAAATTCTTTAACCAAGGGCAAAAACTTAAAGTTGTCAAAAAACTGCATGGTTTTTAATAATAGTTGTTTTTTGTTATAATAGAATACATGTTCAGACTTCAAATTACAAAATCATAAAGGTTTTACGGTGGTTTGGTTGTTCATGGCCAAGATTAATCAATGAATTCCTCTTTTTACCTCTTAATTTCAATAAGTCTTGTAAAAAAAATACCCTTTTTTCAATGGCAAAACTGTGAGCAAAACAGTCGTCTAGCTCATCTTAAACTTTGTTTCATTTTCTTTTATTTAAGATAAAAACTATATCGAAAAGATATTTAATATATATTAATAATTTGAAAAAAATGTGTTTGTAAAAAGTGTAACGTCCGCAACAGACAAAAAACTAAGATTTTTAATAAACGAGACCACTTATCTTCATTTTTAAAGCTGAATTGATATGGTCATATATTCCACTTAATTTTTTGTATATGGATATTTTTTGTTTATTATGCAAAATTCGCTAATATAGGTGCAAATGCACGTTAACCTCAAATCGACTTCTATCCTTTGTAACGGCCGCAACGGAACTTTCAGCAAGCCTAAAGCAGTAAGCATCTTGAAATAGGTAGAAGAGTACTCCCAATGAAATGCATTTTTCACAAAATTTTATTAAAATTTACCAATCTGAACGCGAGCTGTATTAGTTTAAACATGAAAATTATGAAAAAATGATTAGCCCATATGTTAAATAAGCTTTAAACATTCCTTAGTATTTTTGTCTTGATATTTGCATATTTTATAGCCCTGGTAACTATGTGGGAATAACTCAAAAATTTGCTTTTTTTCAAATAACCCTTTATGGAACGTTAAATAAGCTTTTATTATTCCTTAAGCAGGGTTCTCATTGCTTCGCAATGTGATATCACATTTTGTTATGCTTTGTGATGATTTGCAGAATACGTCAAAGTGTTTACATTGGCAACACAAAATTTGTGTTTCACAAAATTGTGAAAGGCCTTGTGAAAAGACTTGTGAAAGCCTTCAATGTAAACACTACCAGTCAATGTAAAGAGCATCGCAAAAAATCACATGGAATCAAAATGTTCACAAAATGTTCGCAATTGAACAATAACAAGTTCCACAAAATGAATAAAAACTAATAAATGTCACTTTGCAATTGTCCTCCAATAATAAAGATTTAATTTTTTTGAAAAAATTTTATGAATGGCTGATATTAAGGCCTTCGACATTCTGAACTCGTATGAGAGGCTCGTCATGCTTGATCCGGAGGCTAAATATCGCAGTCACCGCAAGTAGCTCGCCTGGTGAAATTGGTTCGCGAAAATTTGTTGTCTTCTTCTTGATTAGTATCCGTCCATAGGCAAATAATTTTTGAATTTGAACGGAAGACTTCGCAGCTCTCCCGTTAGCTTTGCATACATTCCCTCTTTTCCACGAATCAAATTCATTTCGTCGATCCAGCAGGTGCGCTTTGCCTTGGGCTCATCATCGTCGTCCTCTAAAAGCCACAGCCCAATGACCGCCAAAGCAGCAAGCTCTGTTTCATCTTGTGAATCCATGTCTTTCAGAAAAATCAAAAACAATGCTAAAGGCCCGAAACACAACAATAAAATATTAGCTTTGACGTTTATGTTTTCACAAATGTGAAAGAAAACCAACTTGCTCGATGTGCTTTCACAATGGGATTGGGCTCAATTGAGCTGCTTGAACTTTAACAGGAGTTAACATAGTTTTTATCAAAATTGTGTCAGCCTCCTTCGCAAAAAATTTTTAACAGAATGTGAAAGTGGTGTTTACATTGGATTGTCACATTTTTGTGACTTCACAATTTTGTGACTATGCATTTAGTGTTCACATTGCCTTGTGACGTTGTGAAATGCTTTGTGTAGCGTTTGTGAAGCGTTTGTGACGCAGTGAGAACCCACCTTTAGTATGTATTTTTGTCCTGAATTTAGCTTATTTTATAATCGTGATAGCTTTGTTTGGTTTATCAACATAAATGTATTTGGCTTCCTAAAGTGGAATAATTTTCAGGTCTCTGATCTTTTTTTTGTGATCCCAACATCTTTCACTTTTTGCTAGTGATTAAAAGAAATCGAGTCAAAAACTCGATACGGAAAAATCTATTGCTGCCATTGGGCCGTTTACTTCATGGCATTAATATTATGACAGGGTGTTCTTAATATTTTGCCCATGTCTGTGTGCATTTTTGTGACAAGCTGCAGAGTCTGCTGTGACTTCTTCTTCTTCATCCGTCTTCATCTTCTTCTTCTTCTTGCCATTCTCATGTCCTCGACATTTGCTCATTTCCCCGAGTGGCGCTAAACAAAAGATATTTCTGCTTGCTGCACCCTATTACACCCAACCCCCCTGACCCTTCCCCTGCCCCACCAGCCACACCACCCCAACTGCCCTTCTTGCCCTCCTCCTTTCGCATCCAAATCAACGAAGCAGAAAAGTCAAATGCAGTGCTGATTATCCAGGCTAAGAACGAGAGGCCAACACAGGTGAATCAAACTCAGACTTTGATTCATATTCAACTTAATCTTTTCAGCTATTTCAGCATCGGCATATTGTTAAATATTAAGGCCAAAATCGTGAACTTTAACTCGGTATTTAAGTCAAAACAGCTCAAGAATACCATAATACAATGTGAATTCATGTGTGTGTATTTGTAAATAGCAATGAAATTAGGAAATCATTAATCAGATTTAGAGATGGGCATGGGCCTCCTTTTTGAGGCACGGCACGGCCCAAGCACGGCTGGTAAAAACTGAGGCCCAACACGGCCCAACACGGCCCAACACGGATTTTTTTATATAGGCACGGGCACGGCCCATGCCCATCTCTAATCAGATTACTTCATTCATTTCATTTTCTCGTTACGAATTAATATCTGCATTCGAAAAGTAAATATTTCTATTCAAGTTAAAGTCTTCGTCAAATAATTATTATAATAATATTTATTACAATCGATTGATAAGATAATTCCTTCCACAAATCGTATCCAGAGTAAGTAATTAATTTGAACAATAAAATGAATTTGAAAATTAATAAAATAAAATTAGATTTCCTAAAACTATTCATATTGCTGAAGTGAGCAAAAAAATTTAGCAATAATTTTTGGTACAATTTGTGTTCCAAAAAATTTGTTCTAAATTACATTCTTTTATCCACTCCAACATATGTATATGTATGTCTTCCTATATGTACGATAAAGTACCTGAAAATAAACTTCAAGTATATAATAATGATACTTCCTAAATACTTTCACAACTCTTTTAAACCATTCTGTTCCGTCATTAGCTTTTCAAGATCCAAAAATGTGCTTAACTATATTCCAATAGGGGCTAATCATGCGTGGCGGACGTTACATTTGCACGCAAACTTTCATGTTTAAACTGATACAGCTCGCGTTCAGATTGCTGAATTTTAATGAAATTTTCTGGAAAAATCATTTCATTGGGAGTACTTCAAACCTAATTTAAAATAAAAGCCTTACTGCTTTTTAAAAAAAAATTAGGCTTGCTGAAAGCTCGGCCGTTACAAAGAATGAAAGTTGATTTGAGGTTAACGTGCATTTGCACGTACACTGAGAATCAACTGAATAGGTTCACGATTACCGTGGTAGGAATTGGGCTGTAATTCCTAAACCAATGTTCCGATCTACATGAAATTCTAAAATTAAATTTTCTATAATTCTCTGATCCTTTAATAATTAGATGGCAAAGTATGATTTTCATTAACTTAATATTTATAACTTATTCATTTTTTCTTCTGAAAGAGTAACAAAATGAATGCTTTATTTTTCGTTCACCTGAATAGGTTCAGCTGAATGAAGTTTAATTTTTTGATGAAATATTGCGATAAATCAACAAAATTTGTTTGTAAACTTGTAATTCAAAATATTTTCTTTATATTAAATGAAAAATTAGTCGTGAATAGCAATTGTCCGAGTACGAAAGAGGCCAAATCCAGGCCTGTCACAAAAGTGATCTTGGCCATATCCAAATCGTTAACAAAATTGGACGGAGCCAAAATGTTGTGAGTAACTTTTGAAGAAACAATGCCGAATATGACAAAAATATGAAAGACGAAGTCAAAAACGCGTCCACTGCGGCACACAGGTGACATATTGCTCGAAATGCGTCCAATTCCCACCTCTCAGAGCACGAACTTAAAGAAATTTGTGGTGTTAAAGCAAGTGTATCAACTGTAAAACGTGTGATTTTGTTGTACTTATTATCATCTAAAGTGATTGAAACTTAAAAAAATTGTATTTTTTTATTTTTTACACACAACCTTTTTTTAAATTATTAATTATATATTAAATGTCTTTTCGATACAGTTTTTATCTTAAATAAAAGAAAATGAAACAAAGTTTAAGATGAGCTAAGCGCTAAACACTCAGACGACCCTTTTTTTACAAGAATTATTGAAATTAAGAGGCAAAAAGAGGAATTCATTGTTTAGGCTCGGCCATGAACAACCAAACCACCGTAAAACCTTTTTGATTTTGTAATTTGAAGCCTAAAAATGTATTCTGTTATAAAAAAACACAACTATTATTAATAAACATGCTGTTTTTTGACAACTTTAAGTTTTTGCCCTTGGTTTAAAAATTTTCGGATTAGCCCATATGTCAACAGCTCGAATTTTTTAGAGTCAAAAGTTTAAATTATAGAGATAAATTCAAAATTACAATAACAAACTTTGTATTCACAATTACTGTTAAGATTTTGAATAACTTAAAAGTTTGTAAGATAATTTTTATAAATTATTCAGAATATAACGATGAAATTTTGAATAGAATATAAAATTGAAGAACATTGAAATAGAGCAACAACATATATAAATTGGGAATCGTGATTAAAAATTTTTAGATCTATTTACTTCTACTTTATATTTAATTAAAATACTACATACATATACATACGACATAGTATATTTCAATATATAATTTAAAAGTAATACTCTTTACGGTCATTAATGTTAATAGAAAGAACAAAAATAATCTCAAATAGTTAAATTTAAATGTTTAACAGCAATTGAGACAAACTGCCAATAAACTCCGCTCTTCGCAGAAAAAGCCGCTCTATGCGATTCTCAAAAGGCTGATGCACAAAGCAGTAGCTCAAAGTGAATCCCAAAAATCCTCTGAAATCCACTCACCTGTCATATTGGCTGAGCTTTAAAAAATCGCCTGACAGTCAACAGAAATGAACTAAAAAAAACAACAAAAAATAAAAGTTAAAAAAAAGAAGGGAAATGGCAAAAGAAAAGAATGGAAAGAGAGGGAAAAAATCTCATTAAATGCAAGCCAATGATGGCCTCCGTGTATCCACTTTGCTGACCGATAGATAAAGTCTATCACCTCCCCACCCTTCTCTCAATCGTGCATCCGTCGGGCAGTTGAGCAACTTTATTTACGACCGGACGACAAATCCCCAACAGCCGTAGAATCTGCGCCACAAGGACAAAAAGAAAAAAATCAAAAAAAAAAAAAAAAAAAAAGCGGCGCCAAAAAAGTTTTTGCGACCATTTTTCATCATGATTCGACGTAGGTTGGCAGCCAGATCTGGCTAGTAAAGGCCAGACGAGTCGAGACGAGACGAATCGAGTTGAGTTGAGTTGAGACCAGGAACAGGACCAGGACCAGGACCAGGACCAGGGTTGTCATAGCAACGCAGCTAACGCGTCACTTTACGTGTCGGATTCGGGTGTTGGCAGCCATATTTGCTCTTATAGCGCTTTACTTGCCTTTCATTCATCGCCAGGCAGAGCAGGCAACCCTCCCTTAAAAATAAAAAAAAACAAAACGAAAGCAACCCAAGCAGGAGCAGCAACCCAGCCAACCCAGTCAGCCCGGCCAACCCGGCGAGCAACCCTCTTGTCTGCTGCACCCCCTAAAGTGTACATATATATGTACATACATACACACATACACACACACATACATATGTATGCATTGTTGGATGGGGTGTCTGTTCCAAGGGGGGTGGAGTGTCTATGTTTGTCCTTGTTGCTGTTGTTGTTGTTGTTGCTGTCCTCGCTGCTTCATTTGGCTTCAGTTCACTTTAGCCGTAGCTTTTTGTCCTAGACCAAAAGGACCAAAGGACTGTGGAGCATGGAGCATTTGGACCGAGCATTTGGCACCACTCACTGGCGCGTCCTTTGGCTTGTGTCCTGGCATACTTAGCTAGAGACACAGTCCTACACAGCGAAAAGAATTCATTCAAAAAGTTCAAGTTTAAAGTTCTTGATTTTAGAATGTATTTTTTATGTATTCTCGATATTATTGTTAAATTAACACAATATGCGAATAAAACAGCAAACACTCAGCATTAAAAGAGTTAAAAGAGTTGAATTAAGTATGTATTTTCATCTTGGCTAAAGAAAATCCATTTTTATCGAACTTCTGACACCTTTTTTCAATGTACATATACATTTTATTGAACATGAATTTTAAATTTTCTTAATATTTTCGTCAAAATATTTTTTCAAACATCTTATTCGAAAGCATTGAAAAAAAACGGCCTAAATCCTGTTAGATATTAAATAAACTTGATTGTTTATTTAAATTTGATTTAAAGCATTTAAAATGACATTATAAGTAAAGTTTTTAAAACAAAAAATTAAATAATATACAAATCGATAAATTTAAAACTGAAAAGTTAAATTCTGGGGCAATTGCTTAAATTATGTAGCACGAATAACTAAATATTAACATTTAAATTCTTTACATATAATCTTTAATAAAGTAAAACAATCCTATGGTCCGGTTTTTCAATGTCTAAATAAGCTGTTTGATAACTATTGAAAAGAGAATTTGACGTAAAATGTATGGAAATTAATGTCAAATTTGAAATTATGTGTTAAATAAAATTTATATGTACTACATTGTAAAAACGGCCCTATGTTTACTACACAACAAAGAAATATTCGATATTCCGTGTCAAGAGTTTGGTAATATCGTAATTTCTTAAATCAATTACGAAATACTTGATTCAAGTAGCGTTTGTAATTTCGTTCTAAGTTAATACATATTACAATTATCATGGCTCCATAAAAACTTTAACAGGAATTAAATCAAATATTCTAGTTTTTGTTTTTAATCATCGACATTAAATGCGCATTTTGACTCATATCCCAAATATGCGTTCCAAAATTATTTGCAATTATTCGCAGTTAAGACTCTTAAAATCTAAAAACAAGACAATCAAATCCCAAATGATTGACAATGAGAAAATAAAACAACCTTTAACAGTAAAATTTCAATAGTCAGTAGCGAATTTGTCTACATACAGTCTACAGTAAGAGAATATCGTATTTTTATTTGAGGAGTTCAAAGGGAATCGATTTAAGTTTGAATTGTACTGAAATCAAAAATGAAGTTCGTTTTTAATTCCCTTTTAAAACGGGCTTCAAAACAGATTCTATTATTTTGACATTAACTGAAATCAAGTTCAAAATTCTCGACTTTTTCGCTCGGTGTATCTCTTCGTTCCTGTCCTGTTCCGTCTTTTAGGTGCTTTTAGGTGTTGTGTGTTGTTGTGTGTTGTTGTTGTGCGCACTTTGCGCCGTCTGCGTTGTCCTTCTTCCTTGACTATCTAGCACATACAGAGAGAGAAAGAGAGAGACAGAGAAAGAAGTGAGAGAGATGGAGAAAATACTCGATAAGGTTGGGCTTATGTAATATATGGCGCCTATATACTATACATACTTTCAAAGGGGCCTCCTTGACACATGTCTCCTCGTCCTTGCTGTCCTGCTGTCCTCTCGTCTCGTTTTCTATCTATCTGTTTATTTGCCTGTTTGTTTGTTTGTTTGTTTCTTTATTTGTTGATTTGCGGTCATTTGTCGTTTGCTCGTTTTGTGTCTTCCCTCATCCAACTTATTCCTTATTATTCTGCCATTTTTTAATATTCCTGTGAAATCCTTTGTACTTGTCGCCCTTAAATGCACACAAAGGACATCTCACACAGACCAAAATTGAACAACTTGCTGGAGAAAAAAGACAGCAAACTGTATTTAAAAGACACCAATCTGTGGCATGTGACCATGGAGGACAAAGCAACATGAACAGCAAATCAATTGGATTTTGCACTTTAACATTTTCATAACTTGGTTGAAGTGTATGAAATAAATAAAATATGTATATAAGTAAAGTATATGTCAGCTAATAATGTGGCCATGGAGGACCAATTAAACTCATTTGCTTAAAGGACAACGGAAACTTTGTCTCACATTAAATCATAAGTTTTAGTAAAAAACTACGAAACTTATGTATTTAATGTAATAATGTAACCATGGAGGACCTAAGATGGTCAACGGAATGCATATGAATTCATATAGATCTAATATGATAATTCTGGGAGAAAAATTCCTAAGATGATGTCAGATTGTAAAATAATAATGTGACAATAGAGGACCAATGAATAATAAATTATGATAGCATGTAATGTCATAATGTGACCATGGAAAGCCATGAAACATCTATTCAGAAGAATATACTTAACAACTTAGAAATTCGAGAAAGTATATTTTATATCATTGTACATAGGATAAATATAAATAGGAGTGTAATTCGGTAATGAGACCATGGAGGACAATTAAAGTAAATGCCAAAACTTTATTAATAAACTTGCGCTTCAACGACAAAAAAAAATTACAATGTAAAATACCGAATTTCTAAGCAGAACATTTTAAATAAGAAAACTTTGTATTGTAAACTTAATATTTTGAAAAATAAAGCATTAAAAAAGAACGCTTTAAAAGAACGAAATATATTTGAAGCAAATAAAATATTAATAAATACAACTTTATATTCATTTAATGTTTCAGGCGTACCGATTATATCTAAATCTGACAAAATATTTATATTATTTAGTGTACGCGCTTTAAGCAGCTTTCGGGCGCTTGCTGGAGCTTTAAGCAGCTTTAGTGATATTGATAGAAACAAGATACAAAAAACACATTATTTAAATATACATATTTATTTCTAAGGAGAAAATAATAAATAAGAAAACTTTGTACTGAAAACTAAATATTTTGAAAAATAATGTATTAAATAAGAACACTTTATAAAAACGAAATATATTTCAAAATAAATAAAATATTAATCAATACAACTTTATATGCATTTAATGGTTCAGTAGTATTGATTATATCTAAATCTGTCAAAATATTTATATTATTTTGCGTACGCGCTTTAAGCAGCTTTCGGGCGCTTTCTGGAGCTTTAAGCAGCTTTTAGTGATATTGATAGAAACAAGATAAGAAATATATTCAGGCCTGTTCCGAATTTCACTTTCGACAAGATTTGTCGGAATTAAATTTCTCTAACCTTCTCTAATACCATTTCAGCTATATTCAGCGAATTGATATCACTTTGAGTTGATGAGTTTAAGTCCAATAAAGCTAAAAACGATCATTTTCAAACACTTAGTCTAAATTCAAAGTGAATAAATGCATATCCCAAAATGCTAAAAAGTAAAATGTGAAAACCGGAACAGGCCTGATTATTTAAATATACTTATCAATTTCTAAGGAGGAAACAATAAAAATAAAAAAAACTTTGTATTGTAAACTAAATACAGTCGAACTTCCCTAACTCGAACTTCTCTAACTCGAATTCTCTCTAACTCGAACTAAATTGAGTGGCAATACTAAACCGAACAAAAAGACTTCCCTAACTCGAAGTCTCCCTAACTACAACCTTTTTTTTTGAATAATGGTGATTTGAGTTAGTGAAGCTCGACTGTATTTAGAAAATAAAGTGTTGAAAAAGAACGCTTTAAAAAAACCAAATATATTTGAAGCAAATAAAATATTTTTTAATACAACTAAGTATAAAGTTATAAATGCATTTAATGGTTCTATTGTATCTTAATCTGTCAAAATATTTATATTATTTTGTTCACGCGCTTTAAGCAGCTTTCGGGCGCTTTCTGGAGCTTTAAGCAGCTTTCAGTGATATTGATAAAAACAAGATACAAAAAACACATTATTTAAATATACATTTGATATGTACATAAGCGAAATGCATTTTTACTATTCACATTCAGCACTCACCACACTCAGACTCAGACTCGTATTCACATGCGTATTCACATTCGTAATCGGGGCGCAGTTCGGTGCACTTTTTGGATTGTTTTGCATTGTTTTCAATTCGTTTCGATGCGTTTTGTTTTGTTTTGTTTTGTATTTTGTTTTTTTATCAGTCTGAGATCTGATCATCATCATTATTATTATCATCATCTGCTCCCTTAGCAACACACACACACACACACACACACACACACACATAGAATTCGATTACGCAAAGGGATAAAAATGTAAAGAGAATGCAAAACATGAAAAATTGCGTTAAGCCTCCGATGAGAACGAGAATGAGAAGCGAAAGGAGAAGGAGAACGATCCTGGCAGGATAATAGCTCAAGGCTGTATGCCTCTATTGTCCAGTCGCAGATCCAAACAGGAGCAGCAGGCAGAATTATTTCGAGTGTTTCGCTCAAGGCTTGAATAAATAGTACCAAACATTGAGCATTGAACATTGAAAAGTGAACGGCGGCTAAGCAAACAACGAGCACATATAATTGGGTTGCCGAATATTGCGCAGGATATCACAGTCAAGGATCAGATCAGGGGTAAGATGATCATGATCATGATGATGATGATGATGATGATGATGATGAGAGAAAGGTGAACAGCACCCACGGCGCAATTGCCGCATTCCATTGTCTATCTGACTGACTGTCTGTCTGTCTGGAAAACACTAAACGGAAACAAACAATCGACAATTGGCCGTGTCCTGTCCCGAAAGGATCCTGGATCCTGCATCTCCATCTCCATCTGTATCTCAATCTCCATCTGTATCTGTATCTGCCCGCTTTAGATAGCGGCATCAAGTTGAGAAGCTAAGTAGCCGGATCAGTAGACAAGACAGTCGATTTCGATTGATACAAATCGGAGCAGGGCTGACACAAATTCGTCAACTCAAAACTATCTATAACAGCAGCTAGAAATCGCTAAAGAAAAAAAAAAGCGAAAAAGAGTTATTAAAAACAGGGACCGCAAATAAGAGTTAGGGGAAACTGGATATGCTTTTATTTTCAATTTTTATTTAATTCAATTTTAATAATAAATATTGAAAATAAAAAATTTTTGTTCAATTTGTATTTTAACAGTTGAAAATAAAAGTTATTTTTCAATTTTTATTATAAAAATTAAGAATAAAAATAATTTTTCAATTTTTACTATAAAAATTGAAATTAAGAATTATTTTTCAATTTCAAAAATTGAAATTTAATTATTATTTTATAATTTGTTTATTTAGATCGCAAAAATAAGAGTTTTCTTTTAATGTTTTTGATAAAAATCAACAAATAACTTTAATTTAATAATTTATATTTTAAAAATTAAAATCGTTACGGTGCCTGATTAAAAGTGCTCAAAGAAATTTACAACTTTTTTTCCAACACAATTTAGGCACTAAATGGAATTATTTCTGAGATATACGAAAAAGTTAATTTAAATTAAGTTACATATTTAATTTTTAATTTTTTTAATTAACTTTTTATACTTTCAGCTTACATTTAAATATAATTATAAATATTTAATTTAATTTTTATATTAATTATCTTAAGCTTTAATTTTTACTTAATTTGTCAACTGCCCTTAGTTGACATTAAATAAATAAATAAATAAAAAAAATCAGGAAAATCATTTGTAAAACTCGTCAGATTTTTGGTTACAAGGCATTTGGAACATTTTTCAAAAACCAAAATAGATAATAACATAGCTAAAATATAGCTAAGGCGACAACACTGAACAAAGGGTAGAAAGGGGGACACACACACAGACAGAGACAGACAGACAGACAGATATAGATAGACAGAGACGAAGACGGAGAGAGACAGACAGTCGGCAGCGATTAAAAGAGTTGTCTGGGAGGGATTACAAGGATAATTTGTCGCCAATTGTAGCCACATAAATAATTGAGTGCAAGGTGCCGCGATCAGCTGAACTATGAACTGTGAACTGTGAGCTGTGAGCTGTCACATGGCAGCTGGCAAGGATCAAAATCAAAATCAGGATCAGGATCAGGAACAGAATCAAAAGGAGAAGCACAAAAGCTTTGCCAACTCGCTTTGAAATGAACCGACGACATTGTCTTGTCCTCTCTCTCACACTCACTATCACCAACTATCAGTCTCTCTCGCTCACTCTCTCTCTGTCTCTGTCTCACTCGCTGTGTTATAAGCGAGGGGGACGCCTGTCATAACTGCACAATGGGCAGGCAATAAGGACTAAGGACATCAACTTCCCTTTGCCTTTGTCTTTGATTTCTGGTCTTTTCTCGTCTCGTCTCGTCTCAGCCTCTTGCCCATATAGATTTCAGTCGTCGTCCTTGTGGTAAGCGATATCCTTGCTTGTTCTTTTAATTGCTCTTTATGCACGCCCCTAAAAACAAACGATAGGCAATCAGGAATCAGGAATCACTCCAAACTGGGACAACAACAACAACAACGAATTCACCGTCCACATCGTCCGTCCACCGTCCACGTCCACGTCGGCGGTTTGGCGGCATTTTTCAATTGTCGGCTTTTGCGGACAACACAAAACTATATCAAATTTCAGTCACTAAAACAGTCGAAGCGGTCCGCGGGCTGTGTCTGCCTTGGACAGAGTCTAGTCAATTGTTGTTTTAAGGTGCGCACATATAATACATATATTGTTTAATACAACCTTTTTTCAAATTTGCATTTAAATAACAGCCCTGCCTTTGTGCCTGCTCTCAGCAAAGACATGAACCCAGCGCCTAGCTGTATTAAGCACTTAACGTCACTTCTTCACTCAACGAAGCAAAGACGCACACCAGTTTTTAAGATGCTGACCAGAGCACGGCTTGGCGTGATTGCAAAACGATCAACAGCTGAATATTCAAGCAATTCGGCTCAACCGCTCAAACTTGCATGCACATTCATTCACTCTTAAGCTCAAATCACTCAAATGAGCCGATATTTTTTGCTCGTTGAGTTTATTTATGCTCGTGCTCAAACGATTCATTTCGGGCGTATACTCATTCGACGCAACAATGATTGTGTGCTGTATTAAGCACTTAACGTCACTTGTTCACCCAACGAAGCTAAGACGCACACCAGTTTTTAAGATGCTGACCCAAGCACTTAACACAACTTAATATAGCCAAGACGCACGTCGCAACACAGAACGCTACTTATAGACATGTAACTGAATACTTTTGTATTTAATGAAGAACCACTGAGCTTAAACTTTATGGGATTTTCTGCAGGCAGCAAACTGGAAGAAAATTAGATATCTTTGTAGTGAAAATGGGTTAAATCAAGTTGAAGCCATGACGCCAAACGAGTGTAGGCTGAAACAAGTACTTAACGAATGTAGCAGGCATAACGCAGCCAATACACACACCAGTTTAAGCTGATACAAATTCAGTCGAACTTCCCTAACTCGAATCACCATTATCCAAAGAAAAGGTTCGAGTTATGGAGATATTCGACATATAGAGTTCGTTTTCTTAAGTTTATTAATTTTACTGCCACTCTTTTACTTCGAACTAGAGAGAAATTCGAGTTATGGAAGTTCAACTGTACTTGACTAATTATAGACCTTCCAATGCTCATCATGCTCAGACAAAAACCAACTCTTAACGTTAGCTACTTGCTTAACGAAAGATAGTTGACTTGTAACTAGCCAAGTCACACACCACTTCTTAGCAAAGTCACACACCACCATTTGATGTTGGTGATTTTTTGAACGAATGCCAATATGCTTGACTGGTGTTTGTCTATGCTTAATGGCTGTGAACGTGGCAAAAGCAAAGCATGTTGCCAGACTGCGTGCATATCCTGCGCATTGCCTGGTGGCAATGTGGCAGCACCGCACGCACAAACAGCATGAGAATATTTTTTATTTTTTTGGAGAAGTGCGTGCAGTGTTAGGCGACATTCAGTCAGTCAGGCAGTCGAGAGCGGACAACAACCGCCACAACAACTTAATATAAAGCAAATTGTGAGTGCAGGCAACAACAACAACAACAAACAGAAGCAGCAACATTAATAAAAGGAGCAATCAAATACCACAATAACCACAACAACAACAACAGCAATGTCAACGAAAAGTAACCAACAACAACGATAAAAACAACAACAACAACTGTTGTTATTATTAGCTTATTGCAAACAGCTGTGTGAGTCAGTGCCGTAGTGTGCGTGTGTGTGTGCGTGTGTGCGTACAAGCGGCCGAAATGCTGCCACTACAAAGTCCTGTTACTTAGAGACCGTTAGAACACCCGCCCCACAACAACAACAACACACTACTATTTATTCATCTACTACTATATAGCACCAATAATATTACTACTACTATTGCTACAACTAAATATATTACATTCCTTGTCGTGTGCGCGCGATTACATAAAAAAAAAAAAAAAAAGACAACAACAAAAATTAGTCATTCATAATTTATTGATTGCGCGAGCATGTGTTGGTGCTAGTTCTGTATGTGTGTGTGTGTGTGTGTGTATATGTGTACGTCGCCTAGTCGCCAAGTCCCTTTTGGAGCCTGGCTGTGTATTAAAAATCAATAGACATCAGCGAGCAGCAAACAAGACAAGACAAGACAACAACACAAAACGCAACGCAGCAGCAGCAGCAAGACCAATAACAACAAAGGATATAATAGGCGACAGACACACAAATACAAACAGCTCTAAAGAGAAATACAGAAAGCTCGAGCCCGAGCTTGTGGGAGAGGGAGAGAGAGACGTCGCAGGTAAGTAAAAAAAAAAAAAAAGGCGACAGCGTCATCATCATTCACAGCAGCAGCAGACGCAGCAGGCAGCATAATAAAGTTAAAGTTGAGCAAGTGTCTGTGAGAGTGAGAGCGCGAGAGAGTGTCTTAAAAGTGCAGTTAATTATGGGCAGGCAGCAACAACAACAATAGCAATAAGTGACAGCGAACAGCAGGCGTCGCCATTACTGTTGCTGCTTGTTGTTGTTCGTCTTATTGTTGTTGCTATTACCAACTTCCCGGCAGCAACTTTGCAGCTTTTTTTTGGTTGTTGCTGCTGCTGTCGTTAATTTGATTAAACATTTTTGCTGCTGCAATACATTTGGGCATACCATTAGTCAAGTAATTGTTTTGACATACATACATACTTTATTCTTTCTTTAAATCTTTTCAATTATTTTGATTATCAAGTTGCTTTAATAATTTACATTTTTTTTTTTTTGTCAAAATAATTACTTTAAATACTGTATGTATTAACTGTATTATGTAAGCATAATCAACGCTTTTATTGTCACTTAATTAAGTTTCATTGTTCAAAGGCGTACACAAACGCACACAGGGCAGGGCCACACCCCCCACCCCCCACGGCAAGCACCCAGCAAGCAGTGTATTTTTGGTGACTAATAATTGCCAGTGGGTTGGACAGGGACAGGACACACATGCACAGTGGCACAGTGGCAGTGCATGCATATCGATCTTATGTCTTAATTATCGATAAATGCATGACGTTGGCAAAATGTAATATGCAATTGAATTTACGTGTGAGTGCCTGTGTATGTGTATGTGTGTGTGTCAGTGTGCAGCAAATTCAGTTCAAGGCAACGCCTCCATTGCCAGTCACGTATCTTCTGCTTCCTGCTTCTGCTCCACATCCTGCTGCTCCACCTGCTTCTGCTCCTCCTCCTAACACTGCCAACCACTGACTTTTACTCGCTAACTTTGCTTTCGCCCTCTCTTCCAGTTGACTGAGCAGCATAATAATAAAAATAACAACAATAACTACAACAACAAAGATGCTCTCACTGCCGTCGCCGTCGCCTTCACCGCTGCTCTTGCTGCTTATCGTCGGTTGCCTGATGATGCCGGCGCTAGCGTTGACTGAGAATGCGACGTTAACGTATGCCGCTACCGCTGCCGCTGCCGACGTTGGCGTTATCGCAACCTCAAGCACAACAGCGCCACCGCTGGCTAATGACTTTGAAAATCTGACCGCAAGCAGCAACAATAGCAACAACAACAACGATGCCAGCTATGAGCTAAGCTACAATAACAACAACAGCAACAGTAATTCATCCTTAACAGCAGCAGATATAACCTCAACCTCAACCACAACAACTACAACAACAACAGATAACATCTAGCGCCGCTTCGGCAACTGAGCAGCAGGAATTAACATCTAGCGCCGGCGTCGCAGTTGCAGCGCAGTTGCCAGCGTCAGCGTCAGCAGGCAACGTCAGCAGCAAAGTGACGACAACAGCCGATCTAACAGGAGGAGCAGTAAGCAGTGGAGTAGCTGGAGGAGCAACAAAAGCACCATCGCCATCAGCGCAACCGCACGAGCTGATTGGCTCGGCCACGCCCACAATGGGCGAACAGGAGGCGATATTGCGGGCCTTGGATTGGCTAAAGGAGAAACGCGCCTCGGATTACGGCTGGGGCAACGATACGCACGTTGTCATCCTGGCCAAGGAGCTGTCGGGTGGACGGGATCCAACTGATAGCGCCGATGCGCATATGCAGGTCATCCAGGATCTGGAGGATACGCTCTCCGTCAAGGAGATGGAAATTGAAATCCTGGCCATGTTGGATCGCCATCATACGCTGCCCAAGCCATTGGATTTGGACAAATTGGCGCGCTATGTCCTTGCGCTCGGTTCGCTCTGCAAGGATCCAAAGCATTTCCATGGCCACGATCTGGTGGCCACGTTGCAGCACCATGAGCCCGCCCAGGACATTGAGTTCGCACTGACCACGCTGTCGGCCTGCAGCTCGGCGGCGCATGTCCGCAAGCGACAGATCCGACGGCTGTTGGACATTGCCAGCGGCGTGACGGATCAGAGTGTGGATGCCATTGCCATGGTGATTCTGGCCCTGCGCTGCATTGTCACCGATCATCGGCATCGGCATCTACAGCACTTTGTCCGACGTCCCGCTCGCGGCTTGGCCAGTCTTCAGGATCAGCGGGGCAGCTTCGGGTCGCTGCGGAGCACAGCGTTGGCCATGCAGGCGCTGCAGGATCTGGAATATGATCCGGCTGGTCATTGGAATCGCACGGCCGCCTCGCGTTACATTCTCAGTCGTCAGCGCGCTGATGGCGGTTGGAGTGAGGAGCCGCTGCAGGATGGCCAGGAGCCGGACATCGGTGTCGGTCTCACCGCCGACATCATTCTGGCCCTCGGCTGGAAGGGATTGGGCGCGGTGCGTGCGCTCCAGTGTGATCATGTCATACGTGAGAGCAGCGATCCCACAGGTGAATTAATCTAATTCTATCCAATCCAATTAATTTTCTTAACTCCATTTACTCACTCATTGTCTTGCAGAGAATGGTGAACCGAAGCTGGCGTTGCCTTTTGGACTCAGCTCCTCTGCCGAGGAATCGGATGCCAAGAACATCTCGTACACCTACACACTGTGGGTGGGATCCAACGTCACCGAGGCCTTCTCCCTCTCATTGGTATCGCCCAAGAACACGAGCTTCTTCAAGGCCATGACACAGGCCGCCGAAATGGATCCAAGGTATGTGCAATCGATTATATATACATACATACATCGATAGGTCGATAGTCGGGTCTTTAGGAGCGTTAAAGTGGTTCAGGGTTAGTCCGCCCATGATCAAATTATAACAAGGTGATGTATTCGCTCTCTCTCGGGGCGATGTTTTGCTGTCAGCTCTCAGAGAGAGTTTGACGTGAGAGAGACAGAGAGATAGATACATATATAGAAAACTTGTTTTGTTTGGTTTTCTATACTTTTTACTCATATGTACATACACTGGCGAACATAATTATTGGCACAGCAAACATTTTGAGATTTGGGGGCTTAATTGTTCCCTTATCGTTAACATATTGGTATCAATGGAAAGGTCATTTAAATTCCGTTTGAATGATATAAAACTTTCCTTAACCCATTAAGTACCCTTCGAAAATTTCGAATTTATGTAAAAGTCAATTTTCGAAACTTTTTTCCTCGATTTTTACCAAAAATATTTTGATGCAAAAAAATTCTTTAAACAATTTAAGGAGTGACTGCAAAAAAAATTTTTCAAAAATATTTTTGCTACTATTTTTTATAATTTTTTGAAAATCCTAAAAATTACCATTTTAACCCCTTTTTCCTACTTTTTACATAAAAAGTGCCTTTTTAGCAATTTTCAAAAAATTATAAAAAATACTAGCAAAAATATTTTTGAAAAAATTTTTTTGCAGTCACTCCTTAAATTGTTTAAAGAATTTTTTTGCATCAAAATATTTTTAGTAAAAAATCGAGGAAAAAAGTTTTGAAAATTGACTTTTACATAAATTCGAAATTTTCGAAGGGTACTTAATGGGTTAAGAAGAGTTTTATATCATTCAAACGGAATTTAAATGACCTTTCCATTGATACCAATATGTTAACGATAGGGGAACAATTAAGCCCCCAAATCTCAAAATGTTTGCTGTGCCAATAAATATGTTCGCCAGTGTTTATAAAATCAAAATAAAAAGCAATTGCATGTTTGTCTTATTGTTTCTGTTGCATTTACATATCAACATTTGTCTCTTCTTTATATCTCTGGGAACACAAACCAAACGACTCGAGTTTGAGCGACAAATTTCACACACACGGGACATTTTTCACAGAATTGGACACAAACGCTCACTACGACGTTTGCTTTTGTACTGACAATCGTCGCCCCGAAAAAGAGGGCACGTCAAACAAATACATCACCTTGTTATAATCACCTTGTTATAATGTCATCATGAGTCCGCCTTAAGGGAACCAAGTATATCGATAGTTCTTAAAACATTAGTCGAGTTGATGAGGTACTAAAGTTGATGTCCAGTGTAATCGATCATAGATCGTTGGCTGAAGGCTATAGCTCGCAAGGTAATTGAGCAACAATGCAGACAGTTATGTATATCTATATTGCTCTTTTCATTGCTTTGTGGCCTCCTTTGTTTTTGTAATTTCTTCGAAGATAGGAAAAAAATGATCGTTCGCGAAGTATACAAAAAGCCAACACATGGTTTTGTTCCTCAGCAATGATGAGGAAATTTAGATGCAAGCAAGTCCTGTTATTAACAAGCTCTACGTAAAAAGCCGAGGATACAAATATATCAGTAGTTCTTGAACTAAGAACAGGTTTAGAATCTTAAGTGGAAGGTTTTTGAGCTATTAAATCCAGTTACCGAAAATAATGATTATTGAAATTTTTTCACATCAAAAAATCAATGGCCGCGTTCACCAGAACTAATCAATCAGTAATCATGTATTTTGTTTGCTCGATAACAAAGCATCACAATCAGAAAATTTCAGCGTACTATTTTGGTGAAGAATTTTCAGTCATCATAATCACAAAATTTGAAATCATGATTGCTAATCACTGCATTTCACCAGAATAATCATGCAAATTTCATCGATTTTCTGTTGTCGATTTGTTCTGGTGAACACGGCCAATGACTAGAATACATATACAAAAAAAATAATGATTGAAGAAAATCCTTAAAAATCTTTAAATATTCATTACTATGTAATTTTTATAATAAAACTCATAATGATTACGGTCCTTGGAGAACAAGAAATCCATTTTTAAACCCAATTTTCAAAGTTAATTTATTACAGGTTGGGTTGTCCCATCTATGTCAACTATGTCCCGTTTTGTTCAATGACTTTTTGTCATTTTGAGGATAGTTTTAAAATTCCACTCTTGAAGAAGCTCTGATCCTTGCTGTTAAAAGTCTCGACCAAAATAGTTTCACAGTTTTTGTCGTTAAGAAAATTTTGTAAGGACGAAAAAAAGATGATAATCGCATTAAAACTTCCTATCCAAGCTCCCTAAGTTTGGTGCGCGTCAAAAGTGATGTGTGTCGTCTAGCGTTGCTTAATGGAACACAAAACCTTTCCTATTGGCCAATCCTGGTCGCTTCTGATCAATTGCAATCTTAAAACGGTCTAACTGTTAACAATAGGGGTCCGAGTTGAGTGTTTGCCCATATGGAAGCAGCTCAAGTTAGATGATTCCCTTCCAGTCCCACCAAACGCACAGCATAGCCTTCCTGGTTGTTAGTCCTGGTGTGGCTATCGTTTGAGCTGATTCACCGCGCTTTAACCAGGATCGTTTTCTCACAACATTATCGGATGTGACCCATTTTTCATCAGCAGTCACCACCCGTTTAAGAAATGGGTCGATTTCATTACGTTTGGCTAAAGATTCGCAGATAGAAATTCGATCCATAATGTTTTTTTTAGACAATTCGTGAGGCGATGCATCTAGCTTCTTTCTAAATCCAGCTTTTTGTAAATGGCTTGAAACTTGTTTTGTGGTCAATGTTAAGCTCTTGGGCGATGCTACGGCTGCTGACATGCCGGTCTGCTTCAGTAATCTCCACGATCTTGTCAGAATTTTCGAAGACGGGCGAGACGCATCTTTAATGTCGAAATTTTCAGAACGGAACCATCGAAACCAAAATTGCGCATTACTAGTTGAGACAGTATCGGGACCATAGACATCGTTAGCAATTTCAGTCGCATTGCTTGCATTTTTGCCTTTATCAAAAGGGAATTGTAAAATGTAGCGAATTTTTTCATTGTTGGTCTTCATGTTTAAAAAAATGTATCTCTCGATAAAATCTACCTACAGTGTGCTTTAAAGGGGAATCCCACCTATCCAAAAAGCCCAAGTGTAAATCAATGTGACCAATAGTTCACAAACTAAAATAGTTGATTACTTTTACCCCAATAATATATGTATTTATCGATAGTTATACTAACGATATTCGTTTAAAATGCTTAAGGTGGAGTTTGGCTTGTATCCTTATCTGAGGGTCATATCATAGGATTTAATTGAGCTATAATATTGAAATTTGTTACTTGGACTAGGGATTCGACATAGATATAGCCCAAATGCCGAGATATTAATTAATATTTAATAAAATAAAAAAGGCGAGGAATGAAACCAAAACGATTTTTACCATATTTTGCAGATTTATTTTCGAGGCCCGCGAATGGCCCAATGGTCACTATGTGCACACTCTCTATGGCAAGAAGGAGGAACCGCGAGGGTAAGTCAAGACACAAATATATCAAATACGATAATGATAATCGATGCACTTGATATAGATATCACTACTGGCTGCTGTACAGATTGCCCGAATTACCTGATCCGAACAATACGCCTGGGAATCAGCTTATTGCGCCTGTTGGTAAGTGATTAAAAGAAACTCAAATCCATTCCAGAGAGAGATGAGATACACATATATAAATATTTGTACACATTTTAGGTGTGGATGAGCTAATGGTCGAGGATGGGGAGCACTATCTCTATTGGTATAAGAAACTTTAAGCACATCAAAAATGGATTTGCCGGCCTAAGTCACAACTAACTAAAGTTAATTCAAATGGGCAAGGTCATATAGCAGCTAATACTACAAATAGAACAAGTGCGCAAATATGAGTTACTCTCTATACGCATACATACATTTTCATATATGTAACTGAATACTAATAATGGCGTAATCAAAATTCTGCATAAATATCCCCTTTCCCGCCTTCAGCCTCCTGCCTCACGCCAGATACATGCATAAAATTCACATATACACATATACATGCATACTATATACACAATATTTACCTTAACGATAGCTTACAATTATGTTTAGCTTATACAAAAACCACCCTAAAACCAAAAAATGAAAAGCTAATACTTAAAGTTCCGTCAGACGAGCGTTTTCTCACTGAAACTTTTTGGTAAAAGGCGGTTCTCACGAGCATTTTTTCACCGACACTTTATGTCAAAAAACTGCCGGCGTCGTGTGAACATACAAAATTTTAAAGCGTCGGTGAAAAACCGACGCTCACCGATGGTGAAACCGTGACATTAACATCATTGCGTTAACATTGCACTTTTTTGATATTTTTTGTGCTTTTCGGCAAAAATAACCAATAAATGGGATTTTGGTGTGTATGGGTAAATTCACCGAAGTTGAAAAAGTGCTCGTGAGAACCGTATTTAAATAACCGAAACTGTCGTGTGAACACTCGGTACTAAGAAAGCGTCGGACTCATTCTGATGCTCACCGATGAAAATAGAACACGTCTTCGTTTTTTGTGTTGGTCAAATGCCTAATAGGTTAAAGCATTTTTGTATGAAATTCTTCAAAGTGTGAGCAGATTGTGACTAGAAAATCGATGCGAATTATATAGAATGAAAAATCCAGTGTACGGCTAAAAAGGGTCGGTAAGAAGAGCTCGTCTGACAGGAGTATTAAAAATAAAAACACAGCTTACGCACTTTTTGAAAGTTTGATTTTCTCATGTGTATGTTAAAGTTGATGATAACTTTGCTTATCAAGAAATGCTCACGTTAAACTGGCTGTTAACTTTAACATGTGCATGAGAAATGCGGCCTGTAAACGAGCATTTGTAATTTACACACACACACAAGCTCACACATAAGTAGCACTAAAGATTGTAACTGAAATGAAATGCAAAACAAAGAAAATCTATCTCTCATTCTACGCTCTCGCTTTTCAGTTCTTCTTCATCGCTCAGCCATCATAACGGTAAAACTTACCGTTTGGCTAGCAATAATATCGATTACATGAATATGACAGTAATGCCATGGAAGCTATCGATAGTTTTGTATAACGATCGATTGCGAACTAGGTTGATTTTGTCAAGGAATTGGTTAACAGTAATGAGGTTAGGTTCATTTATCACTCCGTCCGTTCTGGAGATTGAGAGTTTTAGGATTGATTTGAAATGATCGGAAATCGTTGCACTCTGCACGCACACACACACACACACACACACACCTACACACCTACACAAACATGTGTATGCTTTACATGTTATTTTGAATAAAGCAAAACGAAAGAAGAGTAAGCAAAAGCAAAAGATAATTCAAAGAATATAGCAAAAGCAAAAGGAAATGCGACATTCAGTCCAAGCGAAGCATGTTATACCAAACACCGTACGTAACAATAAGTGATTGAAAATCATCCCTAGACATACATAAATATATACAAACATACATATATATATTTAAATCTATATATATATACATTAAATATATATATAAATAAATACCTGCATATACATACATGAAGATATAACTATAAAAACAAACTAGTTTTATATGAAATCAAGTCTAAAAAAAAAAAAGAAAAAAATCGAAAGCCGCGATTATATTATATAATATATACATACATACATACATATACGAGTACGAGTAATAGAGAGTTAAAGAAGAAGAAGCGGATACGAGTACTCGTACACTTACCTATAAAAAATAAAAAGCAACGCAATGTCTGTCATACTAATCCACGCTCAGTAAATACAATACATACCTAATCTTATACCCCATATACACTAAAGATCCAAATAATAAGAGCATCAGCATCACTGGACTTTAAACTGAAATGTTTTAAAAATTAACAAACATTTTTAATTTTTTATTTTTTTTATTTTGAAGGTATAATTTTGTCATAATTTTGATTGAGAAAATTTTTAATTACGTCTGTTCCAAATATTCTTCGATTACGTCTTTCTTATCGGTTTTATGATAGTTCATTTGTAAAATATTTGAAAAGGGCTTTTGCGGAAAATATCTCAAATATTGTCGTCATTTTTGAAAGCTTTTATTTCAATTCTTTGTTTTCGATATCATAACAAATTAGCATACCTGCAAAATTACAATAACAATAGATTGACATGAATGTTTACTGAATTTAATAATTTGTGGCAGTTTAAACTTTAAAGACATAATGTGCTGATTAACCTATTATATTGGATATGAGTGCACCTACCTACATACATACATACATATATAGCCTGCATTATGCATAATCATTGCTCATTGAAAGTCAAACATAAACACGAAATCACAAAAACATACAACAAATACATACTACTACTTACATACATTACCCCATTTGAAATTAACCGCTGACGACAGGCTGCACTGCTTGAGCTCAGCAGCAAGCAGTGAGTAAGTAAGGAAGCAGTGCAGTCGCAGTCGCAGCCATGCAAGCAGGCAGTATCACACAAGCTCTCTCTCTCTCTTTCTTACGAACGCACTTACACTGTCACGATGGCTATTTTCAATTTCATCCGTTAAACTTAAACGAAACCTAACCTAACTATTTATAAATGCAGCAAAACTAACCTAGCGACAAAAAGTAAACAAACAAACTAAAATTTAATGGTTTATATTATAAGCATGAAATTGAGCTTTTTAATTGTGCAGATTCAGAAAAAAAAAACAAAATCACAAAAAAAAAAACAAAATAAAGGAGCAAACAAAAAACAGGCGCATTCAGATATAAAAAAAGCAGTCGAGCATTGTTCCGAATTTCACTTTCACATAAATTACATTAAAATTTTAATTTTAAATGCTGTGCAAGTTTTGCATTAAACTACAATTTAAATACAAGACACACAGTGTGCAATATTCATTGCAAATCGAGAATGTGTTGCAAAATGAACTATGTATTTATGTGTGTAAAATACTACATACCATCTTATGTACAAGTACACAGAAAAAAATCTATATAAAAATCCAGGTTTAAAATTCTTAAATTTAACATATGTTTTTTGAGTATGTATTCAGGATATTTTAATATGTTAAATTAACTCAATATGCAGATAAAATGTCAAACACTTAGCATGAAAATAGTCAAAATAGCCTAAAACACTTGATTTCACTGAAAAACTGCTTATAGAGTTCCGAAATTCAAATTGTTTGTGAAGAAGAAATTAAAAACTCGTACTTGAATCAATTATTTGAGTGCCGTGCCGTGCTCCTTTCAACGTCACTTTCTGTTCACTAAAACAACCTACCAAAAAAAAATACATACAAGAACAAACCTTAACCTTAGCAAACTTAACTAGAAAAAATAAAACTATCTTTTAAAGTGCCAGCAGCAGAAACAGTTATAAAAAAAATGACTGTGTGTCTGTGTGTGTGAGGAAAAGATTGAGGAAGAAGAATGATGAAGAATTGCCGTCTGTCTGCTGCTGGCTTTCTTCTGTGTCCCAAAAACGAAAAAAAAAACAAAATAAAAGGCGGAGTAAGCAACAAGAACAAGCGTGAATAAACGAAATACATTAAAAACTATAAAAAAAATTAACATTTTTATTATTACTCATCTGGTTTTAAAAACTGTTTTGGTGTTAACTTTCACAGTTCATTGGTAAGTTTTTCTGTAATGGAAACTTCCATGTAAGTTCTCTAAATTTTGTTAAAACGTTGCGTTTATTTCAATAATAGGTTTTAAAAAGCATACAATATAATATTTTTTTTTTGTTTTTCAATATGTTGTTTCCAATTTCACTTTTTTTTTTGTTAACAATAATTGCGCATGGTTTTTTATTTAGACAAAATAATTATGGTTCATAAAGTTTTGTTACACATACGTACGCTTGAGATTTGAAACTTGAATGTCTTACAATAATAATAATGATAATAATCGATATAAAAAAGAATTATGTAAATATTTAACATTTAGTTGCTTATTATTATTATTTATTTTTAAAAAGCCAAAATGAAAAATGCTTAAAAAATGTTAAATAGTTCAATTGGGAGGAGCTTGAAAAGTTGGCGTAGGAAACGGGTTTCTTTAGATAAGCTGACACATTTCATATATATACTATATATACATATATATATATATACATATGTATCGCTTTAGATACGATTGAATATTTCTATGTTTAATAAAAAAGCTGTGGCGAATATCAAAAGTTTATTTTTAATTGAAGCTAGGCTCCTTTTTAGGTTCAACTGCTAACTGGCTGGTATTCAATAGTCTTCTCGATTGTTTACATATACAAATATATATATATATACATATATATAGAAATATATATATATCGGATTGCGGCTACTACAATTGCTAGGCAAACCAAAAAAAAATAATAATAAAAGTAATAATAATTAAATGCTGTTCTGCACATGAGTCTTGATCAGAACAGGCAAGAAATACGCATATATAGTATAAATAATTTTAACTATGCGATACATAATGAAGTAGTTAGCTTATTTAGCTAAAATAAAGTATATTTCGGATCTATTTTGTCATCGCTTTTGGGTCATGCGAGTAAATTAGGCAACAATTCGGTAAACATTTCAATAATAATTAGTACTGCTGCAAGCTTCCAATCTATATAGTGTATATGTATATATTTATATATATATGAATCTATATAGTATGTATATGTATTTATGCGTTTTGTATGTTTTTCTTTCTTTCATTTCTTTTGCTACAATTTGAAAAAGGCCGCATAGAGCACAAAGGCAACAGAGTTACAACATCAAAAACACACACTTTACACAATATTACATGTTTAGTTATAGTACAAATACACACACACACACAGAACTACACACACACTTACACACACACACAGGCGCTAAGAAAATGCGGTTTACAATAATTATTTTGCATAGGCAACAACATTGATTAAAAGTTTCTTCATAATAATAATTGTTCAAACATTGTTTACTTCTTTTGTTTGTTTGGAATCGCATTTTGTTTCAACTTAAGTTAATATAAAGATACATGTATATAATAATGTTGTTGTTGTATAATGGTTATTACGTAATGTTGCGGCTTTTCTTATGTTCTTTTTTTTTTTGTTCTAATGTAGCGTTAAGATTCAATTAATTTGTTCATTTCAACAATTTCAAATAGTTTCAATTTCAACTGAGACACAGACAAACGATTGGTTAACAAACTTATTGTTTATAAATATACCCTATACATATGCGATGCGAGGGTTATTTAGACGGCAAAGCTAAGCTGGAGAGCATTGCGCAGCTCGTTGAGCACCATGGAACCGATGACCATCTTCTCGCAGTTGACCAACAATGTGAGTGCATCATCCGTTTGCCATTGGAGCGTGAGAAGGACGAGACTCTTGGAGGTCAATGTCTGGCCGGCAAAGCAATGCAGCTGTCCCGTTGGACTGCTATAAGTGTGCGCCACATTGATGCACTCGTAGATCTTTTGCTTGAGCGACGTCACATCGACTTGTTCACGCTCCATGCCCCGCAATTCACATTGATGCTCGTTCATGCCACGCAACTTGGAGCGCTCCTCGCGATGACAACTCTCGCCGATTTGGACCGCGCGCACCAGCTCACCCACCGGTGGTTTCAGCTGAATCCTGGCACTGCCCCCGCTGGACAACAGCTCGAAATCGATGGCATGTGTTGTATCATTGAAATCGACACCGAGCACACCACTTGCCACTTGTTGTGGCTGCAGTTGTCCAATTGGCGCAAATTCACTCAGTTGCATGCCCGGTGGCAGTGTCTGTTGTCCCATTCGTATGCTGGTCAGCTCCTTATCGCTGCGATTCTGGAACAGCAGCTCAATGGAGCACATAGCAGCGGAGTAGAGGTGTGGTGCCCGTGTGAAGCGATACGACAGCTGCAATCCGTGTCCCGTCACCTTGTTGAGCAGCTCCTTGTGCCTGAACTCCGTGTGCGAGGATCCCACCAGCTCAATACGATTGCTTGCCTGCTGCGGCTGCAACGCCAACTGGCCGGGCATCATTGGTGTGCCTGGAATAACAAAATCATAGATACATATTTATATTCATCTCTCCAACTGTATCTCTCTCTCTTTCCAATTCTGTTACCATCTCTTTCATTCCTACTCTTTCAGTGGTTATTATAATATTAAAACGAAATGTGCGATGCATTACATTAGACAAGGCAGATGTATTCAGATCAGGGATTAAAACCGTACCCGCAACCGTTAACCCAATTAACCGTTTCAGATGTAGTACCGGTATATATTTTTTGTGAAGTACCGAGAACCGAAATGTTTCTATCGGTACGGTTTCGATACATTTTTCTTAAAAAATTAAGTTGTATTCTGTTACGTATATGCTAGATCGTTCAAAAAGTCCCCGCACTGACACATAGGCCACTCCACTAAAATTTTGAAATACATTTTTTTTGACTGACTAGTTCATTTCTAGGCTCCAGTGAAAATTTGAGTGCAATCGGAAGCTTCGCTATCGAGTTAGAAATATTATTGTTGTGCAACTTTTTGAGTTTTTTGAAAAATGGAAAAAGCTGAATTTCGTGTTTTGATTAAACACTGTTTTTTGATGGGAAAAAATACCGTAGAAGCAAAGACATGGCTTGATAAGCATTACGGGGTCTCTGCTCCAGGTAAATCAACCATTTGCAATTGGTATTCCAACTTTAAACGCGGTCGTACGAGCACCGAAGACTCGAAGCGTTCGGGAAGACCAAAAGAGGTGATTATCCCAGAGATCATCAGACAAGTCCGTCAAATCGTATTGACTGATCGAAGAGTCAAAGTGCGTGAGATTGCTGAGACTGTGGGCATATCGACTGGGTCAGAAGTTTCGATTTTGCATGACCATTTGCATATGAAAAAGCTCAATGTAAAATGGGTGCCGCATTTCCTAGATATTGAACAAAGGGAAAAACGAGTGGCCGATTCCAAGTCCTGTTTGGACATGTTTAACCGAAATCCAAGCGAATTTTTGCGTCGATATATCACCATGGATGAGACTTGGATCCATCACTACATTCCGGAGTCCAATCGGTCATCAGCTGAGTGGCGAGAGGCCGGTGAAAGCCGTTCGAAGCGTGTGAAGGCAAGTCGATGGGCTGGTAAGGTTTTTGCCAGTGTATTTTGGGATGGACTATCTTAAAAAGTGTGAAAAATGCAACAAAGAATATTACTCAACATTGCTTGATCGTGTGAATGACGAAATTAAGAAGAAACGCCCGCATTGACAAAGACAAAAATCCTTTATCATCAAGACAATGCACCATCTCACAAAGCCGCTTTTACGATGGAAAAAATCAAAGAATTAAGTTGGAAATTGCTTCCTCATCCTCCATATTCCCCAGATCTGGCCCCCAGTGACTACTATCTGTTTTCAAACTTGAAAATATGGCTCCAGGGAAAAAAATTTTACTCCAATGAAGAAGTTAAATGGGAAACTGAAGCCTATTTTGAGGGACTTTCTTCAGACCACTACAAAAAAGGCATCGAAATGTTGAAAGACCGTTGGACAAGGTGCATTAAGCTAGACGGAGACTATATTGAATAAATATATTGATTAAAAAAAAAAAATGTTTTTTTCACTGTCAGTCCGGGGACTTTTTGAACGATCTAGTATATTACGTAAAATATTTAAAAAAAAATATTAGAACAAAAATTATCTCGATAAAAAAAATACATATGTATGTACGTATATTTGTTTTATAACATTTAAAAAAATTTTAGATTGTATTTTTGTGCCGGTACGTACCGGTGCTAATACCGAAACCTTTTATCGAAACAGTTGTTTCGGGACGTACCGGAGCCGATATTTGTTTCGGTTTGATTCCCTGATTCAGATACATTTGATAGAAATACAGGCTAAAATTAGTATTAATTATTCACAGTCGTAATTTCTTTCAATTCTTAATATACATATTTAGTTTTTAATGATAAATTTAAAATATTTTTTCCTAATGTAACTAATTTTCAAGTACTTTAACTCGATAATATTTCTCATTATTAATCGAGGTAATAAAATAGATTTTCATGATAAATCAACAACTCACTTACGAATTTAAATTTTGAATTTTTGGATAAGCAGAAAGCAAATCATGATCAAAATAGCATTCCGTTTAAAAATTGGATCAGCTTTGGAAAAGTTATGAAAGTTTGAAGTTGATCAGATTTTCGACTTTAAAAGACAAAATATTTTGTATGCACAAAAACGTTATCTACTAAAATGGATTAAACCTCGATATGTTGTTAATAGTTGGGGATATATCGACAACTCGATTAATTTTTCTTCGACTTTTACATTTTGATGTTGGACTCGATTCATAACTAAATTTGACTTAACGTTTTTAAAAATAGTTTTAAGTGTTTTTAGTTGACTTTAAATAAATGAAAGGTTTTTAAAAAAAATGTAAAATACTTTGCAAGGGAATCAGAGCTTCTTTTTTTTTAAGATAATACTACTCACCAGGTGTGAGGAAGCCGCCCAGAGAAGGCGTCATCACGGGCCCAATGGGCGGTATGTCGTCCAAGTCTAAAAGCAAATCGAGGTTACTTTTGGCAGGCGGCTGTGTGGTTGCTTGTGGAGTCGTTAGCTTCGCCTCAGCTGGTGCCTTGGCAGTTGCCACCTGTTCGCTGTCGCTGGCCGAATCGCTGCTGTCGCCGTCGCTGCTGCTGCCGCTGTAGAACGAGGATTCGGCACTGTCCGATGTGCCAGAGTCCTCGACAGCATTGTTATTGTTATTATTGCCAGTTGCTGGAGCAGCTACAACTGCTGATGCTGGTGCAGATGGAGATGGAGATGGAGACGGAGCAGTGGAAGCGGTAGCGGAAACTGGAGGATTACTGCTGTCATCAATCAACTTGGGAGTTACAATGGCCACAGCCTTGGGCGTCTTCTTTTTGATGGTCTGTGCTTTCGCCTCATCATCGCTGTCAGCGCTGCTTGAGGAGCCATCGCTGCTGGAGCCGCTGCTGGAGCCACTGCCACTGCCGCTGGACTCGGAATAAGCCGATGACTTATCCGATTCGGATAGGAAGCCCTTTTCGCGCTGCTCCTTTGTGGCAGCACCTGCTGACGATGCTTTGCCCCGCCCTGGACTCTCTGTGGGCAGCTTCTCCTGCATGTAACCCTCGATGTTGCGCACACTGGAATCGGGTGCAACAGTGGGAAATGTGGGCAACTCCTTGTAGCCCGTGGCATGCATGTTCAAATAGTGCGACAATGACCCCAATTGATACAAATTGCTATCCCGATACTTGCTCTCCGGCAATGGAGCCGGCTTGGCCGCCAAAAATACCTGACGGGCATGTTTGGTGAGGACGCTGCTGCTGCCGCTCGCCGGGAAGATGAACTGACGCAAGAAACGGGCACGATCACGTACATCATAGTTGGTATCGTAACGTGCCAGCGTGAACACGTATTGACACAACAGCGAGGTCTGCTCCGGATTCGTTAAATACAACTTGACGCCAAGATTAAGCACCTGCAACTTGACCACATCCTGTTCATCCACAAACGATTTGGCCATCTTGCGCAGCACATCGGGCGCTATCAGCGGCACCTTCTCATTGTATTCGCCAATTAGCCAAATGATTGCGGCTCGTGCTGCTGCCACATTGATGTAGTCTATCAACTTGGCCATTTGGGTGATAATCTCATAATGCTCGGCCGCCTTGCTCTGCAACAGTTTCTTGATCACCACCACACTCTCGGCCACCACGTGCTCTGTAAAATGGAGAAAAGAGACAAGTCAATGCTACGATTCAAACTGTTTGAGATGGAGATACTCAACACGAGTCTACAAATATTAAAACAAAAGTTCCATACTAAATATGTATTAAAAAAAACTAAAATAAAAATGAATAATTGAAACGTTGAGTGCGCTCGACAGTGGAGATACTCAATAATAGTATACAAATATTTATACAAAAATTCAACACACAAATATTCGAAATAAATATATTAAGTACTAGTATACATATATTTTAGCAAAAATACTATACTAAATATGTATTCAAAAAAACTAAAACAAAAATAAATGAATAGTTAGAAACGCTTCAATTGAGTGTGCTCGACAGTGGAGATACTCAGTACTAGTATACAAATATTTACACTAAAATACTATACACAAATATGTATTAAAAAAAAGTAAAAAAAAAAAAAAAGGTCGTGTGTACAAATATTTATATATAATCAGGCCTGTTCCGAATTTCACTTTCGATCAAATTTGTCGAAATTTAATTTCTTTAACCTGCTCTAATACTATTTTGGCTATATTCAGCGGATTGATATCACTTTGAAATGATGAGTTTAAGTCCGATAAAGCCAAAAACGATCATTTTCAAACACTTAGTCTAAAGTCAAAGTGAATCAATGAATATCACTAAATGCCAAAAAGTAAAAAGTGAAAACCGGAACAGGCCTGAATTTTTATATTTATATATAATATAAATATTTATAAATGTACAAATATTCTAAATAATGTAAAAGAAATAAATAAATTAGAAAAAAAACGCTTAAGTCAGGTGTGTTACAAAGTAAAAAAAAACACACTTTCATATTAATTTTTCTGGATATCAACAATATATTTATAATAACGAAAACTTCTGCATTGAAGTCAATTATTTTATCCACTAGGACACTAGATAACGTCAGTTACCTTTTTCTGCCTGTTGCATGCAAAGTCACCTAATTATAATACCTTGAACCCTTTGAAATCAGACTATAAGGAATGGAGTAATGGGAATAAATATCGAAAAATCGACAATTCGGTTTTTGCGGATTTTTTTTTAAGTTTTTTAACTCGCTAATACTTCTGACAAATAGTCGAGTTATTTAAATCGATATGGCGAAAAAAAACATGTCAACAAAATTCATTCAATTTAAATGCTAAGCAACGATTAAAATTACATTTTGCTTGAAAATCTGTTCCGTTCTGGAAGTTGATAAAAAGTAAAACAGGAGATTTAAAAATTTGAATTTTCGAAAAACACAAAGGGGGAAATTGTATTCTGTATGAAAATCGTATTCCGAAAAAAATTAATTAAATGAAACTAACAAAATTCGAGGGCCAAACAATGATCAGAATAACATGCGGCTTGGAAATCAAATCAGCTTTTGACTTGGCAATTTTACAAGTGGAAACTTTTGGTAATTTTGGCGAATTTTCGAAGAATTGGATAGTGATGTAAAAATACATCGAAAAGTCTAAAACAAAAATTTTGCGAAAGCGATTTTCAATAAACATCTAAATTAATAATCAAATACATAAATAAAAAATACAGAAATGAATAATTAAAATAAATATTAAGTACATTAACTCGAGAATATGAACAACTCGAGTTTGATTTGTGGCAATTTAAACATTTCGATTTAAAACTCGATTTACAGCACTATTGGGGAACTTACCATCATGATTGGAGAGCAGATGGACCAATCCGCTGAGGCAAGTCTCGGTGACCGCTTTAATGCTTGCTGCACAGCGTCCAATTGCCTGAATGGTGGCTGCCACAAATGGACGATCGCTGCTGGAGATGTAAGTTTGGAATTCGCGCAGGATTAGAGAAATGCTGGACGCGGATGCCAGGTTGGTGAGTATGTCAAGCTTGAGAAGCTTCAGATGCGTTGGATCGCTGGTGCGCACAAAGAACGACTTGAGATGCGGCTCAAAGATGGCTTTGCGCCTTGCGGACATGGATGCGATGCAATTGAGGACCACGCTCTGGACTTCCTTGTGGGAACGCAACAATCTGATCAACGCCTTGGCAATCAATTGCACCTCATTGCGTGGCGCCACATGATGGTAGAGCTGTGCCACGGCCATCACAACGGAGGCATTGCGCGACTGCAGCAAGGGCTTCGTCTGCCGGAGCAGCAGTCGATGATCCAAATCGATGTGATAGCTGCTCGTGTTGTCGTTGTCTTTCTCATTGTTGTTGACATTGGAGTTGGAGTTGGAATTGGAGTTGTTTGCCTTGCCTTTGGCTTTGCCTTTACCTTTGACTTGGGTATCATCGTCATCATCGCTGGAGGCTTCATCGTCGCTGCTCGAATTGGAGGACTCGTCATAGAAGCGTTCATTTGGTGGCGCATCGCCATCGAGGCCATCAATTTGGCCATGCTCCTCATCCGGATTCGGATCAACAAACTGTGTGCGTGCATACCGAGTCAGCATGTTGATGATTATCACCTGTCCCCATTCATCCACATCCACGAGCAGATTGCATAGCTTGCGATAATTCTTGTGTATCAGATCAACGCGTTCCGGACACACCTACAAATATAAATCACTCTGTAAATATGTTTTTGAATATATTCAGTGTTTGAGTCACTTACCTCGTCAAAGGCCATGACGGCGGAGCCAACCACTAGTGTGGTGCGATCCGAGAGTAGTTTCTCAATAACCATGACAAGCTCATCCTTTTGCTCGGCATCCAGGGAATATAATTTGGGTATAGCATGTGCCGCCGTCTTACGCACATATGGACTCAAATCGGCGGCACTGTCACGTATGGCCAGCATCACGATGGGCACAATCATGCTAACCCTTATGGAAGAAAGGACACGGAGCGCAGAGGCGCGTATCAATTGATTGGGATCCTTGAGGGCACGTTGAAATGTCGATATCGAGAGCAGTGCCAAATCCTGTTGCTCCTCGGCATAGCGAACCAAATAGACATAGACCAGTTTCTTCACCTCAATGTTCTTGGAGACAACGTTCTTGACGACGGCCGGAAACAGATCGCTGGCATCCCGGCCACGGGCAATCATGCCAATTATGCGTTTCATTGCCTCCAGCTTGAGGCCATCCTTATTGCTGTCCAACATTTGCTTCAGATCATCATGTTTGCGGCCATCGCTCTGAAAGAATGCCGCTCCGCTCGCCGGATCCGCACCAAACTCCACGTCCAGTCCCATTTGAGGTCGATCGCCATAGGCGGCCACCGAAAATGGATTACTGCTGCTTGCGTTCTGTTGCATCTTCTTCCAGTGGTGGTGTCGGGGGGAAGGAAGGAAGGGGAGCTAGGATGAACTTAAATTGTTGCTGCTGCTACTTCTACTCTTGTTTTCTTTGCATATATTTCATGCAGTGTGCAGTGAAAGCGCTGACGTTGCCAGTCTGAAACCTGCTGATATTATAATACACTCCACTTGGCAAATGCACGGCGGATTCTTCTACATCAATTGGCAAAACTCTGGCATTTCTCAATCAGAAGACATTTGCACTGGCACTGCAAAATTTGTGTTACTATTCGATAACAAGTGTCCACGCGTACGATTACACTATCGGCACTAATCGATTGCCATATTTTTAACTACAATATATATAATCAAGTGCATTTTCTGTTATCGCATACAGCTATCGATAGCTATAATGTCAATTGATTTCATTCTGTGTTGCCAAGACAGGTCTTTTTCCGTCAAATCTGGACTCAGCGGACTGCGGGAAATTTGCCTTTTTACCCTTGCAAAAATTTTAGTTGTGTACAATATACAAACAATTTTAATGATCATGAATACGTTAAACAATTTATTTATTTATTTTTATTTATTTATAATTATTAGATACAATATAAAATATTATTCCTAATATAACATGTAGCGTACAAGCTGCTATGGCCTTCGACGCATTTGTACATTTTGTATTATATTTGGTTTATTTAAAAATTTTATAAAATGTGTGTTTGTCTCACATTTATGTAATAAATTCGATGAGATAATGGATATTATTGAAACTTAAAAATAATTATTAGCTTGTCACATTTCTTTTGTTTGAAAATTTAGCTGCAAAACAGCTGTTAGAGTTCTCAAAAGTTGGCTGCACTGACTACATTACAACTCATAAAAAATTTATGACACACATTCAATTTTTTTTTTCTTGGTCCTGCCATATGCTTTTGATAAACAAACTTGGAAAACAACACATCTGAAAATGTTAATGACACCGATTTTAAAAATAGAACCTGTTAACTTTGCATAAAATTTGTAATAAAAGGAATGATGTTACCATATGATCGAATAGCTTATCGATATATATAAATGGCAGGGTGAACGTTTATTTTTCTATTGCCTATCGCTTACCGAATATCGATAATCGATGCAGACTTGACAAAAACAACAACAACAGCCGCCGCGTAGTGGTTAGAGCAGACCAGACTGAGCCAACGAAGCCGCAATCACGTCAATTAATGGGCAACTATTATTGAAAAAAAATAGAGAAGAACGCTATTTACATTCGGGGAGCAAGATGAACTTTCCGCTGGCTAACTCCAACAAGGATACGCTGCGAGCGGCATGTAAAAAATGCGGCTATGCAGGTCACCTGACCTATCAATGCCGCAATTTTCTCAAGGTAAGCCAAAATGCCGCAAAAACACAACAACAACAACAAAAGCAGGACATAACACGCGTTATGCTTTTTTTTATTTTAAGGTGGATCCGAACAAAGAGATACTGCTGGACGTTGAAAGCACCAGCTCCGATTCGGAACTGGACTATTTGACACCGTTAACCGAGCTGCGCGCCCAGGAGCTTAAAAGTGGCGATGTTGCAGCAGCTGCAACAACAGCAACAACAACAACAAAAACAACAAGCGCTGACAAGCCAGATAAGAAAAGCAAGAGAAGCAGCAGCAGCAGCCACCACAAAAGCAGCAAGAGAAACAACAACAAAACGACAACAACAACAACAGCCTCGAAACATACAAAAGCCGATCGTCACAAGAAGCGCAAGAGAAAAAGCAAGAAGCACAAGAAAAGCAGTGGTGGTGGAGGAGGGAGTGGAGCTGGAGCTGGAGCTGGAAAGGTTGCTACTACTGATGAGACAAAAATAAAAAAAGCCAACAGCAAGGAAGTGTCGAAAAAACACAAGAGCAACAACAGCAGCAAAAAATCGAAACGTCGCCGTGCTGCCAGCAGCAGCACAAGTTCAACATCATCATCCTCGTCATCATCATCCTCCTCATCCTCATCATCATCATCGTCGTCATCGTCAGAGAGCGATTCATCAACGGACTCATCAAGCAGCGATACCGAATCGGATTCAAGTGACAACGAGGAGTCGAGCACCAGTGAGTCGGATGAATATGGACGCAAAAAGAAGCGACTGGGCAAATATAAGCGTAAAGCGGAAGCGGCAGCACCGCGTCGCAAGAAGGCAAAGGCCAAACGTAGGCGGCATCGTGTCGGCGGCGGTTCAAGCGCACCGGGCGCCAGCAGTTACCTCAGCAGCCTCAGCGATAGCAGCACCTACTAGCAACGAGACTATCCAAAGCACCATCTTCTCTTTTAGTTTACAAATGAGCTAATTAGACTAGTTATAACTCTCTATATAGACATACATACATACATCTATATATATATATATATATATTTGGGTATAAATACGTTTACTTCAAAACTGTCATATCTCAAGAAAAAAGCACGATAATGCAGAGATATTTATCATTATATTCTTGTTACAAATTGAAAGTCCGAAAGATTTCTTTTACTGAATTAACGTGTTTTCCGCTAAATTTGAGCTATGACAGTCTTTAAGTAAATGACCGATATTTATATATATGTATATAATGCATACTGCGCATTCACATTAAGCCAATGTGAGTACAGCTGGCGGATCAGCTAAAACAGCGCTTCCTCCAACCGTTAGCAGACTGCCCGATACAATGCCACACACCACACACACACATACACAACATACACCACAAAACACACACACGTAGACTTGTCTTAGTGTTAAGTTGAATGATACTGTTCTGGAAAATATGTGTTTTATGATTTGCAACAATACAACAAATTAGTTTGTACAAAACTGTTGAATACACGCATTTGACTTTTCTTATCTTTCAGGGATCGCAAATTAAAGTTTTTAGCAGGGTATAAAACCGAAGCGAATTAAGTTTGAATTCTGGTTTCGTAACGGTTACCGGTTATTTGTTTGTTTCGGTTTCAAATTACCGGTATTATATTGGTTCACAAAATAAAATAAAATGTGTTGGTTATATTTGCAAGACTCTGTTAAAAATGAACCAAATTTTTTTAGATTTCAAAAACGATTTTTCTATTCAATGGAAATTAAATCTAAAATTTCAAAGTTAATTTGAAAATATGTTATGATTGATTGAAGCGATACTAACCGTTATGCATGAACCGGTTACTTAACGGTTATTTCGGATTGAATAATTTTGGATTTGCTGTTTGGGTATAATAAAAAGGTACCTCATACGAATTCCGAAACTGTTTTAAGGAATTTTAAAAAAGAAGAAAAAAAAACAAGAACACAATTTTAGGAATCCAAAATTGGGAATTTCAACTTAGAAAAATATTCAGAGGTCAAAAATTAGGAATAAAAAAAATTAGGAAAAAAAAATTGGGAAAAGTATCTTAGGTTTTCCTATCAATAGGCCCGAAAAAAAAACAATCCATATATGAAAGGGTAGACTACCGTCTTCAATCGCTACTCGAAACATACGACCAACACAAAGATGAAAAAATTGTTGATTTTTATATAAGGTGGCACACAATACAAGCATGTAGATTTTGAGATAAATGGTTCGAATAAATATCACATGCGCTGGCAATCGAAGTCCTGATTTTGAAAAAAAAAATGGTTCGGCAAATGTTGTCTTTTTGCTAATAAATAGGAAAAAGCTGAAATCAAAATATTTTATTTTATTTTTGTCTTCCCAATTTTTGCTTTCCCAATTTTTGTCTTTCTTATTTTGGATTCCTAATAACTGAATTCATAATTTCGGATTCGTTACTTTGGATTCCTAATTTTTCCAAATTTTCGTGTTCTGAGTAATATTTTTCGACATTTGTATATAGAATCTAATAAAAAAGTTTTGTTTCGTCTACGGTTCCCAATTTTAATCGGTTAACAGTAAAGGTCTTAATCCCTGGCTTTGACTTAACTAAAAAGCAAACCCGAACCAGAACTTTGCTTAAAGTTCCAATCGCAACGCTGTTTAGTTTTTAAGAAAATAGCGAGCAAAACGAGAAAATTACTTGCTAGTATTTAATTTTAATTATTTCAGATGCTATGTCAATGAATGTACATAAGTGTCCCAAAAAGGTTGTTTTCACAAAAATAGCAAATATAAACTATGATAATTTAGCATTAATCCGATTATGTACACAATAACGAATAACTAAGTAATACTTAACTAATACAATACAATACAATCTGTAGGCAGATATACGGTACAACATAGTTGTTGTTAACACAAAGGTGGCGAGCTCGTCTTGACGGATGCAGCTGACGTGGACTCGGAATTGTTGCCCACTACACACACAGTGGGGCAATTGATTAATGCACTTTGCAATACAGCGACACGTCTCTCCAGTGAGCTAATCTTGCACACGTATTTGTCACAGTTGGAGCAGCTTGTTGATGATTTCGAGGAGACGGCACCATTGTTGTCACCACTGTTGTTCACCTGAGCGGACATTGCTGTTACGAGTGCTGCATTCTGTTTCTTAAGATCATTGTTCTGGGTGAGCAATTGTTCGCATAGTGCACAGGTGGATGCACGGAGTTCGGCAAGTGCCTGCTCCCTGGCCTTTAGACTCTTCATTAGTATACGATTTTGTTTCTTAAAGTCTAGCAACTTTTGCTCAAGTTCGAGCAGCTCATCCTCGTTATCAGTCGATGTCTGGATCGTGCTGTTCATCGTATCGTTTAATTGATGCACGCTACTGTTGTTTAATCGTCCCATTGCCTGAAGTAGACTATCCATTTTTTTCACATCCTGTTGTTGTTGCTCCGATGCGGAATCGCTGGGATCGCTTAACTGGATATTGTTGGCACTGGTCAGACGACACATGGCCTGCAGTATGGTGTCCATTTTCTTATCCATTGCATGGCCCGTGGCCCGTTGCTCATTCAGATAAACCTCTAGCTTGTTGCTGGAGTTTTGTGTTGCGATTTCTGTCGAAATGATGCTGCTAGTTGTGCCCAAAGGAACCAGAGCTTTAGCGGTTACCCTGCCACGTTCCGTAATTATGTTATCCTCTGTTGAATGCGTTGACTCGCTTTCGCTGTCATAGCTACTGGGAGCCTCAATATCTCGAGACGATGCCAATGCTGATTTGTGACGCTGATTCTGACGTGGCAGTGGCTGTGGCTGGGGCTGTGACTTGGACGGTGACTGTGGCAATGGTGTTGATGTTGGCGGTGTGTTACTTTCCTTGGTATCCTCCTCCTCCTCATTGCTCATTTGCTCAATGGGCAGGCCGAGATTCAGCAGTGCCTCTGTGAACTCCTCCTCATCCGCAGCGAACTCAAAGCGTAGACTCCAGAAGTGCTGCTCGTCGTCATAGAATTGCAAATAGGATTCACGCAATATCACATTGGATGTGCCATCTTTTGGAATCGACGACGTTATTGACTTGGTCAGCAACAATGTGCTGAGCAAATGATTTCGCGTCTTGTATATAACCAGCTTGGCAGCGCCGGCCCCGTTGCGTGACAAAGCGACACCGACACGTCCAATATTCTCGCTCCCATTGTAGCCGTTGGCCACCTTGGCGACCACGGTGCTCCAGCTGTCTAATGATGGTTTCGTCTCCGGTTTATTGCGTGCCGTGCTTGTCGTCTTTGTCTTATGCTTTTCTTGCTGTTGCGGTTGCTTATGCGGCTGATAGCGCAAATTGCTCGATTCACTTTGCAGCGGCTTGTCATCATCCTCAAAAATCTGCCGTAGATTGCGCGTCCCGTCATTGCTATCAAGGAATAAGAGGATTAGTTTAAATATAAGCTTACCCTCTAAACGCTTCACTCACCTGTGCATCTTTTCGAAGAAATCCTCGTACGTATTTTCGCTCTCGAAATCCATTTCAATTTTGTTCTTTTCAGCTCGATTCTGAGCAGTGAAATATAAATAAATACAAAAATGTTGCTGTGCAATGCAAAAGCGTACAAATAATATGTTCTATCTACAGCGCCGCCTTTGATATCGTCCAAACAGTATTTTTGACAGCTGATTTAATTTTTGGTATTTTTTCGCCCAATCATTCTTATCGATAAGTCGATAACATGTCAATGAATAGCTGATCACTTGCTGTTGTTTTCTTTTGATTACTCCTCACACGCATTAAGATTACTTTGCGCAAACATAAGTTTGTAATGTAAAGATCGTTAAAATTATTTAAAATTAAAATAAGATAATCGATAGAATTAAGCACTATATGCACTATTTGAATCAGCGAGCTGTATCGATATCATGGAATAACCATATTGATACAACGAGCTTCGATAATTACTTTTGAAGAGAACGTTGAACGAAAAGGTTGTGCTCGTGTGTAAATAATATTAAATAATAAATAAAGAACAAAAAACTTTACAGTAAGAAATAAATAACACACCTTAACTTGATTACCTATTCAAAGTATCGTTCTCATCGATATGTCGATAACATATGAATCATTTGGCGCTAGCAAAATCAGCTGATCGCCAATCCAAAGTTCAATGCAGATTTGTTCTGTTTTGTTTACATCACAAACTGAATTGTTTACGCAGAAATGATATGCACTGAAGTGATAAAACGTCAGCTGCTGCAGCTGACATGGCGGCAATTGGGAAGAAATAGTCACAGCATCGCTCCAGTTGGCAAAGTACTCACAAACGACGACTTTTCGCTGCTCCTGGCGGACGAACAACGACAGAGATGCATGGACAAGTTGCGCAATTTACCAAGCTTCGCACAGCCTAAAGCGATAGCGCACAATAAGCGCGAAAAGAGGCCAGCTGCTGTGTTCATAGCGCTGTGCGTGGAGCGTGACACGTAAGTAGGAACTTAAGCATATCCTATCAATAGGTCCTGATGTCAACTGTGTCCAAATCCCATAGCAATGCTATATCGCTGCTATACACCCGCCGATCCCGGCACTTGCGTAGCCACAGCTTACAGATATCATTTCCAGGCGGCAAACGTGACGAGGACGATGCCAGCTTTCTGGACTGTGCCCTGCGAGAGACGGAGGAGGAGATTGGTCTTCCACGGGACCGCGTACAAGTTTGGGGCGAATCCAATCCGATCCAGCTGCCACGAACTTCCGCCATTGTGCCGGTGGTAGGCGTTGTGAAGGACTTTCACATCTCCGAGCTAAAATTGAATAACGACGAGGTCGAGGAGGCTATCAGCATACCCCTTAAGTCACTAATATTGCCATCAGCCACGCGTCACACGCAATTTAGGAGCGGTTACAGTGGACCCGTCTTTGTTGTCGATCATCATCGCATCTGGGGCATCACAGGGTATTTAACGTACGTCTTTCTTCGCTGCCTGCTGCCCAGCAACATGATGTGCGATGCCCTCAAAACGAGCATTAAGTTCATAAGACCCTACAAGGTGCCACCACCACTAAAACATCATCATGTGGAGCCGAAATTCGACGACAAGACATTGGGAAAGCAATAGACGCTTAACAGAATGAACAGAAAGAACTCAGGCCTACACTTTACTCATGTGTTCAATGCTATTAAGATAAAGATGTTTAAGTTTTAGTCTCAGTTGTACATAAATTTGTATATTTTGTTGTTGTGAATAAATCTATGTTGACCGAACCAAAACTTGAACCAATTTCTGAATTAACTGACCATCAATTCTATTTATAGAATTGCCATTAAAAGACCTTTAACAAAATTGTTAATGTCTTCACTATTTATGGCCCTATTTATGATAAAAGTTGGTGATTAGTTTCTGAGCATGTTCTTACACACGTTAGTACAGAACAAATTTTAAATTTTAACTTAAAACCCAAAATTTAAGGTGCTGTCAGTTTTTTTTTATGAATTACGCCCGGTCCCTGATATAAAAAGTTTTAGCACGCTCTGAAAGCTCTATTAGTGATCTTTAAATTTTGCAAATATCGTCATTAGTTTATCAGCTATGATTTTTGCAATCCCTTCTGACCAATCGAGCCATTGTGCGAATTCAATTATGTACGTACATAGAATAGAAACAATAGCAAGCTATTTAAAAAATAAAACAAAGAGATCCATTTAGATTGAAATCTGCGTTTTTGTTTTTCATGGAATTGATTTAGTTTGGTAATTTATTTTACAATTGTGTTCATATTGTATATATCCATACATATATATATATATAATATGTCTAACAAAATTTGTATAATTGCGTGTGTGTGTGTGCTTTGTGTATGTGAATGTTTTTGTTCTACATGCCCGCACAATTGTTGTTATTCGTAATATACGTGTGGTGTTAACATACATACATATATTATATATGCAATAAATATTTGAGTATACACATTATATTTACATATATTGGTTTCAACATTGCAATTCTAAAATCTAATGGAAAACTACTCGTGAGAGTTAATTGCATCTGATTCAGCATCTGCAACTGCATCAGATTTTGCTTCTTCCGTTTCAGGCTTCGAGGTCGTCACATCATTTGATTTTAGTTTTTGATTTGGCTCTGAAGCTAAAGAAGGAGCACGGCATTCATGTACTTGGGTTGTCACTGTTATGTAACAGGAGCCACATAGTCTTACTGGATTAAAAAGCTTTTCATACGGTAAAGGCGCCCAGAACTCCGAGCAGTCAGCACAGAAAATTTCTCCACATGATCTGTAATATAAAGAAAAACAATTTAAATAATCATATTACTATCTATAAAATAAGCTAATAAAATATTCTTTTGGTTTTTGAAAAGAATAAATGTAAACCAACCAGATTAAGAGTTAATATCAACTAGTTTGTTAATTAGAAATGTTGTACAAAATGAGAAAAATATTTATCACAGCCAATCTGACAATAGTTCATTCAAACAATTCGCCATTTTCAATGTCTAACTCTATTCTTAAGCTGGTTAAGTTAACAAAACCAATTGAGCCATGAATGCATTTGAGATTTAAGTACAAATTTATGGAAAAAACGAACAGAAAAGTGTTAAATATCGTGCGATTAGATTAGCTAAGAACTTGTGCCAGATTGCTTGTCTCCAATATATGTATAAGAAATATGTATGATACAAATTAACTAAGTTATGTTATCAAATAGTATACGGTGTGTTTTTTTTTTTTTTTTTGGCAGAACAGAAAACAATACAATACAATACAAAAGAATAGTAAAGTAAGGAAAAGAAAAAGAAAAAAAGACAAACATGAAAATGAGAATACGTTAATGTTGAAATGCGCACCGACAATGATGTTTTCTGCGTCCGAGCCAGAATTCAATTTGACAATTTGAGCAACGCGAAACTGCATGATCTGGTACCCAAAGGACACTCGATGCTTTTTTCTCTTGGATCGAGCAAGTGGCATACGATGATGGACCACTACGTTCTTCGACAGCTTCCCATGAACACGTCGATGCATTTTCAACAATATCCGATCCGTTTTCCTAAATAAAATTTAAATAATTAGACCAACTGGAAGGGAGCTTTGTCAACTTAATTACGGCATCTGGGAATCAATCAGGCAATGTCCTAATACATTTGCTACATTTATATCACTTTTATCTTTTTGCTTGTCGAAACAATCCAGCCAATAATAAGATTGTCAGAATTTAAAAGTGTTTTTGGTTGGTTGGATATGGCTGGATATATTCATCTCATCTTGTTTTATCTAATGTTTCACACAATCGCACATACACATTGTATGTATGTTTGTGTAGAATTTGGTTTAGTCAGTTTATAATTACATGCTCGACATTTGTTGAAACGACGCTATTGCAACTTGGACATCCTTTTTGTAATAATGCTAAACGCATGCCGTGAATCTCACGCAGCAAGACTTCTTCCCGTAGCTGAAAATGAAGAAGAAACAAAAAACAAAATTTATAAAATATACAGAGAATATGTGTTATAATGTTTAGTAAAACTTTACCTTGTGCTCCTGAACAATTTGATGTAGTCTTATGTTCTGTTCACTCAAGCCATGAGCCAAGCCATCGGGACAGGAGAGAAGTGGAGAGGTCAACTGTGTTCTTTCCTGTGATCCCAGCGGTGTCGGAGGTAATGAAATAAGACCAGATGACGGAAACTGCAGTGGGCTACAAGTTAAGAAAATGGTATTAAATTCAATCTTACATATTATCAAATATTGTCTAGAATAACTTTCGAGTTTATTAATCGACCGTAATGAAATTTATAGCACCGATACCGACTACGGTATTTATCAAATGTAACAAACTTAAAATCGAACTCTAATGGATCTCAATACTTTCGAACAAACCATAATTTATTTTACTAAAGCCCAATTTACACGATCGGTTTCCGACCGATAAATTGCTCGAGAAAATAAACATACTACAGCTGTCGGATAAAGTATTTTGACAAAACTTTAGCTAAATTTACTCATAATCTGATCTTACTTATGTTAAATTCGGCATCAATGGAAAGGTCATTTAAATTCCCTTTGTATGATATAAAACATTCCTTAATTTATTAAGTACTCGTACCCATTGAACATTTTTGAATTTTAGTAAAAAACTTCTGCTTGGACTTTTTTCCTTGGACTCTTCATCATTTTACTACAAATTTATAACAAAATTTTGTTAAGTTTTAAGCCTCTACGTCAACTAGAAGTATTTTTCGCCGCCCTACCCATACAACAGGAACCAGTGTGCATACGCACGAACATAAAAAAAGGACCAGCACTCTTGCTCTCTCTCTCTCTTTCTCTCTCTCTGAGCAAAACACTCACGTCTGCTACAATTGTCGTTTGTGCGCCAAAACTGGCTTTTTTTTTTACTGTTGGCGACAATTTGGCTCACTTTTTGGTTGTTTTTGGCTTAATCAGATATTTTTAAGTGGCAACCGTGAGAACACTTCAATTAAGATCGGGTCAGACGAGCACTTTTTCACCGACACTTTTTGTCAAAAAGCTGTCCGTGTCGTGTGACCACACAAAGTTTCAAAGCGTCGGTGAAAAACCGACGCTCACCGGTGGAAATAGAACGTGTTCGTCCGGTGAGCGATAGTGGGCGACACGGACACGAAAAAATCGCTCGTCTGAAGCGCCCTTAAACCTTTCTTTTTGTTTTCCGTCGACTGTTCTCAGTTGAGATGAGTAAATAAATGAAAAACTCTGTGCAAACGGTCTTTAGTTCTTTAATTTGCCAATCTCTGACTCGTTGCTCAAAATGTCAGTAAATAACAATTATTTCTGGACAACAAAAAAGAGTCAACTATTATTTGCTAGCTCTGATCGTAATTATTTGGAGATATATCAACATCTATTTTGTTGAATCTTCGCATTTTGATATTAAACTCGATTCAGGTTCGGATTAACAGCACTACTTACCCAATATTATCCGTGTATTTAAATTGAGTGCTGTCACGGTTTAGACTCGACCAGAGCATATTCCGTCGCATCGGAATGCCAGACGTGGACACATCGAAGTTGGCAAACGTATTTAGCGTCGGGGCATGTTCCAATCTGTGAAGTTCAGGTGATGATGGCAAACAATGGCCATTGTTAACCAATGCATTTGGATCCTTGGACACACTTGTTTCCTTGCAGCCGTTGTTATCGTTACTCGAACTCTCTCGCATATCATGGATATGCTGCAGCAAATTTGGAGTGAACGTATCGGCTTTATCCAAATCCAAACTTGAACTGACGCTTTGTTGAAGGTATCGCAGACTGTTGGGCTTCACATGGACGCGGGGTAAGTTATTGTAACTTTGACTGATTTTATTTGTGTGGGCAACACATATTGTTTCGGTCTTTTTGTCTTGAGGTATGTCAACGGCATCTGATTCTAAAGGCACATCATCGCTGCTGCTGTCTTTGATTGCTATTTGATTTTCGTTCCTTGATAATCCATTTGATGTGGCGCCTTTTGTAGATTCTATAGGAATTATTGTATCCGTACTAGTATCGATTTGGTCTTGGCCTTGGCCAAGCCACAAATTCCGGCTATTATCATTATCACTAATGCTTTCATCACAAATCGAAGGCGCATCATCTGCAATTAAAATGAAGTACATGCGTCTTATAATTGAATTATTAATAAAAATTGTTATAATTGAAAGCTAACCATTTGTTGAATTTAAAGGCTCGGAATCGATGCGCTGAATAGTGATCTTGCCATTCAAGGTTGGCGATTCATCGTTCAATATATCACATTGAATTGAACAAGTGCTTTGGTCATTATTTAATTCGGATATCAAACATTTGGAACCATTTTGTGCCTCCTCCTTCTCTTGGTCCTGTTCGTGCGCCTCCGTCTCCGCCTCCGCCTCTTCCTCCACCTCCCTCAGCTTTGAGCTGTCGCAGGTATCGTCAGAGTCTGAGTCTTGTTTGATATCATGATTAGTTACAATTATGCATTCCTTTGCCTCCGATCGTATGTCAAACATTGAATTGCTATTGACATTTAGATTTAAGCCGTCCGTTACACTAAAATCCAATAAGATATTGTTAACATAATTACGATTAGTTCTAGGATATTAAATATGTATATATGCATACATTGATTCGACAGCCAAATTGGGATCACTCGATCTTCTTGATATCGTGCTCTGTGTCAACTCGTTCGTTGCAATGTTTTCGGTTGAACGTGTTTTCGCTGATGAACCTGAAAAATTTTTCAGTAATGATTAGTTTATTTGTAAAATTGCATATGGACAATTCTCATTTTATTTTGACAAAAGGCGAAACTTATAGCTCTTGATTAGCACTTTAATTGATGCTAAAGTTGCCTTTGGGAAATTATTCGTTTTTAAGATAATTACGAAAAACAAAGACATTCGCTTTCAAGGCGAACAGTTCAAACACTGATCTTAGCAAAACCTGAAGAAATATTTGAATGCGACTAGTTTTATAATTTTATGCATTGATGTATCTTAATAATATTATTTAGTTGATTAAAAAATATGATGTGTTTTATTTTTTATTTAACTTTTAATCAGTGCGCACGGCACATTTTGTTCCATAATATATTCATGTTGTTTCGTCGCTCTTTTTCAAAATTATATATACAGGGGTGCCACAGAAATCGCTTTTGCTTGAATTTCACTTAAATTTGTATGAAATTTTTGACACACATTTGTATGAAATTTAGTTGAAATTCAAGCCAAAGCAATTTCTGTGGCACCCCTGATAGAAAACAGTTTGAAAAACTTGTTTTAAATTAAACAATCAATATATTGCTATGTATTAAAGTGGTCGTGTTAAAATCTTACTAACTTCCTTAGTGTAATCGTTAAAATACAAACGATCCATTTTGAAAGGTAGTTTTTAGAAAAACGGGCAAAAATACATAAGAAAAAGTGAATTTATTCCAATTGAATCGCTATGCTCAACTAAGTAAATTTCTGCTAACGAATATTTCTTACATAAATGACTTGAAAATGTTTCACAAGGCGTGAATTTTCGATAAATTTAAAGTTTTTGGCCGCGGTAGACTGTTTCTGTGGAAATGCTTATATATTGTACAAGATAGATAATTTCTTACCGCTGCCATTGCCATTGCCATTGCCATTGCTAGTGCTATTGCCATTGTGTACGCTCTGTCGTTCATTGCTTTGTAAAGGAAGATCGGTACCATTTTTATTGCCTAAGCTACCCAAGTAAACATCGGACCAAAAGTGTAAAAATCGCACATTATGTGCTGGCCAAAGTACCTGAAAGGAATATATGTATATATGTAAATCGAGTATGTTATCATATATACTATGTAGCATTTCTATATTATCAGTCATACCTTATCAGTCTCATGCTTATAGAGTGGATTTCTATACATCGTTTCCGCTAGAAATGGCCATACTGAGAATGTACGATCAAAGACCGAGTTCTCGATTCGTTCTCTTAGCGAATTGCATAGGAACGTGCCAAAGAGACATGACAATGAATGCTGGGCCAATTTAATCTACAAATTTAATACATTATTAGAAGAAGAAATAAATAAGTTTTTATATATGGCAATTCATATTTACCAAATAACCTATGCTGAACTCAAAGCTACAGGGAAATTGTTTGTGTATTTGATGCACCAGATCGAGCCATTGCAGAAAAACTGGACAGCGTTCGTTACCCTCATCCGAATTGGGTCCATTTCCAGAGCGATCTGCAAACTTATGGCCAAAGTTCAACCATTCGCGTTCAACTAAAACTCGAAATCCCTAGAAACAGATACAATATTTTATTTAAAATGTATACTTTTATGATTTGCCTTAGGAAATAAATAAATAAAACATATTCAAAATACGCATGAGATTAAAGTAAAGACTCACTTCAACAGTTCTGTAGAAGGGATCTAGACACAATTGCGCTGTGGCCACAATCTGTGGTGTACGATCCCAGCCGTCGGAGCAATGGACCAAAACAGGGCGACCATTCTTTTCAATTGTATGGACAACAGTCATTGTTGCACCCAGCAAACCCGACAGATGCTGCATCCACATTGTTTTCTCCAATTGACCGAACCAACTGTTTAATTCGAAAAAAAAAAAAAAAAACAAACGATTATTTGAAAAGTGATGTAAATTAATCAGGGACTGTAATCATTATAACTGTTATTAAAAAAATGTTGAAATAATGATTATTTCTTAAGATTTATTTTTTTTGCTCAAATTTGTGAGAAAATCTATGACTTGAAAATTGTTTAGTAATGGTTAAAATGCATAAATAAACCATAAAGATCAATATTGGTATTTTTCTCGCTGTCTCAAAGTTATTATAAATGAATCGATTACAAAAGGATTACAAAAAAAATATATATATTAATCATTATTTGCAGTCCCTGAAATTTATTGATTTTGGTAAAAATTGCATACTTGGGATCATCTGGCGATGAGGCGCACAATTGTCGCACAGCGTGAAAGCTCTTTCTAATTGCATGGATGTTGCCCAAGTTCATGAATTCGATTTCAGCACATGGATAATATTCGATGCACTCGCAACCGCCACCGCGTGCTCGATTTGTGACCGCTGACGTATAGCTCCGAGCATCGACGATGAGAATTTTCTTGTAATTCAAACAAATACAATATATTTTAGAATTCTTTGGATTTGAATATATATTTGAATTGAACATACTCGGATTTCATCAAGGGCGAGTTCCTCGTGAGAGGAATCACCCAAAGACGGTGAACTTTGGCCTGAGGAGCCCGTCTCTCCATTGGCCATATCCTTAGCCTGTCGTCGGGCATGCTCGCCTCTATCGAAAGCGCAGGCATCCGCTAGAGCTTTCAATAGCTGCTCATCCTTATAGTTACGCCAGCCGAGCCAACCAACTTCGGGCTGACTGCAGCGGGCAAGAATAGCGCCATTTTTCTGATGGCGCCAAACAACGGCCGGCAATCGACGTGATCCACGAAAATTGGCAATATTGTGAAGCATTTCATCAGTGATGCAGCATGGAACGAGTAACTTTTGTGGATATGATGGACAGAGTTTAAAGTCTGAGTTGGCGTTTGAGATACGCCACGATCCTTTCAAATCGAATCCAAGACGAGCAACTTCATTTTTAAAATCGCTCTCATATCGAATTGCACGCTGCAATCGATGTAAATGATCTCCAATTGGATTGAATGCTTGTTGTTGTGATTGATTTTCCGCAGCTGTTGGCAGCTGCGTTGATGATGATAATGATATTGATGATGATAATTTGTTGTTGCCAATTGTTGTTCCATTCGTTCCATTGGCTAATATCGATCGCTCCTTATTGCCAATGATGTCACATGTCCATGAGTAAAATGGAAACGCAAAAAGCGTTTCCAGCGTTTCAGGTACACCAATTAGCAGCTGAATGCGACGCTGCCATTCCAAGCATTGCTCGGCCGATTGAAACGAGCATTTCACAGTGCTGGCGTCTTTGCAATTAACAATCAGTTGGAATAGATCTCGCACTTGCACCGATTCAATCAGTCCCAGCGGTATATATGTTTCAAATGTTGTTGTCGATTTCTTTGACAGAAATATGCGATAATTGGATAATGCCAAAATTCCATCATCAGTCCGTCCCAAATACTTTATTGACTCGCCGGCAACTGTTTAGTATAATAAGCACACAATTTGTATATTTAGTTATATGCTAAATAAACTAATATGAACATACATATAATTTAAAAAAAAAACTTACGCTCTTGAAACGGAACAAACAATTGTGAATCTTCCTTTTCCATTTCAGATTTTGGATACGATTCGGCGGCTCGTATGAAACAAATCGATGGGGGCGGTGATCCATCTGACATCATGTGTGGCGACTGCAATAAAAGATTCGAGCCAACAGTTAGACAAGTAATTGTTTTGACAACAAAACATAAAAAATCACTGTTTTTTTTATATCAACAAGAATTTGTATAAAAACTAAGAATAAAATTCAATATATAACCAAAACAAAGATGCAACAAAGATATTTCGAGTATAAGAAGGTGATGTATTCGCACTCTTTCGGGGCGACGACGACAGAGATAGATACGAGTATATAGTAAACTTGTTTTGTTTGGTTTTCTTCACTCTTCACTCATTTTCGTTTTGTGCGCTGTGGCCCCGAAAAAGATGGCATGTTGAGCGAATAAATCACCTTATTACAGTTTCATCATGATTGGGACAATCAACTAAGACAAACATTCAGAGTGCAAAACTTTGGAAAAATCGTTAATATTAGTAAAAGTATCTTTGTATCTAAGTCTATATGTATGCATATACATATGCCGACTCTCTCTTTGATTCTAGATAATTCTACATAAATAGTACGACAAAATGTTGTTTTTTCTTTTTTGCTGATTCCTTTTAAAGAGTATTTTTCAAGCTTAAACAAAATATTAAAGTTTTTTTTATTTTTAATGGTTTTAAGAAACAAATTAAAAAAAAAAACTAGAAACAAACAAATTTTTTTTGTTTGCTTAATAAATTATGTGACGTCTTTATTTTGACAAAACAATTACTTGACATACTGTTGATACATATGTATACATGTATACACACACACACACCTATATTTGACTTATACTATTACAAATGTACACAGCATATACATACATGCATATTTATTGCTGGTTCAAACACCTGAGATCCTCTCAGGGCTACTATTAATTATCATTAAACGACCACAACAGGAAAATAATAATAAAAGTTTTTAACTTGTTTATGCGTATACCAAACAGGACAAACATTCATACGTACAAGCAAACATACATATGTACATATATACATATGTACATACGTACACACACAAACCCACACATGCACGGGCATACAGACACAGAGTCAAGGCAAAGTCATTAAATATAAAATGTTTCAAACATCCAAACACCTTAATAACAGATATACTAGATATGTACAAATAATGTTTGTGTGTGGCGGTTGCCAGTATATGTAGATAATAAGAGTACAAACATACATAGTATATTATACTACACAAACGAACATACAAATGCGTACGTTGAGACATACGTACATACATACATACGTATATGTACGCTTAGGCATATGGGTGCACTTGATATAAACAATAAAGCCACAAAAATGTACGTCTTATTATTGGTGACAAATATCCTTGTTGTTTTGCAATTGGAATGATTTAACGAAATTGTATATATTTATAAACAAAAGTTATTGGGTACATATACATATACACACACACACATACGTACATACATACATGCATCTACGATTCCTCAGTATTTATGAAACAATAACACCAAAACAAACCTACAAGCATACATACATTTGTATGCTTAAAAACCTTTGGATAACAATTATTGTTTTATTTAACTGCAATTTAGAACGGAATTGAAAAACGCGTTTTGCTAATTTTCTCTTTATTTAGCACCGTAAACTCCATAAACGTCAGCTTTTATAAACAAAGATTTGCAAATATTGTTGCTTATACATATGTAGATGTAAAGTACGCACATACATACATATACGTATTCGTTAATATACTGAATACTTTTGTCCAAAATCGAATATATTATTATCGTTATCGATTATTGCAATGCGCTTGCTTATTGCCACATTAATTTTGTTATTCATTTTAATATGACCAATTGTTCATTAAGTTTAGAATTTGAAATAATATTTTTTTGTAAATTAGAATTTAAAGATAATTAAAAACTGTGAAACCTGACATAAAACACAATATCGAATATCGAACAAATTTAATGATTTGAAAACTGTTGTTAGTTATATCGATAGCATCGACTAAGAATAAAGCAATATTTGTTTATAGTGGGATTCCGGTAAAGCATAGTACGCAAGCTCAAAAAAAGGCCTGGCGTAAACCCAAACTCCATATAAAAAAAAAGCTGGCGTAAGGGGAAGAAGAAGAACTTGACATTTAGCTCCGCTCGTGTGTCCGCAGAAGCCTAGTACTGACGTCAGAAAAAAGACCTAGCGTAAGGTCAAACTCCATATAAAAAAAACGCTGGCGTAAGGTGAATAAGAAGAAGACGACATTTATCTCCGCTTGTCGGTCCGGACGTCAACTAAACTGAAACTAAAAACGGAGTTGCCAGATAAGGAACGGGCAATGGGCAGCACTGTTTGCAGGCCTCGCGGAACATCGAACTGTTTAGAGTTTCGCCGGGTATATCTATCTCGCTCACTCACATAAATTAAAAAAAATGGCTGGAACTTCGACGAAAAACAGCGACGTTGACAATAACGACGACAATATTAATGAATTATAAGCAAGAACGAAAACTAAAATTGTTTTCTTAGACATAAACCAAACACTTTGCATTTTTTCATTAATATAGAGGGAGAATCCACGTAATAAGTTCAAAAGCGATGGGTGCACCCAATACCCGCTGTGCTTGCGTGCCATCGCAAATTTCTCCTCTATTAACTTTAATTTGCATTTTTCAATGCCTATTCTCTCCTTTTTTTATCCAAATCAGTTCTGCATGTACAAATTTGAAAAAAACCGCCGCTGACGCGTAGAGTTACCACTCAACTTTTGGTTATTTGTCCGTGTTGCATTGGCAACACTGAGCTTACGCTCGTCGACAGCGAAAGATTGAGCACTTTACGCCGCTAAAAATTTATCTGACGTCAGTACTAGGCTAGACTCAAGAAAAGAACAGAGCTGTTAGATAAAGGAACGGGGCTGGGCAGCACTGTTTGAAACAGGATGCTTTAGGATGCTACCAGCTGTTCACGAAATCTAAAACAAATCAGTGTGCAAAAAGGGTCGTTCCGTCAACTGATTTAGATTTGGTTAAAAGAGGAGAGAATAGGCAATGAAAAATGCAAATTAAAGTTAATAGAGGAAGAATATGCGATGTAACGCAACCACAGCGCGTGTTGGGTGCGCCCATCGATTTTAAACTTCTAATGAGGATTCACCATTTGTGTTAATTAAAAAAATACAAAAATATCTATAAAAACCATTTTAGCTTTCGTTCTTGCCTATAATCTACCAATATTGTCATCGTTATTGACCAAATTCAAATAGTCTTCATAGTTTTCACTTGTGTGCCAGACATTTATCTCCAGTATACCCAGCGAAACTCTAAACAGTTTGATGTTTCGCTGGGCCAGTCAGCTGTTTCAAACAGTGCTGCCCAGCCCCGTTCCTTTATCTAACAGCTCTGTTATTTTCTTGAGTCTGCGGACACATGAGCGGAGCTGAATGTCAAGTTCTTCTTCTTCCCCTTACGCCAGCGTTTTTTTATATGGAGTTTGCCACGGTTGCCACAATTGGCGTTTTTGCGCCAAAACTGGCTCTTTTTGTCATGTTGGCGCAATGGCACTTTATTTTTCGATTTGGCTCTTTTTTTCATCAGCTCAGAATCAGTTATTTTGTATAGTTTTAGGTTGAAGAACATATTTATTTTTATTAAATAACATATTCACTAAATAAGGATGAAAATGTGAAGTACTTTGAAAATATGTGTTATTGCTTTAAGTGTTTGTGAAAGAAATATTTTTTATATAATTAAATGCAAAAAACCATGAACTGCAAAAAAAAGATTTGGATCGTTTTTAGCCAATTTGGCTTATTTTTTGTTTGTTTTTGGCTCAGTCAGATATTTTTAAGTGGCAACCGTGCTTACGCCAGGCCTTTTTTTGAGTTTGCGTACTATGCTTTAAGCTTGGTACTGACGACGGATAAATTTTTAGCGGCGTAAAGTGCTCAATCTTTCGCTGTCGACGAGCGTAAGCCCAGTGATGCCAATGCAACACGGACAAATAACCAAAAGTTGAGTGGTAACTCTACGCGTCAGCGGCGGTTTATTTCAAATTTGAACATGCAGAACTGATTTGGATAAAAGAGGAGAGAATAGGCATTGAAAAATGCAAATTAAAGTTAATAGAGGAGAAATTTGCGATGGCACGCAAGCACAGCGGGTATTGGGTGCACCCATCGCTTTTGAACTTATTACGTGGATTCTCCCTCTATATTAATGAAAAAATGCAAAGTGTTTGGCTTATGTCTAAGAAAACAATTTTAGTTTTCGTTCTTGCTTATAATTCATTAATATTGTCGTCGTTATTGTCAACGTCGCTGTTTTTCGTCGAAGTTCCAGCCATTTTTTTTAATTTATGTGAGGGAGCGAGATAGATATACCCAGCGAAACTCTAAACAGTTCGATGTTTCGCCAGGCCAGTCAGCTTTTTCAAACAGTGCTGGATAACGCCCGTTCCTTATCTGGCAACTCCGTTTTTAGTTTCAGTTTAGTTGACGTCCGGACCGACAAGCGGAGATAAATGTCGTCTTCTTCTTATTCACCTTACGCCAGCGTTTTTTTTATATGAAGTTTGACCTTACGCTAGGCCTTTTTTCTGACGTCAGTACCAAGCTTTAAGCATAGTACTCAAACTCAAAAAAAGGCCTGGCGTAAACCCAAACTCCATATAAAAAAAACGCTGGCGTAAGGGGAAGAAGAAGAACTTGACATTTAGCTACGCTCGGGTGTCCGCAAACTAAATAAATTAACAGAGCTGTTACAGAAAGCTGTTACAGCTGACAGGCCCAGCGAAACATCAAACTGTTTAGAGTTTCGCTGGGTATATCTATCTCGCTCACTCACATAAATTCAAAAAAATGGCTGGAACTTCGACGAAAAACAGCGACGTTGACAATAACGACGACAATATTAATGAATTATAAGCAAGAACGAAAACTAAAATTGTTTTTATAGACATAAACCAAAGACTTTGCATTTTTTCATTAATATAGAGGGAGAATCCACGTAAAAAGTTCAAAAGCGATGGGTGCACCCAATACCCGCTGTGCTTGCGTGCCATCGCATATTTCTCCTCTATTAACTTTAATTTACATTTTTCATTGCCTATTCTCCCCTCTTTTATCCAAATCAGTTCATATTTAAAATCAACCGCTTTTGACGCATAGAGTTACCACTCAACTTTTTGTTATTTTCCGTGTTGCACTGGCAACACTGGGCTTACGCTCGTCGACAGCTAAATATTGAGCACTTTACGCCGCGTAAAATTTAGTTAGCTTGAGTACTAAGCTTTAGAGAAAACGGCAAAAAAAAAAGTATCGTCTTTTCGTGTGACACTATCGATAGTGTGTAGCCGCCATCGATAGTGCAATGGATAACATAATAATTGGCCGTGCTCACCAGAACAAATCGACAACAGAATATCGATGAAATTCGTACGATTATTCTGGTGAACGGCAGTGATGAGCAATCATGATTTAAAATTTTGTAATTAGTTTGGCTGAAAATTCATCACCAAAATGGTACGCTGAAATTCTCTGATTGTGATGCTTTGTTATCGATACAACAAATCGTAATCAACAGAACACAAGATTTGAAAATAAATAGGACAAAATTAATAAGGAAACCTCTTTATTAATATTAATTTGGTCTTCCTAAAAAAAATGGAAAGTAGACGCTGGAATTTGCGTATTTTTAAGGAATATGGTTATCAAAAGTGCTTTAAACTATCTTATATAAAATATTAAATGCGTATACAATGTTGGCTTAGTTATTGACTAATGTAACATATCATTTTTTGTTTTAAATCTGGCCTTTCGCTGTGTTCATTCCCATTACATTAAGTATTTTGCGCCAAACTGCTTTGAATTTTTTTTAATAAATATTAAAAACTTTGACAAAAGAAAAAACGAAAACTTTGATTTTGCCTTAAAATTTCATCAAAGCGTTCACCAGCAGTGCTGCCATAACAGACCTTTTAGTGATAGATCTATCACTTTTTCAAATGATTTGTCACCAAAAGTTTAGAAAAAGCCCCTATCACCAAATCTATCACCATTTTAATTGATTTGAAAATAATGTCATTGAGAGCCAGAAATTAAATTATCAACAATGCCGAAAAATGTATACAAGCAAAAATTCCGCGAGTCGTGGCTAAATAAGCCCAATTTTGAGGAGTGGATTGACCGCGATGCTGACGACTCCAATAAGGTGTACTGCAAATAATGCAAATCAAGCGTAATAGCAAAGACAAGCTTCAAGCGCATGCAGAGACGAAAAAACATAAACTGAACGCCACTCCGTTTGCCCAAAAGACGGTTATAAATGTATCGCCTGAAATGAAAATTCAACATGCAGAACGGGAGGCGGCATTATCCATGTTTATTGCCCAGCATTTTGCAATTGTTCCTGTTGACCATTTAAGCGAGCTGTGCAACCAACAGTTTTGCTCTAAGAGTGTGCAACAATTACAGGTGCACTGCACCAAATGCAGCAGCATAATTAAATACGTCCTGGCTGCTCATTTCAATGAAGACCTTTGCGCTAATATTGGCAATTCCAAATTCAGCTTATTATAATATTGTATAATAACAATAATAAACAAGTGGGAAGGGCTATAGTCGAGCTCCCGACTATAGGATACCCGTTACTTATTTAAATACATTTAAAATATTTTTATTGCATGCTTTTAGGCACTTTCATTGCTTAAAAACTTTAATCAGCCATTACCACCTTTCTATATGTCCGATCTTGTTACGATTTAATATGATGATAAGTAATAATAGTAGTTATTTAACAAAAATATCCCAATACCTCGAAAACTGTTCGTGTGGTAGTTTTTCGCAATTTATAGAGGCGGAAAGGGGCGTGGCAAAAATTTTAAGCAAACTTGATCTGCGTGGGGTTTATAGAAGTCTGTGTGCGAAATTTGGTAGCGCTAGCTCTTATAGTCTCTGAGATCTAGGTCCTCACACAGACGGACGGATGGACAGACGGACATGGCTATATCGACTCGGCTGTTGATGCTGATCAAGAATATATATACTTTATAAATTCGAAGATGCTTTCTTCTCCCTGTTACATATATTGCAACGAATACAATATCCCCTTTTACTTATTTTTTAAGTAGCGGGTATAAACATTAATAATAAATAAATAATAATACATAAAACATAAATATGCATGTACTTTTGATTGAATTTTAATTTAAAGATCTGTCCCGATTTCTTGTCACCTTTTTTAAGTTTTTGTCCTTTTTTGTCACTTTTTCTGGCCTTTTTTTGTTATCGATTAATGGCAGCACTGTTCACCAGAAGCCCATCAGAAATTTTTTGATTTCTGATAAACGATTACTGATTGATTAGTTCTGGTGAACACAGTCATTGTTACATCGATAGATACATCGATAGTTTTGCAGCTCTACGGTAATCAACGAAGTTGTTATAATAATTTATATATATATGTAGATCGTCGTGACTGCGTTTTCATTCCACCTAATGTAAAAGTGAATTAAAATTAATAATAACTTAGATTTGATTAGTTTATAAAAATTGGGTAGCCTGCCGCCGCCGCCAGCACCAAAAATGACGGAATCCACAAAACCATTGCTTGGCTCGTGCTTAGCCATTGTTGCGGTAAGTCGACGTGTTCTACCCTCACCCGCTCAATCACAGTGTCTGCGGTCTGTGACTGTTCCGTGACAGCTCCATAACCCAAGCAACCGGCTGAGGCTAGTGGACGTGGAAATAATAATGATGATGATTATGCGACACTAGCAACCAATAAATAACAAGTGCAGCAATGTCATGTTTGTGTTACTATTCGATAATTACAGGTTCTACATGTCCTTGTCCAGCCAACAGATGCGACTGGTGCGGTGCCTATGACCAGTGAAAATATTGATATGACGTTAGGTAAGAAGAAGAACTACAACAACAGCAACGGGGTCTATAGTAATACATATATGTAGTAACTGTGTAGCAACAACAATTGCAATTACCATAATTAAGCATAAGAATGAAATGCAATAACAAACATTGCAAAAGCCGCATAAACGGCATTTAATTCAATATCTCAGCTGGTGCAAATACACGCATGCATACATACTCCCCCACACACACACACACACTCACGCACGTAGATGAATGCGTGTGCACATGCACACGCACTCGCGCATACACTTGTGCTTGTATGTGTGTGTGTGGAGATTGACGTGTCACAAATTAAAAAAAAAAAAGTCAGACGCGCTCGATAAATTCCCCAGATTTTTGCCAACGTGGTAAGCTTTAAATAAGATAAACAAACACACTGAACAACAACAACAGCTAAGCAAAATAATTTATAATTATAGTTATTTAGTGTAAACAAATTAAAGCCATAATCGACATTTTTATTCATTGAACCACAAAATGATGCTAATTATATTCTGATATTACCACAATGATCTATATAAATTTATAAGCGTATCATTGCATATATTTTTTTTTTTTTTGATAAAATGATATCAGACAGCAATATTAAGGGTAATTACAATTGGTCCAGTCGCTTGTTTCTTTCTCTGAGATATCATCTCATTCTATTATCTTATCAATAGGGTTGGGAGTGTTTGTCACATGCTATTTTTGTTTTTTAATCAATAGCTGCGCGGCAATGATCTTTAAAGAAATCAAAATGTTTATATTTTTCTCTTAAACTAGAAAACAATATAAATTGGTTTTTTTTTTTATTTATTATCATTCTCCATTTCTTTCTTTCTGGTAATTTCAGCGTCTAACGAATTGGTTTTCCTTAATTTTTATGCGGAATGGTGTCGGTTTAGTAATATTTTAGCGCCTATTTTCAATGAAGCGGCGGATAAGGTAAGCTCTATACAAGTAGATACCCTGCAATCGGGTCTAAATAACCATAGATTTTGCTTTTTTAAACATTAAACAATTTTTACGTACATATTATACACATTTGCAGTTTTCGTAAATATTTATTTGTACGAAAAATTCTAAACAAAATACAGGGTAAACTCTTCAATCCTGATAAATAAGTTTGTTTATGACTAATAAAGTAAACATATACTTATTTTTTGTATTTATACGTTCCTAAATTGAAAAGAAATTAAAGTAAAAAAAAAAACAAGAAAAAGTTTTTAAATTCCATAAACTGACATATTATTATTAATGAATTATTTTACTCATTTATTTGCATTCATAAAAATCTTATTAAAACAAGTTTTAAATAAAAATTCTAGTTAAACAGAGTTTTGTCTGCTTAATATATGTCTTGCCTGCCAATATATGTATGTACATTAGGGCGGGTCAATTTTTTTTCTATTATCACATTTTTTTCGACCCGAACAAATTGACCCGCCCTAATGTACATTTATAAAAAAGTTTTAAAAAATTTGAAATTTTTGTTGTGTGGAATTGCCAATTTTATTGTCCGATCGTTATAAAATGTATGCTGTAGGCAGCTGATAATCAATCATGATAACAATAACAGTTATTATTTCAACAAAGGCAACAAGAATAATAATGCTATGACTTTTTGTCACCTGTCTGTCACAACAGATGGGAAGAATAAAAAAAAACCAAAAATAAAATAGAGCACAGCATATTGTTTTCACTTGAACATCTTGAACATGATTACAGATGTTTTTTTTTTGTTTGTTTTGTCTTTCAATAAGTTATTATTATATTGTTGAACACATCGCAAACTGTTTAAACTTGGCATTAATATAAATTTTTAGCAACTTTTTGTTTGTTTATTAATTCCTTGATCTAAATTTTTGCAGATTAAAGCGGAATTTCCAGAAGCTGGTAAAGTAGTGCTAGGAAAAGTGGATTGTGATCGGGAGACAGCGATTGCATCCCGTTTCCATATCAGTAAGTATCCCACATTAAAGATTGTCCGCAATGGACAGCTCAGCAAGCGGGAATATCGGGGCCAACGCTCGGCGGACGCATTCTTGGAGTTTGTTAAGAAACAATTGGAGGATCCCATCAAGGAGTTCAAGTCATTGAAGGATCTCGAGAATCTCGATTCCAAGAAGCGCAGCATAATGGGCTATTTCGATCGACGGGATCAGCCTGAATATAATATATTCAGGAAGGTAGCGACCAATCTTAAGGAAGATTGCCAGTTCCATGTTGGTTTCGGCGAAGCTTCACAAGCAATGCATCCACCAGGTACATACATATATCTATAAATAAACAAGAAACTTTGTATTTAATCCATCAATATTTTTACAGGCACTCCGATTATTGTATTTAGACCGGATGTGGCGTTATCCCATGAGAATGATGAGACCTATACCGGAAGCTTAAGCAATTTTGATGAGCTGAAAATATGGATCCAGGAGAAGTGTGTACCGCTTGTTAGGGAGATAACATTCGAAAGTGCCGAGGAGCTAACAGAGGAAGGGCTGCCGTTCCTGATTCTGTTCTATAAACCCGATGATCTTAATTCGATTAAGGATTACAAAGCAATCATTGAGCAGCAATTGTTGGATGAAAAGCGTAAGCTTTGATTTTTATTAAGTATTTACATTCCATATATCCTAATAATTTTGTTTTCATGTTATGCTGCTTTCAGAGAATGTGAACTTCCTTACTGCGGATGGTAAAAGATTTGCGCATCCCTTACATCATTTGGGCAAATCCGAGGATGATCTGCCTGTGATTGCAATTGATTCATTCAAACACATGTATCTCTTTCCCCATTTCAATGACATGTATACGCCCGGCAAGCTAAAGCAATTCCTTCAAGATCTGTACAGTGGGAAACTCCATAGGTATGTTTAGCTAATCCACTCTATATGCTAATACTAATGAGTTGATATCCTTTTTGCAGGGAATTCCATTATGGACCAGAGCCCACAAGTAATGAAGTGAAGCACGATAGCAATGGAAAGGGAACGTCGCCGCCCGAGTCGAAATTCAAGGAATTGGGTCCATCAAAACATCGCTACACCTTGCTGGAAAAAGATGAACTGTAATATTACAAATGTATATTCATTTAAAGATAATTATTAAAAATTTTATAAAATCCAAGTCAAATTGTAAATCGACTGTTTTAACTTTAACTTTTGATTAACTAAAAGTTGATCTAAATGGTTTCTATACTTGAAAAACCACATCGTGGATTACAAGTTTGTATGGAGCGCCTCTCTCTCTCTCTCTATAGCTTGCTGTCCCTTTCTGTCTTGTGCTAAATTTTTTGAACTAGCTACAAGTTTCATTTTATTCAATAGATTTTACTACAATAATTGATGCCTGAAAATGTCCCAGTTTTTCATAGCTCAGATAAATATTGAATGTCTAATACGTTAAACAAATCTGTCAGTCAACAGTATTCAATTAAACATTAATTAAGCATTAAAATATGTTCGAGTTACCCGCTGCAACATCTATATATGTAGATAAGTAATAAGACTTTCTTAAACAGAGCTGGATGCCTTGCAATAAGTTTTCTTTTTATATATTATTTTTGTTGTTTTATTTCGTTTGTATCTATTACAATAATGTTTGTTTTTGTAAAATTAGATTACACATAAAATATACTAAGTCAAAACGAGCGATTAAATGATAAATGGATAGTGACTCGATGATTTTTGCATTTTGTGTGTTTTGGGGGTAATATAATTGCTTTTTGTTGTCTATATTTTATTCAATTTCGTCTGTCCTGTTGTTCTTTTCTGACTGGTTGTGTGGTGTTTTGTAAATATATAAAAGTACAGTTAAAAGAGAGTACTTGCTAATTTTATTAATTTTAAAATTAAAGGAAAAAAAAACATATCTGCTCTAATATGGTCTAGAGCGCATGCCGCCATCGTTGCGCATGGCACCGCCCCCATCTCTCCGGCCGCCACCGCCGCCTCCACCACCGCGTCCACCACGACCGCCACCACCGCCGTTGTCGTTGCTGTAACGCGAATAGCCACCACCGCCGCCGCCGCCACCACCTCCTCCTCCGTTGCCGCCGCGATCACGGTTTTGGTATCCGCCGCCGCCGCCCGAGCCGCGATCGTTGCCACGGTCGTTCATGCCGCCGTAGCCGCCACCGCCGCCACCGAAACCGCCTCCGCCGCCACCACCACCGCTGGCGTTGCCATCATCCTCGCCCTTAGGCGTCTTGCAACTGCAAAGAATATGTATATATATAGAAGCTGAATGAATATGTTAATTTTTTTAATCTCTTACCGGTTGCACTCGTTGCGCCAAGCGAAATTGGTGTTGTTGCAGCTACTGCACTTCCAATCTCCATCTCTAGGCTGGACATTGCCACCACCGGCGCCAGCACCGCCTCCACCACCGCCGCCGCCAAAGCGTCCACCGCCACGGCCTCCACCACCTCCGCCGCCGCCGCTACCACGATCGTAATCGCCACCGCCGCCGCCTCCACCGCCACCACGATCAAAGCGACCACCACCACGACCACCGCCGCCGCCGCTAAAGCGTCCGCCGCCGCGACTGCCACCGCCGCCCTTGCTCCAATTATTCTGACGCTGGGCCAGGGAAACCTTGATGATGCAACCGTTAAAATCGTTGCCATCGAACCACTGAATGGCCGACTGTGCAGCATTCACGTCGTCGTAGGTGACGGTCGCCTCACCCTTCGACGCTCCAGTTTCCTTGTTTTTGTACAGCCAAATCTTTGACTTCATTGTACGCTTGTCTTTCTGCAAATTTATGAATATACATATATATTTTTAGATCGATATTTTAATACACTTGTCACAAGAGTCTACACATATATTTGGAACTACACTTTAGAATTGTTTTAAGCTATTTCCGCCGGAAGTAAAAGTACATTGAGAATCAAAATAAAGGTTGACTGCTTGCGGGACACCTGGAGGTCGCAGTTTTGATCCGAAATAATTAATTTAATTTAATATTTTACCCAATAATATCAATGGGATATTCATTGACACAAATTTTCAGATCGATTCGTCAATAACTTTTCGACCTAGGATTCTCGCAAGTTGAAAAAAAGTCGTTTCTAGAAAAACGCGTTCAAAAAACCGCGTGGAATTTCATGTTTAAACTTAAGCTACATATTCTTGAATAGTTGTACTTTAAATTCATGCATTAAACAAATGTCGATTTTGAAAACCATCTAAACTGGTTTCCCCCTTAAGCAAAATACTTTTTTAATATTTCTCCTGCATGTCATTTTTAAATCTAAATCCTAATTATTAATTCTTAGTTAGTTGTTAAGCTCAACAATTGACAAAACAAAATAACTAAAAAATGAACACATGCTTGTAATCAAACAATTGTCTTCAGTTTCTTTTTGTAAATTCTATTTATCTGTAGCTTGAAAAGATGCAACATATAAATAGGAAACCATATAAAGTGTTATTCAAACTTGTTACGCCTCAGGCAGATTAAATGTTTTCTCTGTATTTGCAACTTACCTTTATAATGCCAATGGCACCGAAATGAGTTTCAATATCTTGCTCGGTTGTGGATGGATCCATGCCAGAAACAAAGATTGTATCCTCCTGAGTGATCATATCGTTGCCACCACCGCCTCCGCCTCCACCGCCGCTGCCGCCGCCTCCTCCACCGCTGCTACTGCCACCGTATCCTCCTACAAAAACAGGGACAATATATTAGAAATGCTGTATGAATTGGTCGCTTTTTTTTTTGGTTCATTTCAATAATAAGGATTAACCCTCAACAACAAGAATTATGACGACGACGACGACGAAATTGGGGACAAAACCGGAGCGCATTTAAGACTCTCTTAAACTCTATAAAGTAGTAAATAGTATACTAAATATACACAATAATATGTAGGATAACGACGCGTCGCTCGTTACTTTCGTTTCTTAATTTTCCTTGTTTATAATTGTTTTTTTTTTTGTTTTTTGGTTATCTCTAGTGATCTTATGTGGTATTAGTTTATATTTCGAAACCAGAAATTTCAAAGACACCTCTTTACACCGATATTGATTTGGATACACATATGTATATACTATATATATGCGTATATTGTTTGTATACACACTCTTGTAAATCTGAGCAGCTCTAGCTTGATCAAATGATTGATCGATCGATTGATTGTTATGTATATATAGTAAACACAGCACACAGACATACACAATAATAACAGGAATTAACATAAATCGTTGATCAAGATCAATATATACTATACATATTTAAGAGATATTCTCGTTCGAATCAAAACCAAACCAAACCAAACCAATCCGATAATAGGCCCCATAAGGAGGGAGGATCTTTTGTATACCAGAATATAACACATTTACGTAGTACGCTTGAATACACTCTACACTTGAATTAAACTCCCTTATCAGTTAGTTTATCAAATTTATACCAGAATATTACTCATGGATTTGAACAAAGTTCAACAATAACAATAACATCATCAACAACAACAAAATAACAACGCGTTTTCTTCCCATTTCTCTCTCTCTATCGTTTGTTACTTTTCCTAACATTTGGTTTTTCAATATTTCTGTATTTTGTATTTGGTTTTGTAGTAAATTAATGTTATACATTACTCGATATATGTTTGCAAATTGTTTTGCATTATTTTACCTTTGTTGTAGTTGTCCTTGCTGGCGCCTCCATTTCTAAAAGAGGATATTGAATAACTTATTTAATGTTTTGATTTTGATGTTTGGATTGTAATGCATTATGATGAGCAAGTTATACGCCCACGCCTCCAATAATTTGTATATTTTAATATATATCATACTATATAATCATCCTACATATACATTATTATTTATACAAGCAGTTTTATTTGTTGACTCTACTTTTAGCGTTAAACTTTTACCAGCACACTCTGATACTATGTATATATATAAATCTCTTGACTTCCATATCGATATAAAAATTATAATAAATTCGTTGTGGTTTCGTTTGTCCGACTCCATCAAAGTGTTCTGGTAAACAGCCCACCTATTGTCATAGGGGGAATAAAATATTTATAGCTAATTAATAGATTTTTACTAATTCAGTTAACACACAAGACTAAGAACCTAACGCCATATTTAAAGATATGGAAAAAAGGGTAACACACCAAATTGGTGGCCATAAACAGACAAGGCTAAAACACATCTGCTATTAATGCTGATAAAGAACATATTTAAAATTATTATAGTTTATTAGTATAATATTCATTTTCCAGTTCAAATAAATCTTCGAATAACCGAAGTTTTATAGTATTCATAACAAAGCTGCAATCTGTTTACTTCTACATGAATACTTTGATTTATAGTAATAAATTACAAAAAAATTACATAGACAATAACACAAACTACACAAAACATATTGCAAAGCTAATGGAAAGTTAATTTCGATAACGCCGCCGATTACTTACTTAGTTTAAGGCAACTTATATAATTTTTTAAGCTAGCTTTTATAATTTCTTTACAATGTCATTTGATTTGTAGTGGTTTTTCTTTTATTAAATTTTACACTTTCATTATGTAAAAATATTTGTTTAGACTTTTTCCTGTTATCAATTTAAGAATCCAATTTGATCTTTATTGCAAATTTGTTGTTCAAAATATTTCAGTTTCTTCATAAGACATACATATATTATTAAAATATGTAAAATCATCGTCTCTTTTGTATTCAATTAATCAAAGTTACGATAAATAATGTGATATACGTTATCATATAAACGATACGACGACGACTCAATTTCTCGATTGTACAACAGTGGCGATTATCTTTCGCATTAATTATTCAACTGTTATAATTTACGAGTACCAATTAAATTTAATTGTATTTTATACGCTTAATTTATATTTGTTGTAATGTATTCCCGTTAATACGGGTTTGCAGTTTGTTTGTTTGAAATGTGAGCTATGAAATACCGTCAGTCTTCCTTCTTCATCTCGCTTAACAGATAATACCATCAGGCAGTCAACCTTTATAAATACCCCGCTTATAAATATATATTCGTGATTCTTGATTAGATTTCAGGGGTGCATGTGTCTGATCGAACACTTAACCAATATTTTTATCTTGTTCAACTCATAATGGGCATTCCATGGGCATTTTACTAATATTTATAGGTATATAATCATTATTTGTAATAATGTTGCCTTTTTGTGCTTTCTAATGTCTCTTTCAGTATTTAGGAACACACTTGGAAATTATTACGAATACCAAACACATTATTAAACCTTTTATGTGGTCTAATCAAACACATCAACTTATCAGCAATCCTTTGAGGTATTTTAATGGCATTCTTTCATTCTTTTCAATCGGTTGAAACGCAAGGACCTATACGTATAGTTTTGTTCTTAATTTTAACCATTTTTACTTGTTTTTCTTTTATTTTTGTTAATGTTAAAAAACAAAAACTATTCGATAGTTGAAAAAAAATCTTTAAAAATGGGTAATAATTGTTAAAATGTTGGTTTGAACATCATTATTTTATGTGTAAATTGTTAAAATTTTTTAAAATCAATACTCTTTTGCACAATTTCTCTGGAATTGACTAATTTAATTTTGCTCTGAGAAAACAATAACTTGACTTAACGTTTTTTTCTTTTATCCAACTTAATGGTTCTATTTTATTCCAAAATACTCTTTTCATTTATTTTTGTTTACTGGCAATTCACACGTTTTTCATTTGCGATATACACTTGAGTTGTCTTGCTTTTTTAAATTGTATTTGTACGTATGGATATAATAGCTCGACTTTTTTTGATTTGTTGTTTATTTTTATATATTTTTAATTTGTTGGTATTCTAAATTTGCGATATACTTTGTCTGAATTGAATACTCGTTGCCTCATTGAACTCTGTGTAGTATTTGTATAATTAAATAATAATAACATACCCATATGAATTGCCTCCTCTGTCATTCCATGATCCGCCGCCGCCGCCACCACCACCACCACGATGGCCGGAATCATAACCTTAAAGAGTATTGTTTTTAATCGCGAACATTTTCAATTTAATCAAAATTGTACTTACCACCGCCCGGTTTGCTATAGTTTGGAGGGGGCTCGTTATAGTTACCAGGTTTATTTGGCATTTGTTGATAGTTTGGCGGAGGGACAGCAAAATTATTGTACTGTCCGGCACCACCGCCACCACCACCACCGCCATAACCGCCACCTAAAATTAAAGCGCTTTAGTTTACAGTACTAGTTGCAGTACTTTACAAATGCACACTTACGATCCATGACTATTTCACTTTTAAAATTATTCCTTGGTTGTAGAAAAAAATTAAATTAAATCTTTTTTTTTTTGAGAACTCTGCACTTTTGCAACTCAAGCGTCTGTAAAATTTTCAACTCGAGTTTTTCTCCGTGTTAAAATGGCGTGTGAAGCTAGGGATGCACAAAATCGATAGGTCGAGCATACGTCAACTTATCGAAAAGAGCTCCCTGGTTGTCAGAACGCTCAATAGTTAAAATACTGGAATGAAACACTTATTCCACTATTTATAATTTGGAATCTAAATCTGTTTCACCGATTTGTTTTTTTTTTAATTGTTTATTGTGTATTTAATGATAATTGCGTAATTATTTAATATGTATTACTTCGCATAGTTGAATTTGGCAGTTGAATTTTTATGCAAATCAGACAACCTGTTTAATACTATAGCAACTTTAAAACGGTTTAAAGTAACTTTAAAATATAAGAATACATTTAAAGGCAAGAACCTCTTTCCGCAGTTTTTATAAAGGCGGTATTGATTAAATTAAAATCTCATTTTATTTATCGAATAAAATTGGTAAATATAATAAAAATTATATTGGATGTGGCCAATCTATGAAGATATCTGAATAAAATCTATTTATGCTGGGTAAATTGTTCTGACTACTAAGACAAGATATGTCTTTAATAAGTTTACTTCATAAAATTTCGTTGAAAGTCCAGATAGTTATGCATTAACCCTGAAATTATTAAATAAAAAAAATAAAGAAACTGCAAAGAATATATCGAATTTAGAAAAAAGTGTTATAAGCTATTTTTTTTAAATTGTAGAGCTAAGTTAAGATAAACATACTCTTTAAAAATAATAATAAATATGTAATAAAGATTGAAGTGAAAAGCAGGGAAATAAAATTATAGGCTGTATTGACCTCTTCTATAATGTGAACATAGACATTAGTCCTTAAGATTAAATTTATATATTTATTTATTTTTATTTCATTTCATATTTCAATTAATGTGAAACCGTATCATTCCATTTTGTGTGTATGACAAGTTTAGCAACACTGGTTGCAGCATGCAACCCTGCCATGATTGTTTATATTCATAATAATGGAACATTTGGTGTTTACGTGGAATACACTTTATGCACTTTGTTATCCTTTTAAGCATATATAACCAAAAACGACAGAATGATTGAAATTACAGATCTCCAAAGTACGTGCAACAACTAACTGTACTTATTGGCATATTAACGCAATTAATGTATTATTTGCAGAAATCGGCATTGGCTTGGCTGGCTTTGGCATATCATTCTTATTTCTTGGCATGCTGCTTCTCTTCGATAAGGGCTTGCTTGCAATTGGAAACGTGCGTACACACAACACACACATAAATGAAATGATCTATTTCTCTATCTTTATACAAATTCGATTTATTCCAGATCCTGTTCATAGCTGGCCTCGGCTGCGTTATTGGCGTGGAGAGAACCTTACGATTTTTCTTTCAACGTCATAAAGTTAAAGGCACAACAGCTTTCTTCGGAGGAATTGTCATTGTGCTGCTTGGTTTCCCCATCATTGGCATGATCATTGAATCCTATGGATTCTTTGCACTGTTCAGGTGTGTTGTGTGCATTTTGTCCTTCATTGTTATCAAACAAGTCGAGCGAACTCGACTGACGCCGACCCTGTACTTAGTGGGTAAAAAAACCAAATAATCTTATTGATGCCATTTAGCATACATACGTGTATGTACATATGTAGGTATATACATATGTGTACGCGAACACGTCAGTGTTTTCGTCGCTAAATTATGTTTCGCATTTATGATCCGATCGTGATAATATTTTTCAAACAGATCTAAACTACAGTTTTTATCATACACTGGCGAACATATTTATTGGCACAGCAAACATTTTGAGATTTGGGGGCTTAATTGTTCCCTTATCGTTAACATATTGGTATTAATGGAAAGGTCATTTAAATTCCGTTTGAATGATATAAAACTTTCCTTAACCCATTAAGTACCCTTCGAAAATTTCGAACTTATGTAAAAGTCAATTTTCGAAACTTTTTTCCTCGATTTTTTACAAAAAATATTTGAATGCAAAAAAATTCTTCAAACAATTTAAGAATGACTTCAAAAAAAATTTTTCAAAAATATTTTTGCTAGTATTTATTATAATTTTTTGAAATTTGCGAAAAAGGCACTTTTTGTGTAAAAAGTAGGAAAAAGGGGTTAAAATGGTCATTTTTATTATTTTCAAAAAATTATAAAAAATACTAGCAAAAACATTGTTTTGAAGAATAAATTGTTTGAAGAATTTTTTTGCATTCAAATATTTTTTGTAAAAAATCGAGGAAAAAAGTTTCGAAAATTGACTTTTACATAAGTTCGAAATTTTCGAAGGGTACTTAATGGGTTAAGGAAAGTTTTATATCATTCAAACGGAATTTAAATGACCTTTCCATTGATGCCAATATGTTTACGATAGGGGAACAATTAAGCCCCCAAATCTCGAAATGTTTGCTGTGCCAATAATTATGTTCGCCAGTGTACATGTTTTCGGGATAGAATTGAATATAGAGGAACCTGCATGCCAAGTTTGCTGTCTCTAGCCCCTATAGTTTCTGAGATCTAGGTGCTTATACAGACGGACAACTCGTCTGTTCTTCGGAATCCAAAATATAGTTTATATATTGTTTTGGAATCTGACACGCTTTCTCATTCTGTTGAAATGTGTGAAATACAACCAGAGACAAAAGTTTTAGCAATTTTACTGTTGTCGAATTGAAAGTTAAAAAATGTAACTAAAAGAGCCTAACATTTTTATAATTCATATTTTATATAAATATTTTTTTTAGTTTATCTAGACTAAAAAAAACAATTAAAATTAAGAAAACAATTTGACTTTAAATGTACTAATTTTCGAGAAACTTTATACATTTAACTTGTGAAAATATCTTTTAATTTTAAAATTGTTTTGAGGCTTGCCCAAAATCGTAAATAAGTCGAGAGATTATCAAATTGGCAATACATTTTGATATAACATATTACGCAGATTTGCATACTTGCAAGATAATTATATTTTGCCAATGGACTAGCAACTAATCGACTTGATATATTTATTTACAGCGGCTTCTTCCCTGTAGCCATTAATTTCCTTGGCCGTGTGCCGGTTCTGGGATCACTTTTCAATCTACCATTCATGCAAAAGGTAAGATAAACTGGACAATCTAGATGCATAAGCGCAGAGAATTTAATACAAATAATAGTATGCATTCCATCGAAGCAAATAAGCTAGTCTAATTTACAAATATCATTTGATGTCAGCCGCACATTTCACATTCCCTCCCAAATCCGAAACGATAAATAAATTTAGGAATTTGAATTTGAATCTAAGCTAATGTATTTGCAACATTTACAAGTCCAGTGAGAGGTGACAGTGGAAAAGAAATTTAATGGTTCTTGTTCCAGTCCTCACGTTCCTCGCGCTCAGCCACAACCTCCGTCAAATAGGGTTCCAAGTACTTGACATCATCCTCATACTTTGTCCACTGTTCCTTTGGCAAAATCGTCTTGGTCATGGACAAATGCAGTGCACGCATAATGCGATAATTGCGCTCGTCGTACAATTTGCGGGGAAGGCGGCGGACGGCTTCCTTCACATCCTCGTTCTCATAGAGGCAATCATCACGGTGCAGACCTATTCATACATGGCAACAACAGAATTACTTGTAATATTTAATGCATTAAGATCAGCACTTCTTACCGTATTGGTTGAATCCCGACATATTATAGGCCCATTTGCCGAGGCTGGCTGGAATCGGAATGGTGTGAGAAGTCAGTCAGAATTTATGTTACATATTTACGTAATCATTTTGGCAAGCACCATTAAAGGTTGCGCTTTTTTCAATTGTAATATATTGTTTGCATATATTAATCTTATACTTACAGAATACCATAGGGCCCTTCCTAGCAATATAGCTCGCCATTATTAATAATAAATCGTAATTTTACGAAAGTAGCTTGCTTCTCTGCTCTCGTTACCGTTTAGTAGGTAGGTAGAATGACAGCTGACAGTAGAGTTGTATTTTATTTAGAGTTGTATCGAATCGTTCAGAAAAAGTTTGAAACGTATGGCAACCTTGCTGCACAGAAAAAGACACCGATAGTTTTTAAACGTGGCAGCCTTGTAACCGAAGAAAAGGGTCGATAGTCAGATTTAAGTCTTTTTAAAAAAAGGGCTTTTAAGACATTTTCTTAAGTTTTGAAGCTCGAGTTTTGAAATATTCACAAGAATTTTTGCTATAATTTGTCAAAAATTAAATTTGTATTTATTTCGACTAAAATATTTTAATTTTTAAATTAGTTTCTATTAAATTTTTAAGCACTGCATAGCAAAAATCTTTTCGGCTTGTAAATTAATTTTATTTTTAATTACAGATTGTTCAAAAACTTGGCGGAGACGGAAATCGAACAACCGTATAATATTAAAGAATATGTAGGAAGTACATTAAATTATACGAGAATAATTTTGTATAAATTGAATAAATTCGTTGTTGTGAAAAAAAGGACACAGTTTGTAAAACACAAAATGCTTATAGTATTCATAAATGTATATATAATTACATATTTTGATTAATGGAAGCATCGACGATCCTATAAACTGTAAATATACTTAGTTTCTGTCTGCCTGTTTAATTATTTTTTTTGTTTTTTTAAGATTCCTTAGTAAATCAATAAAGACTACAAACTACATGATGTATTATTTGTTGGAATTGGAAGAAATTACACAATGTAAAGCATTTAATTCCCAGTTGAGACTATATATTGCCTTCTCTTTTCTTTCCAAGCTGTGCAAAAGAGACGACAAGACACATCGATATACGAAACGTTCTGCAAAAATTTCCATTTAGTTTTCATTTAAGCCGAGAAAGCTGTTGTTGTATTCAAGTTTCCCTACTTGGAATAAATCAGATGTTTAGCATTTTATGCATCGATATGAAAACTAAATATTTATGTTTATTTATTAATGACTACCAAATATCAATATACAAATTAAAGAACATATACAAATTCATAATATATATATATATGGATATACTATGGCTGATATTGTGATACGGCACTGATTAAATTTGAGGAGGTGGATTTTTGTGAACACAATACATATGTATGCAAAACATATATACATATAGAGCATATCTATATATAAATGTATATATGCACACTATGTAAATTGTACATGTACATAATATCTTAACAACCAGCCATAGTCTAAACATATATGTATATATACATATACATATAATAAGTACATCACTGGGTCACAGAATTGTGTATCTTGAATATCTGGGATAAAATCATTTATTGTTCTTTGATGCAGTCAATGATAAAAATTCCTCCTTGCGAGCCAAATATTCATTGTAACGAAGAAATGCATAGCTAGAAAATAAGAAAAAAGGACGTTTAGTTGATAATTAATTAAAATGATTATAATTTGTAAGTAGTATTTACCCAACGTAATCAAAGTCAATAGTGGAATGCTCAGCTTGTAATAGAGACCACACCGTCCAGAAGATGTGTGCGGCCAATGCGAATTGATTCACTTGGACAAAGAGATGCTCGACCTCCTCATTCTGGATGTTGGTTCGCTGCAGATAATGCTCAAGGTAAACACGCAGCCATTTCAATTGAAATTCACGTTTCGGATATCGTGTATAGTCGACCTCATCGACTCCGCACATTTCCGCAAAATGATTACCAATATCAAAGGCTTGAAAATTATAATCGGCATATTCATAATCAATGAAATTAACCGTATTCAAGCTAGCCGTGTATACCACATTTCCCAATAGCAGATCATTGTGTGAGAATACAATTGGACTCTCTAATGCCTCCAAGTATTTGTACAAGTTGTTAAACTCATCACGCAGACGGCCAATAGGTAAAAATGTTCCTTTCACTCTGCAAATCAAATGCAAACATATATAAGTACGTTGTATATATCGGATTGATTGGATTGTTGTTTGTTGTTGTTGTTTATTTGTTGATTGTTTGTTACCTTTTGTGTTTATCAGCATCACTAAATCGTTCAGGTACTAAATCAAAAAAGCTTTGCGTCTTTTTCCAAATCATTGGCAATGGCGGTTCATTCGATGATTTTCGAACCACACGATGCATTTGGGCCATGCGACGTGCAACCAATGGCCAAATCTCTGGAGATAGTACACTCTCAATATTTAAAGTGCTACCAGGTACGTATTCGTAAACGAGGCCATTCTTGAATGTTGCATAGAGCGATGGCGCCAAGCCGTATGTATGCAGTAATTGAAAATTTTGCGTTTCAGCTTTCCGATCGATCAATAGGTCCGTTTTATTACCATAGACACGTACAAGGACTACGTTATCGGAGTATTGTATATGTGAATGATTCGTTTCATTTTCATCTTCATTTGTTGGTGTTGCTGGTTGTGTGGTTGTAAATTCATCTGGCAATATAACCGGATCCTCCGATTGTACCGGCAATATTCTCTTCTGGGCATTGTTAATTGACAGATGATAGGACTCGTCGTTATCATTGCCCAATTTGGAACTATTGTGAAAACAGCCAACCAGCTTATTTGTTATGCCATCCGTAAATTTCTAGAGTTATCAGCAACCAAACCGAGGGAGAGAGAAAGAGAACAAAAGCTTAAGTTTAGTAACTGATAAAATCATAAATACTTAGTTCATAATTTATTTATACTGATTACTTTTTAATAGTCCAGAAACGGTGCATAAATTGGCCTCTACAAGTTTTTTTTTTTTTTATTTTTTATTGATACTACACCAATATACGCTAAGTGGCACTCCAATATACAAACAGTCAGTCAAGTAATCGTTTTGACAAAGAAAGCAAATAGACGCACTTGTTTATATTCTTTTAAAATTACCTCATTATTTATTCAAGCGATTAAAACTACTAATTTGTTGTGCAAAGTAAATAATGTGAATTTTTAATTTAGTTACAAAAAAATTATATAAATTAGCTATGCATATAGTTAGTCAAGTTTTTGTACTTTTTTTTAATTTAAAACCCAATGGATATTATTAAATTAGTTTGTTTTAAGAAAATCAAGCAGTTATAAGAAAAGATAAATTTTGTTTTGACAAATTAGTCAATTCAATAGATGTCATAAATAATTTTCTTTTTTAAACTTTTGCTAAAAAAATGAGGCAAAATACGATTTAAAGCACATCAAGTAAAAAAGCAAAACAGAATATGTACATTTATTTTGCTGTCTAGTCAAAACCATTATCTGATAAAACTGTATATACAAATTATAAATGCATGTAATATATGTATATGTATGTACGTATGTACATATATGTATATACAGATGTTTGTTAGTAATTAAGGGCGATAAACTTTTTGACATTTGCAACAGGCTAAATCGCAAACAACAGTAAACAGTAAAGCCCCGAATGATAGGAAAGCACATGTGCTCATTAAACTATACTTAAGTTGATTAAATACATATATGAACATACATATATATTCGTACCATGTGCTTTAAAGGGGGTCCAGACATAACAATTTTTGATAAGCCGCAAAAGCATACGGCATAATCAAACGAAATTCTTGTGATTTAAAGTCGACAAACGTTAAGAGAGAACTACAAACATACATATGTACATACAGACATACATACATACGTATATGATGTGATGTGATGAGTTGTGCTGTGACGTTTATATATGTACATATGTATGTATGTGTTATCGCCGTGACATCGTGAACATCATTATCAAAACAAGTTATATACATATATGTACATACTAGTTCCTGTACATAACATATACACAGATGTATGTATATATATATATAAATATATAGATAATCTTATTAATGAATGTACAAATAGGTACAGCTGGTTTTAGCACCCTTTAAGTAATATTTAATCGAACCGGTTTTATTTACTTATTTTGTTTTTTCTCTTCTTTTCTTTTGTTTACACCAATTCTCGCTCCCTTTATTTTTCCTAAACGCAAAACCAAGTTAATTTGATTTATAAACAACTAATATACATACAGTTTGTCAAGAAACACTTTACACACCCTAAAAAATGTAATATTTTGACATATAATAAGAAAATAATAGCTTATTATATATATTTGGAAAGGTTATTTAATTTCCGTTCGATTAATGCAAAAATTTCCTTAACCCATTAAAGCACCATTGATAATTTTGAATTTTTGCAAAGGTCTACTTTTTCAACTTTTTTCCTCGATTTTTTACCAAAAATATTTTGATGCAAAAAAGTTTTTGAAACAATTCTAAGAATAACTGCAAAAAAAAAATTTAAAAAATATTTTTGCTAGTATTTTTTATAATATTTTGAAAATTGCTAAAAAGCCACTTTTTGAGCGAAAAGTGGGAAAAAGGGGTTAAAATGGTCATTTTTAGGATTTTCAAACAATTATAAAAAATACTAGCAAAAATATTTTTTAAATTTTTTTTTTGCAGTTATTCTTAGAACTGTTTCAAAAACTTTTTTGCATCAAAATATTTTTGGTAAAAAATCGAGGAAAAAAGTTGAAAAAGTAGACCTTTGCAAAAATTCAAAATTATCAATGGTGCTTTAATGGGTTAAGGCAATTTTTGCATTAATCGAACGGAAATTAAATAACCTTTCCAAATATATATAATAAGCTATTATTTTCTTATTAGATGTCAAAATATTACATTTTTTAGGGTGTGTAAAGTGTTTCTTGACAAACTGTATATACATACAATATACATGTGTATCTCACAATTTTCAAGGTAGTTAAACACGCCTTCAAAATCACAACAATGTTACTTTATTTGCAACTCAAATACCACTTAATATTTGCTACTATTTATAAGAATCAGTGTTGCCAGCGTCTTCAAGGGTTTAAAAGCTAGATTTTTATTGGAGTCTTGTAGCTTAAAATGCCAAAAATGTTAATTTTGTTGCTATTTCGTCGATATCATCAACAGACTCGTAATATTTGTGGATTCAGAATTGAATTTAAATTTTTTTTGTAAAATTATACTGTTTTTAAGTTTATATTTATTAGTTATACTTTTAGAATTATGAAACTTAAACGTAGCACAACCTTATCTGATTAATATTTTCTTCATTAAAATATTCAAATTCTTTTCTAATAATACATTTTCCGTAACGAATTAAACATGCCTGTTCCGGTTTTCACTTTTTACTTTTTAGCATTTAGTGATATGCATTTATTCACTTTGAATTTAGACTAATTGTTTGAAAATGATCGTTATTCGCATTATCGGACTTAAACTCATCAACTCCAAGTGATATCAATCCGCTGAATATAGCCGAAATGGTATTAGAACAGGTTAAAGAAATTCAATTCCAACAAATGTTATCGAAAGTGAAATTCGGAACAGGCCTGATTATCTGAAAAAGCAGTCAAATCAGTAACAAATCAATAACAGTTTTTCTTACTAGCTTTTCTAGCTACAAAATGGCTAAAATTGCAACGCTGTTTTTAAGGTTGTACAAGCGACGACCCTGGATGTTTATTATTTTTATGAACATGACTTTAGTTCTATCCAAAAACAATGCATTAGTAATACAGCACAATGAGTGTATATCTGTAGCTATTATTGTATGTATTGAGTTGAGTTGTATTGTATGGTACGGGTTGGTAATACTTATGTATGTATGTACGTATAGTCGACTGTTGTTGCTGAGTCAAGATTAAGCGAGTAAATACTACAAATATGTATCTAAGTTGTTGTAACTGGGGAGCCACGTGATGTGCATCAGGCATACCAGGCATACCTTTAAATACATAAATTATAGTTATGTACGGGTTGGTAATATTGATAATTGGATGGATATACATACACATATACTATATATTTGTTTATTTCTATTTAATTTGTTCTTTTTGAAAAATGAGATACAATTAGTCGCAAATACTATGAAAGCCCAAAGAGAGAGTGACGAAGACAGAGACGGTTAGACAGAGAGATAGAGCAAGAGGAGCTTGAATTTACCATGTGCGCACATCTCTAGCAAGATATACTCTCATTGGATCGGATATGGATTATCTTGCAAAAGTAGAAAATGACATTGATGGTATTTTTTGTTGTTGTATTTTTTTTTTATGGATATTCATTGTTTTGAATTTCGGCAATTAATTAGAAAAGATTTGAATGAAATTACTTTACCTTAAAATCAACGTGATTGAGGTCCCAATTCGGTCGAATTACTTTCAACAAATCCTTAGCACCTTGAATAACATCAGCTTCTTCAACAAATATTGGAACAAATGGTACAATCGAATCTTTAGCTGTAGTTGTTGTTGTTGTTGTATTATCCTCCTGCTTTGTTGTTGGTCGTTTATCACCCACGTTCTGTTGTTGTTCGCTTGTATACAAATTCGAGTTCGAGTTTGAGTTCGAATTCAAATTCGAATTCAAAGTCAAATTGATCTGGTTCGATTGCTGTTTAACCGTTTGACGAACTAAAGATAAAGAATCTTTCATCACTTTAGGGTTGCCGCCACTTGTTGAAATCTGTCCTGTATAACTGTTGCTCTTGGTTTCTGTGCCCATTCTATTTGTATTACAATGTGAAATACGAAAGTGTCAGGTCGGGTCAACACATACATACACATACATAAAAAAAAATACATATATATATATTTACATATGTACTAGTACATATTTACATGATAAAAAAAAATGAACAGAAATAATAATTAAAAACATCGGCTGGCCGAGTATCTTATGGATGCATGGAATCATTACAATAAGAAACAACACAATTCTAATTGGAATACTATTTTCGAATTTCGAGCTGTCAGTTTTACTGTTACTATGGGGAAAGCTTTTCAGGATAAAAGAGATAGGTAAACGGCAAAAAGGAGCACGGAACAATCAGAAAAATGTGCACAGGATTTTAAGTACATGCATTAAAAAAAAAAACTATATCCTATTTTATTATAGTTACTATGGTTAAGCAACAAGTTAAAAACAAAAAAATATCTATTGGATTCAACAATTTTACAAAATAAGAAAGCATACAGTCCGTCAAGTAACTGTTTTAACAAAAAGAAATTCCTTGACCGACTGTATAGGTATTTTTTTTTATTGTTGTTAGTCAAAAGAGTTACTTGACATACTGTGTGCTGGTATTGAGAATGTTATAAGCAGATACAGATAAGGCGACAGACCTTTTCAAAGGTGGCGTACTACTTGCGCCCTAGATAAGATTAGAATGTCTGTATATATGTACATACATACGTATGTACACACAACGATGACATATACATACATACACATCTATCTATATAAGATGCAAAGGAAAGCATTAAGAATAAGGACACATTAAATACAATTAATATTCAACATACATCATATATTCTGGTATTTATACAGCATAAATATACATATCTATCGCTAGACATTTTGTTGTATCTGTTGGATTTTACTTCAGTACGGAACACACAAATATACACAAACTTTAAAGTGGATGCGTGCATGTACATATGTATGTATGCAAGCATGTGTATGTACAAACGTATGTACGTTTAAACGGATCTGTATGTATGTATGTACATTTGCAATGCACATATGCATGTATATATGTATGTGTGTACATTTCATATTATTATATATACAGTATGACAAACAATTGTTTTCGCAACGACACATTTTATTTTGCAAAACTTAATCAACATTTCTTGGCTTTTTAAATTCTTTACTGTTTTTATAAGACTCATTTCGTTTGACTGATTTTATTTAATTTTTTTTTAATGACAAATATTTTAGTGAAATTTTTCTTCCTTATCAAAACAATTACTTGACATACTGTATACTTAGTAGGTACGTGGTCTTAACAACATTTTAGTGCTTGTTTTAATGGATGCTAGCCTTATCTTTTCATTTTTTTTTTTTTTAATTGTTCTTTTTGTTTGCAAAATGTGAATACGCAATTTGCATATTTGCATGCATTAACACAAAAAAAAAATTATAATGAAATAAATAAATAAAATGTGTACCAATATGTCAAGCGTCAACGAATGCAAACGCACACTGAGGTGATTTGTTATTTTACTACGAGTACACACGTTACCTTCGGGTATTGATTGTTTTTTAAAGAATAACACAAAAAGCCGCGAAAACCACAAAACTAAATTATTGATTTTAGTCCTCTTTCTGATGGTGTTGCTCGCTTTGGGAATGACAGGCAAAGGAATGAATTGAATAGCGAAACGATCCAGACGGTTTTTCTGGTATAACAGCTGAATAATGTTAATATACTCGCTCTCGTTATTCGCTTTATACAAATTTTATTATGTTTTGATTTTTTCTAATATTCTTGTTCAGCTCTCTCGCTTTGGACATACAACTTCCGACTGCGGGCCACATACACTTGCACATTATATTAGTAGTCTTGAATAGTGTGGCAGCCTTGGTTCACAGAAAAAAGTTACCTATTCGTTTAAAACGTGTGGCAGCCCTTGGCATACAGAAAAGGGACTATAATCAGTGTTTGGTCTTTTTTAGTGTTTTTTTTTTGGTATTTTCTCTAATTTTTAAGTAAGAATTTTGAAAATTTGCATTAACTTTTGCTAGAACTTTAGTTTTTAATTATTTTAGATAACTTCATCCCCAGTGATGTGGCCAAATTCATACAAATTATAATTTTTGTATCTAATGCTTATATAAATTAAACAATTGTTCAGAAATAAATCTTTGGATTTAATTGTTCGGGCGACCCCATTTTTAGACCCGATACACTGCTTGATTTTTTTTTGTTTTTTGAAATTTCGTTGAAATAAATAAATATAATAAATAAATAAATTAAAAATGAAGACTGAATTTCTGAACCAATTTTTTAAATCATTGACCCGACCCAATTAACGTATATTTTTATCATGTGTATTTTCCACCATGTATTTTATACATATCCTTATAGATTTTTCATTTGACAGTATTTCAAATTTTACAAAAATATGAAATCAAAAAGATACCTCCGGTATGCCGAAAAGATGTTAAAGAGCCTAGCAAAAAGATCTTATTGGGTATTACTTTTTCTGTTTTTTCTTTTCGAGTTCCTCTTCCTTCTCCTTTTCAATGATGTTAACATATTCCAAAATAACATTGCGATCGAGCATCTTTAAGGGCTTGCCATTTTCCATAATGGCCACTTCCAAGTTATTTTGACCAGATTGGGCCACCTCGAGAAGAGCTCGAATTGCCAATTTGACGGCGCCACGTTCATTGGCAACTTCCTCCTCCTTATACGTTTTCTCAAAGAATTCACGCACTGTTTTGGCTGAACGTCCGGTAGCATTGGCTTTGTATTCGTAGAATATGCCAGATGGTTCCGTTTGGAATAGATGAGGAGAACCATCAGCGTCAAAGCCACCAATGAGGCACGAAATGCCAAATGGACGACGTCCATTGCTCTGGGTGTACTTTTGTTTCAGTTGCGCGATGTATCTGCAAGAAACACAGAAAATTAATTTAATAATTGCTTAAATTTGAATGAGACACAGAGACCAAAAAAATCGTATTAAAATTAAGTAGCTAATAATCACGGAACAAGCCCGTTAAATTTTAAATCTATAATTTGCTCGATAATCATTGAGAAGTTAAGTTTATATTGAACAGGTCAATTTCTGTTTTCAGTCACGATTTTAAGATGTTTATATACTAAGATATAGTTTGAAAGAACTGATTCCAATATTAATTGTAGGACTTAAATTAAGAATGAAGGGCTTTAGATAGAAAATACTAAAAATACTCCCGACTTTGGCAAATTTAGTCGATATTTTTTTTTTAATTTCTACAGATTTAGTATAGGGTATAGCTGAGTCGATCTCTCTCAACTGCATTAACTTTGACTTTACCTGGTTATGTACTCGAGGGTCACTGGATCCTCAACATTGAGGCGATGACTCTGGCATTCAACCTGAGCACGGTTAATAAGAATGCGCGCATCTGCAGTGAGGCCAGCAAAGGCCATTACAACGTGATGGTCGAGAACGCAAATCTTGCGAACTGTGCGGTCTTCCTGCAATTTAACGACCGACTTTTTCTCAACGCCTAGGACGACGCAGTTACCGCCACGGACGCCAACCTTAACAATGAATAGATGTACACAATTAGATTTTAAAATGCACACACTCAACAAAAACAATAATGTGACTCTTACCGCTGTGGAACCTTTGCGAACCGCTTCTTGGGCATATTCCACTTGAAGTAAATGGCCGTCTGGTGAGAAAATAGTAACAGCACGATCGTAACGTGAAGACATCTTTAGCTAATTTGTAATATAGTTTTGTAAAACAAAATAGTTATTCAGAGCCTTTTGAAATAATGCAGTCGGCAAATTTTCGTATCGCAATGATGATGCTTTTTTGGACGAATGCCTGATGGTGACACTTAGAGTTGTCATCAATTTTGATGTTTCGATGTTGCCCATATATCTAATGACATTTATTAGTCTGGCAACTGAGATGTTTTTTTCAATATATATAGAACTAGGTGGCAACGGTATGATTTAAATAAATTTTTTAAATACCAAAATTATATTTTTCGCAATTGTTTTTTTTACATTTTTAATTGAACAAATAAGATTGATTAAATGTGATAGTTTTTGTGTTGTGCTTGTCACACCTCGTTAGATAAATGGCAATTAAAAAAATTAAAAATGTGAAACTTGACACAATTTTATCAAAAATTCTTGCAAATTTTTAGTCTCTAGCTTTTACTTTTTTACATTTCTTGCGATCGATGTATTTTTTTTTTGAGAGCCAAAGTTGTTGCCACACATTTAAAAGCTGTAGTGCCACCTTTGTCTCTTTTCTGTAAACCAAGGCTGCCACACGTTTCTGAACTATCGGTGACACTTTTTTACCAAGGGTGCCACACATTTCAAAATTACTAATATATAATGTGCATTTGTTTTGTCTACAAAACTAATTGTTGTATAATAATATCACGGTATTAACCATGTAAATCGGTGTTGTTGCGTTTGTTTAAACATCGTTTATGATTTTTTGTATTTGTACCAGAAGTAGTATTAGTAGACATTCAACAAAAAGAGACAGCGGACAGCTGATCCGACTTAACTCAAACCAAACCAAAAAATTATCACACCTGCGACAAAATAAAATAAAATACTTACAATTTCGGCACACGGAGCTAACGAGAACGCTGTCAACATAAAGATAGAAGCATAACATTGATTCGCATGGAAATGGCGCTGCCAAGGAATCTTATAGCAAAGATCTGTAAGTAAAATAGAATTGTGCCTCTAAGTATGAAAGTGGTTCTCATACATACTTATTAGACTACTGCATACAATACATATGCACTTTGCTCTTTAAGTGTGTGCGTGGGGTATGTTTAGCCCATGTGTGTGTGTGTGTGTATTTGGATGAGGCTTGCAAAGAGATGCTTGTGGGCTGCGCAGCCCTTGTAAGGAGTTTGAATGCTTATACTATGCATCTATGTACATATGTATGTATGTGTGTGTATTGGAGTTATGCTTAGATGAGGTCACAATAACATTAACGACGACTACCATAGTTAGATAACATATAATATTCATAGTCAAACTTGCTAAATATGTATTTATTTCCTTAATCCACAGATGACATCAAGGCCCATGATGATAAAGTGACGAGCCTCGATCTGGGGGAGACGGGACGAGTTCTGGTCACTGGCGGCGAAGATCGCAATGTCAATCTCTGGGCAATTGGCCAAGATGAATGTTTTATGGTTCGTATATTATTAGCATTACAATTAAAAAGGCTGCAAACCAGATAATAAACCGAACCTTAATAAATAATAAGACTTGGTTTAGTAAAAAATGGTTTGCCGCCTAGATAATCGGGCCTGTTCCGAATTCCGATAACGACAATAATTTTCGTTTTCAAAACGTGTGCTGTAGAGTCACCGGATTTGAAAATAAATGCCATTTAAAGCATTAAAATAAATACTTAAAATTATAAACTGAAAATTATAATAATGTTGAACATTTCTAGAATCGATTAACCTTCTTCAAGTTTAAACAGTTGAAGTATTTTTTTAAAATAATTTTTTTAAAGCATCTATAAAATATTTTATAAAAAACAAAACCGAGCTGTTCTGAATTCCACTTTAACTTTTGATATCGATACCAAAAACAAGCCCATTTCGATCGGAATTGGAAACATCAAATAGTAAAACGTTCGTTTTGGTTTCGTTTTAACTTTGGAAAACGTTAGAAATTTGAAACAGGCCTGAATAATTTATTTTGCTTCTGCTTAACTTACTAATTTAAAACATTTCTCATTTACAGTCTCTAACGGGTCACAATCGTTCAATTGAATGTGTTCGCTTTGCGTATAAGGATAATTTTGTATATTCAGCTGATGATATTGGAATCATTCGTCGATGGGATCTGAATGCTCAAAGGATCTTTTCAACATTGAATGGACACATGAAAAGTGTCAGAACCTTGGATTTCAATCCATCTGGGGAGTATGTGGTATCTGGGAGTAATGACACAACTGTCAGGTAAGTTTAAAGCATTAGTTTTCACTATATTTAACATATATATACTAGGGGAGTTCTGATTTCAAACTGTTGATATTGATATCGTAATTTGAAGCGTGTTTAAACATTTTGAGTGCCACTGAAACTGAAAAGTTTACACTAAACATTTACACTAAACACTACGATTATTAGTCATCTGACGAATCTGTTAGTTACCTGATTTAGCAGTAAGTCGAACCGAACTTGATGCCTATTGACAGGTGTGCTGCCTGCCTTCCATTTATTCTTAATATCATAATACCGAACAATTATTTAAAGATAACACACAAATACAGTAGAATCATAAGTAGATCATTTCACTCAGTTTCGAAAGAGATGGCAGCACTATTGCTGTCTCTGTCTCATGCATACGTGACCCAAAATGATAAGCGTCAAGTCATCTTTTCGTATTGCATTTTCTAAATACTCTTAAACATCAATTAACATCTGAGTCACTCTGTTGGCCCCGATTAGTATTTGATCTGAGATTGTAGGGGAACTTTTTCTATTTTCATACCCGTTACTTAAAAAATAAGTAAAAGGGGATATTGTGCTCGTTGCAATGTATGTAACAGGGAGATGGAAGCATCTCCGACCCTATAACAAGAATATATTATATTTGATCAGCATCAACAGCCGAGTCGATTTAGCCATGTCCGTCTGTGTGAGGGCCTAGATCATAGACCAAATTTGGCACACAGACTTCTATAAGCCCCACGCATATCAAGTTTGTTTAAAATTTGTGCCAAGCCCCTTTCCGCCTCCGTAAATTGCGAAAAACCACCACAAGATATTAGGATTTTTTTTTTACTAATTAACGTTAACTACTGTTATTACCTATCGTCCTACTAAAGTGGTAATAGCTTATTAAGATTTCAAGCAATGTAACTGTCTAAAAGCATGCAATAAAAGATATTTTAAATTTACTTAAATAAGTAACGGGTATCCTATAGTCGGGAGCTCGACTATACCCTTTCCCCCTTGTTATCAGTTGTTGTTTTAAAAAAAACCTTGTGGTCGACTTTGAGATGCCCGGTAATTGTTTTTTGAATGACTTTCAAGTTTTTATCCGATCATGGTTGAATTTTCTGCACAGATTCGGACTTGCTTATGTAAAATGCGCCCCCAAACTAAAGAGTATAGAATATACACTCCTCGTCACTTGAATAGGACACCCTGTACACTCTTTTTTCAATTGCTTATAACTCAAAAGCGAAGTGATAAAATAACGAGATTTTTGCACGTTGGTCTTGTGTTACTATTTGTCTCTCTCAGTAACAAGCTGCAAGTTCTGGAAATGAGCCGTTACATTTTTTTTTTTGGTTTATGTTGGAGATTGTTGAAATTGCGTCAAAATTTTCGTGTCACTTGAATAGAACATGCGTTTTGTTTCATCGTTTACTTTGGCAGGAGCTAACACGATTTTCGTTGATCGAAGTTTTTAGCTATTTTCAACTATTGCCTTAAATAAAAAATTAAAATAAGTTGAGTAAAAGCTTTAGCCGGTGAGAAAAATTACAATGAAAGGCATACAAGGACTCTGGCCTATCAACAACTAAATTTGTTAAACAAAATCGAGAGAAGCCGACATGTCATATCAGAATTCTTAAGGTTCGAGTCTGAATATGGAAAAAAAAATGAAAGGACACACGTACAGTGTGCTTACCAATGCGCAATGACGCCTCATATTAAGAAAAGCGTCCAATTCTTACGACCCTGTGGCGAACTTTCGTAAAAAGTGTGATGTGAATGCAAGTCTATCCACTATAGATCGAGCTATTTCGAATGCTAAACATCTAAAGAGATTAAAATTAAAGAAGAAGCCTCCCTTAAGCCTCATAAGGAAAGCGCAACGCCTCAGCTTTCGTCGTAAGCATGTGGCCTAAACCTCGCAGTGGCATAGCTTGGTCTTCTCCGACAAAAAAAAGTTTAATTTAGAAGGCCCAGATGGTTTTAGTTACTATATTCATGATCTCCGCAAGGAACCCCATCATATAGACCGACTTCATAACAGAGTTGGAGGTGTGACGTTGTGGGGGGCCATTTCCTACTATGAAACATATCAACTAAATTTTCTGTCATCAACGCTGAATGCATTGTGTTACAATGGCATATTGAAAGAGGCTTTTATATATTTTTATAACCTTTTTGGACCTCTACCATGGACTTATCAACAAGAAAATGCCCCGATACACTCAGTTCGGGTTGTAAAATCCTTTAAATAGAGTCAATATGTGGACCTACTAAGCTATTCGCCCTACTCACCGGACTTAAATATTATCGAAAATGTTTGGGGATGGCTAAAACTTGAGATTTATGGCTCAGGAAAACAATATTCGAGTGTACCCGAACTACTCAAAGCAATCAAATTAGTTTGGAAAACGATATATTTAATTTATCAGGCCAGTTTGTATCAATCCCTTCCTAGCCGGATGACTGAAGATTTGGTACAATGTGGGTCGACACATTATTACAACAAATTTTTTTTGCCTTTAAACTAAAGCAATTACCCGGTATTAAAGTTAAGTTTTTGTTCAAAATTATTCTGAGCTTTCTACATTGATTTTTTGTTAAGGTGTCCTATTCAAGTGACGCAATATTTAAGCCCCGGAATTTGACGGGCTTTGTTTAAAAAATTTTTGTTATTAGTTTTAGCTGTACCATGAAGAATTCCAGCTGGTTAAAACAATCCAATTAAATGATCTTTAAATTAAAAAAAAAATTAAGTGTCTATCATCATTGGTTTGGGAGCAGTGGGCGATCGAAATCACACTTAGGGGGTGTCCTATTCAAGTGACGAGGAGTGTATAGAATATATTATCGAAACAAGCTATTTATAAAAGTGCTCATATTAGTTTCTTTTTGGTAGCTCCAGTTCCGACTCTATGCCGATCAAAAATACATAAACAAAAATGAAATATGGACTAATCCTGAGTTGCGGACGCTACATTTGCACTCAAATTTTCATGTTCAAATTGATACAGATCGCGTTCAGATTGGTGAATTTACTATAGATTTTTCTAGGAAATGCATTTCATTGGGAATACTCTTAAACCTATTTTAAGAAAAGAGCCTTACTGTTTTTGAAAAAATATTAGGCTTGCTGAAGTTCTGTTGCGGCCGTTACAAAGAATGGAAGTCAATTTGAGGTTAACGTGCATTTGCGCATATATTAGCGAACTTTGCATAATAATCCAAAAATATCCAAATACAAAAAATGTAGTGGAATATAAGACCATATCAATCCAGCAACAAAAATAAAGATATGTAGTCTCGTTAATTAAAAATCTCAGTTTTTGTCTGTTGCGGACGTTACACTTTTTACACACACACTTTTATCAAATTATTAATATATATTAAATATCTTTTCGGTATTGTTATTATCTTAAATAATAGAAAATGAAACAAAGTTTAACATGAGCTAAGCGCTAAACACTTAGACGACTGTTTTGCTCACAGTTTTGCCATTGAAAATACACTTTTTTTTTTTACAAGAATTTTTGAAATTAAGAGGCAAAAAGAGGAATTTATTGATTAGGCTCGGCCATGAACAACCAAACCACCGTAAAACCATTTTGTTTTTGTAATTCGAAGACTGAAAATGTATTCTATGATTCCAAAAAACAACTATTATTAAAAAATATGCAATTTTTTTTTGACAACTTTCGATTTTTGCCCATATGCAAAACAAGCGATTTTAAGAAAATAATCATTTATTCAAAAAAGACACAAATGACCAAACAAAATCTCAATATATTTATGATGTATTTTATAACAGTATTGCATATTTATTATCCACCACCCGCTGGTTAAGTTTTCATGTGGATATCTGTATATATTTTATATATATTTTAATTGCGCATATTTAACATTCTCTGAATGGAATTACACAAAGTTATTTATGGCTTCAAGTGCCAAGTTTTGCAATTACAATTTGGCCTTAGACTCTTTCAAGTCAACATAGGCACCGGAGATGACCTCCTTGCCGGTCTCAACGACTGTGGTGCGGAACAGGATGCGTTTGCTGCCTGCCTGCTGCCACATGTCAACCTTGAGGGTTTGTCCCGGCAACACGGGGCCGGAGAAACGCACTTTGACAGCCTTGAAGAGCGAACTGTCGTTGTTGGCATATTGGCTCAACACGGCTCTCACCGAGAATCCCAGGGAGCAGAGTCCATGCAGAATGGGTGTCTTGAAGCCAGAGAGACGGGCAAAGTTTGGATCGATATGCAATGGATTCAGATCGCCAGACAGGCGATAGAGTGCGGCTTGATCATCGCTTGTCTTGTACTGAATTGATGCATCTGGTGCACGACTGGGAGATGGGACAAGTGGCACAACGCCGGCAATTGGCTCCTTCTTGCCACCGAATTTACCAGCGCCAACGACAAAGATAGCGCTCTGATTCTTAACCAGTTGACGGCCACTCTCATCGTATGAGATGCAGTTGGTGACAACGACGGCACCGGATCCCTTGTCCATGACATCGAATACTTTGCCTTTGGTCAGCAATTCTCCGCCGGTGGGCAGATCATCCAAGATTTCCAAATACTGCTCGCCATGCAAAATGTTGGACAGATCCGCTTGATTGTTGGGCAATGCACTGCTGACCAATGAGCTGGACATGGTGAGCATAAGTCCGGGCATCACAAAGAACGATGGAATTGCCGAAAAGTCCGCATCGTTCTCATATAAAAAGCGTGAATCATTGCTGTTCTTGGTGGAGGCACCAATGCCCAAAGCATATAGAATCAATTCCTTGTTGCCAAATGAAAAGCTATCCTCGATGGCATCCTTATCGCCAGACTTGAGCTTCTCGAGCACCTCCATCAATGAAGCCGATGCCTCGGCATTCGAATTCCAATGTCTGGCCTGTGACATGTCTGTCACCTGGTTCCAGGCATTCTGCACATACTCCAATGTGACGGAATCCTCCAGAGATGGACGCAGCACGGCTCCCTTGCCACGCACCGTATGCACCTTGGTTGCCCAGCCGGCGGCGCTTTCAATGTACGCACCTGTTAAATGGATAAAAATGTTATGTTCATATTTAAACTGAAATCTATAGGTAGCTTAATATAATTTTATCAAGCCCCCTTTCAACTTACCGTTGTCCGTGCAGGATTCATGGCACAAGTAGACAACAACGGGTGCAATTAGATTTGGCTTCAGCTCGTTGAAGAGTATATCCGGCAAGATGCCTTCGGTCATGCGACTGGCGGCTGTTGGAATGATGACATTGCAGTGAATGTTATTCTTTTGGCCCTCAATGGCCACTGTATTGGCCAGTCCAACGAGTCCCATTTTGGCCGCTGAGTAGTTGGCCTGCCCGAAATTGCCATAGACGCCCGAGTTGGATGAGGTCATGATGATGCGGCCATAATTCTGTTTCTTCATGTGGGTAAAGGCGGCCTGGGTGCATTTGAAACTGCCCTTAAGATGCACATCGTGAACTAGATCCCAGTCCTGATCTGTTGTCTTGATAATGCTGCGATCCCTCAAGATGCCAGCGTTGTTAATAAGTATATCCACACGTCCGAATGCCTTGATAGCCGTATCGATGACCTTTGCACCGTCAATAACCGAATTGTAGTCGGCAACAGCTTCGCCACCATTTTTGCGTATCTCCTCGACCACAACATCGGCGGCACGCTGAGAGGCGCCTTCGCCCACATGGCTGCCGCCCAGATCATTGACCACCACCTTGGCACCACGAGAGCCCAACAGCAATGCATATTCCCGTCCAAGTCCAGCTCCAGCGCCGGTCACAACGGCGACGCGACCATCAAAGCGCAAATTCGAGGACATGTTTTATTTCAGTTTTAATTAAGACTTGTACTGTGCTATTCAATCCGGTTCACGCAACTGCCAATTGTGTTGTGAGCAGGCAACTGTGTGTTAAGAAAGAAAAGGTGTGCATATACATATACACATACATATATATTGATATCAATAGATTAATTCATATAAAAATGTTTGCACAATCTCCGTTGCGATAATAAGCCCAACCAGTCTAGAGTATTTCAATTATAAATTAGTTTAATGTTTGGTCCAAGTCCAATGGGTTCAGAAATCGAAAAAAAAAACAATTAAACTTCACCATAAATGCATATGTATGTATGTAAATACAAATGAACACACACACACAGCCCAAGCAACAATTATTTGTTTTTCGTTTTTTTTTTACCAGTCGAGAATATTGCATACAACTTACACCTCTTGTACGTTTTATGTGATTAAATTACCTTTGCAACAAGTATTCCTTCTTGGACTCGAGACGATTATCTTTGTATCGCCGGTACAAAGTGCACTAGGAATATTGTTGATAAGCGAATGGAAAAGCAATGCAAACAACAATTGGATTATGACCGCAGGGTTGACAACAATCAAAATGCTGCCAGATCCATTTGAAATTACAAGGTTGGCAGCTCAGTTGCAATCGACAGTGCTGCCACTGAATTTATCGAAAAAACAAGTCTACGAAACGTATATCGAAAGAGTAAATCGATTATTTATTCAAATTTAAATTCAAATTGTTGGAGCAAACGTCCAGAATCAGAAACCTTTTGGGAATACAGAAACAATAAGGCGAAGCAATAATTAAGCAGTAGTAAAGTACATTTATTGTTGGATTGACTTCAATTATAGAACGCGTCTTTATACTGCGGCGGTATGACTTAAACTGTAACATAACTTGTATAGTGTTGCCACACTTGAATAACATAGTGTGACCAGGTTGCTGCTTTGACATAATATTCATATATTCAAACACGCCCCCTCAAAGTAGCAATACAATTCAAAATTTTAAGTTCTAAATGCGTGTGACACCCAATGACAAAATACATTCAAAGTGTTTGGCGCTGCTGAGACCTTTCGTCAGGACATCTGCTGGCATCTGTTCGGTCTGCATGTAGTTGATCGCTATGTCACCACTCTTTTGCAGTCTTTGGATGAAATGGTGGCGTACATCGATGTGTTTCGTACGTGGGTGAAAGCCAAAACCGTTCACCAATTTCAGTGCACTCTGGTTGTCGTTGTAGAGCTGCACCTTGTTGCATCGTTGTCCAATCCTGTTAAGGAGAGCCTTCAAGTATAATGCCTCTTTCGCTGCTTCGGACAAGGCTAAATACTCGGATTCGGTGCTTGATAGAGCAACCGTGCGTTGCTTGCGCGCCTCCCAGCTTATAGCGGCGCCTGCAAGTATGAACGCCTGCCCAGTATAGGAACGCCGATCTGATATGTTGCCGCCCCAGTCTGCGTCAACAACTCCGTATAGCTCGTCGCCTGTCTGGACATACAGGAGACCAAGTTCTCTTGTGCCGTTTAGGTATCGGAGAATGCGTTTTGCTGCCTTCCAGTGCTCACCATTATAGCTTGCGTTGAATTGGCTCATGAAGTTCACAGCATACGCAATGTCTGGCCTGGTTGTAACTGCAAGAAACATTAAAGCACCTATTAGGTTTTGATATGGATACTTATTCATTTCCCGCTCGTCTGCATCTTCTGGGCGCTGCATGGTCGATTTCGCTTCTATGGGTGTTAGTGCTGGCTTGCACTCCATCATTCCAAACCGTTTTAGAATGTTGTCTATATACTTTTCTTGTGATATGAAGATTTGACGTTTCTGCATATCCTGCCTGAATTCTATGCCAAGGCATGTTTTCACCGGCCCGATATCCTTCATTTGGAATGTTTCGCTGAGATGAATCTTCACTTCCTTTAACCACTTGGGATGATTTGAGGCCATTAACAAATCATCAACGTAGATCGTAACCAGCAGAAGTTTTCCCTCTTGACGCCTTATGAATAAGCACGGGTCCTGTTCGGTGGGTTGCAACCCAAACTCTTGTAAGTTGGTAGTTAGCTTCTCATACCATCGTAGTCCACTTTGCCGAAGTCCGTACAAAGCTTTTGTTATCAAGCAAACTGGATTCTGAAACTGCTCAAGTTCTTTACGCCATTTCTTTGCAATTTGTTTGTACTTGGCATCAGGAACCGCACGTGTTGTTCCAATTGGAACACCAAGTTCCAGCTTCTTCATGAATTCTGAGAATCCCTCTGGCACGCTCATGTAAACATCCTCTTTCAACTCACCGTTGAGATAGGCAGTTACGACGTCCATTTGATGAATCTCCATGTTGTGTTCCGCTGCTAGGGCTGTCAGCAATCTTACAGATGTGAATCGAACAACAGGCGAGAACGATTCATGATAATCTTCTCCTGGCCTCTGCGCGCAGCCTTTTGCTACTAGACGTGCCTTTTTCTTGCCCGTAGAAATGTCATCGTCTTTTGTCCGGAACACCATTCGATTGCCAATTACTTTCCTGTTGGTTGGTCGTTCAACAATATTCCATGTATTGTTTAGGACCTGCGCCATGAACTCATCTTCAACTGCTTTCATCCATTCTTCAGCATCATCTGAGCTTTTTGCTTCTTGATATGTGGTTGGGTCATCTGTTGCTGTGAATACCATTTCACATTCCACGAACATGTCTTCAAGCGATGGGCCACTGCTTGTTTCATCGTCTCCCACATTCACGTTTATGTCTTGGGCTGCTGGTTGAAAGACTTTGCGTGGTCTGCCTGGCTGTCCCGAACGCAATAATCTCGGACGCCCTCTGCCACGTCGTTCCTTCTGAGGATGTTCTTCTTCGGACTCTTCGTCGCTAGATGACTCCTCTTCAGATTGCTGTTCACTGTCTTTCAGAAACACCTCGATTCCATCCTGTTCGTGCTCATAAAAATCTTGGTATTCACTCCTGAATCCGGATACGTTTATAAATCTTACGTCCTTGCTGATTATGACCGTGCGCCTTTTCGGAACATACAGCCGGTACGCCTTTGCCTCTTTTGCGTATCCAATAAGAACGCACTCCTCAGAACGTGACTCGAATTTGCCTTTGTTTTTGCCTTTTATAAGTGCGTAGGCCTTTATACCGAATATACGCATATATGACATCGTCGGCACCTTAGATGTCCAGAGCGTATATGGTATATCGCCAGATAAACTTTTGGTAGAACATCTGTTTCTAATGTAGCAAGCTGTATTGACAGCTTCTGCCCAGAACATTGGTGGAGCACCAGCCTGCCGCATCATGCACCTTGCCATTTCTATCAGCGTCCTGTTGTGCCGCTCTGCGATGCCATTTTGCTGGGGTGTGTGTGGAGCAGTAAAGCGTCGACCGATCCCATGTTTTCTCATGAAATCATCAAATTCACCTGTTCGGTATTCCGTTCCATTGTCGCTTTGGAGCATCTTTATCCTGTGACCTGTGAAATTTTCGACAAATGCCTTGTAAGTTTTGAAAGCTTCAAAAACGTCTGATTTCCTTGAAAGAAAATGAATTTCGCAATAGCGTGAATGATCGTCGATAAAAGTTACGAAATACTTGCGACCGCTCATGGACTCCGTACGCATTGGGCCACACACATCACTGTGCACAATCTCCAGCAATTGACTTGTACGCTTCTCAGTTGCGCTTCTGTAGCTATTCGCTACTTGTTTTTCGGTTATGCATATTTCGCACTTGGATAACTTTTCATTTTCTTTAATGTTTATACCGTGCACTTTGCCTTCAATGGACATACTTTTTAAGTCATGTTCATTAAGATGCCCCATACGGAAATGCCACAAATCAATTCCACTTTGATTTTCGCAATCAATTTTGTTTGCTTGATATTGTTCCACATTTAAGTAATATAAGTTTCCGTATCTTTTTGCGCGCAACCACACCTCACCATTGTTTTTCACAATCACGGCTTCGTTTTTACGAAAGTGTACTTCGTGCCCTTTATCAGTTATTTGTGAAACTGACAATAAGTTTTGTCGCAAATCAGAAACTAATAAAACGTTTTTAAGTGTAATCTCATTGTTTTTATGTTTCTCTTTTATTTCAATGTTTACTTCACCGACACCGTTAACTTTGGTTGTGTTGTTGTTTGCCAAATGCAGTGTCTTTTCGACGTCTGCAATGTTTTCAAATATATTTGCATTCGAACACATGTGTGCGGTGCAACCACTATCAAGGCACCACATTCCACTTTGATTTTCGGCAAAAAATGCATTATCGCACGTTACATTTAATGCTTCTTTCTTATTTTGGTTTTTACCGTATTCTTGATCTTTCGTTTCGCTTTTCGCGTTTTTATACTTTGCTTTATTTCGGCAGTTTCGAGCGAGATGTCCAGCCTTGTCGCACACATAGCACTTTCTTGTTTCTTTCTGCATTTTTTCGTTTCTGTCCCTTCCTTTTCCGTTATTCGCGTACAGTGCGTTTTGATCGCTGCGTTCACTTTTCGCTTGTCGCGCTTCCGATTCTTCTAGAATTTTGATTCTAAGAACTTCAGGGTCAGGCAAATCGTCGCGTGTCTCCATGGCGCAACGAAATGTTTCGTACGAGTCAGGCAAACTGTAGAGTAAGAGAATCGCGAGTAAGTCATTTCCGATATGTACTCCGATTTCTTTAAGTCGCTTCACTGCGTCGAAGAAACTACCAATGTGCTGCCGAGCATCACCACCTTCGTTCATACGTGAGAGTGCAACGCGTTTCAATAAATTTGCCTTTCGCACAGGGCCTTTGGATTGGAATGTCTCTTGCAATTTCATCCAAGAACCTCTAGCTGTCAGACAGCTTTCTATGACAGACAATTCCGATGTGCTAATAGCGAGAAGTATATCCGCGCGCGCTTTTTCGTCGTGACTTTTCCACTCGGCAACTAGATTAGGATCCTCTGGACATGGTTTTGCACCATCCACATATTGCCACAGATCACTCTTTACGAGCACTGCGCGCATTTTCAGTTTCCACGTGTCATAATTTTCAGAAGTCAGTGGCTCAATTCTAATATACGCGCCAGCCATTTTTCACGGCTTTTCTTACTTTTACTGTCTGCGCTTTATTCACTTGCTCTTAATGTTCTGTTGTGGGTTTTCTGGGCCCATAACCTGTTGGAGCAAACGTCCAGAATCAGAAACCTTTTGGGAATACAGAAACAATAAGGCGAAGCAATAATTAAGCAGTAGTAAAGTACATTTATTGTTGGATTGACTTCAATTATAGAACGCGTCTTTATACTGCGGCGGTATGACTTAAACTGTAACATAACTTGTATAGTGTTGCCACACTTGAATAACATAGTGTGACCAGGTTGCTGCTTTGACATAATATTCATATATTCAAACACAAATTTATTTCGCAAATTATTTTATTTATTACAAATGCAAATGTTAATATAATAAAAACAATTTTAATTATTAATTTTAGACTCTGGGACGTACAAAATGAAAATAAATGCATTAAAGTTTGCAAAGGACACATATCGCATGTGAATTCTGTGAAATTTTCTCCAGATGGTCTATGGATTGCTTCCGCTGGCTTGGAAGGATCAATATTAATCTGGGATATACGGAAAAGCAAACAAATAATGGAATTTATTGCCGAGCCGCCCGTTACGGCCATCACATGCATTCAGTTTCATCCATTTGAGTTTTTACTGGCGGCCGGACGAGTTGACGGTACAGTGTCCATCTATGATTTGGAGCATCAGCAGCTTGTGTCGCAGACAACTCATTTCTATGGGCAAGCAATTAAGTGCATTACATTTAGGTAAGTTGAAGACAGGAAATCATACCGATTCCGTTTTACGGTATTATTCCTGGTAGTTTTTTGTATACCCCTTTATAATGTTCCTTTGACTCTCAGTGAAAACGGCGAGTGCCTGTTTGTGGGAAGCGCTGCGGGAATATCTGTGATTGGCTGGGAACCAGATCGTGAACTGGATCACATCCAGGGCACATGGGCCTCATTGGCCGACATGAAAGTTGTTAAAAACAAACTTGTAAGTTGAACTGTCTTCGAATATTCGAAGTAAATACGTATAAAATAATGGAATTATTTTGCAGATTTGTGGCTGCCATGATACAAATACTGTATCGATAAATACAGTAAGCCTTGACCGTGTGATACCGTTCTACAATCCGCCCAACACTCAACAAAGTTTTAAGCATAACTCAACAAGCCGAAAGAGTTTCTCACGTGGCAATCAAAAGTTTCGATTGTCATTGGGTGGCGGATCAAAGCCGGCCAAAGTTGAGGAGGAGCTGGAAGACAATAAAAGCCAAACCTATGATGACCTATCATCACCGAACCTCAGTCTGGAGGTTGTCAATGAGGCGGCATTGGAACAGATTGAGACATCACCAATGTCGTCCTTGCAGCACATACCACAGACAATTGGTTCATCATCTATGGAGGCCACATATAATGCTGGAGTCGGAGGAGGAGGAGGAGTAGGAGTAGGAGTTGGCCTAGATGCTGCTTCACTGAAGCATAATAAGTTTGCCCGAGTGCCAGACAATCTACCATTTAATATAGAAACAACTTATAGTAGTTATGGCATGGATATGGGTTCCAGTCGCTTGTTAAATATTAATGGGCCAAGCTCATTCGGATCGGATCTATATGATATATATTCGATTGAGAAGGGTGATGTTGAGTACAATCCAAATGATAGTAATCCTCCGATACTAACCAATTATGATAACTACGAGATGGCCGAGGATTTTCCAGTTAATCAGAATTTAAATTATTTAACCAACAATTATAACAAGGCAATAATACCAGCAGCATCAACAATCAATGCCTCATCGAAATCGATTAAAAAGACAACAACGAATGTGCACAAAAGAAATACAGCAATTGGCAATACCAAACAGACATCAACGGCTATTTTTGGCAATAATAAACTTGGCCAAGCATCATCGGTTAGTTCAATGGAATTGCATAAGCTCGATGATAATATGGTACTCAAGAAATCATCATCCTCAAATGTGGTTAACAAAAACAAACGTGTGATGGGCCAAAATCAGAGCCAGTTCTATAAGGAGAATACACAGCAAAAGAATATTAATGTTGAGATCATTACAAAACCTCCAATGAGATCACGTACAACTCTAGATATGCGTACAACGCATCAAACAAAGACTCAGGAGAAGCACACACATGTAAGTTTCTTTAAATTTGATTATATTTGATTCAGTTAATGTTCTCCTTTAAATATTTATAGCAGCCAATGAATTATCGTCCCGACTTAATACCAACCTCAGGCAAGAATATGAATCGCAATTTCATTGATGATCATTATGAGTTTGATATACTCTCAAGATCCCATGAGCAAGTTCTGCAGGAATTGAGCAATCGTCAAGCTAGTCTCGATCTCTTACGCAACTCGACACGGTAAGCATTATATAAAATAGATTTCAAATATATCATAAAGTTTTTTAAATAAGTTTAGAATCAGTTAAATAACTTAGATTTCATTTAGCAAAGTAAATTTAAGTTTTGCATTATATGAAAATCCTTTTAAATCCTGATTTGATTGTTCAGCAAATAATAATTGTCTAATTATGTGGGCGTTTTATTATGAGATTTAATTAAATTTTATTTTATTTTAGCTCACACGATGTTCTTGGTGCACTGAGGCTGGCTAAAAGTACTGGACGATCTATATTTATAGATCTACTTGGGGCAATTATTGAAAAGCCGTAAGTAACAGCTGAATTTCTGTCTTAACTTGAAATTGTTAATATTCAAAACATACATATTTCAGTTCATCGTGGAATTTGGACTTTTGTTTATTTGTTTTACCAGAGATTTATGAGATCTTGCAAAGTCAACACAAATTGTAAGTTCCTTAATTAGATGATAAAAAGATAATGTACTAAGCCTTAAATCAACTTTTTAATTGCAGTCATTTCACAAGAGCTTGCGATACCTTACGTATCATTTTAACAAACTTCTTGCCAACGATCCAAGAGAATCTCGATTCTTGGGCAGCAAATGGCTTGGGCGTGGATGTTACCAGAGAGGATCGTCAGCGGAAGTGTTTAGAATGCCAAAGATGGCTGTTGCAAATTAAAAATCTGCCCGAAACTGTACACTTTGGATCATCGCTGTCACAGTTACAAAATATAATCGTATTTTAAAAACTATTATTTACATATTTATGCAGATTTAGTTGTAAATTGTCCAGCATTACAAATGATTTATAAACTATTATTAATTTGTTATTGAAACTAATTTATATAACTACTATTAACTTATAAGACTTCATAATTTTCAATTAAAAAAAGAAAAAACAAAAACAAAACGTCTATATTTGCAGCATATTTTAAAAATATGAATTTAAACAAAAAAGTATTATTCACATCGAATGATATATTGATCTATAAAGTGATTTCGACTTTTTTCTGGGGCTGAACTTTCTTGTTCCAGCTGAACGCATCAATTAAATGACTAATGTATGTTCATTTGATATGCAAATGTTAAAGTGCATCATTCAATCGCATGTGGCACAGGTGGCACGTGCAACGAACCGTGGCATGGACAAGTTCGTTTCATTGTGAAAGACCTGCGCTCCTCTCTATACAAATCCAAATGCATTTTTTGTAAAATGTCAACAAATTGCTGCCGATTTCAGGTGGCACTCCTAAATACGTCGCGCACCTAGCGAATATTAGATACCCTTACTTGCCATTCATTCATATTATATTTATTTCAAATTTACAATGTTTGAGTGCTCATTTCCAACTGGAGTGTAAATATATATATAGACATTGATTTTCTTAGCTTATATCCTAAATTTCATAAGAATTGTTTAAATCGTCGCCAAGTTCGTTGGGTCTACTTGTTGTAAAGGTGCTACAGGGTATACAATTTGCTGCTTCACTTGAATTGTGCACTCTTGCGATTCACAGATTCAATAGAATGGACATAGAATCAAAGGGAAACAACAATTCCCCTTTGAAGTTAAACTTACCATGTCGCCGGATCATTGTTGGACAGAGTTTTCTATGTTCCCATCTATCGATATGATCATTGGGATCAGTCTGTTGTGGTCAACGAGCGCATTCGGTTGGATTTCCACTTGCAAAGTGCAAAAATGGAACAAAGGCAATTCATAGTCATCTGTTCCCTGCATCTGCTGATGATACTCTGTGCCTATGCTGATCCTGGATATGATCACCTAAATCGAAATGCCGAGCTGGAGAATGTCGAGGGCCTTATTGATGTGGAGTCCACGGAACCAGTGGATTCTAGTCAAGGCAAGGCAATTAGTCGCATGGGCAAACCGTCGGCTGGATACGCCGACTATGATTATTATAATGCTAGGCGTCCGATCGAGACATCGCCTGGGGATAGTGATCTCAGTGGCTCGTCGGCAATTCGAGTGGCTAGCGGAGAATCGAGTCGTCGACCTTTGGATGAAATGAACGTCAAGTCAATGCCCTGGTACGGTCAGTATTCAGGCAAATCCCTAGCTATGTACCCTTCAAGGTCCTACGATCCTTACATCAGGCGTTACGATAGGTAAGTTCTAGTTCAAATTTGAATCCATTTTAATTGTGATGTGAAACTACATCGAAAAAGTGACAACTCGATTTTCGCGGAAACGATTTTGAGGTTCTTTAACTTGAAAAACTTGAAATTTAAATTTGAAATTTTCGAAAAAGCAAAGGGCCCCTTTTAAGGGGGAACCAGTTTAGATGGTTAAAAAAATCGATTCTTTTTTGATTGCATAAATTGATAGTACAACTCTTCAAGAATATGTAGCTTAAGTATAGAAACGAAATTAGTGTCCAAGCGCGCGGTTTTTATTCAAACGCGTTTTTCTCGAAACGACTTTTTTTTTCATTCTTCGGGAATCGTAGCTCGAAAAGTTATTGACGAATCGAACTGAAAATTTGTGTAAATATTCTTTCTGCAAGTACCAAGAATATAAACCACACTCTGGAATGATATCATTAAGTAAAATATTTGTTTGTCTAAGAAATGGAAAAAAAAAATGAAAAAAAACATTACATTTTGTTCAAACGCCTCCAAGAAAGTTCGATTTTCAACTTTATTGACTATTGTTGTTCATATTTTTGAAAAATTTGTTAAAATCAGTTTAAAAAATCACAAAAAACAGTCGAATTTTGGCCTCCAAGTCGAAATCTTGGGACAAAAAACTGTTTTAGGCAAATAATTTAACTTGAATGCTAAATAAATTAAGAGGCCATGAACAAAGCCTCACTCCGCTTGGAAATCTGATCAGATTTGACAAAGTTATTAAAGTTTAAATTTTGTCACACCTTATGGTATTGACAAGTTAAAATTTTTGTTCATATTGACATGTTTTTTTGAAATAAAATGATCCGGATTTACACTGTAAATTTTACAGTACTACATTTTAATATCAATTCATTTGGGACTTTCTCGCAGATTTGATGAGCAGTATCACCGTGCCTATCCGCAGTACTTTGAGGACATGTATGTGCATCGACAGCGCTTTGATCCATACGATAGCTATAGTCCCCGAGTTCCACAATATCCCGACCCATATCTGATGTATCCCGATCGTCACCTGGATACGCCACAGCCCAGGGATTACATCAAGTCCCGACGTGGCTATATCGATGAGCCAGTGCCAATGCCAATGCCAATGCCTGTCCTCGACTCCTACAGCAACAAATACGCATCCTCCAAGCTGCCCCACCAGCTGGTGTCGCCTCGGAACGAGCGTGTCGTCTATTATGCCCATCTTCCCGAAATTGTTCGAACTCCCTACGATTTGAGCGCTACTCGAACCGATCGAAATGGGGCAGCTGCGGCTCTCGTTGCGCCAGTTCCCTATAAGCTGAATAAAAAGAAGGTCAAGAATCTGCCCAGAGCGTCTTCTGATAACTCCACCAATTACAAACAAATGTTTTAGCTCCAAGAAACAAGTTTCAAATTTCTTTATCTAATCTCAACTGTTCAATTGATTTAAGAAACTTATGAATATAGTTTTTTTTTTTTTATTTAAACAATATTTAATACTTATCTTTAGACTAAACTCATTTGTTTCAGAATTTTTTCTTGAATGTTTATGTATGTTAAAAAGACAGCATAAATAATAAAAATTTTTTTTAAATAATTTTTTTTATAATATTATAACCTATTATACAAATTCATACACTTTAGCATATTCATATTCATTCATATTGTGAATGTATCTTTAAGTTCAGCGAGATTGCAGCTTGTAATTAAAGTGTCCAGTTATAGTTCTTAAGCTCTTAACATTTTGGTTTACATTTACATATTTTTTTATAATAACTTTTTTTTAAACATAACTTATGAACTATAAAATATACATAAATTATGATATCATTGTATTATTATTATTTTTTGAGAGAAGTTATTGATGGGCTATCTTCCATGCGAGATTGAGAAAAAATAAGAGGAAACAAGCGGGAAAGACTATAGTCTGCTCTAGCTATAAAAGTCTCTGAGATCTAGGCGCTCACACAGACGGACATGACTATATCGACTTGGCTGTTGATGCTGATCAAGAATTGATATACTTTATAGCAGGGTATCAAACCGAAACGAATATCGGTTTCAGTTTTCGGCTATCGGTTACGCAAAATTATTATATATCGGTTACGTAACGATTCCGGTTATACCACTATGATTTCGGTTTACAAAACCAATTTGAGCAAGGATACCCGTTACTTATTTAAATAAAATTAAAATATTTTTTATTGCGTGGTTATGTTACTAGTTTGAATGTACGGGCTCCACACTTGTCAAATAAATGGAAACTTTGTTATTGTTGTTGAAAAAAAAGCCATTACAACCTTTCTATTTGTCCGATATTGTTGCGTTTGAGTAGGATGATAGCTTAAAATAATAGATAACGTTATTACCAAAAAATACGTGATTTTCTAACACAGGTGCGTGTGGTGGCTTTTCGCAATTTGCGGAGACGGAAAGGGGCGTGGCAAAAATTTGAAACAAACTTGATCTGCGTGGGGTTTATAGAAGTCTGTGTGTCTGTCTCTGAGATCTAGGCCCTCACACGGACGGACGGAAGGACAGACGGACATGGCTTGATGCTGATGAAGAATATATATACTTACATACATTATAACGAATACAATATATCCTTTAGCTTGTTTTTTAAGTAACGGGCTTTAAAACGTATAATTTATTTTAGAAGAATTTAGAAAGTAAAAGCTATGTAATGCTTATTTTGTCAAGCTATATAATATAATATAATAATGCAATATAATATCACTGCGGACGGCAGTCCGCGCTAGTGACGAAAGCAGCACGAAGTATGTATATACACAGGAAGAATGGAAAATTTGCTATGACTTACAAGTGTGCATACTAAGACTTTTGGAAACTCACCTGGTTCGTGAGATAAACAGGTGTAAGTGGGAGGGGCAAAAGTTTAATGATTGGAGCTAATGGGGCCGTTGTCGAAATCCGACAACTGGCAATATTGTTCGAGTGGAATTTATAAAAATGTAGGGTGTTGTTTTGAATAAAATAATGTGGATTAAAAGTTTTAAGGGTAGAGGGTATTTCATATTTCACATGTCTTAGTTTCGCAATCATCGGCCTCAAAAATAAAATCGCTTCTCTTATGAATTCCACTAGAACAATATTGCCAGATCGGTAACACTTCGCTGTGGACGCTTCGCAAGCATTTTTTCTGTGACATTTCAGTTGTATAGGATGGGTTCTCTATAGGTTATTTGCTTAGTGGTAAAACGAAACCAAACCAGTGTTGCTAGACTGTTTGTTTTTGCTCGTACAAACAAAGTTGACAAGTTATACTGTCAAAAAATACTAAAATTTTCAAAATTTCTAATGTCCTAAATTATGTCAAAAATTTCTGATATCCTATAAAAAAACCTCTTTACGAGGTAAAAGTCTAGTGACGAAAACATTTTCTTGCCCCAAAATTTCTGATATCCAATTTTGTGACGAATAATGTAAGGTTTTACATATGAATTATTTTCAAAAAAAATTTTGTCACTCGGCACTGCGCAAAAAAGTAGTATTTATTAGGTATGAAGAACTTAGCGCAACGTGCCTAGGGCCAAACATTTTTTTGAAAATAATTCATATGTAAAACCTAACATTATTCACAAAGTCACAAAATTGGATATCAGCAATTTTGGGGCAAGAAAATGTTTTCGTCACTAGACTTTTACCTCGTAAAGAGGTTTTTTTATAGGATAGGTAGTTACTTATAATCTTAAAGTCCTAAAATTGTTTCAAGACAGATTTGAAAATGTCTTGAACATGGAAGTCGTTGAAGAGCGATGCTTTGGCGACTTACCTGCACCCCCTCCCTCCCCTCACATTTTCGCCATCATTTAAAGGCGACAACTTTTGTGCCAAAAAGGGACATTCCATACAGGCATGTACATGTGTGTGTGTGTGTGTGTGTGAGTTCATTTGACTGTTGGCAAGGCCCCGAACTGGAGCATTTCATCAAGTCTTTACCCAGGAGTCTCGTTAATTACACAATTCCATTACTTTTGCTTGCTGGATAGTAAAGTTTTGCGATTTCTGCAATTTAACTTTCCCGCTGCTTGTGCAAAACACAAAACAACGAGAGAAACAAGAAGACGATAGAACATTGAATGTGGAATGGGTACTGAGTTCAGAATGGAATGAAAGATACGTAATTATGTGCTTATGCACGTGGTCCATGGACACATTCATCTGAAGGCATCACAAGAGCTATTATTCTACATACTCCCCCCCCCTCCCCCACCACCCATCGTCGTTGGGTCAAAGTTGACTATGACAAACCCGCAGCGAAGGCACCACAACAACAGTAAGGATAAGGAAAAAAAAGGACAACAAATACTTGTGTAATGCATGGACACGTACAGCTAATTAATGGGCCTTTGTTCGGCTCGACATTTGTCAGTGGCAATAATACGATGTAATCGCATATGTCATCCAGTTTGTGACACATGTCAACCACTAAATACGTGTCTCCACTTTATGTCGCTACTTAAAGACCCCAAAAACAAAAACTTATATACAATTAGCCAAGTAACTATTTTTGTTAAATTAAAAAGCTCGCATATTATTATCTAATTTTTATTTTCTAGTTTTATTAAAAAAAAAACCACAATTTATTTGATTAAATTTTTTATTTTAAATAGAAAACATACATTTTTTTTTTGCAAAACAATTACATGACAAACTGTACATAGCTTATTATTCTTAGTCGCTTGAAACAGCGAACAAAAGAAATCTCCTTGTCTCTATATTTAAAATAACAACGTTTTGCTTGACAAGATGGCAGCACTGAATCATTGAGTTGGCAACTCTATATGTATAAAAGGTGGCAACGCTTATGATCATAACAATTTTATACAGGGGGCCACAGAAATCGCAGCGTTTTAGCGTTTAGCGTTTTCAATAACCTTTTCAAACTAGGCTAAGGGTTGACACCTTCTCAGATTATATTATCCAGGTCAACTTTTTTGTTTGTTATTGCAGAACAATAAGATATTATTTTTTTTCCCGTTTTGATTTATATAATTTAATTTATTTATATAATAATTGATTTTATTTAGCTAAAAAAATTTAAAAGTAATTGGCGCGAGAAAATAAATATTACTCGACAACTCTAGCATCTGTCTGCCATTAGTTTTTTGGGCAGTTTGAAGTGGAAAGCAATTGCAAAAACTGGTCAAAATTTATCTAATAATTAGATCAATCTGATAATTAGATAAATTTTGACCAGTTTTTGCAATTGTTTTCAACTTCAAACTGCCCCAAAAAGTGTGCTATAGAGTTGAGGGTAGTATTATAAGGGTTGGGGGTAGTTAGAGTATTCAGTATTCGAGTTTTGCAATTTCCTTACGTTCTGGGCTATTTGCTTTACTTTGGCATTTCCGCATTATTACTCACAACTTGACACAGACATTTTCGCAGGTCACCGTAACACACACACACACACACACACACTTGCACACACACGATGGGACATACAAATGGGCATATAAACACATAACATAAAGTTGAACAGGAGGAACGCGACAACTGCCTGCCCTGGTGGGACATTTTGGCTGGACCATGAATGAATGTGTGTATGTAGTCAGGGGGAGGCAGGAAACCTAATGAGCGTACCGCCCACACACTGAAAATGGTCACAGGATATACAGAGGACATAGAGCATCATGATGGACACACACAACAAAGCAATTTGCCTGCTCCACAAACAGCACGAAACGAATGAAGGAGAAGCAAAGGAGAAAGGAATGGAACCAAAATGAAACAAAAACAATAACAATGATGCACGCGATACTTAAGAAACTTTTGCGCCAGGGCGGCTCCATAATTAGAATCATTGAAATACTCGTGCACATGGAAGGTTCATTCTCGGTTCATTTGCTCGGGCCACTGGATAAAATTGTCCTTTGAGCGTTGGGAAACCATCGATGACCAAATGGCACGACATCTGACCTCCTCCTCCTCCTTCTCCTTCTCCTCATACTCGTTCAGACAGAGAGTAGATATGTTTTGGGAGGTGTTGTGCCAAATGAGAAAACAATGCCCGAATAACGACTCTCCGATGTGCATTAAAAGATTTATTTCTTTTTCGAATAAATGAAGTTCTTTTTATGACCTCTTGTGGGCGGAATTCGAGTGTGGAACTTATTTTGTTGCTATTCACTTAGTTCATATCGTCAGCCACTTCCGATTCTGGTTGGTGCTGATTCCGTTGCTCATTTCGATGCTGAACTTTGCCGTTAGTTTGTCCTATTACCATATTTTAAGGCAATTCAATTTTTTTTTTTTAATTATTAAAAGTTTTTAAATTGAAAAGATGTTTTCTATATTTTTTCTTCATGGTGTTTTTCATTTATTTTTTTCAATTCCAATGTCGATAGTTGTTTCGACTCCCAATCCGAATTGAAATTGGAGAACATATGTAGATAAACAAAATACAAATTCTAGGTTTTGTGAGAAAATTCAAATTTTAAAACAATTTGTCAATCAAACTTGTCAAGAATATAGATTGTTATAATACGAATACGGGAAACAACTTGGATTCTATGATTGTCCAATTTCAAAAAATGTGAAGACACTATTCTTAATTTTTTAAAACGGCTTAATTGTTCATATTAAATTCCATCACTTCAAATATAGTGTACAATTACCGTAATTTTCAACTTATACGATATTTGCTACTGAGTCACGTGCGTGTTCGTGTCACGCGCTCATCTCTAGCTGAGACTTTACCTTACATGCATAATTGCCGTGGCGTAGATTGGCGGGGACATCCATTAAATACCTACATACTTCATGTATTAGTGTGTGTGTGGGTGTGTGAGTGAGTGTGTGTGTGTGTGTGTGTGTGAGAGTGGGTGTTATGTGTGTAATCGCTGAGTAGTTAAATGCTCCCTAGTTATATTTATGTGGGTTGCTGCAAGTTTAATGCGCTTTTCTATCACAACTCTACAAATCACCGCAAATTTATTTGCCAACTGCAAACAGCACAACACACACATTCCCACACACACACACATACTTGCAGACACTCATACAGTAATTTGAAATGAAATTCGCACGTTCTGTAATTAGTACAAACAATAAGGGAAATCCCCCGAAACTTAAAGCATATACTCGAATGCTTGGAATTCTGTATTGTGATTGAATGAACATGAGTGTATTCGAGTATTTAACTATGAATGCATATGCATAATCCATCTATTGTTATTTAAACACCTCGCATCTCTAAACCTTTAACTCGTATCAATCGATTACAATTTATTTTTGAAACTTCACAAGATTCGTTTACTTTTCGATTAGGTAGACGAATTACAGTATTTCTATGAAATATTCGATAGAAGGCAAACATATTTTCCAGAGATTATATTTGATAGAATTCATAATTACATTTAAATGTAAAAATTAAAGCTTTAACCTGCAAATTTAATTTGAAATTCAAATTTTGAAAATATTAAAAAAATTTAAGAAAATTAGCTTAAAAATACATATGTAAATCAAACATGTTTATAAATCCAAAAGTTGTAACAGTTTTTGAAATTTATGAATTGAGTAATTCCCTTAACATAAAAACACTTTAAATTTTAAATAAATAAATTAAAAAAAATATATTATAAAAAGTAATACTTTAAATACATACTTTGAAAAATTCGCAATTTAAATTATAAATTGTAACAGTTCTCTTATTAAAATCCTTGATAGCTACTTCTGCCTTTAAATTGAGTAACTTTCAAAAATGTTGCATATTTGTTAAGCACCCTAAATTAGTTTAATGAGATTTAAATTAATTAAACCCAATATATAATATAAAATTAAAATGTAATAAACTTTAGCTTGAAAATAAAATTTAAAATTGTCGAAATTTATATTTAAAACTAAGATGCTGTCCTTAATATCCTGTAACGTTATTATCTATCTATAACTTAATTTTTAATTTACTACATTGCTTTAATTGCTATTTTTGTATATAAATATTTTAAAATAAATATAATTGCTTAACACGTAAAAGTAGTGTTATTAGCCTAACACTTTTGAGCGCTGTGCAGTCGCTTGACTTTCATAATTGATTGGGAATATGGGAATATGGGTCGCTCGACGGTTAGCTTCGAGTCCTGCAGCTGCTGCATGTGCGTGTGAAGGATCGGGAGTGGGAAGACAGAGAGGGGGAATAAAGGGCGTGTGCGAGTGTTGTTGTTGTTGTTTTTGTTGTTGGTCAAATGCAAAACCAATAAATCTTTATACAGCCCACAATATTGATTGGCGTTAGCCATACGAAGCACATAGATATGGATATGGATGTGGATGTAGTCATGGGATTGGGACACGCAAATGGACATATGGACAAACATGTAACGGCAGCTCGTACTTCGCCCCATACTCGTAATATTGTCAAGTCAAGGGAGGCGAATAATAGGATAAATAAATAATTCAAATAAATAACGCTGAAATAAAATCAAATGCAATGACGAATTATGATGGTAGATGTATCTTGTTGTCCCCGTTGTCCCCGTTGTCCCTGTTGTCCCGTCTGATTGGGGCAGCTCGTAAATCACTGACAATAGCCCTCTTTCTGGTAGTCTCTTCTGATTAGAGCACAACAAGACAATGACCAAAGATTCTCCCTCTTTCTCTCTCTCTCTCTCTCTTGTACTCTCTCTTTCCTTCCTTTGTCCACTATCTAGCCCAACAGCTCGAAGCTGGTGTCAAGTGCCAAGGGCATTCTGAATATGTATGAAGTGTATATAGTTTATTAAGTCGGAGTGGGTATCTACCATTCCCTCTCCCTCACACTCTCTAGCACTCTCTCTTTCTCGCACTCTATCGCTCCGCTTGTATTTTGTCATAAATATTAAACGAACTTATCTCTTTCGTCTTTGTTTGCGAAAAAATTTATCATTTGAGCCAAGTTTGTTAATTATTTATGCTGCCATGTTTCATATTTTGTTGCCCGTTGCAGCTGATTTATGGCAATACACATACAATCACACACACTCACATTGCTCGACATGTGACATACTCACACATGTCAGGGTTGCCAATTTCCATGGGGAACACAACTCTCATATCATTTAAGCCTCAAATCAGGTTCGATATTTGATTCATTTCATATTTAACTCACTTATGTATTTTCTCTTAATTGTAAAGTCGTAGTTAACTTCTTATACAGACGAGTTTTTCTGAAATTATTATTAATAAAAAGAATTATTTAAATAAAATATAGGGGGTTGCCACAGAAATCGCTTTCGCTTGAATTTCACTTAAATTTCATACAAATTCCAGTGAAATTCAAGCGAAACCGATTTCTGTGGCACCCTTGATAATTTTTAAATAAAAGAGTAAAAACATTTTTTTTTATAAATTTTTAAAGTTGTTACTGATGTTTTTTAACAAATGATAATAGTCAAAAACATATTATTTTACTGAAAAATATAAGAAATAAGTTTTTCATGTATCTACATACACAGAAAAAAAAATCCGGGATATTTAGCCCGAATTCAATCCGAAACGATGTCAGAAGTGGGGTAATCTCGGATTTTCTTAAACCAAGTATGAAATACTTGATTTTTTCAATCCCGAATTCAATCCAAAAATTCTTAAATTCAGGCTAAAAAAAAAATATTATAATGTTTTTCGTTACATTTAAACTTTTTTTTAAAATTTATTTGTTTAGATTTTTTTTTAATGTTTTTTTAACACTTTTTTTTTTAATATTTTTTTAATACCCATTTCTTTTTTATTTTTTTTTTTTAAATTTTTTTTTTTTAATGTTTTTTTATTACCCATTTGTTTTTAATATTTTTTTTTAAGATTTTTTTTTTAACATTTTTTAATTTTTTTCAACAATTTTTTTTTTTATAGATTTTTTTTTTTAAATTTGTTTTATAACATTTTTTATTTTTACTTTTTTTTTAATTGACGGGGGGGGATTCGAACCCAGTCTATTTTCAAACTGGAGTCGGCGACTCTAACCATTGAGCCACGGGACCGTTTAAAATGAGAGAGGCCGAGATAGAATTTTCTCTCGCGCTCAACAAATGTGTATTTTCCCATTTTAATCCCGATACAGGCTTGATTATTCAGCTTAATCCTGAATACATACTTTAAAAATGCGGGCTTAAATCAAGTATTTTAGGCTTGATTTTTTTGAAACCACCTGAAGCTGTTTATATTAACAACAAATTGAAATATCCTCAGATCATTTATAAGTTTAAACTTTTGTCAGATTTTTTCCAAAATTTTTATTTGAGCAAACTTCATATCAATTAATATGGTATTTAAACTTCAAATCAGAGAAAGAACCAATATTTTGAATTCATAGTGGTAATTGACATGGCAAAGTTTAAAGTTCTTTGTGAAATGCTTAAAAAAAATTCGAAATTTATGAAATAAATTTTTTAATATTTTCATAGTTTCAACTTGAAATCTAAATCTTAAATCAAATTGGAAAACTTATATTTGAATAAAAAAATCAATTTAAATTGAAAGTCTATTAAATTGCATTGTTAAATAGAAGTAAGTATATTTTTAAAAATGGGAAAATAAATGATTGAAGTCTAAAATTTAAATTTGAAACTGTAAACATGAAATTAGAGTCTTCTAATTCAATTAATTTGTAAAAAAATGAGATTAATCTATGTCTTAGAATATTGAAATTGAAATGTAAAATAAAAAAATTATCAATTAAAGAAATGTCTTTTAAATTCGTTCAGCTTTTCTTTAGGGTTAATCACAAACAAAATTGCTTGAAGAATTGTTCTAAGAACTACAGTAAACGCTGGCTTGATGAAGCTATAATTTAGTTGTACTATATATGTACATACATACGATAGATGCTGATTTATGGGTCTACTTAGTTGAGACGCCTTCAGCTCTCCCATTTCCAGCTGAGGCTTGTGGTTGAGAACGTTGTTAGAGGTGTGTATGTGTGTGTGTGTGTGTGTGTGTAGTTGAGTGTGTCTTGTAGTTGTAGGCTAGTAAAGCAGAGATTCGATGCGGTTTCAATGTCGGCCTTAGTGTCCATTCTGTGTGTGGAGTATGTGTTCAGTTTTTGGGAATTTTGCTTTCGATATTCGTATTGTTGAAGTGCAATAAAGTCGAATTTAATTGCCCGTTTGAAATGAGCAAACTTAATGGACAATGACTCATTAACACTGACACGTCAAACAATAATGGCGTGTCTGGCTGTTTGGCGAAAAGGAAAACGGAAAGGCGGAAATTGAAATAACGCTTCCTGCGAAACGAAACGAAAAAAAAAAGAAAATAAAAATGGGGACGGCAAAAGGACGAAACACGTTTTGGAAGTTGAAGAAGAGTCCATGTCCATGTCCATGACAAAAGCTTGCCATGCTACGAGTCGACACATCAAAAGAATACACACACACACACATGTGACACACTCACACACATACGACACTCACACACACACACACACGCACACACAACGAAAAAAAAGCAATTAAGAACGTTGAAAGCAATCTTAAGCGCTGGCTGACGGTGACAGTAACGATGACAGGGCGGTAGGGGGCCTGCCTCAAAGGGGGGGTTAAAGGGGGGTTGCAGCATGTGAACTGTGATGTCTGTGTGTGTGTGTGTATGTGTGTGAGTGTAGCGCAAAAAGGCCCTTAAGGATGTGACATGAAATGCTTATCAGCAAACGCAGGCACAACACAACAACCAAACACAGACACAGACAATCGAACGCACTTTTAACACAACATATGTGTGTGTGTGTGTGTGTATGTGTGTGTGAGAGGGAGGGAAAAAGAGCAGCACGCCTATGAAATTAGTTTTCCCACAGATAAAACTGTGGGTGTCAATTAAGCGAAAGTCTCTACACAAAAACTGCGCATTCAATGAGTTCAATCAAAATGTAACAGGCGTCTTTGCTCTTTAAATGGCCAATACACACACACACATATATACACACAGCTACACTGATAAAAATAAACTGTTTTTTTTTGTATTGTGGCAAATAAGAAAGAGAACAAATTGACTTAAGGACTCATTTTGTGAGTCTTGTATGAACAAAAATAAAACTGTTTTCTAAAATCGAAATCTTATCTAAAATCTAAATCTCAAATCAAGAATATTCAGGTGTGTGCTTAAAAATTTCAAGACATGCTAAAGAAAAATAAACAAACTTTTGAAATGTCAGTCTTCTTTAAATGTGTGCGACTTAATTTTTAAAAGTATAGCTTAATAATCGCAAAAATGAACTGCCATATAAATACAAAATGATTATTTTTAGTTTTTTTATATTATTAATAAATTCATTCCAAATTTAGTTTACTGCCTTTTTATTCAATTTACAAGTTAGTTTTGATATATTTCAATAAATTGTACACTTCATCAAGTCATTCAAACTTTTTCAATATTTATTTTAATTCATTTGCTTGAATGTCCTTAAAATATTTAATTTTACTAAGACAAATTAAAAAGAAACAAATAGTATATAGAAAAACACAGTCTTACAATCAGATTTCAGAGCTAAATGAGTTTGAATGAATATATTTTTGTTAGTGTATTATACTCTCACATTTTGTTTGCTTAGAAAATTATTGGACTGCCATCGACTAATGAATAATGCTCCTGATTTTCGCCCCTTTTATTGGCCTAGAGGCCACTTCATGCCCATACTCATCGAGTTGACGCCAAAAGTTGCATGTCGTCCATACAAATGAAGTCTAGTTCCCATTTTGTGGCAAACACTGGTCAAGTGTTAGTTATGCTACCTTTTCTTTCTTTTTTACTTTCTTTTTGGGGGGCCATTTCAACGGGAATTGTCTTAAGTATTAAGTATCCGCACAGTCGACTTAATTGCAATGCAAAACGAAGAAACAATAAAGGACAATGGCTAATTATGTATTCCCGAACAATATGCGTCAACATCTAGACGTGATTTATTAGCCATTATATGTATATAGGGATTATTCCCGATGGTTGCACTCACATTTCAATATGCTTTCAACATCCACTTAATGCATTCATCCAGATAATTAAATACTGTTTACCGAGAAGCTGTGAAACATAAAGAAAAGCTGTTCTCAATATCAACAATTATTTTTATTTATGACAGACAATGCTGGCAATCTAAGAGTATTTATGACTTAACGTACCAAGTTTAAATAGAAATCGGTTAATAGAAGTGACTGGCAAAAAATATGGCATTAGATTTTAGCTCTTAAATGTTTTCATTCGATAGCAACAAATTTGAAAAGCTGTGCAGCATTTATCGATTGCACTTCAAAATAACAAAAACACGTGTGAAAGTTATTTTTGGAATAATGGAAAAACAAAAAGGAATTTATGTAGTTTTGGAAACAGAATTTAGTTATTTATTTGGAGACGTACAAAGAGAGAGTGAGCTTTATACAATATTTAAAAAGGTACAACATTGCCTTGCTGACATACTTCACAATGTAAAGCTGATGCTAACATTTGCTTCCAACACCCTTCCTCAAATGTAGCATATCTGCAGCAAGTTATCAAGATGACTTCATTCCCATTTTCTGAAGAAATTTCCAATGTATCTGCTTAGGTAAATTTTTTGTAAAAATATCGGCTATCATCTCATCCGTTGGAACATATGATATTTTAATATCACCCTTTTTAAGAACTTCACGTACATGATGAAACTTTACATCGATATGCTTGGTACGTGCATGAAACATCGAATTTTTAGCAAGCTGCTGTGCTCCTATGTTGTCGCCATATATAACATTTAGAGTGTTATACTCTTTACGAGGTCTTCCAGGTTTTCCTGTCCGTACTATCCTTGGACGTCCTGGTCCTCTTATGGAATTTTGCATGTTGCTTCCATCTTGATCTTCAATCTCATTTTCAGAATCATTTATTGCATCATTTTGATCTTGATCTACAGCCTCACACGTATTTATCCCAGTATCATTCATTGCTTCACTTCCATCTTGATCAACATTCATACTTATCTCTGGTTCGTCTATCTCCATAGCTTCCTCCGGTGCATATTCTTCTGACTCAATAACCCGCATATCATATTCGTTTGTAGCATTCTTGTATGTCACAACTGGTTTATCAGAAGAAACAGTATAATCATTATTCTGCCGTTCTGTTTCTTTGAAAATAACGTCTCTGCACTCTACCAGTTTCCGACTTTCCTTATTAAATAAACGATACGCTTTTGCTACATCAGAATATCCAATCATGATATACTCCTTTCCCTTCTGGGCGAATTTCGACTTGTGTGTTTTATCTAATGCAATAGCTAAGGATCCAAAGACTTTCAAATGTGATATTACTGGCTTCCTTCCTGTCCACATTTCAAACGGAGTGACTCCATTCAAGCAATTGGTTGCACACCTGTTTCTTAAATAAACTGCTGTTCGTACAGCTTCTGCCCAAAAGCCTTCACTAAGTCCTGCATGCAATATCATACTTCTTGCCATCTCAACCAGTGTCCTGTTTGCTCTCTCTGCAACACCATTTTGTTGCGGTGTATATGGTACGGTTAGGTTTCGCAAAATCCCATTATCTTTCAAATATTTATCAAAAACCTTTGAAATATATTCCCGACCATTATCGCTGCGTAAGACTTTAATTTTCTTTCCAATCTGACATTCGACTTGATTCTTAAATTCTTTAAATGCATCAAAGACTTGATCTTTGGTTCTTAGAAAATATACTGACATATATCTGGAACAATCATCAATAAAAGTAACGAAGTACTTGTTGCCTCCCAGTGATTGTGTTTGCATTGGACCGCAAACGTCACTATGTATAGTATTTAATAAACTACTTGCCCTGTTGGAGGTCTTCTTTGGAAATGGTTGAACACATATTTTACTCTTTGCACACGTTATGCAAACGTCATGCGGCTTGCAAATCCCCTTGAGTCCTATTACCATATTTTTTGCATCCATTTCCTTTAAAGCATCAAAGTTAACATGCCCAAATCGATTGTGCCATAAAATGCTATTAGCTTCGAAATTAATATTCATGCATTTATTTTGATTTTCGTACGCCATGAACAATCCACCTTCGAGATTTCCTTTTATTATTACCTCATTGTTTTCTAAAATTTTTGCGCAATTGTTTTCAAAAATGACCTTTTTTCCATGCTTAAGCGACTTTCCGATAGATATGAAATTATTCTGTAGACTTGGTACATATATAACGTCAATCAATGTCACCAATCTATCACCAAACCTTATAGTCACTTTGCCTTGACCTTCCGCCATTATTGACTTGCCACCAGCTAACATTATCTTTAGCTTACTTTCTTTAAAAGTTACAAAGCTTTCTTTATTGCAACACAAGTGTGCCGTTGCACCACTATCCAAACACCATGCGTTTTTGCTCTGCATATTATTCTCTGGAGTTGAGATCTTGCAAATTGAAATGTTTTTCTCTGGATCAATACTAAACATACTCAGTTTTTCTTCTTTACTTTGAGATTTCTTCATGAGCCTGCATTCTGATTTGAAGTGTCCTTCTTTTCCGCAGTTGTAGCACTTCTTCCCTTTCTTGAGTGACGTTTTTCTACCTTTATAATTTTGGCTAGAAAAAACCTTCGCCTTACACTCATCCTCCGATTCACATAACTTTTGACGGTTATATTCCTCCGATATTTTAATCTTTAAAGCGCTTAAAGTGGGCAGTCTATCTCGCGATTCTATTGCGATGACAAATCCTTCGAACGATTTTGGTAATCCATTCAATAAAATTATTGTTTTTAGTGCCTCTGGAACTTCAACTTGAACTTCTGCCAATCCTTCTTCTAAATTTTGAAATTTATGCAAGTAGTCCTTAACAGACATATCCTCCGGCATTTTTATTGATAAAAGCTGTTTTATTAGCAGTACCAACCTAGCCGGTCCCCTTGGCTTATGAATTTCTTGAAGTATATTCCAAGCTTTTTCTGAAGAACTGCAATTCTTTATATTGCACAGCTGCGTTGGCTTCACACTTAATAAAATTGAAGCTAACGCCTTTTGATCCTTTAATTTAAAGGCTTCACGTTCTGCAAGTGTTGCATCTCCGCTAATGATGATTTGTCCGCTCACTATTGGCCATAAATCGTCTTTAATAAGCACGCTTCTCATCAACACCTCCCAAGTGTTAAAATTATTTTCATCGAGCTTCTCAATGTTATATGACATACCGCTCATTTTGAATTATTGAAATTTCTTGCAATTTCCCGTCTCTATTTTTTTTATTCTTCCCTCTCTTCCTTCTATATACTTTCCGATACCAATATTCAGTTTTATTTTTCTATTATGCTGTTCCTGGGCCCATAACCTGTGAAAGTTATTTTTGGAATAATGGAAAAACAAAAAGGAATTTATGTAGTTTTGGAAACAGAATTTAGTTATTTATTTGGAGACGTACAAAGAGAGAGTGAGCTTTATACAATATTTAAAAAGGTACAACATTGCCTTGCTGACATACTTCACAATGTAAAGCTGATGCTAACATTTGCTTCCAACA